>WOVY01011931.1:97500-697500 GCA_013436015.1 Rhipicephalus annulatus
GCTGTAATGGAGCAGCGGCCCTATGGTGCACCTGTCTCCGGTAGGTCTCTCGCGGCAAGTTTTTCAAAACTCCCTGCGACAGGTCCCAACGAACGCCATCCGGAGTCGTCAGACCATTCGGTAGACGCTGAGGCACCAGCCTCCATCTTACTGGACATTCTACCGCGTCATCAAACGCACGTGCCTGTGGATTTCACCTTACTCATCCTTGACCAAACGAAAACGGGTCTGCACGCTTTACATGGTTCAGTAAATGAAAATGAGAGCATTTCCGCCTTGCAAAAAGACGCCTCTCGAGAAATGAAGTATATCGAGGAGTTTCCTGCTGCTTACCCTGACCAAAGTGACCGCAGTCCTCCTCTGCAGGCCGTGAACTTTGCATTGGTATTAGACCCGGGAATACCACCACCAGACCTTCCCCAGGAGACACTGTCCTCTCGCTCGTTGTCGTTTGAGGACATGGCGCTCCCATCTATCGTACCAGACACAACTGAAACCCACCAGACCATGATCGTCGCAAACAAAATGTACTCCTTACCGCTTCACAAAGCAGGCCTTTCCGAGGATGCGAACAAGATCAGCCGTAACCTGACAAAGCCTTGTTTGCAGACGACTCATACATTATTTTTCGAAGACGCACATACGCTCAGCCGCGCAGACACTTGGCTCCCAAGGGATGTTTCTTTTGAGAAAATCGAGACATCTAGCCAGGCTGAGGCCACTGCCATTGAGAACTTGTCGAGGACCAGTCCTCGTGCTGTTCCCTCCCAGCACACCAAATCTGCACGCGACAGTTCGCCAGAAGCCACCAGCTGGACAACTTCAGAGAGTTTTGCTGTGGTATTGATGCCCAACCATGAGCTGCGTCACAACTCAATTCAAGAAATAGCACAAACATCCACACAGCTGCCTCACAGAGCGTCCCACAGCGGTTCAGTCCACCAAAGGCGGTGGGACAAACACCAGCATTTTCAGGTTACTCTGCGACCTTGCCGGAACAGTTTGGGCCGTCTGCCTGAGCGGTATTCCACGAGTTGTCAGGAAACGTTGTACCATGGACGAGTTCAACCGCAGCGACAAAGCCATTTCCGCCCACCTGAGTACACACTGACAGATCCTCAAGCAGAGGTGCACCATGGCGATGACCGACCGGCTCGAGGCAGCCAGTGTCGTCCACCAGAAACGCTTCCCCCAGACCGTCACTCCATGCTGCATTGTGGTTTGGGACGACCACCACGATGCAGCCAAACCCACCCAGCAGAAGCTTTGCCGCCAGCTCCGCACGCGCGCAGTCATGGCCGAGTGTCAAGACGAAGAAAGACGCTGGGGCACGGGCGTGTGGGCAGGTAAGCGAAGGTAGAGGAAGAAGATGACAGAATAAGAACAGCTGGCCCAGGATCGGGTGTTGTCTCTTGTTCTCTGTCTAGTACGTGACAGTATATATATAAATATTTTCATTGCATTATAGTTTGTAGGAGTGTTGCTCATGAATCTGCCATGATGTATTATTGTCTGGCTTGGTCATTAGTGCTTTTTTAATGGCAGGAAGAGACACCACTCAAACTTTAAAAAATGTTTGTGCCCATTACTGAAAGACAATAGCTTCATAGCACGATAGGCCTATGGAATTCAGTTTCGCAATAACTTAGCATACATCTGCGTGAGCATTTCTAGCTTCTATTCATGTATATCCTAAAGGAACTGGCCAAAAGCACCCAGAAGTTTCTAATTTTATATGCGTCCGAGGTTCCACAGGAGTCCATAGCGAACATGCAGCAGCACACGTTTTTTTTATGACTGCAGCACATTTGCGCCCGTACCATGCCCAGTAATGTCAGTGTCCTTTGATGTCAATGTGTGGTGATAAGTGCATTTTACTCGACACAGACTCGTGTAAGTAATATAGTGATTTTAGGAGTAGTTTTACTGTTTTACAGCTGCAGCTCTTAGTTCTACGTGGTGGTTTCAGAGAATCTCTAGTATGTTTTCAAATGCGAAGCATTTCTCAGAAAACTTCGGCAACTTTGAGCGTATCTATTCATCTAGCCGCTTACGTTTGGGTGCTCTTGTGGTCACCCCCTCAACTTAGCGTGAATCAAAATTAGCATGTAAAAGTTAGATAGTTTGACGAATATGACGCGCATGTCAAGACATGAATAATGTCACAATCCCGTCGCGTACGTCATCAAATACTTTCCGCCAGGCAGTGGCGCATACCCACGGGCCGGTATGTGCCGTTGCTATGTGCCACAAGTGAATGGCACTTGGTATCTACCCAGGAACGACGCGAGCTCACATGGGCAATTTTAACGCGCAAGCGTTAAGAAATACTCGACATCGGTTGCGTCAACCCGACAAATGCAAATATTAAATGTCAGGGTCCCAGCTAGAATCAAACCCGAGCATTCTGCGTGGCAATGAAGCATTTTACAACAGAGCTATGCCAGGTCTCGGAACTACTTTTCAAATAGACGCCAATCTTCGTGAAACGTCAATAGTGGTTGCAGTGCTGCTTGTCTGATTTCATAAAGAGTACATGTGTACTCCTTTGATACAGCCGTCAAGTCGGATTAACGTCGATTGTGGTTAGTTGCCATGCGATGAAGTCGATTTATGTAGCCGTGTCCAGGGCCAGCGTCCCCGTGAGCATCAGCGCTTCATATCAGCTTGTGGTGTTGCTAATACACATGTTACAGTTGGCATCGTTGCGCAAGTGCAAACAAGAGGTTATATGAACATCCCCAATTCTTCACCGTATGTCTGTACGTGCAACATTTGTACATATATTTAGCGTCAATTCATGACATGTCGCTCAATAAAAGCATAGCAAAATGGTCACCTTCCCTCCGCACGCTTCGCATAACGTCGATTACCAGGTACGTGGGATCTGCCAAATTTGTTTTCGTGTAGCCTTTGCTGTTACGTAGAAGAGTTGAAACACATGTGTTTTACACTTAGGCCCACTATTTCGAGGATATGACGTGACATTTAAACGCAAGTTTAGCTAAAATGGGTCAGTGACAATATCTTTAATCTTTTTTCTGTCAACAACTTTACGTTTACAGAAAGTGAGCATAGTCTTCGTCTTAATTCACAGCACCAATAAGGGAACATCCGCGGGCACTTGAACTGTGCCTTGTGTGTAAACAGGCGAAGTACACTCGAAGCTGACCCGACGCAATTAAATGGTGAGGCACAATCAATAACCCAAGCTGTTTCGGGCACCACCTGCCTGCAGCTGCCGATTCAGGATAAAGGATGACAAAAACACCACGAGGCACTGACAGTTTTATGAAAGCATTCATCTCTCGAGTTGGCCGAAAAGAGTTGTCAGGAAGACAGTGACGGATAGGAACAAAAGGGAAGTGGGGTAGACTATACCCTTTGTCTGGAAATCCGGTACTTCAGTGGAAGTAGCTATAAATGCATTATTGTATTTTCTTAAAGACTGATCGGAAGCTAATCATATCCAGGTGCCTGATTGAATGGAACAGGACAACTTGTTTTCTTATAATACCCTGAGACTGTACGTTGACACTCCCCTTACGAGTCTTTCACTTTCAATATTACCGATATTGAGAGTTTTACGTCCTGAAATCACGATATGCTTACTATGAAAGGCGCTGTAGCGGAGGGTTCCGGAAATTCTGACCAAGGTGTTTTCTGAGGTACGCTGACATGGTACAGTACACCCGCCTATACCATTTCGCCACCACCGATATGTGACCACCACGGCCAAGATCGAACCCGCAACCTTCGGTCAGCAGCCGAGCACCTTATAGCTGCTGTTCCACCATGGCGGACGTCTTTCACTTTTAATGCACAGCATATATAGCCTGTTGGTTATTATGATTCACTTTTCACCTTCACTTGTTTTCAATGCACTCTTGCATTCGCTAGTTTATTACACGAATCATGGGCCTCTTTATTGGGAGCTGATATTCGGTCTAATTGAAATATTATTATAGGCCGTCAAACAAGATACTTCTTTGCCCGCACATTATTCAAGTTGTGATGGCAGTAGAGGCAACAATTCAAAAATAGACAGGATTGTAGATAACGGAAGACGTGGAAACGTAATGGTGATAAGACCGACGTGTACACCCGTGTCTGGACTATACGGACCTCGGTGAATACACGTATGTAATGTCGGGGCATCATCTTCTTGCTAATGTTACAAGCACTCTTTCTCTGGCATCCCGTGCGAGGGCATTCAAATCTCGGTCAGTTGTGCAGTAAAGACTAGCGACTTCTATCGCAAAAACTTCGATCACCAAACTCTTTCTGAAATGTTAAATCTGCGCAAGCTTATACGCACACATACAGAGCGCCGCCGTAAAAGCTCAATTTTCATTCGACGTTGTCCATGTGGGTCGATAAACCATTTGGTGGAGGAACTTCACAGTTCATGTCACTAGTGACAGAGTTCTTTATTTTTTTAATATAGTTATGGCCGTGTCATTGCGTTACAAAGCGAAATACATTGCGAAGATCTGGACGTTTAACATTGAAAGGCTACTTTCTTATATAGGCAAGATAATTACTCCACACTGTGGCGGTGACTAGACTTGACATCGTTCATTTATAGTCTTTAGTAAACATATAAATAATTTTTGCCCAACGGTGAAGTATGCGGTGGAAGGTGGCTGACATCACCGCTGTCTTGATAGCCCACTCAGTGGTGTGTTTGGGTCAAAGTGTTTAAAACGCGTACATGAAGGAGAAACAGCATTCGAACGATACAATTTGTTTAATAGGCGTTGGTGAGGCAAAAGGCGAAAAAAAAAAAAGATTGTGCGTAACAAAGCCTATAAATTTTAACTAGTTGGTACGAATTCTTGATAAAACTTGTAGGCGCTTACACATGGGCAAAAGCGAAGAGCAAAATATTGAAAACGCTGTGGCGTTTGTTGTGTCTTGACATATTCTCTGGTATCCCTTTCTGTATGCCTTCATTTTACAATCACCAAGAAGCATGGTTAAACCAGAAGGTAGGAAGTTACTAATCGCAACCAAACTGAAAACGGAACGCTACGAATGAAAGCCCCGTTAATACTACTCCAATACCGCTTCACTACACCCCGTGAATGGGAGTAGTGAAGCGAGGTCACTGTCTATCCCAATTCGTCTCGCTTGTATAAGGAAAGTAGGCGCAAGACGTCGGCAGGGCGTGGGTGGGTGTGAGTGCACCACTCAGTTTTCTTGGCGCGGAATTGACATGTGGCTTACGCCAGACCGGGCACCGGTGGCAGATGTTACCCTTTCTGGAAAGTAGAGGCATCAGAATGGTGTCTGGCGATTAGTTTCCGCGGCCTCGACACGCGGGTAGTCTTGACGCCTTTCTGCACGCGCGGATGGTTTGACCAATATTAGACGCTCCTTTGACTTTCGTGAGTCTGGAGGATTCATACAATGCCATTACATGGGATCTTCACTTTGTTTGGTGCCTTGTCTAATAGGCGATTTCGCAGGTTCGCTCTTATGCGTGGACTTGTGCTTGCCTTTGCGAATGTGCACGCACCTATTGATGGCATGGTTTAACGAATTTCCGCGCACTCACCGCGCTGCGTCCCGAATGAATTGAAAAGTCAATCTTTTTGTCTACATTTTATCGCACATCTCGATGTTCGCAGTTCAGGATATTTTATTGCGATAGCAATTATGTATACACTCTCTGCGAATTTTGGCAGTCGTCATCACCTTCCTAACCCGTGTATGTATGTATGTATGTATGTATGTATGTATGTATGTATGTATGTATGTATGTATGTAGTATGTATGTATGTATGTATGTATGTATGTATGTATGTATGTATGCATGTATGTATGTATGCATGTATGTATGTATGTATGTATGCATGTATGTATGTATGCATGTATGTATGTATGTATGTATGTATGTATGTATGTATGCATGTATGTATGGCATGTATGTATGTATGTATGTATGTAGTATGTATGTATGTATGTATGTATGTATGTATGTATGTATGTATGTATGTATGCAGTATGTATATGTATGTATGTATGTATGTATGTATGTATGTATGTATGTATGAATGTATGTATGTATGTATGTATGTATGTATGTATGTATGTATGTATGTATGTATGTATGTATGTATGTATGTATGTATGTATGTATGTATGCATGCATGCATGCATGTATGTTTGTATGTATGTATGTATGTATGTATGTATGTATGTATGTATGTATGTATGTATGTATGTATGTATGTATATTTACGCATTTCCGATGGAGGCGGAAATGTTGTAGGCCCGTGTGCTCAGATTTGGGGGCACGTTAAAGAACCCCAGGTGGTCAAAATTTCCGGAGCCCTCCACTACGGCGTCTCTCATAATCATATGGTGGTTTGGGACGTTAAACCCCACATATCAATCAATCAATGTATGTTTACGCAGCGCTTCATATGATGTTATGACGGAGCACGCACACAGGTTTCATAAGTCCGTGCGCTTGCGTGCAAGAGTTTATGACAGTTTGACGAAGGTGATCGTCACCGTGATAATTGAGCACCAGCAACTACTAGGCAGGACTTGAAATCGAACCTTTTCGTAATCGCGGCGACCAGGGTCGATGTTTAATGAACAACTAGTGTTGGAACTCGTGGATGTCTTCCAAGATGAAATGGTCTTTGTTGCTTTCTGTCCTAGACGAGTAAGCGAGGTGTTTTGATGTCCCGTGCACATTGAAAACATATTTGATGTGTAAAGATCGTGTGTTGTAACAGATGAAGTGAAAATTGCGTCATTCAGATGAACCATGTGCGATGCATCCATTAATTAGAATGTGGAAAGACCACGTGCCAGCTTCGCACGTGGACTAGTTCCCACTGACAGGCCTGCATCTTCCCTTATTTTACGTAAAACAGTATTGTCATCAGTTTCCCTCGGTCACTTCTAAGTGCTTATGCTGGAAACGAAGCACAAAAGTATCACAACGTGTGCACTTTCAAATAAACATCGCCATGCATGTTTCGAACAAATTAACTTTAGAGTTTTGGGAACGCTGCTCTGATGGGGAAAAGGCCGGTCATCTGGATACACCGAGTGCTATGACAGCCTTTCTACGATTACGGAGTTCACTATGAGAGTAAAAGCGACTCTTTTTTTGTCAGAAATCGCCTTTCTCTGTCTATGTGGGCCTCATTGCTTTCGCGTATTTTTTTCAGAATTTCCTGTTACTCTCATTTGGAGCCGAAAAACAGTGGAGTGAACGATCGTTACAGTGGCTTATTTTTCCGATGATCTTCACGGAAGTTTACCTTCTTTCGGTGCTGTTGCTTTTGTCGTTTTTGTGTGTGTTCACTTCGCGTGTATTTTGTCACTGTTCATCTGTTCTGTATTCACAACACCCGCTGACCGACAAACTGCACTTCACGGAATCTAAGGCTAGTGCAGACGTAGGAATGACTTTGATGAAGTTGGTGGGGGACAAAGAATCCTTTCGTTGCACAACGAAATAGGCAATCAATGCAATGAAGTAGTCTGTTGAAAGGCTTTCGCTATGCAATATTGAGAACCAAGTAATACACCACACAGCAGATGTGCCACAAATGTTTCGTTTTAATATTTTTTACAGACACACATAATGGATCATACAATAAGCAACAGCTGCGGGGAACTGACCAACGGTGTAATCTCAACCGCAGAGGCAGCGTTCTATATTTTTCTGAGAGCAGTCCGAGAATGGGGAGTGTACGAGTTTGTACGGTAAATTCAACAAAATGTTTTTATCGTAAACTTCCTTTTCAATATCACCATCTGTTTATGTTCAAACTTTCACTACAATGTCCCCGCTACACTGAAATATAGCGAGAAAAAGTAATAATTGCTTACTTATGGCATGTCTTCTCACAATGTGCCACTGCTAACTCGTACGTATCATCTATTTAAAATCAGCTGTGGGTATTTCTAATGTGAATTTTCTAAACCACACTACAGCGACATCACAAACCAGAGTTAGTCACCAGTGGCTTGACCTTGTAATAGGAATAGGCAACAGTTAACTCCGGAAAAATAAAAGAATAATAGGCGAAAAAGAAAATTATGTTTCACAGACTTTTCTGCGCACAAATCCTGGTTCCTTCGTAACGTCGTTTTCGCCTTTTGTCGCCGGTTCCATGCTTTTCATCCAGTTAGAGGGATTTGCTGCATGGTTACGAAAAAAACGAGCAGTGGCAGCGACAAAACCTTTGAAGTCAGCGGATACGTCATTTTTATGAAACACCAAGCTTTCCTCATTGCTTCAACCGTGGTTTAAGGTGCAGTGTTTGTCGGAACAAAGGATTCTGGGTCATTGGCCGAGCCCATCCTCAGCCCAGAAGGCTTTTTGAAAGCTTTGCTGCTCTTTTTGCGGACAACTGGCCTCAGAGACAGACTTCAGTGTCTTATACTCTTTGATGTTGCCTTTCCTCTGTCGCAATTTTTTTTTTGTAATTTCTCCCCCTCTTCGCAACATTTCTTTTTAACATCTTTCATTCCCCTCACCCCTTTCCCCAGCACAGGGTAGCCAGCCGATCTAAGAACTGGCTAACCTCCCTGTCATTCCGCTTAAACTTTCCTCCTCCTCCTCCTAAGGTGCAGTGTTAGGACATCCTTGACTGTTTGTGTTACTACGCACGTTCTCTCTGGCATGTACCAACTCTTACGCTCCACGTACAATTGAACCAGTTGAAACTGCTCGCGAGATCGCAGGAAGGAAGGAAGAACAACAAGAGAGAGGGCAGGAAGTTTAACCAGACACAGGCCTGGTTGGCTACCCTATACTCTGGGGAATGCGACAGGAGAGTATAAGGATGAGAGAGAGAGAGAAAGAGGAGAGCCTTAATCAGCAGCATAGTAGAGTATCTAGCAGGAGGAATCCTGACTGCAAGGCTGAACTCAAAGCAACAATGCCAAGAGAGAGAAGAAAAAACATATAAGAAAAGTAGGGAGGTTAATTAGACTACATCAATTTTGCTAGCCTACACGGGGGAGGGCAATGAGGGAAAAAAAGAGAGATAAGGATGCGAGAAGATGAAGACGTAAAAAAGTAATAAGAAAAAGTACAAAATGTCTTAAAATTTGCAAGCCGACCATAGTTTTAAATCAGAACATAAGAAAAAAAACTCGTAGCAAATAGGTTGAGCAGCGTGTTCTCCGGACCATAGTGAAGTCAAGCGACCATCAACATCACCTTTGAAAGGATCGCTGCAAAGCGTCGCTGAGCAGTGCACGTAATTGCGCTCCTCTTTGATTCGCGGCTCGCCTACGTCCCGACGAATGAAAAATGGCCTGCTGTGCAATTTATTAGGAATAAGCTTTGCGATCGTTTACGAGGCCTTGTCGCCGAGAAAATAAACCTCTGAGCATCGCTTATGGTATTGAGTATTTAAGGAGATACATTAAAACCGTATGTGCCCCCATGTGCACGTCACCCGCACTACTAGGCGCAGTAGTTTCGTAAAACCCAGCGTCCATGCCGAGACCAGCCTGTTTCATGTATGTCGCATCGGATTCACCGACACGTACTGATTTGTTTATACTTCATTCTTTCTTGTTAGCTTTAGCTGCGGTCTCTGCAGACGCGAGAAACACTCTAGTGTCGGCGCTGTCAAATTCACAACCGAATTTCCAGCCGGATGCGAAATTGACGGTTCCCAAGAAGCATGAGCCACGAAATCGCACGGTGTGGCACACTGTGGTTAACGATTTGCCATCTGATATCGTGTGCCGGAAGCACTCCAGGAGAAAACTAATATGGATGAGCTTCAGTGCTAGATACCAGTGAAACAGCGAAAATCTAGCCTTTCCCCCGGGGCCTGCATAACTAGCAGAGCAAAAGTGTAATATGTTCAGTTGTCTCCGTAACTTCGTAAAGTCATAAGCAGTAAAGCGTCTCGGGTACTCCCCGTTTCTATTTTTCACGTCAAAAGAATGCAACTGCCAAAGAAACAAGTGATAATTAAAATAATGTTATTGATATGTAGATGCTATGTCCTGCCTATAAAGTGCAATCTACGATGTGCATCGAACATCTGTACGCACCTGAAACCTTTAGTGTTCCATCTCTGTTGGTTCTTAGGATCTCCATATGATCATGAAGATAATGATGATATAAGATATTGATGCCGTCTTGCCAATAATAACACTCTACGTCTAACGCCTGCATGGACATCACACTCTACAGCAGATGAAAATGACGAAATGGACTCAAGCTGCTCAAGACGATGACCTCTTTTTGCAGGTGTTTGATGAAACATCGAACAAACGCCGGTTGTCTATATTTCTGTTGTGAGGAGGAAATGCATGGTGAAAGTGAAGTGAAGATTTTCACTTCACCTGTAACTGTATGTGCGTGCATCAAACGGTGAGTACACAGGGCCATAGTTTTCGCAGGAATAGTTTCTTAATCAGGGCAAGAAGCGCTAACACAAGATGCGGGAAGAGACGACGAAAACACTGCGCTGTCTCGCTGTATTTGTTATACTGCATGCGTTTAATATACAAGACAGAGAGCTTAAACAAAAAAATAAGGCATCTAAACAAAAGCTAGGCACGCAAAGATCGCTTCTACTACAGCATTATTTAAAGATGGCTCTATTTTTTATAAAAACATTTACAAAAATTTTACGAAAAAAAAATTGCGAAACATGACATAGACACCCTCACAAGAGCTTTCGAAAATATTGGAGCCTTTCGAGGCCTATGATTTTGCATGCATTTTTTTCCATATATAAATATGTCTGGAAAGAAAACTGACGTCACTGCAACGTCGCAGCAAGAATGTTTTCGTTTGCTCAACGTTTCTTTGATCATGTTTCTCGTTTTGCTTATGCTGACTTGTCTAAAAAGGCATATCATCATAATAAACGTGTAAGGGTTGCTGCTCAGAATATTTATTGCTTATGGGTTTAACTGAAGCCATTGGTATCTTCTTGTATACTGTCTTATAACGGTGCTTGGCTTGCAATCTTCGCATGTGCGAAAATCTTTTATGCACTTCAGTGAAAGAGCATATTTTCGAGCTATGATTCATAATACATCATAAACAGCAATCCCGATAAAACCATAGCGCAATCCCTAAACAAGATATGTAAGCGCCACAAGAAAAATGAGGCAAAAAAAAAAACACCAAGGGATGTTTTTGTGCTCAGAAAGGTCTAGAAATCACGGATAAACAAAACAACCAAACGTTGCCCTGTTAAGTTAGATAACGTAATATCACGCAAAATAAAAAAAACACAAATTAAAAATGCAGCTAATGACATTTAGGCCCATTTATGTGCAAAACAACGGGTTATTATGACTTCAACCCTCGTAAACTCAGTTATAGCGTTTCTTCCAGCACATGCAATTTACTTTCATACTATCTCCTGACAGAAGAGCGCTATGCTTATCGAAGAAAAATAGCACCTCTTAAACAATTGGTAAGGGAAATATGCGCTCTTTCAAGCATGATTCCATAATGAGCTTTTCGTTGGTTGTTCTTCAATGGGGCAACCCACGGCAGGGTATCGGCAGTGAAACGAGTGTTACTTTGCTTTAAAATTAATGTTTTTATATTTTCAATATACCTAGAAATATATAGTTCCCAATATATCTAATTGTTACACTTACGAGAAAAAGTTATAATAAGAAAAGTAGACTTGAGAAGTAAGCTGATGACGAGTAAACTTAAAGATGTGGTCACACCAAATTTCG
This sequence comes from Rhipicephalus annulatus, assembly GCA_013436015.1. Lineage (NCBI taxonomy): Eukaryota > Metazoa > Arthropoda > Arachnida > Ixodida > Ixodidae > Rhipicephalus > Rhipicephalus annulatus. The sequence goes on from WOVY01011931.1 coordinate 109,207, forward strand.
AGGCTATCCCAAGCCTGTTATGGGTTTCCTCTGTATGCAAGGACTCTCCACACGAAGAGTCGGACACAACAAACGCGTAGAATATATTTTAATTCACTTCTAAAAGTGTAGTCGAACACTCACTTTCGCGATCTGGGCAAATCGCTTGCACAGCAACACCGACGTTTCAGAATAGGAGAAGCAACGGCAGTTGTCGTGACGTCACACCAGATTTGTAGTGACGCGAGTGACCTCCGCCATCTCCGAAATGCATTTTGTCAACAAGGAGAGAACTAGCATGCCTGCTGTTACGAGCGTGCTGGCGCCCCTTGCAAAGACACCGTGTGCATCCCCAAAGACTCCGTGTGCTTTCGAAAAGACACTCGACGCGTCGTGCAGAGACGCTGCGCCCGTCCAACAGCGGGGCTGTCTCATCCTCCATCTGCATCTCGGTGCCTATAAAAGGCCGGCGCATCGAGCGTCGGGCGGCTTCCTGGGCCACCTTCTGTACATACGGTGTAAATATAAACGCTTTGTTTCTTTCTTGCTGCCTTTCGCCTTGCCAATGCCTCGATGCTACTGCAGCTGGCCATGGCCATTGTCAGCGCGTTTGTTTTGCTGGCGCTTGGTGTAGCACGTGTGTATGAGAGCAGACGAAACTCAACACAATGAGCGTCACAGCCATCTGAGCTCAGGTGACCAAGCCACCTATGCATCGACGTCACTGCGCGACTCGGCACCGCGAAACCGAAACCGAAAACGGTCCACACAACTAGAGCAATATTAAATTGTTTAGCTAAAATACATGAATCTTGGTGTGTGTATCACGCTACCTGGAGATGAAGGAAACGCTTACAGCAAAGAACACGCATACCACAAATTTGGTGGCACCACCCCTTTAACATTCAGTTGGTTTTATCTCACATGGAAAATTCCTTGCGGCGTCACACAGGTTCCTGTGGCTAAGACCAAATACGGTAGCGCTGAGAGCAAGAACAAGAGGAAGGGATAATATTAGGTGATTGTTCAGAGGTATTGCTATAAATACTTTTGTTTTAGGCAATCTGTATATTACGAATGTATGATATAGAGCTTCATTCTCATTGCAATGGATGAAAGAACGTGAATGAGCCAGAGCAGACCTGTGTTAGGTAGAAGGCTCATAGCTGGAAGGAAAGCATAGTCTGCACCTTCACGCTGCTCGCATATTCTACGTCGATGATCCTCGTGAAGCTTTTATGCTCAGTGCTCTCCCATAGTTGAGTACGAAGTACTCGAAATCGTTAAACACTTTTTCTGAACACACATAAGACGGCTTTATGCTCTCCCTTAGTAAGTACCAGTACTCAAAACTGTTCACCACCTTGTTTTAAACACGCCTTTGCTAATGTTTTAGATGCGGAGCATCTAATACTCGAGGCTTGTAGTGCGGCGCCGTCCGCAAGCTTCCTCCTTTTTCTTCCACCATCTGTGCATCCCTTCCTCCTCTACACACCGCGCGCGCTTCACTCCTCCACCATCTGTGCACCCTTCCTCCTCTACACACCGCGTGCGCTTCTCTTCACGAACATTCGCTAGCTGTATAATGTAGCGCGCATGCGCCGTCACGCTTCGAGAACATCGGCAGCTGACGCGCGCGCATGCGCCGTCGCGCTTCGAGAACATCGGCAGCTGACGCGCGCGCATGCGCCGTTGCGCTTCTCCCCCTTCTCGAACATTCGACAGCTGACGCGCGCATGCACCGTCACCCACCATCTGTGCCGCGCGCGCTTCTCCCCTTCGAGAACATTCTACAATTCTCCTGATTCTCCAGTGGACGCGCATGCACCGTCGCGCTTCGAGAACATTACACAGCTGACAGTGCATGCGCCGTCGCGCTGTATATATACTCAAGGTCGGCGCTCGCTCGCTCAGTTGCCGCTCGTCGGTTGGTTTGTACGGCGCGTCGACGTCCAAGGTCGCGGTGAAATGAATTCCAACGAATCCACAAACACAATGATCGACGTCCCTTCGACCAGCGCCGCCCTTTCGCATACGTGTGTACGTGTTCACTCATTTAACACCCCCTCCTACAACCACGTTAACCAATTTAGCCATCGACCCAAGTAAGTCGCAATTTAACACCCCATTTCACAACCACGTTAACCAATTTAGCCATGGACCCAAGTAAGTCGCACTTTAACACCCCGTTAACCAATTATATGCTCCGCATCCTCCTCAGTGTTCCCCCGAGGGAAGCTGCGGGCAATTTTTTTTTGTAAGATGTCCTCACCCTTCGCCTCCCATTAAGATTAGAAGGGACATGTAACACTTTGGAGGCCGTTTCGAGTGAAGCTGACACCTTCGCACTAGAGCAGCATAAACTCCCGTCTCTTTAAGGTGTCCGATTAAAGCAGCTATCACACTGACGTCTCTTGAGGGTGTCCTATGAAAGGATCCATCAAAATGTGTTCACCTGATCAGAAAAAATTGGCAGATCTCACGTACAGTGCAAATCGATGATATTCAAAACACGAATGAGAAACGCTGATGTGTCACTTTAAGTTCAGCTCAACAATACGAGGTGGAGGTAAATGATGCCATACATGACTTCCATGTCATCATTATCATGTTTGAATGTGTCGTTTACCTTTGTCATCTATACACGTTACGTGATACCAAATTTAGTATATGTGGAGCTAGCAAAATAGCCGCGAGCACGCTATAAGCGTGGTATGTTGTCATGTTCTTCCATGACACGCGTGTCAGGATTATTATGTTTGCACAACTCATATATTTCGTCATATATTTACGTCACGTAACACCAAATTTGGTATAGGCAGAGCTAGCAAAACGGTCGCGGCAAATAACTTGTGCCACGAGCAGTTAATTTTTCATCCACTTTTCTTTCTTCTTATTTACATTACATTGGTTCTAATAACTTTCCCCTATACATTCATATCATTAACATTGTGTCAAAACACGGAAAAACGAGCGCTTAGGTATAGGCTTCTTTCATTAATATATATATATATACTATAAGTCAGATCACGCTTCCGTATTATTTTTTCCTCTATTTATTTAATTTATAGCTTTCTCCCATCAGTACGCTACGGCGCTTTCAGTTTCTCATTAATGTCTCTAAAACCCTTGGGTTTCACGTAGGCTCACACCCGAACGTTTAATGGGATGGCTATCTCGATATTTCATCAGAGAATGCTCCCTCTTTTCTATTTATATTCTCCCCAGCACGAGTGCAACAGAACGGGAAGCAATGAGTAGCAAGAATAGAGATAGAGTCACAAGAAAGGCTGGTAGGTCAACCAGGGCTAAGTCTGGTAGGCTACCCCGCACTAGAACGTGGACACTACCAAAGGGGCTCAGACAGAAATGTCATTTGTCCGCGCTACGAAAAAAAAAAACCGTAAAGAGGGGTTAAGTCAAGCCGACGTTTCGACCGGGGAGATGGCTGGACCGGGCTAGAACAGAAGGTTAGAACAAGGCTAGAACAGTACTCAAGGCTAGAATAGAACTTATTTCTTTTGCGCTACTGTGTTTACGCTTCGTACCCCCTATCCCGTCCTAACAAGGGAGGGGGAGATGGCAATATTGAGGAAGACAAGACCCTCTTGTCGACACGTCCGCTCGACACAAACCCTGTTTATGAAATTTTTTCATCGCAAGCTTCTGTCTTCCGCTTGGTATACCGCTTGACACCCCTGTTGTTCATGCTGTACAAGGTGAGCATGAAAAAATGTACTACAAGATAGCAAGATCGGTCTTAATATGCCACAGCAAACAGGGCGGCGTGATGAGTGAGCAGAAGCTTCCAGTTAGATTTTGTGCTGCCGATATTGTGTTATTCGTGGACACTGCACATGATATACGGCGGCTGGTGGATATGTTAGGAAGCGAAGGTGAAGCTTCAGGACTATGATTTATTGTACCAAAATATTATTTGATGGTATTCAATGGCTTAACGACTCTAAAATGGTTCAACGACGGTAACAAAGTGTGGCCCGCCGTATTGCGGTGTGCCGTGTGGCGCCCTCTCACGTCTGAATTCGCGACCCTTTCGGAGACGGAGGCAAGCTCGGCAGAGAGAGGGCGAGCTCCAAAGCGGTCGAAGGTGCGTCGCTCGCGGGTACAGGGCTTCGCCTCCACTTGTTGACGGGTGGCGAGCGCTAGGAGATGTGGTCCTTCCGGGACTTCGGCACTTCGATCTCGCGAGCGTTAACGCCGCCGTATCCGCCAACGGCGCTTGTCGGTAGCGTAGCTACAACGCCCTGTCCCGGAAAGCGGCAGACGACACCATCGATGCCATCGGAGATCGCCCTCGCTCTCCGTTGAAGAAGCGAGAACAAAGAACAAATTGAATGGTGCGCTGCACTTCTCGGATTTACACTCCGTGTGTATGTGTGTCTACGCTTGCGCCGGTCGAGCTTTAAGGAAGGAGTCACGGGTTGTTACCCGCTCTTAAAGACACAATCGACTGATCTCTGCCTGCCTGCTCGCTCATATGTGAATCTTAAGTTTCGTGCTAATTGATTCATTATCATCTGTCCAACCGGTGCACTGGATAACGGCGGCGATGATTGACGCACGCGCCTGGATTCTGCGCTGGGCGCTCACCTGTCTCGTTCTTCGCGGACCTCGGCCTGGAATAGCGCACGAAGGTGAGCCCATCAAACGTTTGCTTTCTCAAAAACCAAGAAAAATCGTGAAATTTTGAAACTTCTATTTTGTTGCTACAACAATACCGAATTTATATTCCACTGCCTTATTTTTTTCATGATGGAAGAATGAGATCACGTGCAAGTTCCTTCAACAGCTTGTAATATAAAATACAATTTTGTGTTGGCTGGTTCCCTTTTTTTTGTTGTTTCCTTACACTGAATTTGGCGATGAAAAACGGTAAATATAATTGTACCGTATGCGATTCAGAAAATAAATGCACAGCAACTCAAACCCAAACGCTTTATAACTTGAAGCCTAAATAACAAATGCGTCCGTGAGTATCGCATTGATTTACTTCATTGTTAAAAGAGGATGCTTTTGCCAATTTACATTTGTGAAGTTCAAAACGAAGTTGCGTGGTATATGTCTACGAAAAGCAAAATGACGTTGCTGCTCTGTTTTGGAACTTGTAATGTCTTAAATGTTGCACATCTATATTAAATGTTATGTTAGTATACAATTTCTAGGCCGCGGTGCATGAATATGGGGAAGGGGGACATTTTCTTGGCCACGGTGCATCAATATGGGGGGGGGGACATTTTCTCTGAAAATTTTTCACGACAATGTTTTTATTTATTTTTCATTTCTCGCCCATCAAAATGTTGTCAATGTAAAGCTAAAATGAACTTTCTCTCATCAATTCATCCGCAGAATTAGCACTTACAGAGGTGAAACGGTAATACTTTCAGTAACCGAGCTGCTCGCAGCTTTATACAACCGAATGAAATAAAGGAAATACTTTTTTTGTCAAATACAGATATATTTTTACAAATAATTGTCAGAAAAGGAATGGATTTATAATCTGCAGTTATTCTGTGGTGGTCCGTGCACTCTAGGACTCTTAGCGGGACAAGTGCCTTGCAGTGGAGCAGTGGTTAGGGTGCTGGGCTGCTGACCCAAACGTAGCGGGTTCAATCGCGGCTGGGGTGCATGGTCGCATTTTGGTGGACCCGAAATGGTTGAGGCCCGTGTACTGTGCTATGCATGAGCACGTTAAAGAACACTAGATGTTCAGAACTTCCGGAGCCCTCCACTGCGGTGTTTCTCATAATGATATGGTGGTTTTTGGACATAAAGCCCCAAATATTATTATTATGTTCGCCGGATGAATTGTGAGCGCTAGCTAGAATGTAAAAAAATGCTGGTAGCGGCTCCAGATAAATAGCATGAATTTGTTGCATTTTATTTTTTGCTTTTCTCGTTAGGTTGTGGTAAGTGTTCCTGTCTGCCCCATTTAACCAGGACAGCCAAGATTTGTAAGCTTTCTGCGATCCTCCACTGTAATGCATTAGAAACGGTATTAAAACGTTAACATCTAAATTACGCGTATGAGACCCCGTCTTTTTTTTTTCAAGTTACGCGAGTCAATGCCATGTGTTACCTGCTGATATAGCACTCGTTGTGACCACAGCGAAGAGAAACAAAATAGCGTTGCATTATTTAAATGAAGTCAGTACCGCTGCGTTCAGACGCCCCGTAAAGCCCCTATGCAAACATATGCGTGCGCTGCTTGTTTAGGCCATTTCCCTTTATTGGTGTTGCAAAAACAAAGACGTTTGTAAATTGAGGTTCGTGCAAATGGATCCCTCTGCACGCAAAGTGTAGTCATATATGTTTTTACGTGTTGCGCTGTGCAACACGGCACCACTTCTATGAAGTCCCTTCGTTCGACGAGGTCTTTACTGAGCTTCACTCCACAAGCCGCAGCAAGACATCTTCTCTTCAGTAACGGCTCTTTGAATTAGCAATGTGTACGTGGTACTGAGATACCGCGTCTTTTATTATACTCTGGACAGCGAGGCGTCTTTGATGCATAACAAGTGAGTACTTAATTATTCTGCATTCAAAGGCCCCCTAATGAAATGTAGAAATCTTCATACTGTAATGTCAATGTCATTCCAAAGTTTGAGCGACAACATCCTTTAATACTTTTATACTAACACCTCTACGTACAATATATAAGGCATGAAAGAAGCTTTGTTTTAGGGATTATTTGTTTTTTAGACACGACCGAAATAATTCTGCAGTTTAGTCTCAGGAAAGCGTATGGGACTATAATTTTTCGGCGTAAACTGAAGTGCATTAATTATGGCGTGAATCGAATGAATCAAAGAGGTCAGAAAAACACGCTTTTGGTGGGATCCAAACACACATTTCGAATCACGTGGCGTCATCACACTTCAACGATTGTCAGCTCACGTTCTACTAACGGAAACAGTGTTCGTTTTTGATTTTATATATAGCCTTTTAATTTGCTACACTAGTGTTAGAAACAGTTAACGGCCCCCAAGCTTCCGTTTGCCTAATAGTTTGCTGAATTCATTAGGTTTGGCCCAATATTTGAGGCTTATGCGCATATATGATCCCCGACGCATTTGTAAGTGCCGCTTATATTGAGCCGGGAATAAAGAAAACACAACAGGATAGGGCCGCGGATGGACACGGTGAGCGGGAAGCGATCGTGCGTGCGCAGCCGGGGACCATATCACAAAACCGTCATGGTCAATTGGTCAGAGGAGTTCCAGGGCACGGCACGCAAACGATCTCGGAAAGGCGCGCTCACCAGCAAGTGGATCAGAGACATCGAACGAGAGCGGTAGGGCGCGGATGGGAAAGATCGGGAAAACTGCTTGCTTCCACGGTGTCATTGGCATCGAGCCGCAGATGGCCGCTGCATGGTCACGTCACGAGGCCAACCATTACGAGGGGCAGACGTGCGTGGCGCGTTTGCTAGGCCAGCTTCATATGCACGCTCCGATGGGTTCTTTCCTTTGTTTATATTGTGTTCATTCAAGTTTTTTCGGCAATTGTTTTTAAATATATTTTTTAACGCTTATGAATTTTACGTTTATTACGTCCCCGTGGCTACGTCACTCGTCCTGCCGTGGTTTTACAATCGGTGATTACACGCTCGACAAGTGCATTCGTTACTTCGCCCTAAAAATAACACGTAAAGTACATGCCCTATGTGACTCCTGTCAATTTGTTTCATATAATTTAGTAAGAAAAGCTGATTCAGTAAGAAACCATGATTTTATACATAGCCGAGACCGTCAATGAACAGAAATAAAAAAAGTCACAGTTTCACCAGAAGGGTGAAGCTATATGCGATAGATATGTGAGAATGTCATGCAAAGAACGCCAAGCAGCTCGATACTTGCTGAACAGCTGCTGAAGCACAAAGAGGGATGCTCGAAAGGAACGCAAAGTTTTCATATTGAAAGAAAATATGGGAGTGCCGCGTCTTAAACAATGAGCTCACGCTCCTCCGAGATCTGTGTACCGGTAGCGGTAAGTTTTGTAAGTACATAAATAACTCTCCGTTATTACGAATGTGTTGCACCTGGCTGAGCGTGTAACGCCGCGTGCTGCACGGTAAGGCGTGGCTGGTTCGATTCCCTGGTCCGGTGGTCCAAATTTTTTTCAGGCGAGTGTCTTCTGTGAATCCACTGATAAATAAGAATAGGCTTGAAGATAATAGAAGTTTTCGTACGTTCATTCCTTGAAGCTTTTATATATATATATATATATATATATATATATATATATATAAAATGACATCTAACAAACAATAATGCCAAGGAAAATATAGGGGAATTTATTAGACCGAATTGAAATGTAAATGCAAAGAAAGAAAAGTGGGTGAAAAGCTAACTTGCCGTGGGTAGGACAGATATATATATATATATATATATATATATATATATATATATATATATATATATATATATATATATATATATATATGCCAGACAAACGTTCAATGGTTCCGGTAGGAAATGCAGCCAAAAAAGATACGAAACACAGTTTTTCTTGTTTAAGCGAGAGGGCTGAATTGACTGACAGAAAAATGAGCGGTGGAAGTTAAGGATGGGTTTCTTGGTGATGTGAAAATTATGTTTGTTGGTAATCTAGACACTCGAAACGCAACGCTATAGCCTCGGAGCGTGTGAAACAGACCTCTTTCTCTCTCCATCTCTTTCTGTGTCGCACACGCACACACACACACACACACACACACACACACACACACACACACACACACACACACACAAACACACACACACACACATACATACATACATACATACATACATACATACATACATACATACATACATACATACATACATACATACACACACACGCACACACACACAAACATGGTTTGCAATTGCAATGCGGTTTCACTTTGTTTTTTTTCTACTATGTGCATGGATTGCTGAAAGATCTATTCTGCAAGATGGTATTTAATGAAAACTACAAGAAAATGTTGTTGCGTGTATGTATTTGGGCAACTATTAAAAACAATAAATTATGGTAACGTCACTTGAAGCCCACACCATGCTGTAAACTGCCCATTGGTAAAGACGCGTGGTCGTTGTGCAAATTAGTTCTACATTGGAAACGCTGCAAAAACCCCGGGGAAAAACAGTAAGAAAAATGTCTTGCTCAGCACACGCAAAAGATAATTATGAGGAAACCTAGTTTGCTACGCGAAGTTAAAAAAAACGTACAAAGATTCTGAGGCAGAGCTCCCGAATAAGTTCGTAAGTACATTAGCTATGCAAATGACGATGTTGGCTCTAGTTATACCTTGTCAAAGAAAGACAGGTTACCTCTGATGCCTACTGCCTCGGTGAGGCAACGTTTTTCGTCTTAGTAAGTGTAAATATATTTTTTGCCACTCTATTTACGAAGAAACTCATTCCTTTTGCCATATTATTATCGTTTCTTTCGATGAATTGACCACTCGGGTTTGCTCCAAAGGAAAGCAAGGTTCCGCAGGATGGAACGTTGTTACTGATACAAAATATTTTGTTTAACATGAGTAAACACTAAGTGCACCTATCTCACTTTCACATAGTTCTTGTTCTTCAAAGGAGCATAAGTGTTACGCAACATAAGCGTTTGCGTTTGTATAGTGAGCCCCTAGGGCCTCCTTCTTGTGTTTATATGCACTGTCCATAGACATATGCCAACGTCATCAAAAAATCACTTACCCCTCGGTTAAAGGACTAGCTAGTACTTGAGCATGCACGATAGTAAACAAGCGCGAACGGAGACCTTTTGTGCTGCAGTGATGAGACGGCAAGATCGGTTTGGAAGTGTAATAGTCATTTACCACCGCATCACAAACGCGTAGCGGAAACGCAAAGCAAGCATCGAAGTTTTCTGAATAATTACGCTCCCTTTATGCACGAAGTTAGTGGCTGCTTTTAGAGAAAAAGGCCGTTAATTTTACTATCACTGATACAAAATATCAGTCCTTTACGCACAGAAAACAAGGCATAAATTGGTTAACGCAGGCTCGTCTAACTTTTTATTTTCATTCAAGTAACCTTATGTTTTCATCCAAGAAAGTGGAGGACGCAGAAAATGTTACCATTTTTTTAACCGTACGATGAGCTGTGAGAAACTTTCAGGCAGTGTTTCGTTGTACCAGATATTGTACGTAAGCGTCGTATAAAAGATATAGGCAACTTATGCGTTGATCGATTGAATGCTTTTCAGCTGCTTCAGTAGTATAGCGCTCTTCATTTTGATGTGCGCTCTATTTTCTTGCCTTTGCATTATTGAGAGATTCCTCAAGAAACACAACAGCGTCATTGTTAGTGTTCGTTTGTAAAGTGTTCTCTTAACACTGTCTCAAGTTGGGGGCTTAATTTCTTGTCAAAATGTCGAACCACCTCCATACATCATGATCTACGTTCGAGCGCTTTAAAATTGTCCATTCACCCAGTTCTAACAAAGCGGCGAAACATCAATAGCGAAAATATTGGCACAATGAAATCGAAAAACATGGTAATTGAACCTACCACACACACACACACACACACACACACACACACACACACACACCACACACACACACACACACACACACACACACACACACACACACACGCACGCACGCACGCACGCACGCACACACGCACACACACACACACACATACACACACACACACACACACACTACTTTCGTGTCGCTTCTAAAAAATAAACAGCGCACGTGTTCGCAGATAGTGATAGGCCAGTTTTTATAATAATCAATGTGACAATTTACGGTGCGGTTAGGCGAAACACAAGTTTGACGTTTTCGTTCCATGAAAAATGATTGACTTGACTGTGACAACATGAACTGCAAAATATATAGAAAAGTTTCACCAAGTGATTCCACGAAGAAAAAAAAGATGCCTCTAGGATTCTGCGTTATTTTTTTCTAAATCCTTCACCCCAGCAAGACGAAATTGAAACAGTAAACGCACGTGTTTTCCCTCACTCAATACAGCAAGCTTTACGCAGCAAAAATGCAAAAAAAAGCAAACACACGCACACAAAACGTTCATTCCTCCATCATGGTAATGGGCATAGCACGAAAGTAAAACACGTCCTTACAGAAGTAATTGAATCGATACCGTAAATTGATATGACAGGGCTTGAAAATATACGGTATATTGATGTTTGGCAGCTAAACGTGCCCTTCAACATGGATGCGACTAGGTCGAAGATTGCTGGTACATCTCCATGCCAACGAATGAAGTCCTTGATCAACGATCGAACATCTTAATGTATGCCTGTTAACGGCGAGGGCATTAACCGAGAAAGCGATGTGACGCATAACTTGGTGAGGGTGAAAAATAAGAAAGAGCGCTGCTGATTGGGCGCAGAACTTGGGCTAGGGTAACCATCCCCATGACATGTTGAAGGCTTATTAACACTACGGCTGCACTAGAGGGAACCGCAACGCACTTCCTGTCTCACCCGTAGCCCAGACATGCGCGCAGCTGCGATTTTAAAGACGATAGCCTTTCTTGGGGACCTTCGACGCAAAAATTTTCGTCTGTCTGTCTGTCTGTCTGTCTGTCTGTTTGTCTGTCTGTCTGTCTGTCTGTCTTTACATTTGTCTGTTTGCCCAGCCTTAACGATTCTGGGTACTCTAAACAGCACCAGCCGTTACCCCGAACGGCCAGCCCCATCCGCAGCGCCCACCAATGTTGCTCATGATTCAGTGTTCATACTTGTGCGATTGTCAACGAAAAAGCAATTATTGCACATATCTGAGGCACCATAACAACACGTATATAATCTGTATGTGCGTCTTTTACTAGAAAAGGTATACATAAGTAATTCTAAGGACCGTAGCGTTAATCACACTGCACTGACTATGCAACGCTTGCACGAAAAGGCTAGTGTTTCCAACGCTTTGTTAAGACGACATGGTGGTGGCACCTACCCGTCGCCTTGCGTTCTACACCTTATCACCTCTGAGACAGGTGCGCACGCCCGTCTTGGAACCACGCGCTTCGTTTTCCAAGAAAACTGCCAGATAACGCTCATGTATCACGTGTGACGTGACTTGACGCGCTCGCTCGCCTCCGCTGCCCGTTCAAGACATTCAAACGCAGCGCCTCTAGGATACCATTCATTGAATTTCTTGCGCAGAACATTTGGCGACATTCGACGACATTTGAAGATTAACATGTAGGTACGGGGCCAATTTTTTTTTTCTCTGGGCCAGCGTAAGCGGGAACGCGGAGTTGCCAGGTGAGGTAGTTGCGCGTTGCATCGCTATTCTTCTTAAGGGTCAACGCTACGAGCGAGGCCGATGCTTGGGCTATGGTTGAAACATTGCGGTGTGTTAAGGCATACTGAAAAACCCGTGTCATATAAGGAACGTGCCGAATGAGACGTACGCAGAGGGATGACGCGCTGAGAAGTTATTTATAAAGGCTGCAGACGTGATTAATTATTTCACATCACCACCCAGCCGGCCTATGAGAGGAAGGTGCACCAGTAAAGCATCCAGTGTTCGATCGTGATACGGTGAATAGCGTGCCCAGCACGTGCTGTCAAAAAAATTGCCCGCAGCTTCCCTCGGGGGAACACTGAGGAGGATGTGGAGCATATAATTGGTTAACGGGGTGTTAAAGTGCGACTTACTTGGGTCGATGGCTAAATTGGTTAACGTGGTTGTGAAATGGGGTGTTAAATTGCGACTTACTTGGGTCGATGGCTAAATTGGTTAACGTGGTTGTAGGAGGGGGTGTTAAATGAGTGAACACGTACACACGTATGCAAAAGGGCGGCGCTGGTCGAAGGGACGTCGATCATTGTGTTTGTGGTTTCGTTGGAATTCATTTCACCGCGACCTTGGACGTCGACGCGCCGTACAAACCAACCGACGAGCGGCAACTGAGCGAGCGAGCGCCGACCTTGAGTATATATACAGCGCGACGGCGCATGCACTGTCAGCTGTTGAATGTTCTCGAAGCGCGACGGCGCATGCGCGTCTACTGGAGAATCAGGAGAATTGTACAATGTTCTCGAAGGGGAGAAGCGCGCGTGGCACAGATGGTGGGTGACGGTGCATGCGCGCGTCAGCTGTCGAACGCGGTGTGTAGAGGAGGAAGGGTGCACAGATGGTGGAGGAGTGAAGCGCGCGCGGTGTGTAGAGGAGGAAGGGATGCACAGATGGTGGAAGAAGGAGGAGGAAGCTTGCGGACGGCGCCGCACTACAAGCCTCGAGTATTAGATGCTCCGCATCTAAAACTGAGATGCCATGGGTTTGACGCACATTGACAAAGCTTTATTTCTTTACAGTGTGATCGTGTTATTTGACGGTATTTTCATGACCGAAATACGTCACCGACGCTTTGGAGCACTCCCGCATAAAACACTCAAGTGCTAACAAAATATTATGGCCCTACTTCGTAGTACCACTTGCCTGTAATTACCAAACTTGAAAAGAAAAGAAGAAAGAAAGAAAAATCATAAGAAGGTTTAACCATTGCCCTCAAAGAGAAGATAATGCCACAAAACGACAATACATTGCTATTTCTATACGATGTAAATCAAGCGCTGAAATGCATTGCGTTAAAGATTTGAACATGCTCATCTACATACACATATACGCGAAGTAAAGCTCTTGACATGTAGGCAAGTTTAGTTAGCAATACGAAGTTTAGCATCTATTACAACTTTGCTTGAATTTTTCGATCTCTCGTAAGTAAAAAAAATGTAGATCAAAACGTGCTGCAGCCAGCTCAAAAAACGTTTACAGAACTGCAGTACAGGTATTCAACGCATTCGTGGAGCACGCATTTGTTCGAGCTTTATATTGTCATGCTTCGGGCTACAAACATGGCAACATGTTGATTCGTGTGTGCCTGCTGTCAAAGTTTAGTTACAGCATAACTTCGCTAAGCAGTTGCCTAGCGTCCTCTCGCTGAAAAGCCCGACGTGCCGCCGTACGCACCCGAAGTTGGCCGCGGCAGGAACAGGTCGCGTTCAGGCGACGCCTTTCTATTTAGGTTTGTTAAAGTACTGCAACGCCTCCTGTAATGATGGAGTGGGCCATCACTTTCTAGGCGGATAACAAAGTGTCAGAGGCCCGTCAAGTTTTTCTGACAGCTCTTTTATCACCCATGCTTTCAAACGTGATACAGTCTTTTCGGCGCACTTTTTGGGACGATACCTAGTACCATGCTGCCGAGTAAAACGCGTTTTGCTTACTATATACAATTATTTTGTATGTATTGTTACCAGGCTAGAAAAAAGTGTGGCACGTGCTTTTTGTAAACTATTTATTGATAAGCTCTTTAGCGACATTCATGCTTTTGTGTACTCCTACCTGTCAGGTAACGGAAAGTACATTTACCTGTCACTGAAGGAAAAGCAGCAAGACAAGAAACCGGGAAATAAACGTTTTATTATTGTGTTTTTCATGCCCCGTTTCCTCCTCTACAGTACGGACCACAAACAATCTCAAGTATTTGCTCTATTCCGCTGTCTACCAAGAGAGTTCACTATAGCATTATTTGAGAGAGAAAACAGTTCTATATACTGAGCATCACTTTTTCTTCTCCAGTTTCTCGTGGTTTCTTTTATTCCCCAACCTACCATACGTATTTATAGCGTGAGACACGTAAGAATGGGGATCTTAGCTTTGCAAATGTTGCTGGTGCTGTCCATCAGTAGTAGTGGTTTACAAATGAATACGCTACGCTCTTTGTTACTTTATATGTAGGCGAATGGTCGATACTGTAATACTGAGTGGTGCCTGGCACGTGTACACAGTAGCGAAGAAAACAGCAAGATGGTGCACATCTTGCTTTTGTTTCTTCGTTCTCGTTCTTGATCTTGATCTTAATAATAAGTTAGACCAACTTGTTCAGGTATCCTTTACATGTGTATTATAGGCAGACAAGTGTTGACATAACAGGTCTGACGTTGTAGCATTAGTTTTACAGCGTGTAGTATTTAGTAGCATGCTCATAGGATATACGGCCGAGCACTCAATCCCTAGCTAAGATTGTAGTGATGTGACAGAGAGAAAGTGGATAATAATAATAATAATAATAATAATAATAATAATAATAATAATAATAATAATAATAATAATAATAATAATAATAATAATAATAATAATAATAATAATAATAATAATAATAGTAATAATAATAATAATATTAATAATAATAATAATAATAATAATAATATAATGTGGGATTTGACGTCCCAAAGCCACGACATGGTTATGAGAGATGCAGTAGTGAAAGGCTCCGAAAATTTCGACCATCCGCTCTTCATTAACGTGCCCTGACATTGCACATGAGCTTCAAGCATTTCGCCTCCCTCGAAATGTGACCGCCGAGGCCGGCATCAAACCCGTGACCTTCGGTTCGGTAGCCGAGCACCCTAGCCACTGTCCCACTGAAGTGGACTGAAGGGGTGGGGGATAGAATATAAAGATATTACGTAATTATCAAGTGAATAACCACAAGAACCCTACTGAGTCCATAGAACTCCAATAAGGTATGTACAGGTCCGACACAGGCTTGCCAAAGCCCTTCATCTAAATGCGAGTTTTTATTAGTGAGTGACATAACAAACGCATCACTTGAAATTTCGTTCTTTGGTCTTAAGTGCATTAGATGTAATGAATCATAACCTTCTTAAAAACTGCTCGTATGAAGACACTCATAGCAAGCCGTTGAGCACTTCATATCTGTTGGCTTGCCACAGATGTAGGTATAAAGAACGGGCTCTTCCAACCATTCCGCTTCCTTCGTTCATCGTATATGCCTAGCCACGCAGCTCACCAAGCCAGCAATTTTCGGATGAAGCGATTACCCGACCATTATGAAATATGACTCACCGTTGGAGCTATCTCTCACACAGGGCCTCTTATTTTAGCACATAAAGTCAAAGCAAGGCTAAAAGTTCAGACAACAAGCCATTGCCATGCAGATGCATTACAACGCTTGTTGCAATGACAAAGTTGATGTGCCCTTCACTATGAAACCGACCAAGCAGATGAGTAGACGACCGACTTAAAAAGTTGAAAGAATTTGTGTTATCCCAACCTCCTCTATGGCTTCAGCCTTGCACATGTAGTGTAAGCTGACCAAATTCTTTTTTATGCAAGCAGGCTGATGCTTAGCGTCCACAGCATGCAACGCTTGAAAATGACACCGGCACCATGACAGTCACAAGTTATCCTAGGGCTTTCTCATAATCATAGAGTTCACATCGGATTTAAGGCGTCAATGAGTTTGACAAACGCCCGCGCGAAGGTTGGGAACACCCACCACGTTTACTCTAGCCGAGGAGCAGCGTTCACACTGTGCGGCACGATTAATCTACAGTTTTATCCTGCAGAGTGCGCACACAGCAGTTGAAGTTATATCATCACGTGAGCACCATGCCGCGCATTAAATTACACCGCGCTCACGACGTATACACTCACAGCCGCGTTGCCGCCTAAGGCCCCTATACTTCGGCAAAGCATAGAGTTTCCTAATATACACTAGAGGGAACTCAGGCGCTAGTGTCTATGGAAGCTGCAACGCACGGTACATCAGCGAGCATGGGAATAATGGGTAGTACACACATTTATCTAATCTTCGTACTTCTGGCCTGCGTGTGGCTCCATGTGTGATCGTGTGGCTTGGAGCGGTTTTAAAAAAAAATCAGCAAATGTTCAGCGGTTACGCTTCACCATCTTATTTTTTTTAGGCTTACCATTTTGAATCGGGTCATGAAGCTCAAAAGGGTTTGTTCTTTCCTTCAAAACGAAAGCGCAACCACCAATAAAAGAAGCTGCAAGTACAATTCACCGCCCGCAAGTACGAAGACTAGGCACATGTGTGTACTACCTGTCATTCCCATGGTCGCTGAACGATAGCAGCGACAGAGTCCCCTCTAGTTAATTTAAGAAACTCTATGCGTAAAAGTACCTCCATCTGCTCTCCCCCTCACCGCCTTCTCTCCGGCACGTTGTTTTTTTTCTTTCGCTTGTGACAGTAGAGCCCCCTGTAATGCGCCACGAGCTTGATCCAGCAGGGAGAGAAGGAAGCGGCGCAGATAAAAAGAACGCTTTATTAAATGCTAA
The DNA here is from genome assembly GCA_013436015.1 of Rhipicephalus annulatus. Classification (NCBI taxonomy): domain Eukaryota; kingdom Metazoa; phylum Arthropoda; class Arachnida; order Ixodida; family Ixodidae; genus Rhipicephalus; species Rhipicephalus annulatus. Next base: position 126,299 of record WOVY01011931.1, read on the forward strand.
GCATTTCTTAGCAAACTTCGGCGACTTTGAGCGTATCTATCTATCTATCTATCTATCTATCTATCTATCTATCTATCTATCTATCTATCTATCTATCTATCTATCTATCTATCTATCTATCTATCTATCTATCTATCTGTCTATCTATCTATCTATCTATCTATCTATCTATCTATCTATCTATCTATCTATCTATCTATCTATCTATCTATCTATCTATCTATCTATCTATCTATCTATCTATCTATCTATCGACCTACGACTCTTAGCTCTACTGGCCGTTTCAATAATGATACCGATACCAAACTTGGTATAGCATAACATGACTGTATGAAGAACATATTTGAGTAGCCATAACATGAAAATCATGATATGCATCTCATGAATGTCAAGATTTACATTTGATGAGCCTTCAGCTCTTGCGTTGGTTTCATTCACATGACATGTTGCAAAACTGGTATGGTATGGCATGATTGCATGATGAACCAAAGCAACAGACCCTAACATAATAATTATGAGATGCTTGTCGTTTAACACCATGACTACATGGCACACTGACGATGCACTCGCGGCCGTTTCGCTAGCTTAACTATTCCACATTTGGCGTTACGTTACACCAGTGCATGACGAAGGTATGTGACTGGTGCAAAGATGATCATTATGAGTTGCGTGTCATGCGAGAATATGACTACATGCCACAGTGAAGTCGCCAATACATTTTGACGTGACGGGGTGTGCATGCTCGCTGGCGTTCATTTCGTCCCGCCACGCCGGCGTTGCCCCACCAGGCACCGGTCCTGCCATATGCTAGCAGGCGCGCGGCACGCTGCGTTGCTTTGACGCATGCGCGTTTCAGCGCGTCCGGAATCCATCCGTCACGAAAAAAGGGAGATGCAGTGTTGTCTGGGCATAGCCTCCTCTATAACTTTGTGCCCGAGCGGTCGGTCCCTCAGCGCCGTCCCCCGAGCTATTATGGGATGCGAGCGCTCCTGGCGGAGCGCCGAGGCGCAAAACGAGAGAATGGATGGCAGCTATGGAGAAAAAACCGGCTTTGAGTAACTACCGAAAGGGCAAAAATGAAATAAGGAGGGAGGCATTTTACGATAATTCAAGGGGAAGCGCTTTACTGTTTGAAGCGAGATCGGGTTGCCTTAGAACGCGTAGTTATAAAGCAAGATTCAGTAAAGAAGAAGAACAATGCACATGCTGCGGGAAAGATAAGGAAACGGCGGAGCATGTTCTGATTGAATGTGGAGATATCCACCCAGGTGTACTCCTGTATCCGTCAACTGAGCTCGTAATGGTTCTAAATTCTCTAAAGAATTACGCGGAAGTTTTCCTCGCAAGAGCGAGAAAGATGAATCAGCCACTGAAGGCTGCCGTTGACAACGCCGCGCAAATACTACAGAAACGTGACAAACTCAAGTGCTCGACCCCGGGACATCATAAAAAAACTTTTGGAGGTTGTGCTCGTGAAGTTTCTCCGCCCACTTTTTCTGAACTTCGCATAAACGCAAGCTGGCATAGGCCGCGTCGTCTGCTGTTATTATGGGATCGGTGCGGCATCTGGCGGCGAGCGCCAAAACTATAAGGGACGGATGGCGCGTATGTATTTAGCGCTAATGCGCGGGCACAAAAAAATATAGGAGGCTATGGTCTGGGTAACGCATCGGCACAAAATGCAGCATGTCGCGTTTCACGCCAGTTGCCATCGGGCCGCGCCGACGGACGCTGGTCACGCCGCTCGCTCCTGGCGTCAGACTAGAGTGCTCGCGTTTTGCTAACCTAGCCTCACTGTGCCCATCGTGCGCGCGTCAACGGGATACATTAAGAGTATATTGGGTCCTTCATGATTCGCTCACGGCCGTTTCGCTAGCTCCACATATACGAAGTTTGATATCACGTGAAGTGAATAGATGATGAAGGTAAACGACATACCCAAACATGATAATCATGACACGGAAGTCATCTACGGCGTCACTTGCCTCCACCTCGTAACGTTGTGCTGATTTTAAAGTGACATACCAACATTTCTCATTCGTGCTTCGCATATCATCGATTCCTCCTGTACGTGGGATCTGCCAATTTTTTTCGAAGGAATAGAGGCTTTATTGCCGCCATGATGTGGGCGTTCTGGTGGCAACCACTTCTTCTTTTAACCTGCAATATTTGATAAAAGCGAAACGAGCAGCACGTGTGTGCACCCTTGCTTCCTTCGAAAGTAGAAATTTTCATGCTGCAGGTGGAACGAAAAAACCTGCTCGAAAGAGGACGAACACCCAACATCCATGTGGTAGGTACGTGTTCGGTTGGCAGAAAGCGCGACAATCATGCTGACGTCAGTGTCCTATTAAAATCTCGACTGAGTGGCAGCACTGACTTGTTCGAACTAATGTCCCTGGATATTCTTTAGTTCGAATGAGGTGTTTCTTCGATAACCGCGAAAAATGACCCACACGTGTTTACAACGCCACGCGCATTCTTGTATCCGTTTTTATTAACACTGCTATCACGTGCTCCGCACTGTGTTAATGCATGCCATGTTCGCCATAGAGCAAGCTCGGGGCAAACTCTTCTGCCCGAGAGGCTGCGTTCATCCTGCAAAGCACCCAGGATCTTGATAGAACGAGTCGCTAATGTCTTTAATTGTGAACAAAACATCACTCCTAACTTTCAATCGTAGTCAACAAACTTGCCATGTTTGGTTACTTCGAGCACATTTTGCTGCTTTTCTGCGCTGGTGGAAGGAAAAGAAACATATTGTCTACACGACTATTTTCGGCTACACTATTATTCACTCGGTTTTAACCATACTATCAGTATATTGATACACCGCCGGCCCTGGCTTTCGAGTATGCATGTGGAGTCGAAACATTGCGATCGAAAAGTGTTAGTATATATAGCCCAAAACTGCGTTCGGTGCTTGCATTTGACAATAGAAAAAACTTTCGGATACGTGGCTCGAAATTGAATATTATACTGTTGAATGAGGCCTAATTTTGCAGACCACCAATTACTGATCATTGTCAAGTTATCAGAAAAAAAGATAGTTCACTGAACTTTCAGGATGCCCCGGTCATCGGGACATCCACAAGCCATCGACATAGACACTCAGATATCTGACAAACTCGCTACTTTTCTCAGAATTAGGCATGCAATGCAACTCTCCCACAGTAATTTTTCAGATGCGGTCACCATGAGATAAAAGAGTGCTAAAGTGATACAATTTATGCGTCCCTCCGGGCAACTGATTTTCAACACATTCGTCTATAACCTGTGTTTTACTGTCGTCCCAAGGCTGTTAGTTTTTGGCCTTTTAAAAAAGCCACGTTGCACGCGTGCAGGGAGTTACTGCAGCAGCGAACAAAATCTTGTAATAATATACTAATTATGCAATTTTCGCTTTAATCTGACTCACCAATTAGAATTTTTAAAGGCTCTTCTTATTTACATTTCCCCAAAAAGGCTCTTGCTGGGAAGTTAAATAGAAAAGTAGCAGTTATTTTCGTAAGGGCGTGGCTAATTTTGGCTACATTTGCTCACCTTGGCCCAAGTTGGTTACTTTTGACTATTACATGTACTATTATTGGCTATTTTGTCTACTATAGCTTGAGAACACCGATACGTAAATGGTAACAAAAACAATCAGCTATACTCTTGTGAAGTATGGACTGCCGTGTGAGTGACAAATCAAAAGATAGGACACTCTTGTGAGAGCATGGTTCGCCTTCGTAGTACACCAATTCTGTGATGGAGAGATTAACCATGTTATTTTTGCGGTTCAAAGCAGGGTGACCACTTTTGTACCTCACGTGCTGTCACACACAAGAAAGAAAATAATATGAACAAGTGTAGGACCGCGGTTGGAATTGGTTGCGTGGCAGCTAGTTTTTTGTGCCGTGAGCTTGGGGAAGCAGGTTGCCGTTGGCATACAGCATTGTTTTAGAGGCACTTGGTCAAAGCGTGTCCGACCAGATTTTCTGTGAGCTCAGATAGTACGGTGCCAGCGTGGTACCGGGGGCGCTGCGAGCGCTCGATGGTGACGGACGCACTCCACATCGCCTCCGTAGATTTTCTGCTATTTCTGCGGACATCCACCCTGGTACCCCTGAAACTTGGGTTTATCGTCACCGCCAAGTTCTCCGCTTCGCCTAGACAACACCTTCGTCCAGGTGGGTCCAGTTTTGACAACTTGAGGGACATCCTTCACTCCCGGCTACAACGCCGCCTCGCTAAGGGCTCTCAGCCCGGCGATGGCGGCCGCCAACGTGGTTACGGGCTATGATCCTACCTCAAGCCAAGTACTGTCCATGGAGATTTCATCCTCCGGAAACACTATGCCATCAGAAGACGAATACCTCGACGACATGGTGAGACTGTGGCAACGCAAGCAAGCCAAATCAAAGTCTGCGTCTCAACAACAACGAGACGCTACAGCTGGCCGCCATTCCCCAGCCTTGCAAGGAACGCCGGCGCGCCATCCCTCCAATGGTGTGCCTACCTCTGCTCCGTCCTCGCAGCCAGCGAAGCAACGCAAGTGGCGTCCGCGTCAGACTCCTCGCCTCTCTCGCGACGACTACATCGTAGTAGTGAAACCACGCGTTCCCTGCGAGTTACGCACATTTGTCCCGGCCGGTCGCGCGGGCGACGCCATCCGCAGCTACCTCGGCGACCGGACTACCACGCAAATTCAAGTGTGGCCAATCTGAGAACAGAACATCTTGGTCCGTAGCACCACCATTTTGCCTATGGCACAGCGACTTCTCGGGGACTTCCAGCTGCAAGTGGGGGATCAGCAGCTGCCCGTTCGAGGCCACGCCAAGGCACCAGGGGATACATGCAGGGGCGTCATCAACGTAAACCCTGCTGAAAGCCCGGAAAAGTTAAAGTCTGAACTGTATTGGCCTCGAGGTACTATCCTTACGGTCCGCAAACTCGGAGATTCCGCGGCGGCGGTGGTTACTTTCGAGGGCACGAAGTTACCCCGCTTCCTCTTCTACCACTGCGTGGCGACGTATATCCGCGCCTACAAGAAAACGGTCCCTGTTTGCACCAAGTGCGGTACCATCGGCCATCGACCACCTCAGTGTCCTCACCCCGCTCCAACGCAGTGTGTCAAATGTGGAACCCCCGCACCTGCAGGTCTCAATAACCATGACTGCCACCCCAAGTGCCTCCTCTGCCACGGCGCCCATGAGACTGGGACCAGTGGCTGCACGGCAAAATATAGGAAACGCAAGCAGCCCTCAACATCTCCTCGAGGAACCACCTCATATTCGTCACAGCCAGACAGCGGCACCAACCTCCATCACTCGGCTCCACCACACCACGCCGACACTCAGGCATTCCCACCGCTCGAAGCAGCAGCGGCGGTACCTCAGGTGAGTAGTTGGGCAAGGAATGCTGCTTCTAAGCCTCTCTCACCCCCTTCTGTCGATTCTCCTTCTTCCGAACTTGCGGCCCTTCGCCAGCAAGTTGCGGCACTTCAAAAGCAAAATTCTCTTTTAACTAAACAACTCGAACTCTTAAATATGCGACTTTAACCCCTACAACAGTGTACTGCAGGGCCATCCGGTATTGCCTCCGCTGTCCAGGCGGCTACGCCAGCTACGTCCAAGCTTAGTCCTTGCGCTAAGTCCACTTCCATTAAACCGCCGGTTCAAGCAGCCATGTGCACTCCAGCACTCGGAACCGGTGCCGCACCTACTCCAGAAACTCTTGAGGCTCCTGGGGCACCTCAGGTTCTCTTGCCCACTAACCGAACTCTCCCTAGCGAGGAGCGCGCCCCGCGCATAGAGGAACGCCTTACGCGCGTCGAAGCTTCGATTAATAACCTCCTCACCAGCTTATCTGTCCAACGCATAGTAGTAGAGGTTACCCAGGCTATTCAAGCCTGGGCAATCACCCAGTTTCAACCCAAGGCATCGCGTTCCCGCTCCTGCTAGGTGAGCAGTGAAAGTGCAGCTCCACGGCGTCGTCGTAAGGTGGCTACCACCACCCCGCCGTCGGACAATCCGGCCTCTGTGCCCCTCCCTGCCTCTGAGGATTCCGAGTGGGACATGGAGGGCAAAATATAAAACCTAAGACAATCACGATGGCTACCAATCGTACGTCCCGTTCAAACATTGCGTCTAAATTTGAGATCATACAGTGAAACCCTGGAGGCTTCAGGAACAGGCGAAAGCGTTCACATCTGTCCCTTTTCCTCAGCTCACTTGGCTCTCAGCCGGCCGTCTGGGCGCTCCAAGAATCTGGCCCTGCCCCATCCCTTTCTGGATACTGCTCCTATGTAAGCGGCACCACCACATGTCTCCGCGTGCATAAAGCCTACACGGCGATACAGATTGACCTCGATCTGGATCTTCCTTACGACTAGTGCATGATATCAGTGCCGTCTCTGCGGAGGGGCCAACCATCAATACATATCTTAAACGTGTACTATCCCCCTCGCCTTGCGAGGGCTTCGTTTGCGCATCTCTTCCATCGGGCGCTGCGTATAGCGGCCCGACAACCACTGGTGATTGTCGGGGACTTTAATGCCCCCAGCCCTCACTGGGGTTACCACTACGAGAAGGCCCGGGGCAGAGAGCTCAAGGAGCTCATTTCCTCGCTGAGCCTCACGCTTCTTACCGATCCGGCACAACCCACACGTTCCGGCAACTCGGTCACGCGAGACACATGCCCCGACCTCTCCCTCACCCGTCACATCCGCGATGCTACATGGGGAAACTTAGGCGAAACCCTAGGCAGCGATCACTTTTTACTCCGCATTTCGTTCACACCGCGGCAGAAAATGCGCCAACACTGGGGCCAAGCCCATCTCACCGATTGGACTCAGTTCAGAATGCAACCATTTCTTGCCGTCCTCTCCTCGACCGAATATGCAGCGTGGACATCATACGCCCTCCATTTGAAACAAGCGAACACTCGCACCCTTGCAACCTCTAATGTGACTCCTGCAATCGATCCACACCTCCAACATCTTTGGCACGCTCGCCGCGGGCTCGTAAGGCGTTGGAAACGCAACAAACTTAATCGGAAACTTCGCACTCGCATTGAGGCGCTCACTGCAGAGGTGGCCGCATACTCTGCACAACTTTCTGATTCTACCTGGGCAGACACCTGTTCGAAGGCTGCAAACCAGATGAGCTCCAAGAATGCGTGGCGACTCTTTAGAAGCCTTCTCGATCCCTCCACCACCAGGGGAGAAATGCAACGCCAGCTCCACCGTGCTCTGCATGCCTTTCAGGGCACTACGGATCAACTCGCGCGAGAACTTTGTGACCGCTACATCTGCCGCACAATTGATCCCGCGGGCCCAGCATATACGTATTCCGGCGCCCCTAACAACGATCTCGACGCCCCATACACGCTTTCCGATTTACGATTTGCACTCACGAAAATGCGACGGGGCACGGCCCCTGGATGCGACGGAATCACAGTATCGCTCCTGGCAAATGTTCCCGACCAAGCACACCTCTCGCTACTCCAGCTTGTAAATTCCATATGGGACGGCTCTCCGCTGCCAACGGAATGAACCACATCGGTCGTGACATTCATACCCAAATCGGCAAAGTCCGTTAGTATAGAGGCACTGAGACCCATCTCACTTACGTCCTGAGCAGGCAAACTCACGGAAACCATGGTTCGCGAACGCCTTTCCGCCTACTTGGAGGCCAGGAGGATCTTTGCCGACACGATGTTTGGCTTTCGCCCGCATCTGTCCGCGCAGGACGTCCTGATCCAGCTTCAACACGATATCATAGAGCCGACTACTATGCGCCATAACGATAAAGCCGTGCTCGCTCTCGATCTCCGTGGGGCGTTCGACAACGTCAAACACAGCACTATACTCGCTAACCTGTCTACCACAAACTGCGGACAGAAGACTTTCAACTACATTCGCACTTTTCTATCACATCGCACCACCTTCATTCGCCTTAATTCTACTGAACACGGCCCGTACTTATTAGGCACGCGGGGTACACCTCAAGGGGCAGTCCTGTCTCCTCTGCTTTTTAACCTGGCGATGATAAACCTCCCCTCTCTTCTAAGCGAGGTCGAGGGAATACAACACGCACTATATGCGGACGATATCACAATCTGGACCAACATCGGCTCCTTAGCGCAAATCGAAGAACGCCTGCAAAAGGCTGCCCTTCTGGTGGATACCTACGCTGGTTCTTGCGGCCTGGAGTGCTCTCCAGCTAAATCGGCTCTTCTTTCAGTCTCTCCGCTACCGCCGCCTAAAATTTTTCTTCCGTCCGGGCCCGTCCCGTCAGTGCAAAATATTCGGGTTCTTGGCCTTCACCTCACATCGTCCTTTGATCCAAAGGGCACAATAGCAGGCCTCAGACGCACCAGCGAGCAGGTGAGCCGCATGATACGGCGAGTGTCTACCAAGCGCGGCGGCCTCCGCGGGTCTCAGTCCCTCCGATTGGCCCACGCGTTTGTGACCAGTCGCGTCCTCTACGCCTTGCCTTACCTTCGCCTGCGTCGTCGACACCAGCACCAGCTGGACGTCCTTCTTCGTTCAGTATACAAACGCGCTCTGGACCTACCTATTGCAACTTCCAACAGCCGGTTCGCGGCTCTGGGGGTACACAACACCTTTGCAGAGATGCGCGAAGCTCATCGCGTTAAACAAATCAATCGACTGTCGCAGACGCCTTCAGGGCGCCGTCTTCTACACAGACTTGGTCTTAACCCGATATCTGACCAAGACCCTCTGCAGCCGGTAGCAGAGCTCTGGCGTCAAAAGCTATGGGCGGAACCTCTACCCCGTAATAGGAACCCTGACCTCCATCCTGGCCGCAGACTAGCACGCGCCGCGGCCCTTCATACGCGACACTCCGATCGTCCTGGTGTTTTCTACGTGGACGTCTCGGGTCCCTCCCCCTCGGGTCACTTCACGGTTGCCGTGATTACAGAGGGCAAACACGTCGATGGCCTCTCCTTCCGAGCAGACAAAGTAACGCACGCTGAAGAGGTTGCCATAGCTTTGGCCGCCTCTCACCCTGCCTCACGCACCATCCTGACGGACTCGCGCTCAGCCTGTTCTCAGTACCTTCAGGGTTCCATTGCCCCGCTGGTGGCTAGCTTACTACAGGCAGCCTCTTGGCGCTTTAACCCTCATCCCATTCGTATCGTCTGGACCCCAGGCCACTCGGGCCTGCCCGGCAACGAGGCGGCAAATGCCGCTGCCCGCGCTTCTCCTGTCTCCTGTCCAGGCCGTTGCCCCTCCATGTCCCGAGACAGAATCTGGCAATACCAACCTGACGCGCTTTCGCGAAGTTTTGGCTTATTACCGGGCTTCGCGCCGCCTCTACCCGGACCCCGCACGCGGTTTGGAGAAAGCGGACGAACATCCGGCTGTGGCGGCTGCATCTCCGATGGAGGCGGAAATGTTATAGGCCCGTGTGCTCAGACTTGGGTGCACGTTAAAGAACCCCAGGTGGTCTAAATTTCCGGAGCCCTCCACTACGGCGTCTCTCATAATCATATAGTGGTTTTGGGACGTTAAACCCCACATATCAATCAAGAAAGCGGACGAACGACTGCTACGCCGCCTGCAGACTAACACCTTTATCAGTACGGCGGTCGCCAGGCACTTTTTGCCGGAAATCAATGGCACCTGCTCGACCTGTCATGTCCTCGCCGACACATATCACGTCGTAGCATCGTGCCCAGTTAATCCCGTCCCTTTCTCATCCCCTTTTCCTATCCCAACTAGAGAGGCTTGGGAGGAGCACCTGCTCGGCTGCTCTACCTTGGCTGCGCAACGCTCTTTGGTGGAGCGCGCACGGGCAGCTTCCTGCTCCACTGGCGTCCCGGAATAGGGTCTGGCCAGTCTAGCACGCCGGTGGGCCACGTCGACACTCTCTAGTAGACTTTTTCTGAAATAAGTGTTTTTACCACCACCACCGTGGTACCCTGCGTATCTGCAGCGCCAGAGACGGCCGAGCGTTTCGAGTTCCTGTTAACTCAGGAAAAGGAAACCAAACCGCCACGTAGGCAACAAAAAGCATGGGATTGTAAACGTCATTGTGACGGCACCCTAATTGCCTCACGGCACTGGCAGTCGGTGCATCAATGAGCCTCTTACGAGACCCAGAGCGGCACGGCGACTCCTCACTTAGGTTCAGCTGAAGCCCAGCCGTGTTCACGCACGCCGTTTCGAGGCAGCGCGCGTTGCGAAAACTCGGAAGTCACCGACAACCTTTCTCCCGGTCCGGCTTAGTTCCGGTAGCTCTCGGAAGCGGGTGGGCTGGTGACACGTGAGAGCGTGGCTGATGTCACGATGATTGGACGCCCAGTCGCCGATTTGGTGCGTGTGGTAGGAGGTGTTGGTATTGTCGCAGTGGCATGTTTTCGACTGCTCCCGCGCAAATGAGCTCGTAAGTGGAACCGCGGGCGGTCAGCGATTAGTTCCTCTTACAGCGCACAGAGGACAGGCGGATTGTTGCCCCGTCGTAGTTGACGCGTTACGGGGAAGCCGTTCTGTGGACACCAAAGCTTAGTACATGTAGCTCTAAGTCTAGATAATTGTGGGCCACGTAGCTTGCCCAAGCCTCTATGACTTTATATTGTTCTGTTTTATTTAATTTTTGGTTGTTGTGTTATTTGGGGCGAGGGTATGGGCCTTTGCACATGCACGAAGGTTGCGTCCTCGTGGCGAGTTTTTCATCGATCCAGTGTAGTTTCTTATCGGTGGACAAGCAGGCAACGACGATTCGGCGACAGCTGTGTAAGGGCGGAGCACCGTGGGGATAAAAAGAGGCCCCGAAGTTCCACCAAGCGTTCTGAACCGCGCTTGCGGTATTAGGCACCATTGACTCTGGTTGGTTGATTGATTGATTGATTGATATGTGGAGTTTAACGTCCCGAAACTACCATATGAATATGAGAGACGCCGTAGTGGAGGGCTCCAGAAATTTCGACCACCTGGGGTTCTTTAACGTGCACTCAAATCTGAGCACACGGGCCTACAACATTTCCACCTCCATCCCCATTGACACTTCCGAATCCCGTAGGTTCGCCCTACAGAAGACGGTTTATTTCCAAAGTGTTTCTTTTTTCTTGTAACGTTGATATCGGTACTCATGTAACTTTTGTACAGTCCGTAAATACAAGTTTTTCTCAGCTGACCATAACTTCTCCAACGTTTCTGCTTCATTTTCAAGTGATCAGCAAGTCAATCAGCGCTATTGAAATAGCGGCAGCACGTTTTGTCTCCCACTTTGCTATACAGTATACCTCGGGTGGGGCGTCTCTGGCGCCGAGTGGCGAGAATTGGTTGTTACAACAACAAAAAGAAGCTGGATTTTACCACAAGTGACTTTTAAAATATTTTCTTACTGAGAAATAAAAATTGACACGCTACTTAATTTCCCTAGCTGCACATCTTGTTTCGTGCCGTCCGGTAATTTGCTATAATTTGGCGTCTGATTCGTTCTCTGCACTTATGTATGCATACTCAACGAGTTTCGCTGAAGTGTAGACTGACTAAGAGCTTTCGGTTTTTCAGTCGACTTCCATCGGCTGTCCTTTATATAGTTAGCAACATTTTCAGACGTCCCATTTTGGTCCCGCAATCAATTAAAACATTTTTTCCTGTGTTCAATACATCAAACTTTTCTTTGATGAACAGACAGTATTTACATTTGTCATACAGCTTCGCGTGCCTGGATGCAATTACTTTCACTTAGCACTCAAATTAGCTGGGCGTCGGCGGTAGAAGTATTGTCGAAAACAAACTACCTGTGCGATGTACTTTTCAGAATCTTCATTAGGAGCAATCGAATGAGCGGAAGTAATTACTGGCTGCGACAATACACTCTGCGCACTTTCAAATGCAAGCACATGCACAGAGCCTATAATACAATATTGCAGCAGCTACGTGAATTATCTCCGTGTCCTTAACTTCTCGTATCTGGGAGCTGTGTGACGTTGAAGTAATGCACGGCGATCCTAGGCAAATGACAAACGAGTAAAAAAAATAACTGAAGGACGTGCGCGCCAGGAATCTCCTTCAAAATTAATTTTGAGTCGAAAGAGATGACTGATGTAATAAAATGCATGTGCACTGAGGATAATGAGTAGCGTATTAAAAAAACTGGCGCAGATATCATGTTTGACAAAAGGGAAAAAAAAGCGAATCTTTCTTCTCAATGTTTGTGATTTCTGACTTGCCACATATAATTATTTTAAGGGACAGTTCAACTAAATTTTGTCGCGGCGCGCAGTCCATGACTCTCCAATGAGATATAATCTGTCTCTTCTGAGATAGCCATCTACGGAAAAGTCAAAACTGTCAATAAAAAGTGTAATTAAACCTTTTACTACGGTCGTTTAACGTTTTTGCCATCCAAATTTGCGGAAGAGTTTCTTCGTATTAATATGGACTGTCGTTACTGTATTTCAAAAATGTGTTTTGACAAAAATGAACGAGTGTAAAAGGATATTATTATAGGTACATTCATATGGTCATCTCATTATGCATAAACTTCTTGCATTAAGTTATTAGGGCACAAGGCAGCTAACTAGGGACTGAGAGGACCAACACGAATGATGTTCTCTTGCTTTTAATTTATTAGCTGGGACAGCATCAAGCTGCCAAAACGAGCGTCGGCATCTTCCTAGTAATTGCGCACAGGACCTTTAATTGTGCTACTGCATTTTCTAAAGGTAAAGAACACTTTTCCTTACGGCAATATTTCTTCACCTACTCCATATTAAAGGAGGCCTTGATGTAACTGTCACAAAGAGTAATACAGGTTCTAACACCAACTTACTTACAACTTGCTTGCAAAATAAAAGGAGAATAATATCGAATGTAATGACCAAGGTAAAAACATAGCAACTGGATGGTACTGCGTAAACCCTGTGTCTTTCTTGAGATTCTTTTTAGGTTATTCTAAATGAAAGCGGTATTTCGGAGGCCTAATTTACCACATATGTTGGGCGAAACGTGCACACATCAACGAAGGAGAGATAAAAGTATCTGTCGGATCACTGAACTAATACAAAGGCCAATGAGGCCGAAATATATAAGGCACTCATTCGGTGTAGTCACTCACAATTTTCAAAACCTTTTTTTGTCCCCTCTAGTTCTGCATGTTACCATGGCACGTTAGATATATTCGGGCGTGTCTTGGAACCCATTAAGACAAATAGACAGTTTCACAGATTAATCGATTTTTAAATTCAAGAGCTTTTCCTAAATACCTCCTGAAGTTTCTTCATTGTCAACTCGGCTTCACTCTTTCGCAAAGGTGAAGTCAGTGCGCCGCTCGTACACTTAAACCATCACATTAATTATTTAGTTTGTGTTTGATTTTTTTTTTACCATTCGGGCTGAGGAAGCCACCTGAACTCAAGGACTTGACACGTACGTGACACTATTTACGCAAATGTCTAAATAATTCGCCAGACCATTCAGTAACGGTGTGTGCTCTGTTTTTTTCATTTCAGCCAGTGCCTCTTGTTGACACCAACTACGCTGGCTTTTTTAGCTTGTGAGGCATATAACGCCTTAACAAATATTAACATCCTCATCAATTTTTTCATTTTTAAATTATGTTCTCGCCATGATTATTTTCGAGCACAAGGAAGTTAATCACAGATCAATTTAGTTAATACGGTGGGAAAGCCTGTCGGAAAGACTAAGATTTCCCAGCGTAAATGGCTGCGAAGAACGTTGCCATTAAGTTTTAGATGGAATAGGTATCCGCGTGGAATACGAAGAAATACATCGAAGGAGCGAGTTCGACAGAGACAAACTTTTCATTAGAACTAACTCGGTGAATTGAGCCCGGAATATATTTAAAAACCTTCTCTGGGGAAGCCGGAAGTGGGAAAAAAGTAGGAACGTGTTAAAAGAACAGAGGCTAGAGAGAAGAACCTTGCACATAAAACGTAGGTCTACTCATAGCCCTAAGTCCAATCCCAGTTCATTCTCCCTTAATGAAGCCGAACTAGCTTCCATGTGAACCGGCACATAAAACCGGCATATAAAATGTATTAAAATTTCAAAATTGTTGAAGACGTGGAGGCGCGTCCCGGAGGGGAGCATAAACTTATCTACAGTTCTTCTCCCAATTCTGTCGTTGCTGTCATGATTACTTCCCTCGTTCTCCCTTAATGATTCTCGAACGGCTGCGGAAGCTTGCCTCCACGCTACCGAGTTAAGCTCTCCAGAACATTTTACTGAACCTTCGTTCATTTTAATGAACTCAGCCTTGCGCAGCAAGTCTGTGACAAAACTCAAGAAAAAAGAAGAGCAAAACGATGGGGATTGCGAGCATTAGGAAGGTCGATGATGACGTCGTCGTCTGATGGAAACGAAGGAGGCTTCGTAAGGCATCTCAAAAAAGAAGCAAAAAAGAAAAAAAAGCTGAGGAGCCAAAGAGGGGCTTGATTGGTGCTTCTGGATAGCGTAGGAGGCTATGAACGCACACGGTGGAGGACCGAGGGGAGCAGAGGGAATCTTCGCTTTCAACGTGATTGGCGCCTAACCGCCCACAGAACCGATTTGCGGGTACCCAGCAGGGGAATAGACTTCGCTCTGATTTCATTCTGTCCAGTGATTTGTCTTGTCGCTTTACCATGACAAGACCACTCAAGGCTTCTTAGGCTGCGTTGCCGGAAACCAAGCGCGACGAGTTGGCAAACAATGCGTGCCGTGGACTATTGTGGGATGAGCGCACCCTCCGGCTTATCTCATTTGAGGGTCGAGTAATCTGGTTCTGATTTAGAAGCGCGTAATTGCACTTTACCGATTCATCATATACTGGACTCATCGACTGCCTTTTCTCTCATAGGATGCCCACTGAATGTAAGAGCCAGGAATAATCTAGAGAATAGAAATCCGTGTGTAGACCTTAAAAGTGTCTAACATGCTTGGGCGCATGATACTTTCAGGCTGACCACTATAAATGCAAGAGGGGGATCCTAAAGCCGGGCTACAAATAAAAATATATATATACTTCAGTAAGCGAGGCACTGAAGTATGAGTAGAACAAATCACTATTTTTTTTGTTAGCGGAAAAACAGCGTGAACAATGAGAACATAAAAGAGGCACAATACAAATACATGTAGTACAAAGTGTAGACACCTAGTTTGGCGAAGAACCACGTGAATACATACGCGAGATGCTTTCTCCAATAACATACGAAAGCAATGACTGCAGGTGCTCACTAAGAAATGATGTAGTGTGCGCATGCTGAGAGTGGTTTTCACGACCGTTTGACCGACAATACACGTCATTCATTTTTCTGACAGTATAAGACATATGATGCGCTCATCCAGTAGTGACCACGCCATGTCTATTCACGTGTGCATGTTACAGACAAGGTCCCCTTGCGTATGTACCTGCATACTTTCGTCGCCACAATGAAACTCGATGTTGGTCAGTGCAATGCGTGCTTGTTTGCGTCTTTTGCTTCCTCAACCACCACGGTCATATTGTGCGTGAATGCTGGCATTTTTTTCAAAAGTGGTGGTATGGAATTCCGGCCGCAGTGGATGCACTTTGATATAAGCGAAACGCTATAGACTCCCGTGTTATTAGATTCACGTGCATGTTATAGAGCACGCTCCTACAGATCAAAATTTCCGGAGACCTCCCCTATACGGTGTTACAATCACACCATGCATGATTTTATGACTTAAAACCCCAGACATCAATGCTACCTTCCTGGGTCTTAGTTTTTCGCGTTCTTCACCCACTTCAGTATATTTGAACCAACTAACCAACAGGTTCACCTGTTTAGGCCATTTCCTTTCGTTTTTTTGTTTGTGAGTCTAGAATCCTTTCCGGGAACTGTATGTGAGTGTGGGTCCCACGAGACAGCTCATTTGCGGCAAAGAGTGTCTTTCGTTTTGCAACACCGGGCACTAAAACAAAGGAATAGATGCGAGAACTTTGTATGTCTAGTGGTTCTTCCACCATCTTTAATCATTGCTTTCTTTTACGGCAGCAAAGAAACGCTTCATTTTTGGCCAGCGTAGAAATTTACGCGAGGAAACAGGAAAGAAAAGAAAAAAAAGAGAACGATGTTGGTGCGATAGCCGAGGGACTAGTTTTAGCGAAGCGGGTCACGGAGAGTTTCGAGCGTGCTTCATAAAGGCATGTTCACGTCATACGAGCGCCATACAGAGTGCAAAAGTAAATTAATAGTTCGAGGTCACTGGCAGAAAAGACGCGCAAGAAACAAGAGAGACAAGTGAATGTCATCAGTGCGCCAGGCAGAATCATTAAGGTCGCCACGTCCGGGACAGAATAGAGGAGGCCGCTTACCATTAACTTCATGCAGGATTCAAGCACAAACCTGTCGTACGCGGCACGCAGTGACACAGAGGAGTTCGGAAACCCAGCAGTGGTAGAAGAAAAAAATGATGGAAAAAGTGAGACATCAAGTGACATATGAAGTATTAAATGCTCAGGGAAGATCTTTCGTTACACCTCTTTTTTAGCTGTGTTTTCTGGCATGAGTCACGGCGAGCTTTTACGCATATTCCTGCTCACTACGAATGCGCTGCGTGAACTCTACCGAGGTCGCCAGAGTCCATGCAGCACGTCCCGGAAACGAGGCGGGCGTTAATCCCATGGTTGGCGTGTCTCTCGGCTGTCATTATGCCCAACACGGCGACAACCCTTGCCATTCGCTACTGCTCTGAATGTGTGAGCGGTGAGGCGTGAAGCCTGCGGATCAAAGACGTTCAGCCAAAGGGGAACTCGCTAACGCCTTCGGGATTAGGCTTAGTGCAGATGCGAAAACACAGGAGGAGTTGTTGTTAGTTGGGGTAAGCCTTCGCTATGAGTCCATTGGAGACCATTATGCATTCCATGCGCAGGCTCTGTGTTTGGGCGTCACACGTACAACGTTTTCCTCTCATAATTTCGCTATTAATTCCACTACCCAATTGAAATAGTAATAATGAAGTTGAACGCCCCTAAACTAATATAATAACAAGAAAAAAGCCATAGCTAGGCACTGCGAAATTTTCTATCCCCTGGGTTTTTAAAGCTGCAGCTTAATCTAGCTACACGGGCCTTTATCAATTTCAGCTTTCCGCTTCCATTGAAAATGCTGCCGCCGCGACTGGCGTTCGATGCCACGAACAGCGGGTCAGAATCCGAGCACCTTAACCTCTAGATTACCATGGCAGGTCTCTAAGCAATTGAACACCTCAACTAAAGATACTGACGAGCACGTACGCATTCATTGGCCTTATTGTGTTCAGTTTGAAAATATATATAACTAAGCTACTAATACCAGGCCGTGTCACTGTCGCTGCACAGAGAGAAATTCAGTGCTGCTGCGTAACTTCACTTTGTGTAATGTTACTTCCAGCCCATGAGCTGATCGCGAGACTACATATTACGTGCTTTAGGGTTGTGTGATTGATATAAATTTTGTCTTGGTTTTTGTGTCAATTTCTGCAACTTTTATAGCTTGACTGATTTACACAAACTCTCGCTAGCTGCTCTTTTATGTATTTCTTTTTAATTGTCATGTCTTTTGGTTTCCGAGTATTATTACCCACAAAAAAGAGTAGGTTACTGGCGTGATGTTAAAGCGCTATCGTTTCCTATACAAGCAATAATATTAAAAAGAAATATGGTAACAGAAACATCTATTCAGATTTATGATCACAGTGAGAAAAAAAAAGAAATGAACACTTTTAACCGCAAATGCGGCGCTTGAAGCCGGTGTTTTGAATGAAGACTACTGAAGCCTTCGCTGTGGAGAGTTAAAAAGAAAACCTGCATATTCTTGCCGTCTTTTATAAGCCACCTCATTATTTTTCCTAGGATGCAAGTAAGTAGAATCTCTAATTGAGAAAGGCATCCAATAGGCGAGCGAGGTACGAGTGGTTGGGTCACAGACGTTAACCTTGTGGCAACACCGCGTCGTACATATTTGAATGGCGTTCATGAGAGGCATTACGTGCCCACGGCCACGGGTATATATAATGCATTCCTCCCAGAACGTGAAGACGCTTAGATGTGTCACACGGGGTGGAGGTCAAGTAAGTCATAGCTCGCTAATGCAGCTTTCATGGCTCCTGGTCTACTATGCGGTGTCCTCGCGTGCGTGCGCTCATTCAAGCGGGCCTGGTACAAGCAAACGTCCTTCTGTATTTCAAGCTTTCCCCCGAGTAAGAATCGCCAGAGCTAGTAAGAGTAGGCTGAAAAAGGTTGCCGATCTCTCTTTCTAGAAATTGGCATAACATGAAAGTGAACGTGTCTTCACAGAGGTCATTGAGCGTTTCTTGTGCAGTGTTTCCCCACAAGGGCGAAGTAATGAATGCCACAGCAACAAGTTTCAATGTCCCTTGAATAACGGCCAGCAGCTAAAAACTTGCAATGCGCACTTTAAGCAGAAAGGTCGCGTGCAATGAGCATTCACAGGGCTAGCGCGGGCTAACGACTGTCAAAGAAAGACGCAAGCGATGAACGCACAAGTATGCACAGGCCAAACGTGAACGACTGTCACAATTATTACTTTGTGTGTAAGCAGCGTGCTCTTTTTGTAAATGTGGCCGCGGCAGCAAAGGAAGTGACCTGTGTGTTCTCTCAAACAAGGAGTCGGTTAAGCGCGTGTGTAGTAGAGACCATGCTCTGTGGAGTTGCGGAGCTTTGAGCACCGTTAAATCGTATATGGTGTAGATAAACGCCTTGCCGTTAGCAAGTCTCTCAACGTGCCCTAGTGGCTAGCACCGCATGCTGCGGATCGAGAGGTCTCTGATTCGACGCCCCGCGATTGAACTTTTTGTTTTTATTGCAATTGGTTGGTTTATACTTTACAGCATCATATCTGTGACGGAAATACGTCAGTGAAGCCGTGGTTGACTCCAGCATAAAACAGTTTTGTCTTAAATAAATGACCAATGGTGTTTGAGAAAGAAAGATGTTATTTGTGCTAACGCCCTATAGGGACTTTGGAATAAAATGTGCAAGTGGTAAGTTTAGCTACGCATCCAAGCCTTAACCATATGTTACATAATAGTTCGGAACTTCACCTCTCTTTGATCATCAGTTGCTCCGTAACGTTTTACACTGGCATGCCAATAGGCTCTCTCGAAAAGCTTCACTAAGACAAAAGTTGCTTTTTGCTTAATTTTTTTTTTGCTGTCCCAAGCATAGCAAGGGCGTGAGCGTGTTTGGCACGTCACAGCAACCTAACTCAAAAATCTGCTACTGACGGCGATAACAACTATGTCAAATACGAAAACAATTTCATACCGTAGTAATGAAGAGGGAATATATATGGACATGATTTAAGTATTTCATAATCAGACGTTGACATAAAAATCAACCAATATTTCAAATGTTCTGCCTCTGGCACTTACCTCCTTAGAGCTTGTTTATATAGTTTGAGGAACTCGGTGCTTATATCTGTGACTTTCATGCGTTTTGTTACCAGCGATTTCAAGGCACTCAACAAAACTAGTACCAGGTCAGTTGAATCCATATTTCTTTCGATATCGATATCTCTATAGCCAGAAGAAGGGTGTACTAACCGATGCATATGCGACCGGTTATAATGGTGCTGTAGTTTCTGGTGTCAGGACTGCGATACATACAAAAGAGATTCGTAACGAAGAATGCGAAACCTCCTATTTTCATTGCACTAATGATCCAATGAGCCAACGCAAGGTGGTGCAGCGATGAAAATAAAGTTATTTATATGTGATCGGTGTTCACTGTATGCTATAACTCTTTTTCAGACTCCGATATACAAGCCTCAACGATCGTGTTTGCGTAAATGATCGTGGTACATGACAAGCATTCATTTTCTATTATTTCTGTTTCTTTACTGATAACGCTTTTTGTCATAGAAAATCGCATTATAGTCAGCCCAGCATGCGTCCGCGTCCACTATATGTTGCATTCCTCTTGCGTAATAAATATGTATTTACTAAACTTCAGAATACAACACTATGAATGAATGGTCCACAAAATCAAATCATCAGCGTAATGAAAGCAAAATAAAATCACAGTCCACTGAGACAGCGTTTGAAAGAGCACAGGCGAAAGCCGATACCTGCACAAGACAGTCAATAAATTACCGTGACGTTCTCAATTAATTGAAAAAGAGCTCTACATGCAAGGGCTGAAGAGATTATAACGTCCAAATTTTTCTCAGTGTGTTGCGATCCTTGAAGTTTTCTGCCCATCATGTGGTCTTTCTCAGAGATCCACCCGCCTGAGATGAGGTTATGTGACTCTGTTATGTGATGAAGTAATGTGATGTAACTTTCATATTTTTCGTGCTGTCTACGTCAAAGACCAGATTGTTTGACTGATGAGGCATATAACGCTTTTTTCGTAGCTGAGGATGTAGAAATGCCGACGATGAACCAAAAAACGGTAAAAGAAAACCGGGCCGCGAAGCGCCAAAACGTCGTGAATTTGTACGCTGAAGAAAACAAGTTTTGAAATAGTGCGAAAAGGGGTTGAAAAATTGGCTCCATCGCGCAGATGCACAGTCCAATCTTCTCGCTGTGGGACGACAGCAGCCTAGCAGAGCCACCGCATAAGCAAGTTTCAACCTTTCTTGTACTCCTGTTCTACAAAAGGAGAGAGCGACAAAAAGTATACGAGCTGGCGCAAGCGATAGAGCAGGTGTCGTCAAGCGGCAGAGCACGAGGTGCAGGCATTACAGTCCCAACAAACCGATGAACAAGTGTGCTGGTGCTTGTCACCAAAAACGTGGGAGCTTTCACTACGATAATTTGTTCAGCAGCGAAGATTCCCAGCAGAAAACACCCAAGCAATGAAAGCATGCAGCAACTGAGCACAGAGTACTCCGGCTGTGAATTCTACAATCAACCATGTCTTTACACTTCTATCACGCAGTATGGTTTTACTCATAACACTATTGTCTAGGCGAATTTGAAGATGCAGTTTATTTTTTACTGCGCAGAAAATTCTACAATGAATATGGATTCACGTATTCTTGGCAGCATCACAGTTTGCATTAAAGTCTGTTTAATATACAACATTGCTTATACCGAGCTGACCTTAACCAGTGAAAACGTTTGGTTTAAACCGTTTCATTTTCTTTCTGTTTTTGTTGCATATGTCTGGTCTTTGTACACGCTAGGAAGGGACTACGCTTCCTTGCAAATGTCTCTACAATCCCTCATAGATTTTTCAAAGTTCTTCCGGTCCTAGCGTGAGCTGAGCTCTTGATTCGCCGTATAAGCTTTTCAGGTTCGTAACGATCAATAATGTTCTAAGTACACGCCACATGCATGAGTGCTGGCAGCGCCCTCGTTTTTGCTGACATGATTGCCCCTTTTATGTCCGGTTAAGCGGATGTCCCAGCCACGGAAACAGGGCCAGAGCACGGAATCACGCGAACTTGTCCACAGCGCGTACTTCCGTTGTCACGCGAATAATAATAAAAGTACGACTGTATATATCATCTGCTACACGTGATGCTCGATGTTTTTATTTCATTCGGGTGCTCTTAACCTTCTGCTTCTGGCACGCCCTCCACTTGAACGATAATGTTGTCACTTCTATTGAACTTACCTACTTTCTCTGTTCGAGTTTTTTTATAGCTACGGGTCAGATCATAATATTATATTCAAAAATAGTGCGTGCATTCCAAGGTTATGGATTAGCGAGTGCGAAGAATGAAAAAGCTTTACTCACCTTGAGCCAGTGACGTTCTATCCAATAAGTACAAAAGAATCAGAGACATGACAATGTTCATAGTGAGGAAAACGCTCGAATGCTTTCTGTCCTGTATGTGATTGTGCATGAAGCAAATGTGAACAGGTGTGCCTACTCTGAGAAGCTAGAACTTACTTTTAGGTGTTTTTTTCTTTCACACGAAAAATAACCTGCTGCCCTGAGTTGTCTTTTTATAGGCGATCAGTTCAGTCAGTACTTTTTAATATTTTTTATTGGCCTGCGAAGGCAGGCACGGAAACATCGATGGCGGCGAAACCATGCATCCATACGAAGTGTGCATCAAACCGACAAGGTGTACAAATATAAATATAAAAGTGAGCTGACGCAACAATATAAAAAAAGTGAACGCCTAGTTATTTTCAACAAAATACTGTTTTTTTATATTCTTGTAATCAAGCACTTCAGTGTCGCAACTCTTCCATGCAGCTGTATCCATTAGTCGCAGTATTTATTGTCCGCCCTAGCCATGTAAAAGTTAGTACCCAATCTTTGCTGGGGTATTATCATTGTGAAAATGTACAATGAAGGTGGACTTGACTACTGGCATTAATTATGAACTGAATTTTCTCTTTTCTATGTGAATCGTGACTTGGAACGACCCACGTCCAGGCTTACATTGGTGGGATATCGCTGTTCTTTTATTGATGGCTTTTATTTGCGATTGATCGTTTGAAGCTTTTCTGAAATGACACACATTTTAAAATGCGTTGAAGAACAACCACTAGGAGTATACTAAATAGATAATAACAGGCTTTTGGTGCGCCAGTTGATGAATTACTGAAACCATCTCACATTTTATATTGTACACGCTTTGACAATTAAGAGGCTGCTTTCCTGATTTTCGAAAGGTACGTTGCAGAAAGGCTAATTTACAATGCCCTGCATTGCACTTTTTTCTAACTATTAGGAGTCCCACTCATAATTCAAATGAACAACATGTGATTTCTGCACCGGTATAGCTGTTTCTGACATTCACAGTGTTTTGTCAACTCGGTTACGTTTACCAGTACAGAAGCGTCATTCGCAAGAACATCATAACCTGGTGTGCGTGCTAATATTGAGGCGCGGGAAAAGGTTCAGTCCCATCGGGACGGTTAAAGCTAGACCTGCAGCGGGCTTTGTGTTTAGGACACTTTCGGGCTAGCATTTGATGTTTTTGATAAAGAGAAGCAAAACAAAAATATACAGAGCGTTGGAGAGTTTGCAACCAGCCATTGCGCACGTTCTAACCGGATTAACTTGAGGCGGATCGGGTCATTGAATGATCGTGATGCCGAGAGCTTTTAGATGCGAAGCAGCTTACGCCAGGCCTTTGTCCATGTCTCCATCCTTCCTTCCCGTAGCGTCCGCCCCTCCCTACGCATGCGCGTTTCCTCCCCGCTCTCTCCTTTAGGAATACTCCACTCTACGAGGTGGTGTGCGCAACAGGTGGTGCGACAGCTGCATACTCCTTTGGTGATGTTGTCCCGCGGTATGAAAAAAATAGGGAGCCCTTAAGCTTCAACCTAAATAGCTGAACGCGATAGCGAAATAGCGAAATCCGGCCCCTAGTGCGCCCTTCAACCGCTAAGTGCATACTTTATTTATATATATATATATATATATATATATATATATATATATATATATATATATATATATATATATATATATATACGCACATAGTAGATTGCACCAGCACGCCATGACACCTGTCGAACAAACTGCGTTAAAGGAGCCCGGAAACACTTTTTCAAGTAACCATGAAATGAATTCACTAAAACAGCTCATTGCCTCACGAATTCAACGCCGCAAAAATTTTAAGAATCCGTTCAGTGCGAGTGGACTTACAAAGGTTTGTCGCATGCTACAATTGCATTATATTGTCGCGGTACAACGCGAATAACACAGAGGTACACCTTGAGGCAACGAAAGCAGCGTGTTTTCAACAGCTGAGCCACAAGATTATCTTCGGTCTCGAGTGAAGCTAGAGGCCCACTACCTCGTGTCCACTAAATCGCCCATCATTGTTTTCGTCCACATGTAGACACGCGTCATTTGCCTCCCTCTCAAATAGCATCGCCCTGATGCAAAGTCTGTAATGAAGTTTTGTTTCGTTTTTTTTCACAAGAAAAGTCTCACATCACTCGCTGACGTAAGGCTTCATGCGGACTACGTGAACGAGTTCAGGATGGTGCTGGTGACGCCTTGTACTATGCGAACTGTCGAGAACAACTTCGTAAGTGACGTCACTCAGTCTTCACAGCACTAGGTAAGGTCCAAAGTATCTTCTTAAGAGCTTTTCGGAAAGTCCTCGTTTCCCTACCGGCGTCCAAACCCATACTTTGTCGCCAGTTTGGTAGACAACTGTTTGGCGGTGAGAATTGTAACGGCCTGCATCGTACTCTTGCTGCTGGCTGATGCGTAAACGTGCAAGTTGCCTAGCTTCTTCCGCGCGTTCGGTAAACGTGTGGGCATCCGGGACGGTGTCGACGCCTTCGTGCGGTTACATTGCATCTAACATGGTTCGTACTTCCCGTCCACAAACAAGGCTGAACGGTGTCATGCGGGTCGTTTCTTTCTTGGCCGTGTTGTATGCGAACGTTATGTATGGCAAGATTTGATCCCAATTTTTGTGTTCAACGTCTACGTACATTGAAAGCATGTCTTCAAATGGTTTTGTTTAGACGCTCTGTCAGCCCGTTCGTTTGCGGGTGGTAGGCGGTGGTCTTACGATGCTTTGTTCCACTCAGCATCGAGACATGGTCCAAAAGAGCAGCCGTAAATGCGGTACCTCTGTCTGTGATTACGACGGTTGGTGCACCATGCCTCAGTACAATATTCTCAATGAAAAATCTTGCCACTTCCGCTGCTGTACCTCTTTGGATAGCCTTTGTCTCGGCATAACGGGTCAGATAATCTGTCGCGACGATAACCCATCGGTTGCCTGCAGTACAAGTAGGGAGTGGGCCCAAAATGTTCATGCCAATCTGGTGGAATGGAGTCATTGGGACCTGTACGGGTTGCAGGAGGCCAGCTGGTTTAGTTGGTGGTGATTTGCGTCGCTGGCAGTCGAGACACGTACGAACGTGGTTCTTCACGGCTGTGGTTAGCCTTGGCTAGTAATACCTTTGCTGTACCCAGCCAACGTTCTTTTGTAACCCAAGTGGCCAGAGGTAACCTCGTTGTGGCATGCTTTCAGTACTTCGGTGCGCAGCGTTGCTGGGATGACGAGTAGATAGGCAGATCCCGTCGACGAAAAGTGTCTTTTGTAGAGTACTCCGCCCCGTAAACAAAACGATGACAACACTCTTGCGAAAACTCTTGGCGCCTTCCGAGAACTGCCATCCAAGTAGGTAATTAAGCCAAGCAACTCAGCGTCGTCACGTTGCTGCGCAACGGTGGTCGTGTCGAGGACACCGAGAAACGATGTTTCTTCCTCCTCGGGTAGGGTCGCCGACTTAATGGGTGAACGGGACAAACAGTCGGCGTCCATATGCCGCTTCCCTGACTTACGTACGACTGCCATATCGAATTCCTGCAGCCTGAGACTCCAACGCGCCAATCGGCCGGTAGGGTCTTTAAGATTGGTTAACCAACACAGTGAGTGGTGATCGCTAGTTAATTTGAAAGGGCGACCATATAAATATGGACGAAAATTTGTAACCGCCCATACCACAGCGAGGCATTCCTTCTCAGTCGTGGAGTAATTAGCCTCAGCGCGTGTTAACGTTCTGCTTGCGTAAGCGATTACCCTTTCTGTGCCTGCTTGCTGCTGCACAAGCAGAGCTCCCAGACCAACATAGCTAGCATCGGTGTGAAGCATCGTAGGGGCTTTCTCGTCGAAGTGGGCAATGACTGGAGGTGTTTGAAGTCGCTGGCGAAGATCGTTAAAAGCAGCTTCCTCTTCGTTATTCTGCTCAAAGGTGACGTCTTCTCTCGTGAGGTGAGTTAACGGTGATGCTATGCGTGCGAAGTCTGCGATAAATCGTCGATAATATGCACAGAGGCCGAGAAAGCGTCTGACAGCCTTTTTATCGGTCGGCAAAGGGAACTGTTCAACGGCTGCGATTTTTTCAGGATCGGGACGAACACCTGCATAACTGACGACATGACCAAGAAATCGCTGCTCTTCGTAACAAAAGTGGCACTTCTCAGGCTTCAACGTCAGGCCCGTGGACTTTATGGCTCGTGAGACCACCTCAAGTCTCTCAAGGTGCTCGTGAAACGTTGCGGAGAACACTATGACGTCGTCCAGATATACTAAGCATGTTTTCCACTTTAACCCAGAAAGCACAGTATCCATGAGTTTTTGAAAGGTAGCAGGCACTGAGCCCAAACCGAATGGCAAGACCTTAAATTCATAGAACCCAACTGGTATTACAAAAGCGGTCTTCTCGCGGTCTCTCGGGTCCACCTCGATTTGCCAATATCCACTCCGCAAATCCATTGAAGAGAAGTATCGAGCGTATTGAAGCTGTCGAGAGAGTCGTCTATACGCGGTAGTGGATATACGTCTTTCTTGGTCACCTGATTTAGCTTGCGGTAGTCCACACCGAAGCGCAGGCTGCCGTCGTTTTTCTTAACGAGGACTGCAGGTGACGCCCAGGGGCTCTGTGAACGCTGAATGACGTCATCTTCAAGCATTCTGTCTACCTGCTGTTGTATCGATTCACGTTTTTTTGGAGCCACGCGATAAGGGTTTTGGTGAATAGGTCTCGCCGTTTCGTCGGTAATTATTCGATGCCTGGTTAGAGGCGTGCGGCCAGCTTTTGATGTTGTCGAAAAGCAGTCTTGAAATTTGGCCAGTAGCTCAAGGAGTCTGCGTCGGTCGTCTTTCGGCAAAGTAGTGCTAACGTTCAGAACAGGCGCTGAATCAAAATTTAGCGACTCATCGACTACCGCCAAGCAGCCTTCGGCATCTACGACATCGTCGAAGTAAGCGACAGCCGTGCCTTTAGGAAGGTGCCGGCGCTCAGCACTGAAATTGGTCAGCAGCAAGTCCGTGCGTCCAGCAGCAACTCTGACGATTCCTCGTGCGACGGAAATACCGTGGGTGAAGACTAGCGAGCTTATTTGGTCTGCAACTCCTTCAGCGTCAAACTGAGCAGCAGCGGCCACCGAAACAGGCGTGCATGACCTAGAAGGGAGAACCACGTCTTCATCAGTAATACGCAGTTGGTTTGGTCGCGCCTCCGGAGAATTGGGTAAGCCTGAACTGTTGCAAAACGTAATCAAGCTCTCTCGTATGCTGATGACGGTGTCATATTCCCGTAAAAAATCTATGCCAAGAATTACATCTCTGCAGCATGCGGCGATAACGACGAACGGCGCAGTGAAAGGAGAACCTCTGATGTCAACTCTTGCGGTACATCTTCCAGAGGGCATCAGCAACTGGCCCCCCGCTGTTCTTATGCGAGGGCCCGTCCACGGCGTCTTCACTTTTCTGAGGCTGTCGGTGAGGTCCTGACTGATAATAGAGAAATCGGCACCAGTGTCGACTAAAGCTGTCACTTTCTGACCGTCAAGAAGAACACTAAGGTCGGCAGTCACGATTTTATTGTTTTCACGGCTTATCGGCTGTACGACGTCATTCTGTGGGGGCTTCTTGTCATATTCATGTCCTGCAACCTTGCCCCCGGAGGTCGCCGCCCTCAGTTTCCCCGTCGCGGGCTAGGTGACCTTCTTGTATTAAGATCCGCGTATGTGCGGCGGTGCGACAAAGGCGAACGCGCGGGGGAAGGAGAGCGGGATTGACGGCTCAGACTAGGAGGGTGAGTAGGCGTTGCCTCCTCTGCAGTAGTACAGCCATCCTCAAAGTGAGAACGGGCTCCATAGAAAGGGGTGTCGTCACGGCGTGTTGTGTATTCGTCGTTGGTACGTCGACCGTCAAACCAAGGTCGATGAGGACGGAATGAATCACCTCGATGCCAGCAATGGCGGGCAATATGGCCTGCACCTCCGCAGTGAAAGCATAGTGGTCGTCTGTCCACTGTGCGCCATGCATCGGTTTTCCGGGTCGGTGGACGTCTGAGCATCTCCCCTAGCGTCGCTGCCCATGGGGTGCCTGTGAACGGCTGGTTGTATGACCGTAGCGTTGGTGGTTGATGCAGTGTCTGCTCTTGCGGCGGAGACCAAGGGACCATGGGCACCTGGTGGTACTGCATCGGCATAGCGGGTGGTGGACGCCGAAAAGCGGCAGCGTAGTTCACAGGATGCTGCTGAGTATCAGGACCAGTCGTAGACAATGCTTGGTAAATTTCGTCGCGTACGACTTCAGCGATCGACGCGATGGGATTTTCAGCAACCGGAGTCCGTAACCTCTGCAGTTCTTCGCGAACTATCTCCATAATCAACTCTCGTAAGGAGGTCTGAATCTCAGACGTCATGGCGTTAGCGTTGATTGGGACATTGCAGGACATGCGGTCATATTGCCTGCAGCGTTGATGAAGGGCCCGCTCGATAGCCGTAGCTTCCTTAATGAAGTCAACCACGGTACTTTGAGGGTTGCGCAGTAGCCCGGCGAAAATCTGTTCCTTGACACCACGCATGAGGTAACTAAACTTTTTATCTTCCGTCATGTGCGGGTTAGCTCGATGAAAGCGACGAGTCATGTCCTCGGCAAACATTGCAACGGTTGCGTTGGGTTTTTGAACCCCTATCTCCGATAACTGCTGCGCACGGTCCCTTCTATCGACATTGGCGAAGGTATCGACGAACTTCTGTCGAAAGTCAGGCCAAGCTCACAAATTGCCTTCTCTATTTTCATACCAAGTACGAGCACCGTCGTCAAGTAGACGCGGTAGAAATAGACGCGAGAAAGCTTTTCCTGTTCCGACCACTGATTGACCTTGGCAACATGCTCGTAGTTGTCCAGCCAGTCATGGACGTCTTCATGGGCGCCGCCACTAAAGCGATTGGGAACGAGGGGTTGAAAGATGGTCACCTGAGATGGGAGCGTCGGAAAGCTGCCTTGGGGCACCTGTTGTGGGCTTGCGTTGGCCATTGGTTGAGGTGTACGGTGCCTAGGAGATTCCGGCGAGTCAGTGAGCTCTGGCGCGAGGCCTTGCAACCGTCGACTGGAGCGATACACCGGAGTTGCTACCGGTAACAATGATTCTGGACTCGGTGAACGGCTCCCAGCGGGCGTGTGGAGCATCAGACAGGCTTGCGGCCCAGCTCCTCCACCAGTGTCGCGGTACACCGCGAATAAAACAGAGGTACACCTTGAGGCAACGAAAGCAGCGAGTTTTCAACAGCTGAGCCACAAGATCGTCTTCTTCGGTCTCGAGTGAAGCTAGAGGCCCACTACCTTGTGTCCACTAAATCCTCCAGCACTGTTTTCGTCCACATCTAGACACGCGTCAATATCTTCTCTCACCCCGATGAAAGCGGTGCCAGCTAAGCATGGAGCGGTGACAGGGGCGAAGAAACTACCGTGCCTGGTGACATTGAGCACTTTTTTTTTCTTCGAATGCGCGGCTTTTTCAGTGTGGTCGCGCGCGACCACGTGGACAAGTAGTGGTCTCTCGCGGCGGTCTCTGTAACCTGTTTTTTTCGGTCACAGATGCACAGACAATTTTTCGCTCACAACCAACGACGCCGACGCCGGCGGCGGGATTTCTGCGACATGAGCTGTTTAACGCGATCGCGTTGAAACGCTTTCGCGTTAAAATCACGGAGTGCGCGCGCCTCATTTTCTCTGATGTGCAGCACTACAATGAGTGCTCGGGCATTTGCCGCGAGACGGGTGCGGCGACGTGGCGATTCTGCACTTCGGGCTCGCGAAGCAGCAAGGAAACGTGAACGGCGGCAAGCGGACCCTGTACTCCGGGCTCGGGAATGGAATGGAAAGTTAAATTGACAGTTTATGTTGCCCTGAAAAAACTTACACGAGCAGGAGCAGAGACGAGACTAAAGGCTATACAGCCTGACAAAGGGCTTCTGCTCCTAAACAGTTTGGCACTCAGGCCACAGAGCATCTGCATATCTAACGAACATTTTGAATATAATATTGCGCAGAAATACAACAAACATTAGCATAGTTTTATTACGCAGTGTGAAGTAAACAGAGAACAAGTTCATCACCGAATCAAAATGTCAACGCTGCACTTCACCGACCACAAGGCCGTCATTTTCAAAGCGGCACATGCACCGACGCTAGGAATCGCATATGGTTTCTAAATAAATAAAGACGCAAGCATGACGTTCTCTCTTTTATTTTATACATTCTCATTGGTCCTCTCAAAAAGATTACACCATCGCCCGCTGATTCTAACCACCTCCCACTGCTTCGCATTCGCACATGGCTCTCTTTATCGAGAGATGATGCACTTTTTTATTTCATCACACTTCACTAGCTACACTTTGAAATTGCACATTTCTTATCTTTTTCGGTTCTATAATTGGTATATTTCTCCCATAACGTGTATACTGTATGGAGGCAGAAACCTAACCAAGCAACGCTTTTGGAGCTTGTCGCGGTTGGCTAGGGCTGTCTGCGCGGTTTTAAACTAGCATTCAGGCCTCCAGCAATACTATCGTGCTTGCAACTGCCAATTGTACGACCCGTCATCCCTGCATATCCCTGGAAATACAACTACAAATACAAGTACGACTCGTCATCCCTGAAAATGCTAATAAAGATTTTGTCTAACCAAGCGGGAGCTAGAGAACGATATGCCACATGACAGCAAATGTTAAAACAACCCCCTTTCTGTTCGCTGTCCACCTGGTGTTTTGTTTTATGGCAAGTGACAAGGCTTCCTCTCCACGCCAGCGTGCGCTCGTGACAAAGCACTCTCATTACGCTCATATGACGTCGATGTCGCTGCACCGACACGTACTTCACGGTCGGCTCACAAAATGGACACCAGGGTGCGCGTAATTTCGAATCTTCCGCAACGGAGTGCTTCATCAATCAGCCCGGTTTCTACACAGTCTTGGGTATTCTTTAGTTTTGTTAACTTCATTTTGAATTAGAAACACAAAAGTGACATCAGCTTGCAATGCCACGTCGTGTGAAAGTTTCGTCACAAATTTAGTGGCATCGCAACGCCTTTGCTGTTACTATTTCTCTAGATTTCGTTTTCACAGACGCCTGAAAACGATGTATAAAATTATCAGGCTTCTTTTTTTTTAGGGGCGAAGTTACTTAGGGTGTGGGTCTATCCATCCTCCTATGGTGTATGTAGCCACTGGTGGCACATACCAGAAAGAGCGGTCCTTAGAATGTCCGCTGTATGGCGGCACTTGTATATTGCCACGTTTCTTTTCTCAAGTTTTGTTATTGCCCCAATACACTACACAGTTCTCAGCGCAAAGCGCACCTGCAGTTTTCGAGAAGCTTCCGGACTTTAGTAGATCATTTCGATAAGATCACGCCCACTCCGCGAACTGTACAGGTTATTCTGAATCCTACGTGACCGCTAGCGATAACGCTAGAACATTCGTTGGCAAATGTATAAATGCCGACGCGCTTCGCCGCTTGTCAGTTGATCGACTGCCGACGCTGCATGCGCCACTATCAGAGCAAGTGTGCTACCGCAACCCGACTTTCCGTTTAGCGGGAACAGTTTCGCCCAAATAAACAGTTTATCTGACCATTCTGTCTCCTGCCTTCAACCGCGTCACGACACCGTGACAATATGATGAATACATGATGAAAAGATGTGAAATGGCTGTACTTGAAGTGTTCGCCAGATAGACGGACGGATGGACACACAGATAGATGGACGGACTGATGAACGCAAAGACAGACAAAGGGGCGAACGCATGGACGGACTGATGGCCGGATGGACAGACAGACCGAGGGACGTCTACACGAGTAGGCGCATGGATGGATGAATGGACGGAAATATGAACGTACCGACGGACGCATGGAGGAACGCACGGACGGACGGATGCACGGACAGTCACATGAATAGACGGATACACGGATGGACACATGGACGGACGGAAGCAAGAACGAATGGGTGGACGAAAGCCGGACGGACTGACCAACGGTTCGCACCGCCAACCATCATTCACTCCGTGAATATGCTGTGATTTTTTTTTAAGGTAAAGCTGTGTATGTCAATGAGGAACGAAAAAACCATTGGGTATCGGCGTCAAAAGCGGTCTTCATTGGCTGTGCTATCAGTTACGTCATTCTCAGCGTCGTATCCAAGCACGTGCGCCATTGGCTGTGTTGCGAGTGACGTCGTCCACCTCGTCGCATCCGTGACATCGAGAGCATTCGCGTCAGTTTCTACTGAAAGCTTCCACTAGGGTAAGCCACAGATACTCCAAACTCCCGAACAGCGTAAAACTTTCCAAGAGCGCCGACAGTGAAACTTGAGGGAGCTCTCACTCGCCGGGCCGATGCTGCAGTCCGGCCACAGAAGAGGCCTGGGAGGCCGAGTGCCGGCACCAACTGCGTAGCGATGAACCGGCAGCTTTAACAAGCCGTGCTAAATCGCGAACAGGAATGCAAGCGCCAGTAGTGAGCGAATCCTGCTAAGGAGGCCGCCGAGTATATAGATCGCGATGTAAAACACTTGTAGCAACAGCACGCCATACATGCGGCATCTCGAGCACAACAGCGTCAACGTGATGATTGCTGAATTGCGTTCGCCGGGGCGAACGCCCGCTTTCGGCAGGAGACCACCACGCAGGGGCTTTCCTCTTTCGTTATGAAACGTACATGTCTAGTATGCTCACCAGTGCATGTACTATATTTTCCAAACTTTTACGTTTCCTTACCAACATCAGTTGCATCACTTTGAATTTTCTATGCATGTTTCGTTTTAAATGAGCCTGTAAAACGCACAAAAATAACCAGAATGGTGGCGCTATGTTCATGCTATTTTCGCTGCTCTCTACGTTTTACAGGTCTAACTGCAATCCTAAGGATTCCAAGCTAACTTACTGACGAAGCCGACATTGCTTGATGTTAATGTTTAGTGTCTGTAGTTTGCCTTATGACATAATGGCGCACACACATCTGCATTAACGAACTCGTGACTTTTGGTGAACCTGTTACCATTAATTATTAAGAACCAGTACATGAATTTCAGCGGAGCCCTGTTATCCCAGCATGTCTCCACGTCACCTTCGCGTCCACTAAATACGCAGTCCTAGTTGACTAGGCAATAACGCAACCGCGCAGACACACCGAATACACTAATTAGGTAAGTATGGTTGACATATTTTGGAGCCTTTTGGTCGTTCGTTTAAGGGTAAGAAGAACGGCGCTGGATGGTGTGACATTGTGGTATCGATGGCTTGCGCGCTGCCATCTCGCATTATATGACGCAGAAAAACTACGCTGGTCTTTGACTGAAGACGCATAGAATGGTGCACCGATCGATTGCAGGTTACTTGAGCTTCGTTTGAAAGGTTGCACTCCCACCCAGAAATCGCGCTTGCATGCATTCAACGACGTGCTCTTCAGCTTCAATATCGTCAGACACTTCAGACAATCGATACTGAAGTAGTTGTCAAACGCAGCTTGACAGCCTGGTGGCGGTAGTTAACTCCAAACATGCGTGCAGAGCACACAGAAGATTCGATACAGCCGCTTCCGTATTTATTTACATCAGAGGGCGCATTGCATGAAAACATTGCGTCGTATCTCTTTCACAAGACGCAGGACAGAAAAACAGCTGTCAGAGTTAGCTTGCGATAATTCATACAAATGAAAATATTCGGCGCTATAAAAAACAGGCGAAATAAAGAGATAAAACGACAACACAGGTGTGCGGATCATGGTCGGTGGTGTGCGATAGAATAGTAATCGTTACGCATAAAAAGCTAACCTATAGACGTCACTTGATAGGTCACCTAGCAGGTCACCTGACAGGTTTGCAGTGAAAACCAGCTACTCTAGCCCGCTATAAGCAATGGAGGCCTAGAAGCATTACAAGATCAAGAAGAAGCCCATCCTCATTTTTTCATTGGCAGAAACCTCATTAAATTAAGGATTATTATTTCTTCAGCATTGTTTTATAGAACATCCCAGATTTTCTTTTCCTTCTCTTCCCTCTTTCTCATCTTTCTTGTCCCCTTCCTTAATCCTCCAGTGTAGGGTAGCCAACCGGATGTTTTTCTGGTTAGCCTCTCTGCCTTCTCCCTTTTGTTGCTTCCTTCCCCCTCCTACAGAAATAGATCCCTTCCCAACAATGCAAAAATACATGATCTATCTTATCTGGCTTCCTGCAGATAAAATAACCTAAGCCACGAGGCTTATAAAGTCCTCGATCTTCTAAAGAAATCCTAGCTGTCAAGGTGCTCAAATGTTACCTTAAGAAAAAGGCTTTTGCGTGTGACTGAGCTTTCATTTTTTTAACACGTTTGAGAATATTGTTGCTTTAGTCCCACCTAATTTATTCACTTGTACATAGGCATAAAAAAAATCATGTCGCGTATGTTCAAGATGTTGCTTGAAATTCATTAGCAATGCCAGTGTAATGTTGGGCGTAGAATCCCGTTAACTTACGTAATATAGTGTGGCAGCAGAAGGGTAACAAACGAGCCAGTCACCACACAGCGCTAACCACAAAATGAGTGCGTGTTTTAATGCTACCCACCCACTGGAAAGGATTCGATCAGCCATAATCGTTTATCGTTTTCTGCCACTCTCAGCATCAATATGTGCACACAACCCCCTGTACGCAACACCTGTAGACGTGTTTCTGGCACCTCGCTTATCAGCAGAAAGATAAATAATGACGTACTAAGTGCTCTTCTAATTCGAAAAAAAAAATTCTGATTCATGGCGCAGTCGATATACCTTGCGGAAAGTCAAAACTTCACACACTTTTGGCCTCGACGCAACACGCGGCTGCGCTCAGAAATTGCATATGGCAGTATTGTCATAACTTATTTTTTCTTCTTCGGCGGTCCGTACTTTCTAGTGTGTTCCATTTTCGGTACGTACCATCTTATTGTCTCAGCTTGTCGACGAGTCATATAGTCGCAGCGTGTCATGTAGTCACGGTCCTTCACAAAACGGTTGTGCGTCGCAAAACATAGGCGAATCCCACTACTCGGCACGATTCTA
This sequence comes from Rhipicephalus annulatus, assembly GCA_013436015.1. Lineage (NCBI taxonomy): Eukaryota > Metazoa > Arthropoda > Arachnida > Ixodida > Ixodidae > Rhipicephalus > Rhipicephalus annulatus. Next base: position 161,036 of record WOVY01011931.1, read on the forward strand.
CTTAAAGTGAAGACGACAACCGTGGACCCAACAAATAGCCGGCGACGTTTGCGTAGGTCAAACACCCTTCCCCGCATGGAGGGGGGAACGAAAATAAGGAATGTATGGTGGTAGTCGAAGAAAAAGCTGCATTTCGACGCGGGTTGCCTACAACAATAGTGAAGCGAAAACAACCTTCCCTATATATACGTGTCCGACTTCAGGCATCCGCTAGTGACTCACCAAAGAAATATCTCTCGAAATATTTCATGCTTCGCCTCCACCCAGGTATCACGCTATCGTGTGTCTAAGAACGGCCTTCTCAACATGCTTTGCTCCTACTAAGCTTTTTTCTTGTTTGCATTTAAGTGAACGCGCCACAGAATAATCATACGTAAGGTGGCTGGGTAATGCAGATGTTGTGGAACGCCGTGATGGTTCTATTAAGTCAACTTTGTTTCTGTTCCTTTGCTTTCCAGCACGTTTTCTGTCTCTCCTGGTACCACTCAACAGAACCTGAGATGACAGCAATCAGTTTCAGAAGCTATAAAGTCGGGAAAAATGGTTGGTTAGTTCGTTGGTAGGTTGATTCAGAGGTTTCAACGTCCCAAAGCAACTGGGGCCATGAAATGCGCCATACGTGTTGGACAGTTGCGGATAATTTCTAGCACCTGGACTCGAACAACGCCTATTGCACAGGCTTCAAGCATTTCTTCTCTATTGAAATGCAAGCAAAGCCGAGTGCACGTCTTTTGGTTTCAGGAACAGAGCATCGTAAACACGGGGCCACCACGGCGGTACTCTGAAAACTATAAACTGGGTTTCACTGAAAATACTTTTTCTGCAAAGGCGCCCTAATTACTGTACGTTGGCTTTTGAAGTGGAATAGAGAACTTGGTTTATTAACATATTGCGTGCACGGCTCACAGTGGAGACTATACTTGCAACTTTTTTCTGAGTGTCTCTACCCATGTTAGGTTGTTTCAGGCACCAGCTGGAATCGTAGCCGTTCCTTGATAAAAAATGGAATATTGTGATAGCACTAAACGTTCTAGCTTCTACCATAAATTTTTGCCTAAAGCTCGTAATTACTATATCGCCTAATTGCCTGTTTATGCGTCGCGCAGTGGAAACACTTCTCGCTTCATGATTTTGCTGAAGAAGGGGTGCTCCAGTGTAACTTCAGTGGCATGGTCGCTTTTAAAGCCTCCTTGGGAATTGCAAATGTCTTCCTAATGAGTCGCTAATGTGCGCTGAATGCCAGTTCCCGGCATCGGCGTCGGAGAAAGATCCCTTAGTCAACATTGTATGGACGCAGTTAGTCAGCTACTTCAGCAATTCCCACAGCTGCGCGTCTTACCGCATTACGGGAGAGACCGGTAATGGAGAGGAAGTATATGCTGCACAGGAGGCGTTTATATAGCGCGAACACGGCAACTGTGTGGCTTAACTGCGCTACGTCCGGTAACTGCCATTACAGACACGCACGACTGGGATAGCCAAACCCGGTTTTTCGCTTGCATTCTTCCGCTTTTCCGATTGCTGATATAGACATAAACAATAACAGCATCGCTAACGTAATTAGAGGAGACGAATAGTGCTGGCGCAGTTCTGAAGGCACTCCTAAGGGGACATTTCTGTTTTCTTTAGTCTGCACTATCGACACTCTCAATACACTGGAACTAAATAACGCGCATAAAATATTTCGATGGTATTTTGAAATTTCTTTCGCCCAGAATCTGCAAGCCTGTCACATCTAAGTGGACATCACCACGGCAAGTCAAAAAAGTTCTCTGAATATGCGAAGCCTGCATCCTGCATGCAGCCTGAATCGCAGAAGAGGCTTTCAGTCTCTCTAGAAAACAATTGACTCGTCATCGTTTTAGTGAGCCATAGCGGCTGACTTCAAAATGACAGACTTTACAGTAAAAGTGGACACGTTGCGAGTTGCCGTCTTCCGGTGATGCCAGACTTGTGTTGACGCGTCACTGCGAAGCCGCCCCCTCAAAATCAATATCGCTGTTTTGAGATAGCGGCAAGAAACATATGTTCAATACATTCCCTAGCACTATACAAAACTCTTTTCAGGGTTCTCGATACATATAGTTTTTCCTAGGACGATAACTGGAAAATTATTAAATTCGTGTCATTCCTCATTCATAGTAGCCCCAAAGGTGCGCTTCTTAGGGTAGCAGCGCTGATAGATAGATAGATAGATAGATAGATAGACAGATAGATAGATAGACAGATAGATAGATAGACAGATAGATAGATAGATAGATAGATAGATAGATAGATAGATAGATAGATAGATAGATAGATAGATAAGATAAACAAGAAGATAAACAAGGAAAAGAAAGCTTTTAGTTTACGGACATTTACAGCGCTTCATCGCATCACTTTTCGGGATATATGAAAAACACCACAACAACACATATCAGTGAGCTAGTTATCATAACTGTGTGGTAAGCGTATAACAATTTGTCTTCTTGGTAACCATCATAAGGATTAAGCATACTATTTATCACAGTAATGCACCAACTGCCGACTCTCTTACCACCATCAATGCACATTTCAATAAACGCAGATGATATCTGCCTCTGGTCTTCAGTGCATGAATGCCGGGAAATACATGATTTGGTCCAAGAAGGCATAGATATAACAATGCGCTTTCTGACTAAATGAACATGGATGTTTCAGCAGAGAAATTTGCAGTCTTACCTTTCACCAGAAGACATCACGACCACCAAAGCATCTCGGTAAACCGGACCTAGTACCTGTTGTGTGCAAGCATCGTTTCCTTGGCATAACATTGTACCGTAAGCTAACCTGGGGACCTCTTATATCCAACATTGAGGAGCGGGTCAACCGGACACTGCATGTTCTACGTGTATTGCAGAAACCAAATGGGGGTGGTGCATCAACAAGAACAATATTCGTTGCGTCCAGATATCAATTTTCTTCCTTAATAGCTTAAATCACCTCCAGTCACTTCGTACACCAAAGGGATTGAAAAAAAAATTCTCGACACTCTACCTTGAGGCCAAATTTCTGACGCTTCAACAAATGTGCAATTACCAAGATCATTTCACGTTTGTTTTCACGGATGGCTCTACAATGAACAAAAGTTCGATCACGTTTGTTTTTACGGATGGATCTACAATGAACAAAAGTTCCATTGCGGCTTTCGATATACGCGAATATAAAGTAGAAAAAAGACTTTGTCTACAGGAGCGGAGCTTGTTGCAATATTACAAGCTTCAAAATTCACCGTTAAAAGCCAGCAAAGGCAAAACTGGGTATTATATTGTGACTCCAAAGGAGCGCTGCAAATGATTAAGGATTTTTATTTTCATATAGATGATAACACCATATATTAAATATTAAAACAAGTACCATCGGTTATCTAGAATACCACAATATATGTTTTCAGTGGATTCCAAGTCACGTAGAAGTGATAGGAAACAATTAGCCACTGCAGCGCACAAAAAAGTTGATTCGACACCAGTGCCCATTTATTTCTCAGAGAGCAAGAAGGTTCTTTCTAAATTGTGCCACAAATTATGCAAAGATACTTGGTTTGACAAAAATACAAATTCGTCCCTCTTATATCAAATACATCCGCCTCTCCGATTTCCACCTAATCAAAAGATCGATAGACCATTCAACACGCTATTGCACCGTCTACGATTAGGAGTTTCATACACACCTCACTTTTTATGCCGCATAAAAAAAGAGCGTCCCTGAACTGCGACCACTGCGATCATGTCGATGCGTCAGAGGAGCATATTATTTTAGAATGTCCGCAATACGCTCAACAACGCGCTGAACTGATAAATCGCTTGAACTGACCTGACAGTCGACCATTCACAATTACAAAAATACTTGGACCGTGGCCGCATTCGCATGATCAAAAGCGCGCTATGAGCGCCCTCCGCGTTTTTTAAATGAATACAAATCTAATGAACTGTCTTTAGTTCATATCATACTTTGCCGCTATCTGTACGGACTCTATCCACATTGTGATTCCGATATATGAAGTGAACTATAACCATACATACTGTGCTTATTCATGAGTTATATGCCCTATATATTGTATATAGTATCGTGCATATTGCCTTTGATTAGTATTTCGTATTATATTCCTAATTTTGCTTTTTGTGTGTTGGTAATATACATGATGGTGGGATAGCCGGCTCTAACGTAGCCTAACTTCTCATGTTCCGCCAAATATAAAAAAAAGATTAAGCATACATGCCTATTTTTGTTGTTGTTGTTGTTGTTGTCGTCGTCGTCGTCGTCGTCGTCGTCGTCGTTGTTGTTGTTGTTGTTGTTGTTGTTGTTGTTGTTGTTGTTGTTGTTGTTAGACACCTCCCTCCACATGGAGGCCACTGACACCAACGTCTTTTTGTAACATTTTTAGCCACCGTTGTAATTAATGTACAAAGGAATCACGGCTAGTGAATTTTATATGAATTTGACACAACCGTCTTTCTTTAAGTTGTCATCCCCATTGTTGAACAAAATTTCAAAAATATTTACATGACTATGTCAAAACAACAACGTACATTCGTGAAAAAAGTAAAAAAAAGCAGTTCGTATGCGCCCCTTCTGAAGCCATCTGTCCCTCTTGATTCACGGGACAGAACACAGATGGTGTCAAAAGGTGGTGCGGTAATGTATGCGTAAAGCATGCTATTAGTGAAAAGAAACATACCTCTAAGCCGCCTGTCTTGTCTAAGTCTACCGCATTTGAAGCACCGTATTTCGAAAGAGTTGTGCGTAGGTGCAGTGATACAGTACAGTTTTTAAGCAGTCGTCCAATGGCCCATCCGATCTTGAGCCTGGTGAGAAGGAGCCAAAGACTTGGGTTCCTAATAACGGAGCTGCCGGATATTCAGAAGCGGATTTCTCGCTGCGAAACGCCTGCGCCCTCGCTGAATATGCTGCGCAAGCGACTCTATATACAGTCGCGCCATGCTTCCAACTCGTAATGACATGAGCTAGACAGCCTCTCTTTCGTATGCGTGGTGGCAAAAAAAAAGAAAAGAAAAGCCTTAGTCAGCGCGAGAGTGTGGAGTGGGTTAGCGTGAAGAAAAAAGAAGAAAAACGAACATTAGAGTTCGATTATTAAACTGAAAAGAGGGTTCAGGCAATCACACCCCAGTTCTGCAAGATACGGCTAGCGTTTTAAATTCCGCACACACTGACATCCCCACGTTCCTGTCTCTTTGTAGCGCAAGGCTAATGACCTATAAATCACTATAGTCTTCCTCCACCGCTTTCGCTTTGAAGCTCGCCCTGTGGAGCGCTCTAATCCTTCTCAATTCACCCTGAGAGTTGGTTCAGTTTTGCACTTTCTCGCGCAAAAGAGCAGAAACAATCTCCGGTCTGAGAGTGAGGCCCCTGCCTGCCCAATGAGAATGCGTGTGCGTGCAGGCGCAGGGAGGACAGCGGCAGATTAATGGAATACCTTTACGCCAGCGATTCGCTGTCAAATCGAAACATTAAAAAAATACTCAAAACTATGCCGTCCCGCTGCGATACAGCTTTTGAAGTCATTGCTGCTAGCTTCAGCAAAGCCGCTGCAGCATGTGGACATTGCTTTGACATGTTTTCGATAATCATAAGCTTTCTTCATTCTAAGTGAATGTCTGTACCTTGACTAGAAAGGAGAAACGCCAACGTGGGATGAGAGCCCCTGGAAGAAACGTCCTTTTCGCCACGATAGAAGCTTCGCGAGACAATCAGCACACGTAAGGGGCTGGCGGTCTTCCTTTGTTCTGACAGTCCGTGCTGTCCTTAGTCTGGATGCGTCAGTATTGCTACCGAATGCAACGAACTAAGGGTGGAACACATATGTGCTCCACAGAGCGCTTTCGCCTTGTATATGGACGAACTTGTTAACTTGCTGCAGTGTTCCAACGTTTGCTTATCTCTCTGCGTCTTTTATTTCGCATTATTGTGTACATTTATGAATAGCTTTGTACGATTTGTGAGTTCACACACTTGATGGAAATTCCGCTTTTGGTTTACTGAAGCTAAAAAAAAATAGATCGTGCTTTTTTTTCTTGTGAAAAGACTGTCATGAGATATTGCTTGTGGTCTCACGTTTCTCGTTCACTGAGGGTAACACTAGCTACTACGTGATTTAAAGGACGGACCAAGTATATATCACGTTGATGATTCCCACGTCTATGCAGCTTTGATTTACCGCTAAGACGCATTCCTACGACGTATAAACACGTGTAAACGCTGAAGGCGGTAACTCAAAAAATAAAAAAATATTTTTCTCGCGTAAAACATAACTTACTGTATTCAAGTCTTCTGTGTGGGTAGGCAATCAAAACTGCTACCCTATTGCAAAAAAAAAACGGCATTCCCAGCGTGATGCCAGTACGTTTTTTTTGGCTCTGGTAGATGCTGGAGACACTAGTACTCACTAGTATTTACTGGTACTTCGCTGGGCGCACTGGGAATATAATAGCTGTGTCGCACTTGTAGGGGCACTAGCTTAACCGCTGTGATGCTGGTGCACACTGGGAAGCGCTGGAAGCGCTGGAGTTTTCACTGGCAAGCGCTGGTGAATACTGGAGCATGCACAGTTTCTACCAGAGGAGCATGTGCAATTATGTCGCGTGCGCCGTGGTATGTTTCGGTGTCGTTGAATATAAAACGCTTGATTCGACGGCACGTATAGGTGCTACCCTAACAGATCCAGAGCATACGCAATTTTTGCGGCGCACGTACGTATCGCAGCAATTAATGCACATTTTTCGCATGCTCCCGCATATACCGGCCATGTTCGCATCAGCCGTGTATTGCTGTAACAATTCCATGTTGCATTGTTTATAAGACTGGAGCTAGACGCCCCTTCTAACAGAAACAATCAATTGTTTATGCAACCAAGTTGACGAAACGTTAATGATCTCTCTCGACCACTTCAGATGGTTTCCCAGCGGAGGCAAGCGAAAAAGCTGTCGTTCGATTCCGCCACACCGCGTAAATGGATGTCTGGCAATGCTTATCCTTTTACTTATTTCAGGTAACAGTTAGAAATGTTCCGAAGCTCAAATGCAGAAACTTCAACCATCCCAACTCACCGCGTTGAGAGCGGTCTTACCCAGTGCCCGGCCCAACGAGCATTATGTCTATCGTGCCGGCCGCGTCGGTGTATATGTTACCGGCGCTTCTTGCTTCGTGTACACACAATTTAAAAGTGTGAAAAAGACTTTGAAGTATAGTTTAGACATCCATAAACCTAAATTACCTGTTTTGCCGTGTGACGATGTCCGCTTAGGGAGTGCTGACAATCGATTGGTCGCGCTTTTAGCTACACAGGTTGTCACCGAAAGCTGCCGGCCGTACTTAGCCGGCACTTCTCTGACTGATATGTAAGAACACGCAATTTACAGTTGGTAATTTGGTACGCCTTCGTGAACTGACTCCCTGATATACGTTTTCAGTGGGTTGAGTTAGTATTTCTTTGGGCGTTTTTGAAGTTGTTGGTATTGATATACTACAAATCTGTACATTGGCGCGCCCGCTGCATACTGCCAGCGGAGGCCAGAAAAACAGCTGTCGCTCGGTATCGCCACTCCGTTAATGCATGCATGTCTGGCAATGATTCACCTTCTACTTCAGGTACAGTTTAGGTAACAGTTGGAAATGTTGCGAAGCTCAAATGCAGAAACTTCAAGCATCGAAACTCAGCTGCGTCGACAGCGGCCTTACCCAGAGTCGCGTCCCAGTGAGCATTAAGCCTATCGTGCCGGCCACGTCGGTGTACATACATGCTACCAGTGTTTTTTGCTTTAACTAGGCACAACTCTGAAGTGTAAGAATGACTGTGAAGTACAGTTTAGACATCTCTGAGCCTACATGAACCATTTCTCCGCGTGCGCGGTGCCCGCACAAGGAGCGACGACGATCGACGTGTCCTTCTTTCAGCAACGCAGGCTGTCATCGAAAGATTCCTTCCGAGCGCAGTAGCCGGTACTTCTCCGACACCCATGTAAGAACACGCAATTTTGAGTTTGTAATATGGTACGCCTTAGTGACATAACACACGGGTATATTTTTTAAGCGGACTGCATCAGTAATTTCTTCGGTGGTTTCTCAGTTGCAGGTATCGATATAACTGCAAATCTGTACGCTGTCACGTCGAATGTATACTGCTGTATTGTCGCATGCGCAAAAAAAATACTCAAGTTTCAATCCTGTGCGCGCTTATGTACCGAAAAATATCCGCCAATATGCCAATATCCGCACGTCATTCGGTGCCCGGAAGCCGTTCATCACTGTCGCGCCAAGACGCAATTGGTATTTGGGAAGGAATATCGCGTCAATCTTGACTGTGTGACTTATAATCATGAAGTCGAACGGTGTGTTCTAAGGACACATGCTCATTTCACAACGCAACCAACATGTTCTGGCGTGGCGTAGTGGGTACAGTACTCAGACTGAAATTCGAAAGTTAAATGTCTGGAACTTGTCGGTGGGCACCTGATTTCTTAAAATTTTCATTTTTATTGTGAATGTGCGCATTATTGTCTTTTAATTCTACATTTATTTATTTATAGCGAATGAAGCAACCCCGTTTAACTTTGTGAAGCCATATTTAACAGAATACCCAGCTCAATACTGGGCCCATAATCAGGCATGACGCTGTACGCTGGTACCCAGTGGCGCTTGTTTTTTGCAATAGGATAGTAAATCTGTAACTGAGCATATTTTTACTTGAACCACCTCAATGTTGAATGCACGACAAAGCATGTGCAAAAATGAAAGTTCTCAAAACTTTGTCGTCACCTCAAAGTTTATTTTACGCTATATACGCCTGAAATCATTTTTTGGTATTCAGTGAAACATCCTAGAAACACACTACGGTGAACTATCCTATTTTACTGAATGTTGTTCAAATAAAAATCCCCGATATGGACCGTAATCTGCGTATTCGAGGCCCCATAAAAAGCTTGCAAAAACGTAAAAGTTCGTCAAACATATTTTAAGTAAAAAAGCTTACTATTATGCTAAAGGTGAAAAATTGTCTTACACTAATTCTGGAATGAGTTTTTTGACAGTGTGTTTTATGAGCCTTGGTTTCAAGCTTTTCAGAAAAATTCACATGAGGCTTCCAGCACTAGCAAAGTTTCTTTGCAAAATAATGCTTTGGGGGAGGACTTTTTGCTTGAGGTAGATGGTTCTGAAATTTTTTTTTCTAGTAAATTGGAGATGAACGAGCGCCAAGGTTGGGAGAGTTGGCGTGTTGGCGTGGAATGACCCTTGTAATGAACACGTCATGTCGCTTCATATCTATCCACTAGAGAACACAACCGTAATTGTTCAAGTCATGTGAACATACGACACGACAATATAACCCAGTTTGTGTTATACGACAACATAACACAAACTGTAAACGCTGGAAAAGAAAGTACGCCCATTACTTAGCCCTAAAGTTCTTGCTCTCAACCCGTCAGTACTGTAGAAGAGCTGAAAAGACTACGTCACGCTCACGCTTCATATCCTCCACTTATTATTTTTTTTGCTTGCCTGGTGTTTCGAGTCTCGAGAGGATCTTTGAGCAGTGACAATATCTCTAATTTCAGGCGCCGTAGGTAGCGTGCAAATGGTTATTGAGATAGAAAGAGACAGTAGTGCAGCCGTAAAAAAAAGAATTCAAATATATCTAAAAGCAGTTGCAGCAAGCATTGGAGCACTTTGAGTTTTCTCTGAATTGATGCCTGACTTTGCAACATCGTTGTGATGACGAACCTCCAGCCCACTTCAACCTTTCAGGAGTGCAGCATATATTCTGCAGCATACTTTCATCCTCATTCTCCGCCCAGATGCTTCTTCATGACCGCTGTGTTCCAGAGGAATTCCAAGATGAAAAATTCAGTAGGCCGTTCTGGCCGGGAGCACCTGCAAGTCATAGTTGTGCTTTTCGAAAAACCGAATGCGAACGAGTGAACCACTCCACCTGGATATAAAATGAAAAAAGAACGTGGTCAGAGGAGTGCAGTCAAAAGGGCTACGCTACGAAAAGAAACAGCCTGAATTGATGAGAAAAGGTCGAGCAATAGAGCATGAAAAAAGTCTTGAGAAAAGACTTGGTCTAAGTGGCAATAGGAAAGAGATAAGCCACATTTTTCCGTACGAATGGCTGGCATACTAAACTCCCTTTAGTGTCCCACTGGCACCCGCTTCTGTAGTTTCCCGGTATAAGCTATATAATCACACGGGAAAGACAGTTTTACGGCTGCAATCGTTCGCCGCTGCAATAAACTCCTAGACGGCCCTACAGGAGCGAGGAATATGTGGTCAGGTCGATGCCCCCTTTACTGTTTTTCGAAGAGAGGTCAGAAGGAGCGCGTTTGCTGTGTAAGCTATGGTGGTGTGAACGGTACAGGGCCGAGATGGTGGGTGCGTTGAAGGCTTCGTCAATGGTCAACTCTCCGGCGAGTTGTCGCGTCTGTAGCAGGGCGAAAGGGGTGACTGGCAATGTCAACAGCACTAGGTAGGCAAAACAGAGTGCCGGCTCACGAAAGAGATTTGCTTGTTTTCTTTAGACGACCAACCACGAGGAACACGGCCAATGTGGAGCTAACATGCACGAGCACGTACGAGACGTTTCGTGAGAGCAGCAGAGGGATTCGACGGATGGTGGCTAGAAGAAAACGTGAAAAAGAAGCTAATAATTAAAGCAAGCCAGCGATTAAGAAAAAGAAAACGCTCGTGACGAAGAAGTAGTACAAAATTGAATTAGCTAAACAGAAGCATGCCGTGAATACTCTGAAATTTCAAGTACGAAATACCAGACGAGAGCAATGAAATATAATATGGGAATGAGTCAACCACCAGAATATATCCGTAAATGAGAGAGATAGGCAAAGAGAGAGAGATGGAGAAAGAGAGAGAATGTTCTGCTTGTCGACGCTCTCTTGGGATTAGGCAAGACATCCGAGCTGAGACTTACCCATCGTCGTGCCGTGAGAACATGCTTACACTCTTTTTTGTACAAAGTGCTTAAAGTCACTGCAATAATGTTCGCAGCATGCCGAGAACTTTTGCGGAGTGGCCTGTTGTCTTTACGCTACATCAAACGCCAGCCGTGACATACGAGAAGAGACCATGACAGCCCAACTCTAACCCTTCACAAGGGAAACCATATTCACAGTGAATTTACTGTCAAAGTCTTCAAGAAATTTTTTAAATGCATTTAACGAACCTGGTATATTAGCCAAAAATTGTCCACAATTTTTTAGGCTATCATTGTGTCAGAAATGTATCACTATTAAAGGTGATAGAGTAACAGCAAACAGCCCCACATTACTGAAAAGCTTTGACAACACGTGCTCTTATCATATACGGCACCTGGAGCTGTGAGTGCTATACTTCATTTTATTGGTGCGCCTATTCATTTACTAAACCGATGTTTTTTTTTTGCTTTTTTTGGAGGGGGGGCGGTGTTAGTGGAGAAAAGACAGAAAGCCACTATCTGTGCAGTAATAATCACGGTGGGAGAATAACTGGTCTTATTAAGCACATAGTGTCATTGTTTGCAAGGCGACGAGTGATGCACTACCACGTGATTTCCTCTTATTTGAGGGGTCCTCGGTTCCGCATTGCAGTCCACATTCAGTTATTCAAATAATGAATAAATTTGATATTACCGATAAGTTTAAAAAATGAATATTCAAGGAAAGACACACGCATTCTGATTAAAATTGACACTTAACGCTACATATCGCCTGGTATATAAATTAAAACTTCGTATGCAATATTTTGTTAGCCGTTTCGATACCTATTGAACGTTTTAAATATGTCGCTGGCTTTACCACTTTTTACATTTTTTGATTACCTTAAATTCCATGAAACAGCACGGTAGTTTTTTTTTAAATTTGAGGTACGAATTATTATGAAATTGCGAAGTGTTCTAATGTCGTTATATCATTAGTTGTTTTCAAGATCACGGCAAAAAAGGAGTCACCTGGACTAGGATTATATTTGAAAACAATTTGAAAGAACTGCGTACAAATCTGTACAATGAATACTGAATGTACCAGCACGATTTTTTAGTACGGCATCTCACATAGGAAGAAGGGAGTGCAACTGTTGCGGCTTAAAAAATTACAGAAGAAAAGAATACAAGAAGTGAGTTCAAAGCCATCGCAGTGAGGGTAACCAACTAAGCGTGAATCACAAGAAATGACACTGATGTCAAGAAAAAAACAGTAGAAGAAGTTAAGGACGGTGGATGTGGGGAAAGGCTAGAACACGATGTCATTTCGATTCAGCGGGGATACTGGGAAATCAATATTCCCACCTCAACGAACACAATGTGCGGGTGTACAGCCATTCAACCAAACGTCCCCCTCCCCCTCCCGTATTCACCCCCCTTCCATATTCAAGCATTGGCTTCTACTCTGTCTCGCACAGCATGCGCATATTGGCACCTTCGCTGGTTTATTCGTATCCAGTCATTGTTATCGCTATGTTGCATCACCAGATTAAGTGGTAAAGCAAAATGAACAAGGGGCACAAAAAAAAGTGTGCGAGAAAAGACGTGAGACGACGCCAGCTACAGAAAGAAATGCGACGCCTGCGATAGGCCTTTTTTTTTTGGAGGAGGAGACTCAGAAAAAAAACAAGAAAATTTCTCTGGAGGTAAAGAAGGAGATGAAGGCAATCAGCAATGTGAAAATAACAAAAAAAAGAAAAGTAATAGTGAAACTCAAGAGGCAGATGCGCATGTCCCGGCAGAAAAAAACGTGGGAGGGAGGCTGGATGAGCAGGGGAATGGCCATGATGCGACGAGTCTCTCGAAACAAGAGACGGGGGCGTGAAGAGGATGATAGACGTCAAAGCAAAACAGAAAATGGCTGTTATGAAAAGCAGCAATGAAGGTAACGCGGGACCGTCAAAGAAGGAACACAGAAGCGATATAGAGACGAACACGCAGCTTGGCAGAGCAATAGAGCGGGGAAAAGCACTGGAGACGGAAGATGGAGCTTTGAAGAAGCGGGGCACGTTGCAGCGGGAGAGCTGCAGGCGGACACAAGACGCTACTACTCCTACTGATAGCTTGCTGCCCCCTAATCCCAACTGTAGGAGCTTCAGACCACTACCCCGCTACCGACGGCAGATTTCTGGAGTGTTGCCCGCTGCTTGGGAGACTCGCTGAAAAGGGCTCATCATTTTTTTCCCCTTTGCTGTAAGTTCTACCTTCGTTCACTAAGCGCTTTTCTTTAGCCAAATCCGAAGCTATTGGTGGCCACTATTGGATGCGCAAAGCCGTAGCATCTGCTAGGTCGCTTCATGTGCAAAGGTCCACGTTTCAAGACAATATTCGATAGAAGTAGAAGAACCAGGCCGGCTGGAAATTTCCGCTTGTCCACCAAGAACCAGTTTCGACTAATTCGTAGGTATCGATTTCATGTGAAGCGTTGACTACATAATGAGGATTTCACGTAGGATGTACAACTGAACGAGCAAACAAGTGGATGTTTTTTTTGCGAACAAAACACACATTGTTATACTCATATAAACTAAGAGGAAAAAACACCTATGTTTAATGTATTATCGTTTGGGATAACGGCGAGCTGTCGTGACGAGATGATGGAATAAGACTGCAAGTTGGAGAAAGCAAAAAAAAAGAGCCAGTTTTCGATGAAATATAAGCAGCCAGCCCCAGAAAAGAAATATTAACAACAGTGTGAGCTGTAGTTGCAATATTGTAAGGTCTCAATGAGACCGATAAATAAGTGGAATTGTGTAAATAGATGTCTGCAGTAAGAAAAACAAAAACAACCAAGGGCAACAAGTTACTTGCTTCCCAACTTTCTGAATTGACATTGACAATTTTTATCAGGCCAGTCTCGAAAACAAGGGCTATTGTTACTAGTGCTGTTTCCAGTAACTATGTACTAAACCATGTCTAAAACTTTCTGGCTGACGTAGAACTGCTGGCATTCTGTAAGCTAAATGTTAGCTTTAGTGGCAGCATTGGGACAAAAACGTAGCCTGTGCAGCGCCACTGCGTAGCCATAGCGTTATCATGGTCCAAGACAGAAGAGAAAGTTCATAGCGTTTCCTGATATAGGCTGCTGAGAGAGCGGCCGACCAGCACCCGTCGTTCCTGGGCTTTTAGATAACCGACTTTTCGTTCAAATTTCTCTCCGCTGCGCCCGCGTTTTCAGTACGACGCCGTTTTGACAGCTGAAGCTTATATCGGCGATTCTATCACCCGCACCGCCTGCCCCTTTATTATGTCTGTATATTTAAACCTCTACAGAATAGAACTCACAGTCCGTGAGTGATCCGGCAAAAATTTTTACACTGCGTAATCGAAAAAAAACGGCGCTACGATGACTTCGTAGAAATTCCTTCAGCCCTGTCGAGCTGTCACCTTAACGATATCGTTTGTTTTTGTTTCAAGCCCACAGGAAGAACACTCTTTTCACATTTTCGCCCTCTTCCGGGCCCCACAGTTTGACAGGCTTGATGGCACAGCTCTCGCGGAATAACCCTTATTGTTTTGTTTTGTTTTTGTTCTTACTGCTCCTCGTACCTCCATACAGCTCCTCGTACCTCCATACACCGGTTCTTTTTGCTGCCATGTATGCATTTCCTTGTGTTCCTTTTACTGCCATGCCACATCTTTACTACCATGTCTGAAATTATCGCTAGATGTCGGCGACGTACAAACTGTGCGGAGAAAAGGGTCATAGGTCTGGTTGGGTTCAAATAAATAACAGCTCTTCCAAGCTGGAAGTTGTCACAGAGAACAGCCTCTGCTTCGAGCTCTGTGAGTTTCCTAATTCTTTTGCCAAGTTTTTTCAATAATCGACACACCTCGAAGGGGCGTTCCCCCTTAGAATGGGGGATCAAAACCCCATCCAGCAACCGGGACCGGGCCGACCACATCATAGTGCGTCTGACGCAAGTTCTCACCCCGGCCCAAGCGGGGCCCACGATGACAATTCTGATGACTCCTCCGTTGAAGATATGGCTTCGGACAGCGACTACGTGGTCGTACCAAGCCGACGCCTGAAGAGGAAAATCAGCCGGACATCGCCCACTAGCCGGCAAGCACAGACAAAGGCGAGTAGCATGCGGTCGTACACCATTTCGTATGTGGCGACATCGAAGACAGACATCTTGAACTCGCTAAATAGGCAGAGCCTGACAGAATACTTTGAGCTCATCGCTCCAGGGAAAGTCGTAGAAATACGCATAAATACCCGAAAGAACATACTGTCCGTGGAGGTCACTACGAAGGCCTTAATGGACACGCTGAAAGCGATTGTTCGATTAGGAAATATTCCGGTTCGCGCATTCTCCGCGTACGACGAAGAAACGACAACAGGAGTTATATACGATGTGGATGAGGAGATAACAGACTCGAGTCTCGAGAAACTGCTGTCATCGCCGGCTCCCGTGCTTGGCTTCCACCGCTTTGGACGCACGCGATGTGTTAAAGTAGTGTTTCAGTCGAACACGTTACCCACACATGTAAAAGTTGGGTACGTGAGGCACTCGGTACGTCCTTACGTACCAAAACCTCTGCAATGTCATAAATGCATAAAATTTGGGCACGTTAGTGCAGTTTGCAAGGGTGCAGTAACCTGCAAGCATTGCGGTGGCCCTCATGATGGTGATAATTGCAATGCCGTGGCCAAATGCCCAAACTGCTCAGGTGCCCACGACGCAACATCAAAGGAATGTCCCAAAATGAGGAATGAAATTAGTATCCTGAAGAAGATGGTTCGAGACCACTCCACTCACAGAGAAGCTGCAAGGGCTGTACGGCGCCGTAAACATCGTTCGCGACATCGACGGAAACGAAGCAGCAGTGCTCATAGCTTATCAAATTCGACACACAAAACTGTGCCCTCACCACCTCCTAGCCTACTTTTGTCGGCCAGAAAGGAGGATACAGATGCTCAAATGCCAATACAGTCCACGCAAGTACAATGTAACCAGTCATTGGCTCTCCCCACGTCGGAAACTCAGTGGCCTTCACTACCGTCAAGAGCCACGGTAGCGCCATCACCACATAGTGCCCCTACCTCCAATGAAGAAAACAAGAAGATGGACAACACAGATGTCAAGGCTATGCTTAAAAATTTGATGGGTTCGATGCGTAAGATTCTCAGCAGCCTAAACACTCCCGCTGCTAAGGCGGCTGTGCAGCTACTTGAGGTTTTGGAGCCTCTTCTACTGGTTCTTCAGTAAGTGAACATGGCACTGATGTTCGAAGAACGCATGCGCCAGTCGCTTGTTATGCAATGGAATGCTCGTGGCCTACGTGGCCGTCTGTCAGACTTCAGACAATGGATTTTTAAATATAAATTTCCTGTTATCGTTATATGTGAACCGAATATGGTTTCACCTTTTCGTATATCTGGATATATACAGATTTGGTCCCGGAGTGATCAACATACGAGCAAAGTTCTCGTTCGTATACGCCGTGATTTGACATTCTTGAGACATGAAGTCGCGTCGCATACCAGCAATGATTACGTGAGCCTGACTATAACACATAAAAAGCGAACATTCTCCGTAATAGGAGGATACATACACCCAAGCGCACAGATGGACTGCTTCCACCTGGGGACCATTCTTCAATCAGCACAAAGGCCACACATTGTGATCGGCGATTTCAATGCTCATCATCCTCTCTGGGGTAGCACTACAACGAATTATCGCGGAAGGGATTTAGCCAATTTTATATACAACTATGGACTAAGCGTGCTCAACGACGGATCACCTACATTTGTTCGTGGCACGTCCTACAGCAGCTGCCTCGACCTCTGTTTCGTTTCCAGAAACCTTCTGTCTTCCGCAAGTTGGTGCACAGATTTGGACACTCGCGGCAGTGACCACCTTCCAACCTATGTTCAGTTCAGGTGGTTTCGCCGCACGCACACACGCTACATCCGTCAAACCGACTGGACACTGTTCAAGGCATCTGTCAAGTCTGGCTGTGAACACACGACTGATCCATCCGAGGTAGAAGACATCATTGCTTCTTCACTGCGTGACACAACCAAACAGGTTAACCTACCGATGCAGAGATCAGCAGTTGACTCCCAATACGAGGCCCTTCGTGCAATCCGTCGCCGTGCCGAACGACGATACAGACGAACGAGGTCACCGTCAGACCTTTCCGCCTGTCGTAGAGCTCAACGACATGTTCTTCGGCATCTTGACAAGATTGACAGGCAACGTTGGAGAACTTTCTGTGGATCTCTGGACCCCAGGCAACCTCTATCTAAGATCTGGCGGGTGGTACGAAGTTTGCAGACAACTCCCCAACAACATCAACCATTTCAAGCTGTTGCTCTACATCAGGGACGGACAGAAGTTGAGATAGCCAGTGACTACTGTAGCCTCATCGTGGACACCACTGATGATCTTGCCACTAATGAGCTTTTTACTACCTTTGTGCCTCCATCGTCTGACGAGCGCCTTGATGTACGTTTTACAATACATGAGCTTGACGCTGCGATTTCTGCCTCCCGCCGATCATCGGCACCAGGACCTGACGGAATCACGTATGCTGCACTCAACCATCTTGATACAGAAGCACGAAATATCCTGTTATCTCATTATAACACCTCATGGGAGTCAGGAGAAGTCCCAGCTAACTGGAAATGCAGTCGCATTATTGCACTGCTCAAGCCGGGAAAGTGTCCTTATGCACTTTCTTCCTACAGACCAATCGCGTTAGCCAGCTGCGTCGGAAAAGTGATAGAAAGAATGGTACTGGCACAATTAGAGTGGCTTCTAGAGAGCAACAACTCCTTTCCTGCATTTATGAACGGCTTCAGAAGAGGCCGATCTGCCATTGATGGTGTGGTCGACTTAATCACCAGCGTTGAAGAGGAAAGAAGCCGACGCAGACTAGTGGCGGCGGTCTTCTTAGACATTAAGGGTGCCTACGATAATGTGCTGCATTATGCGATCCTTGACGCACTGGAAGATTTCGACATCGGTGGACGACTGTACGCTTGGATTTTTAGCTACCTTAGGGACCGCACCATTTACATGACGACAAGTAACGGAGACACCGATCGATATAAGGTTCATCGTGGTGTTCCCCAAGGAGGAGTTCTCAGCCCGATGCTATTCAATGTCACAATGATCGGCCTAGCAGCAGAACTTCCCAGCACGGTGAAGATCACTGCATACGCTGATGACATATGCATATGGGCATCCGGAACTACTCGTCCGCAATTGCGAGCTCGACTACAGCGTGCAGTGACGATCACATACAAATATCTACGACGTCAGGGGCTCACTCTTTCAATCGACAAATGCGCAGTGCTTGCGTTCACGCGCAAGCATATGTCGCAATACCCGATATTTATTAATGGGACAGCGATACCTGCTGTAACGCACCACAAGTTCCTTGGGGTTGTCGTACACAGAGATTTATCGTGGACGAGGCATGTCGCCGTACTTAAATCTAAATTGAAGAGCTTTGCTCTCATTCTTCGCCACGTAGCAGGAGCAAGATGGGGCCCATCAGAATCATCGCTACTTCAATTATACAATGCTCTATTTGTGGGATACATTCGATACAGCATGCCGGTGCTTTCCAATATGGGACCTAGTTGTGTGAAGACACTCGAGAGTGTTCAAGCTCAATGCTTACGAAGATGCTTGGGTCTACCACGCTGCACTTCAACAAATGGGACAATCGCAGAAGCTCGGGCTTGTCACATCAGTGTATACATGCTCTGCGAGCCACTTAGAGTTCACCTACGATTACTGAGCAGACACAGACAGCACCCACTGTCAGTACTACCCGCCACTCACCCAGATTGCAGTTTCTCAAAAGTAATATTGCGGCATGAAAATATTATACCACAAAGGTTTTCTCCGTCAAATGCCCCTGCAGTGCCACCATGGATTCTGCCTAAACCACCTATCTCTTTTACGATACCTGGAATTACGAAGAAGTCGCTCATTTCTTCTGTTGGCCTCAGACAACTAACCCTATATCACATTTATACAACGTACAGTGATTCTCTGCACGTGTACACCGACGGATCCACCACGCTAAACACCTCCGCCGCAGCCTTTGTCATCCCAGACATGGATATCGCTCGTCGATTCAAAGTGGACCATAAAACCACATCAACTGCCGCAGAGCTTGTCGCTATCCGAGAGGCAATAAGGTTTATTTCCGGAGAGCGACCTCGAGCCTGGACGATTTTCTGTGATGCCAAACCCGCTTTGCAAACCATTAATTGCATCATGAAGCAAGGTCCATATTACTGCTTGGCAATATAAATCACAGAACTTATTCAGGTTGCTTCAACAAATGGCCATCTTATAACTTTCCAGTGGATTCCCGCTCATTGCGGCGTGGTGGGAAACGAAGAGGCAGACGCTCAAGCTAAAAATGCCTTAAGCAGTGCCCCTGAAGTACGCGTTGCGTTTTCACGAGCTGACACGAACGCCCTGCTTCGCTGCGTGATGCGCAGCTACACCCTTCAGCACTGGACCAAACCGGAACGGCGACACCAGCGACTTCACAAATAGGACCAGGAAATGAGGTTCCGCATGCCTCCTAAATTGAAACGGCAACTCACAAGTATGATCCACCGCATTCGTCTTGGTGTAGCGTACACTAGACGTTACGCACATATCATCGGTCGCAGTGACACCGGTCCTAATTGTGAACACTGTGATGTGCCAGAAACACTTGAGCACATATTTTGTGTCTGCCCAGCATACGCACGTGAACGACAAACACTGATTTCTTCTACTGAACAATATCGCAGTAGGTCATTAACTGATGAGACCATGTTGGGCCCTTGGCCAGACACCAACAGTGCAACTGCGGTCACAAGAGCAGTTATTACCTTTTTAGAAACAACTGGTCTATGTGCGCGGCTCTAAAATGTGTCTCCGCTAGAAAGAACACTACATACTCACCTCTCTGTCTCACCATCGTCATTCATTAATCTTTCTTTTCCCCTTTCCCTTCCCCCAGTGTAGAGTAGCAGGCTAGAGCAAACTATCGCTCAGGCCGACCTCTCTGCCTTTCTGTAAATAAACATACTTCCTTCCTTCCAAGCGTGTTTGTAAATCACGCTTCTCCAAAGTAATACTCTTTATGTAAAAAAGCCTGCTTCTCGCGTACCTAACGTTGAAAGGTGAATCTATTGCGTCGTGCCTTTATAGCACTTCACCAGCAAAACGTCGCAGGGGTGAACTTGACCTTTAGCGTAATAAAGGCTACCGTAACAATTGAGAATACAACGCATGTGTTGTCTAATTCAACGAGTTCATGCACCAATGCAACCTGTCATGTAGCACGTTGGGGGAAGGTGAGCAAAGGGTATATCAGTAAAAAAAAGACATGTATTAAAGTGTTTCACTATTTAACTCACTGCACAATACATCTTGGGGTGAAGAAAAAAATACCTGCGGCTTTCTCCCCCACCCACCGCCATTTTTCAAATATCAGAGATGTGTATTCAGTTATCAGGTCAAACGCTGCCCGCTTATTATATATTGAAACTAAATTTTCACCCCAAAATTATCAGAATTTGCAAGGATATTCATTTTAAAATGATTTCTCTCATAATTCACATTTTGTGCGAAAATATTTCTAACATGCGCAAGTGCTCTACATACGTTTGTTGGTTACAACATGGTGATTGTTCTGCCAACTTTTTTTTTGCAGCCACATTGAACAGCCTTTATCGCATCAAACTTTCCAGCATATTACAATGCCTGTAGCGACGCTTTCATATATGAAGCGCGCGCGCACGCGCACGCGCACGCACACACACACACACACACACACACACACACACACACACACACACACACACACACACACGCGCGCGCGCGCGCGCGCGCGCGCAAAGACAGAGCAACAAAGAAAACCGGACAGCACCCGGTAGAGCGTATGGATGCATACGAAAGCTGAATACTGCAAAAGGAGAGTATTTTCATTTTTCGGAAAAGTGTTTAAAAACAAATGATTCGAGTAGAAACGATCACCGGCTCACGTATATACAGTCGTGCAGTATAACCGACCTCTCGGCCGGTCCCCTCTTTTCAGAGTACTAAAGTTTTCATCATCATCATCATCATCATCATAAAAATATACTAACGCAGTTTGAATAAGCATGCTTTTAAGTCAAAGATCTTGTTTTCATGTGGGTTTGAATTAAGCAATTGTGCCTAATATATATGAAATGACATTAAATGAAATATAAGTTAATAATAAATAAGAAAGGCCTGTCGAAGTGTTATTCTCCTCATGTTCAAGTGCATGTATACTTTTAAAGCCATGACTGCCTAAGGGCATCATCCTTTGGATTGGAATCATGAATCTGCCCTCTCCGTTTAGAATTTTTTTAAAGTAGTGTGAGTAGCAGTGATTTGAACGGAAGAGCTAACTAGCACCGCATGTAGCGGCTGCATTTCCGATGGAGGTGGAAATGTCCTAGGCTCGTGTGCTCAGATTTGAGTGCACGTAAAGGAACCCCTGGTGATCGAAATTTCCAGAGCCATCCACTACGGCAACTCTCATAATCAAATGGTGGTTTTGGGACGTTAAACCCCACAAATCAGTTAAATAGCACCGCACATGTGTTTTTTGAGTCGGGATAACTGCTTGTTTTTTATCGGAGGCTTTAAACCCCCAGAAACGCTAAATGAGGAGAATAGAATTGAATATATGTTTATTTCATGAGCTATACAGATCATGAGAGAGAGAAAGAACCTGCTTTTAAGCAGCTAGAGAAAGCTCTCACCCTGTGTATCTTGGGTCAGCCTTTGGCCACGGACATACTGTGAATATAATAAATGAAATAGATTATATGCAAATCATAAATACAAATGATTGAAACAGCGAGAATACACACTATTAATATTCAGAAAAGTAGTAAAAATAGAAAAGAAAACAATACAATGAACAATTCACACACAAACCTATAAGTACCTTTATACACGAGAAAAATTGTAAAACTACTTCGTTTATTTGAGATTAAAAGTAAGAGAAAAGAAAAAAAGCGAAATTAAAAGGTCACAAAAAGTGGTTGAAAAAAAAAGAAAGGCCCCGCCGCCATGGTCAAGTGGCTAATGTACTCGGCTGCTGACCCGCAGGTCATGAATTTCGTTTCGCAGTGACAAACTTAGTTTAAAATTGTAGAGGCTATCTGAACTAATTAAGCCATACATCTTAAGTAACGGTCAAGTTTAATGACCTGGAGTAGTGTAAGCAATCACCCTTATTATTTTGTGTTTGAATTTTTATGTGGTCAAAATGTTGGTAGAAACGACGGTTCACCCGACAAGAAAGCAATATTTTGTATAAGACATAAACAAAGAGTTTAGAGAAAAAGTCTCATCTTCACTGGCAATGAGTCGCGTTGACGGTAAGAGAGTCCTAATGCACTAGACGCTTTGTTAGCTGCATGCTCAGTGTGCGAGTCCCATGACATATGTTTGGTTAAGTACTACACCACTAGGTTTGAAAATGTTAAGTTCAATGGGGCTTCGATTTAGCAGGAGTGAATTGTGCGGTATGAATTTTTTAATTTTGCCCGAAATACAACAACTCGCGTTTTGAAAACACTTATAACTAAAACCTTCACACGACGCCCAATCTGCAAGCTTAAGCAGAACTTGATTAGCACGCTGGAATAAGCGGCACTGTCATCGTCGTTGCAAAAAAGCGTCGAGTAATCGGCTAAGATAATATATTAAGCATCTGGTTTCACATACGCTATTTCATTAATGTACAAGTTGTCAAGGTGAGATCTTAAAATGCTACATTATGGCACTCCAGGCAAACTGCTCTTCAATAAAGATAACTACTGTGTTGTCGATAGAGACACATTGCTTGTAGTGACTGAGATAACATTGGACCATTTGTCAACCTTTACCACGAATGCTATAGAAGAATGATTCCTAATAAGAATATTTTTATTAGGAGAATAATGGAAAGAACGGGATATGACGTAAAAAAGTAACGTGTGCCCCCCCCTCTTTTTTGTTAATAGGGTGCCCACAAAAGTTTAGTCGGGTTGTGAACCTAAAAGCCACATTACCTTGAAGTCAGTACTACAACGGGCAAGCCAATAAACGTGCTGACAAAGCACAAAAAGAAGCCTTAAGCAGGTTTGCCCAAGTAAGCCCAGAAAAAGAGTGTTTAGTGATGAAGAATTACAAAAAGTGCGAGTACAAAGGAGATATAATCTGTTCCGTAAACAGCACGAACGTACTTTAAGCGAAAAAAAAAGAAAAAAAGCCAACCCAGTAACACGAAAAGGAAACACTATAATTGAATTAAGGAACCAACGGAAAACCTGTTATACATGCCTACCAATAAAGAAATCGCGCTCACCAAAGTAAATCGGCCGCGTAGGGCAGAGCGAACCACAATTGAATGAGCGTGCGAAAGACATCGAAGAAAAAAGAAAAGCCAAATAAATATCAAAAGAGGTCGCATAAAACTCGAGCGCAGCAGACTAATGCCGGCCCGTTCACGCAGTTACGTCCATGCGCGTTTTGCGTTTGTATTCCACGCGCACATTTCCATTATTCCCGGCAAAGTTATTTGCTCGGGGGCACGAAAGAAAGGGGTATTTTCACGGCCGCCGAATTGCTCGCTGAGCTCGCCTATAGTAGAGCGTGGCTTACCCTACACGCTAGGACGGTGCCTCGCGGTGTCCCCCTTTTTTCGTCTCCTTGTGTTCTGGCCAGATTGAAACGGGCGAATAAATCTGCAAAAATGTCTCTTGGTCGGAGAAATGGGAAGGCGACACGGATTTGCCGACTAGCCAGACGCGTTCTCGGGTCTGACTATGCGCCGCACTGTTATGAAGACCAGCTGCAGGCGTATGAGACTCGCGAGTAAGTATAAATGTGTCTGAGTGAACGAAGAGTGCATCATAGACGCTGAAAAGGGAGACGGAGATAAAAGGAAAAAAGGCAGCTTATATTTAGTCGAAAAAATCTCGTGCGTGTTCACGGTACACTCTCACAGCTTATACTTTCTTGTTGTTTCATATTTTGACGAGGCCGGTTGGTATCGCGAGTCTTACATGCATGCGCAAGGCACAGGTCATTTCTTTCATAAAAAAATAAAACAATTAAATTTATGAATTTTTATACACCGGAACCTGGCTGTACTTGATTGCATAAAGCGAAAATTGAAGGGGTGACGTAATTTCTCGTCTGTGAAAGTTTCACCGAGTTTCGTTTCAATTTTTTTAAATTTATTTTTTCATAGGTTAAATAGTATTGTGAAATACCAAAAACAGGCTGCATCGAATCTCAGTGTGTGCATACTGGGCTTACTGAGTTTATGATGGGTGCATCATTACGGATGATCAAACTGCTTCAACGTTTAGGCTATGGAATAGTAATTTATGTTTAAATGTATGGACCGCATGTAGAAAGAAAAAAAAAACAAATAAGACAAACACACGTACGCAGCGCTTATTATGTATGTCTATGGGTAATTCGATTTGTCCCATCTTGGATGCACTCTACCTTTGGATGATCCTAGGCTGTGTGCTGCGTTTCATTTCTCTTTATTATCCATCACAGAGTGTGCACGTGTGCAGTTTTTGCGAGTCATAAACAGTGTCGCTGACTGCTGCTGCCTTAAGCTTATCCCGTGAAACAGATCGCAAATGCGTGACTGTTAAGATCCACGTTGTTTATACAGCAGCTTGCACTAGATTTATCGACAGACGCAAAAAAAGTTCGGAGGCTCCAAAAATATTTAAAACTGACCTCACTGCAAGGACAAATGGGAGGGAAAAAGAAAAAGGCAATCAATGATCCGTTATGCGGACTAATGAATAGACATTAATGGTTGTAATCTTCCTCCAACAAATTTCATTTTAGCAGCTTGACAGATTTCCGCTTTCTCTACCTGTACGTAAAGGATAGATATCTATGCTCACTTGCCTGCTAGCGCGTATTTTATGTTATCCTATGCAGCTGTTTAAAAAGATACACGCCTGAGTTGAACGCTTGTATTGCGCAGGTTGGGTACTGGTCCTCCCGGGGAAAAAAGGGTCCAGTGCCACCCACCGAACAATTTCCCGCTTTTTGATTTTCTTATTTTTTGCTACGTTTCTTTATATTTACGGAGCACATTTTTTTCTGCAACATTAAGCTGCTCAGCTCACGATGCCGTTTCTTGTACGCCTCAGATTACATTTAGAGCGGTTTCACATCGACTTAAATGAACGTGCTAACGCATCTCGGTGCAATAGGCCCCGTAATTATAAAAATGAGGAAATAGGGAGCGCCCGTTTTCCTTTCTAAGACGATAGTTATGAGGAAGAGTTCATTGGGGAGCCAATTTAAAAAAAACTCAGTAGTATAAGTAATGCGTGAAAAAAATGCATATAAAGGTGGCGAATAAATTAGCCATATCGCACCACCAGGAGTCATCAGCACTTCCTTATTTGCTTAAGCAAATACTGATGACTCCTGGTGGCTTATTTGCTTAAGTAAAGAATGGTGTTTTGCAAGTATGAATTCAAAAATGGTAATACGATATGAACGAGGTAGCAGAGCATATATTACGAGAGCGGTAAAAATGGGGGTGCAGCGGGGTCTTCAAAAGCTCAAAAGCAACTTAATGCTTGCTCTCCCCCGAGTACTTTCCTTACGCTTTCTTGCTCGCAGCGCTGATGGTTCCGGCCACCCTGCCGCTCCTAGAATGGTTTTTAATGAACCGTTCCCAAATGCACATTGAGGAATGAATGGAAGAAATGCGACGCGACATGTTGCAATCAGCTGAATCTTACCTATCTCGCTTGCGCGCTTCATGATCGTCGATAGGATCGGAAAGAAATTGAGGGGGGAAATTATACTCACTCTGAGCCCCGTACTAGGAAGAGCTAGAGTTGTCTGGCTCAGTTGGGGGGGTTTTCGAAAGGAAGTAGAGAAGGAAACAGAAACGTAGAAGGCAGAGAGGTTAACGAGAAATGTGCCTGGTTGGATAGTCTACACGGGGCAGGAGAAAAGAAAATAGAGAGATGAAAAGAAGAGGAAGTAAAGAAACGAGGCAATGATGAGCGAACGAAATGTTGCGTAAGTGTGGCTTGCATCGCAATAATCAGAGACGTTCGCGCATGCAGACCCACTCTGAAAAGCGGTTACTACATTAAAGAGGCAGTGACGTTGGTATGAGCTCATTCTTAACATATAAAAGTAGCAGAATCAAAGTGTAAGATGAGTTGCAACGTGGTGCAGGTGGTATCAAGGGATGAGAATATCTGCTGCAGCATTCACAGTAGAAGCGTCTTGAAAAAATTTTTTGCCATTTACAAGCTGTGTCCATGTTTCTTAGCTTCTACTTTCTTTTCTACTTTCCTGCGGTTCTATGCGTAAGAATTTGTTTTCGCGCGTCCACGAAGAATGACATCTGATATACTAATAGAAAAAGAAAGTAATCCACGTGATGAAGTTGTTGCTTTGCTGTAAAGTGTGCCGCACTTGACGCCAAATAGGGCAAGCAATGCCGTGTCTCTACTCCAAACTGTTTAATCAAAAAATAAAAATAATATAAAACACTGCTGCAACCCGTTGCAATGACTTGTAATCAACACACCCTGTTTTCCGCACTTTTTGAGAAAAAGTAGGCACCCCGCCGCGGTGGTCTAGTGGCTAAGGTACTCGGCTGCTGACCCGCAGGGCGTGGGTTCGAATCCCGGCTGCGGCGGCTGCATTTCCGATGGAGGCGGAAATGTTGTAGGCCCGTGTGCTCAGATTTGGGTGCACGTTAAAGAACCCCAGGTGGTCTAAATTTCCGGAGCCCTCCACTACGGCGTCTCTCATAATCATATAGTGGTTTTGGGACGTTAAACCCCACATATCAATCAATCAGAAAAAGTAGGCAAGTACAACATAAAGGATGAGCTTCGCTTCCGATAGGAGAACATGATAGCATAATCGGGAAGTACGTCACCTATTCAGTCGCTAGCCCGGCTCCGCTTCTGAGTGGTCACCTAAACCGTTTCACACTACCCTACTAGAGTGACTATTGAAACTACAGTTGCGAAGTGCCTAATTCGTCATAATGCTCCTCTTGCGAATTGTTGAAGCACCCATCACACTTCCGTAAGCCCACATGCGCACCTGCGTAGCTGCACACTCAATTAATCCTGCTACTACTGCAGATGATCAATTATGAATTGTTGTTTGGGGCTAGATGGGCCTCCAGGCCACCCTCTCATTATGAAAATCAAATAGTGAGACGCTTGGTGCTGTTTAACGTTTCTGCAATGCAACACCAGATAGGTTAATCTGACTACTCGCACTATACTTATTACTCTTACCGTGTCTTTTAAAGTTATTCTGCATACCATTCCTTGTCCGGTGGACCAAAAAACTTGGTAGGGTATGCGCCACACAAATGGAGAAGCCTCGCTACTAAAAAAAAGAAATATGGCTTATTCGCGAGAGAGAATACATATCGGTGGTGCAAAAAACTATCATCATCTTGAGCACAATAACTCAGCCGGCAGGCGCTCTCTTCGCCCTCCTGACTCATGACTCTCAAAATGACTCTTCGCCCTCGCCCTCATGAGTCTAAAAACAAGTGGCCATATTTGCCCGGCGTGGGAGGAAGCAACTGGAATGGGAAGGAGAACGAGTACGAAGGGGAAAGAGGACAGGAGGAGAAATAAGAAGAAAAGTAGAAAGAACGAGGAAAAGAGACGTTTAAAGAAACAAAAAAAACATAAAAGTAATTAGGGACAAAGAAATCGAAAGAGAAAAAACACAGAATGAAGCAGACATTAAAAAGAGATAAAAAACAGAGAGCAAGACAGAAAGAGATAAAATGTTCACTCACAATCAACAACGCCAACAACAGAACTTTTGCGCAACGAGTTTTTAAAGGCCAACGCGTCACGAGAAGTATGCTCGCTACCCAGTCAAACTGACTTGCCATTCTTTTGGGCGGACTTTCCTTTTCGGTTGTATGTTTCGTGGTACGCTGAAAAAAAGCGTAGCACGAAATGGTAAGAAGTGGGCGAAATCCGACAGGGACTGTTGCTGATATATCAGGATGCACTAGAACATGCACCGGGAGCCTTTCTACAAGTTATTTTTTCAGAAAGGCGTCGACGATCTATTCCAATCACGTAGAGTCAACAAAATCTCAAAAGTTGTGATAGAAACGCAGAATCAAGGCAGTTGTTGCTTTTCAATGTTAGAATTGAGTAGGAAAAAAGCTAATAGCACAACTCCTGAAAGGTAAAAAAAATAAAGATGAACGGCTTTTGGGGAGAACAAAAAAGCAGCTCTCGAATAAAGATGTGGCCTAACGGGATACCGAAAGCACGTACGCTAACTTTTAGGCAAGAGGCATCGAATGGCGAGAAAATAAGCGTTAGTTCCGCCTGACCCTTCCTACGTGAAGTGATCATACCGGACTCAACGACGTGGTGTAGAAGGCAAGCTACGTCATCTGGACTGAAGGCCACTAACACAAAAGTAGATCCTGGGACCTTGGTCGATGGTATCACAAACAAGCAAGACCACGAAAGCTCCCTTGTGCTCCTTGAGGACCACAGGACTTCAAGAGCGCCTGCGAACGAACATCGCGAGACCGTACTGTGTAGCCTCAAGCTGACTATTATACATCTCTTCCTTGATCTTTTTCTTCATCTCTTTCCTTTCTACTATTTCCATTTTGCCCCACGCTGAGTGAGGGTATCGAACACAGCCAAACCTTAGTCCCTGCCTTTTCACTCCATTTCTCTCTCCTCTACGTGAAGCACTATATCATTACATTTGATCAAAGTTTATTTCTCTCTTCTCGTTTTTCTCTCGTATCTAGCTTTACGTCTCATTTTTTCTCTTTTCAGCTCAAGTTGTGCTCGAGCTGAAATGTTCTCCACAAGAAATTTTCCCTTTCTCTGATGCCTAACAAATTGGCTGTGTTTATAATTTTTATTACTGTCGCTGCCAGCTGAAAACGGCTCGCGTCCAAATGGCCCAGATTGCCCAGAATTTTGTTGAACCTAACTATATTTCTTCGATGGCTGCTGTGGGAATACTATACACCTTTTCTAAATCACAAGTCAGAACGAGTGCTTGTGCAAAAAAGAGAAAAAAATCACAGCATATTCATGAGCTCATTGATGTCGAGTGGGGCGAATGGACGCACGGAATAACGAAGGCTTCGCCCTACTGATCATCATTCACTCCGTGGATATGCAGCGAGACCGTTTTTATTGACATGCAATGCAATGCAACTGGCTACTACGACTACGACGAGTACCACGACACAGGGCATACGACCCTACGGCGTAAGGAACTTCGCCCCTAAAACCAAGCCCGTATTCGTTTTCTTGTTTAATTACCTAATGATGTTACTAGCCTGATTATTATGGAACGTGCTCGAAAAAAAAATAACGTGGGCGAACAATGAAAAGAACAGCACACGTGCGTTTCGGGGAAGTTCCTAACGTTGGGCAAGTTCTTTTCTTTCATTTTCCCTATTTTTTCATGCACGTTTCCTGCTACTGGAATACCAGCTTACCCAAGAGTCTATTCTTCTGAGTTAAATTAGTAACAAGTACAGTGTTCCGCTTATCGAGAAAAAAAAAAGACACGCTGGTATCCGCAACCACCACCGCTGATCTGGCGGCTACTGCACTCCCACATGAGATGATGATAATATGCGTGATCACTTTTGAAAATATTATTTAAACAAATATTGTTTTTATACAAAGGTAAGTGTATCAAAACAGGCCATTACATCGGTAGATCCAAATGTAAACTTACAGCAATGTTTCTAGCGCAGCATACAAAATCAGAAATTCGCATACAGTTGATAGATTTTAGAACCACGTCGGTGTTTATTGGCTCTCTTCCTGTCAGGTAACTGCCATAACAGGCCTAAGATTCATGTCTAAAAAAGATACACTGCCGACAATGTATAATTGAAATACTATTTATTCATCTGGACGGAAAGGATAACCATGTAATTACTCCATCGTAAGTCTTTGGCTTTTGTCCTCG
Source organism: Rhipicephalus annulatus (assembly GCA_013436015.1). Taxonomy (NCBI): domain Eukaryota; kingdom Metazoa; phylum Arthropoda; class Arachnida; order Ixodida; family Ixodidae; genus Rhipicephalus; species Rhipicephalus annulatus. The sequence goes on from WOVY01011931.1 coordinate 191,051, forward strand.
CCTACAGAGAAATAGTTCTCTCTCTCTTCAGGCATACGTGCATGTTCGTGTATGCATGCGTACTCGTCTCTCTCTTTCTCTCTCTTGGTGTGTGTGTGTGTGTGTGTGTATGTGTGTGTGCGTGTGTGTGTGTTTGTGTGTGTATGTGTCTGTCTGTCTGTCTGTCTGTCTGTGTGTATGTCTGTGTGTGTGCGCGTGTGCGTGTGTCTGTATGTGTGCATGCTTGCGTGTGTGTGTGTGTGTGTGTGTGTGTGTGTGTCTGTGTGTGTGTGTGTGTGTGTGTGTGTGTCTGTGTGTGTGTGTCTGTGTGTGTGTGCGCGTGCGTTTGTGTGTGTGCGTGTGCGTGTGCGTGTGCGTGCGTGTGCGTGTGTGTGTGTGCGTGTGCGTGTGTGCGTGTGTGTGTGTGTGTGTGTGTGTGTGTGGTTCGTACTTTCATAAGTACATATTAATACCATGCCGACTACTCCCTGCATATGCACTAGAGATTATGATGTATCGCTTTGCGGAGGACTCTGGTTCAATTTCCTGATGCGGCAGTCACATTTCGATAGAGAGCGAAGTTCAGTAAGAACACTTCATATTTACGAGGGCGTTAAAACAGTACAGGTGAGCAAAAGTACCCCCGAGTGAGTGCACCGGTAGAACGTTCTTCGTAACCATATCGTTATTTCGACGCGTAAAACCTCTAAAATTAACAATGTGTTGCTTGGGCACTCCGTCATAAAAGTTGTGTGTCCTCTCTCTTTTTCATTACCAAGTTATTCATGCGTTATTTAACCTACCGAAAGGCATAGTGGTGCTAAAACCACGCTTAAGCTGCTTTTGCAATGTCATGAAGTCATATTTATTGCATATATTGCGATGCGGTGACATTGTGCTAACTCTAAGCAAACTGCAGAAATGCTGCATATGTCAACAATAGTTCCCTTGTCTGACAAGTTGATCTTCGGTTCACAAATAGCGTAAGTTCTTTTTGCTTCATAGTACGCTACATGCACAGATAATTGATGCACCAATACTCACTCTATACCGCAATCAAATGCACCGATGATTTCAATGTGAATTAGGGCAGTACTAAACGTGACGTGAACCTTGCGTAATTCCTTATTACAGTTAGCTATAGTCTAGGCGTATGGCAAAGAACGTTCTATGGAGCAAACTACCTGAGCTGAAAGAGAGAGAAAAAAAAGAGGAGGAGGCTGTTGGATTATTGTGAGGGTGCATGGCAATGCTTTTCGCAGCTGATAGAGTTTCTTTCCTACAACGTGTGCAAATAATACGTGCCCCATTGTCCTTATGTTTGCGGAACCGGCTGTAAAAACCTTCACGCGGCATGAGAGCAATCTCCGCGCGCTCTTGTTCCGCCAGAAAATGGCCTAAAAAGACAGTGCTAGATGAGAGCGGAGGTCCTAAATTATTAAGCGGCCGTACATTTGCATGCTAAATATATTCCTCTCCAGAAGCCCCGGCACCACCCGCCCCGACTGTCGGATTAATTAAAAGAGCCCTCGGAAATTGTGGGCGCCCTTCTGTGCACACGCAGTCTGCAGCACTCTGGTTCAGCTGGCCTCGGCGAGACAGAAGTAGTACGGCTATACACGGAGCAGAAGAAAGGACCCAGCTCGTAAAACTCGGGTGATAAATTATCTCTAATGTGGCGCATGATGGCCGACCCTTGTGCAGTACCTAAAAGCACGGCTTGTTTTGCTGCGACTCCCGCCCCCCGCCCGTTCTTCTATTTCTTCCGCCCTTTCTTGCACTCAGCACTCGGTTGCAGAGTGGGTACGAAAAAGGGCAGTGCGGGTCAGGCGACGGTGGGTATCGAAAGGGTAAAGCTCGAACAATATAGCAGAAGCTGAAGGACAAAATAGTAAAGATCGTAGTTGGAAAGGTCGCCGTGTGCAGTGAAATAGTTGATGCTGGCTAAATAGAAAACACTGCGATCGATTTGTTCCGGGGTTACGGAAGGGAGCCATTATTTACGAATCTGCCAGAACTAAACCGCATAGTGGAGAAGCTTTGGGTGTATCGGCGACCAAATCTACTAGGGAAAACAGTGAGCTACAGAGCTGAGCGAGCCTCTGCGACAGCGTTCGCCTTGGGATTCCTTTCTACGTGACTGTGTCTGCCGTTTTCCGTGCCAGTTCGAAGTAAGCAGGAAACTAGGAGTAAAGGTATACGACTATGACAAAGGCTGATGGTTCAATAATCTGCTTGACTGGTGCGTGAAGCTTAAGTTAAGAAAGCGCTTCTGAATGTCGGAGCAAAGTCGCTAATTCGACTCAGCTGTTACGACATTCCGTAGAGTTACGTATGCCCTTGAAGCCATCCAAGAAACGCAAGATACACAATAGTGAAGGCATTCACCTGTATTAAAAAGTCATTTTTGTCTGAAACAGAGCAGCAGAACTGTTGCGAACATACGTAAATTGTTAATAAACACCCCAACTAGTACAGTCTGGGTATGAAAGTGTGTGAACCACATTATGTAGACTTGATGCCTTCAGGGAGCATGCGAGAGAGTAATGGTCAGCTGCCAGCTCGTTCTAAGATCATGCGATACTTCACGCTAACAGGCACACATAGTGTGGTACACTCGTCGTGGCGACTTCTGGCGGCGTTGAGCGATGCTCCTACGCTTAAATGCACATTATATACCTTATAAAGTAGACGGAGGCATGACCGCCGCCACAGCTCCTTGGTAGAGCATCGAACGCGTTATTCGATGTTATCAGGCTCGGTTTTTACCCCCGCCAAAGTATCTTTTATACACTTTTTCTTTCTTCACATTTACGTTATGATCACTTCGAATAACGTCCCCTATGCTTTCCTTGGCGACACTGCCTATTAATTCACATTAACGTCAGTGATAGTGTGGCAATTCCAATTAAGTACGTATAATATGATCAAGTGAGCACGGACAAGGATAAAATACATTTTTCTTTTCTCCCCCACAACTTTCAACGATGACACAATTCGCGGCACATAAATGTAATTCTGAATGGCTTTTGGAAGCAATTTTTCCGCCCGTATGTAACATGAATGTCTCGTTCATAGTTTAGGCACTGCGCCATGCTCCCGACCGGGTTGCAGAAATTAGGTGCCTTTTCTCATCTTCTAACCACTACCACCACCACCATAGTAACGAACATCATCATAAGGAAAAGCATCAAGAAAGTTCTTGGCATTCCTATGCACACAAGCACTGAGAGCCTTATGAAACTTGGAGTCCAAAAACACGCTTGAAGAAGTTATCGAGGCTCAACAAACGGCACAGGTTGCCAGGCTTTCGATCACACCAGCGGGGAAAAATATTCTGGTTGACACAGGGGTCAACCCCATGACGCTCGAAGTGCGAAATACGCCCCTTGATTAATATATACGCTCTCGCATCCAAGTGCGTCCCCTTCCACGAAATATGGATCAACAGTACAACGTGAACAGGCGTGTTGCTCGAGCCTCCTCCCTTTTAGCTCAAGCTCACAACCACTCGACTGTTTCATGCTTTGTTGATGCCGCCCAGTACGGCGCTTCCGCTCACTTTGCAGTAGTGTCCGTAGATACTAAGGGTCACATTTTATCCTCAGCATCGGTTCGAACCACTCCTTCTTAGAAAGCAGAACAGATGGCCATTGCACTAGCTCTCCTTGATACACAAAGGACTGATATTTATGCGGACTCTAAGTCCGCTGCTAGGGCCATCGCTTCTGGTTCTGTGTGCAAGGAAGTATTTAGAACTATCGCTCACAAAGAACTCGCCCACCAGACTATTATTTCGTTCCCTGCTCACCTTGGCTTGAAGGTCGAGGGCCTACCCAATGTCAACGAGATGGCCCACTCCAAAATGCGAGGCTTGACGTAGTAAGCCGCGCCGGGACTTGTACTTCTCAGACAGAGGAATCATCCCCCAACATTCATTTTAGGGACATTTTGAATACCGTCAACGAGATCATGAAGCACTATATATTAGGCCATAGGTCTTTTCCATTGCCACACGAAAAGTTGTCTAGGCCCCAGGCAATCTCTCTTCGCATGCTTCAGACGGGAACATACCCTATAGCCTCGTAACCTATAGCCATTACTCCGATATTTCAGAACTTTGTCCGGACTGCCACAATCGTAGTAATTTTAGTCACATGCTCTAGAGGTGCCCCTATCTGCAAGAGAAAAATGAAAAATTTTCTGAAAATTTCTTTCATTTAATGCTCAGGAGTCCGGTTCTCATACAACAAGTCAAGGCTGAACAGAAGGCCCACGATGCGGCGGTGAGGCTATTTCTCCCCGTTTCTACGTGCGAGCGGCCCGCAATCCTACCTACTCTAGAAAATGGGGTGGAATCCTTCAGGGCCTCAATTAGGTTTTTCATCCACCCATCGGTCATAACTATGAACCAACAGCGACTCACCCAACTGTCAGTGTTAATAAATATGTCTCGAATAGTTCTTTACGTGTGTTGCTGTACAAAATGCCCCTCTGAATAAAAACGAGCCACACTTTTTCTGAGAAAGAAAATATCTGACGGCTAGCGAGGACTATTTGTGCTTGGAATAAATGGCTCTACCTGAGATACTGCGCCAACGTAGCTTGCTTATGGAACTTTGCATACGTTACGGAACTTTGCATGGACGTTACGTTTTGGTCAGAGCACTTTTATTAGAAATTTATAATCATCTTGATGTTACACACGTATACGCTTGGCATTGTTTGCCATTTAGAATTAAAAAATGCGCCAGTAACTATAAAAAAAGTCCCTTTTGAGCACGGCTTAATTGAATGCTACACACGGCTTACTTTGAATGTTACAACAAGGAAATCGCAGTATTTACTTCATACACCAACCAAAGTGTTAGATCAACACTTCTAGATAGTCGTTCGTTTCTTTATTATAGAAAAAGCAGCATTCCTATCTCTGTTAGGATAAGCATTGTCCCAAAAACCCTTAAAGTATAGCTTGGTAGAGAGTCAAGAAAACGAAAGGAAAGTGCTGCGATCGTAACATATGGTAAACAATTTGCCTACGCTTCAGATCAAATCAATCAGCAGTCTTTCTGGAAAAGTTGTGCAAACGAGAAGTTTGTGACCACAATATATGATTGATATAATTAATTTAACATCAAGGCTTAACGTTCTAACATCACCATATCATTATGAGAGAGGCCAAATTGGAGGGCTCCGAAAATTTCGACCACCTGGGATTCTTTAACGTGTGCCCAAATCTGAGCACATGGGCCTACAGCACCTTCGAACAGCAAAATATGAGAAACATCGTTGCCAGCACTTCTAGTTCTCAGAGCAAGCTTTGAAGACTTGAAAAAAATTTAGCGCATCATCCTGATCAGTGGCCTACTTTATTTATTTATTTATTTATTTATTTATTTTGTATACTACGCTGCCAACATGGAAGGCAGCCTTCTTAGCAAGTGAGCTATTGCAAGGTTCATCAATGAGCAATAATAGGTATACATATTCTACTGTTTCTTTCGCATCTGGTTTCTCTCGGACTCATTCATTTTATCATTCGTCAGACAGCATATTTCCTGCAGGTTTTTAATTACAAGAATATCTCACTGTAAAATGTCACCGTTTACTCGCTGCTTCAACCGAACAGACTACTTATACGCAGATGCGTTAAGTGACCATAAAAATAAGACCATAAAACGTTATTCGAACAGTTTGAGGGGAAAGTAAATATTTATGCACTGCTTGAAAAACTGCAGAAATTGGAAGATGAAAACTTGCCTTGCGAAAACTTTATGTACAGAAGTTGTGTGATTTAGCCGATAGTCTAACAAGTGAACGTGTCTTCTCCAAGGCTAAAGCCGGTTGAGTTCAAGGCTTGAAGAAGACAGGTCCTTTTATTGGAACAACAGCTTGAGCACACCAAACTTAATTTACGAATTTCTTTACATGCACTACATGGCTACGCAAGAAAACTCTTGAGTATGCAGGCCAATAAAGCCAGCGTGATAACGTTACCTTGTAAACTTTCACATGCATCCTGTGCTTCGTGGAAAGCGCCTGGTGATATCTTTGTTCATTTTTGATTCGCTCTAACATCCAACACTACCTTTCCTATACACCTGTGACGAATGAAGTGGTCTAAAGCTAGCGAGAAATGGGGAAACGTCCACAGTAGCGGTATAGTATATATAGTTACGGTGCTTGGCTGCAGACCCAAAATTTGTGGCTTCGATCCGGCCACGGCCACCGCACTGCAATAAAGGCGAAATGCTACAGACCTGCATGATGCGTTATGCCAGTGCGCGTAAAAAAAAAAAAAAACCAGATCACCAAATTTTCGGAGCCTAGGCACCAACTAAAGGGCATGCATGGTCACTCTACAGCGATTTCGGTTGATCCCAGTCAAGATATGCGCGCGGAATGTTTGCAGGGATTCGCAGTCGGCTTACACATTCCTACTTGTGTTCTAATCGCGAAGTTTTCCTTGGCACCTCGGAAAGCACGAAGGATGCTTCGTTCGCTGTAGAGGCTGCAATTTCTTACGCCAGCATTTTGTCAAGCTGAAACGTTGATTGAAACTGACCTTTTTTTGTATGTTCATATCTCTTTACATCTCATTGTAAACAAACCCCAAAAAAGAAATTACATCTTGTTCTGCTTGTTTTGCAACGCCGCAGAGGGTGCTGGTGGCCCCACAGTGGTGACGAGTCGGGTAGGTGGTGACGCTGCACTTCCGTGCCAGCTCCGACACGTCACAATAGACTCTTGGGCTGTGTCCGTGTCGTGGTTCAAGCGTGGCCTCTCCGTGCCCGTCTACACGGTCGACATGGGCTCGGAGAACTTCCTGCAAGCCAGGCACCGACCGGCACACCTATGGGCCGGACGCGCCTATTTCTCGTCGGCCGACGAACCGGCGCTGCTCATAATTGGAGACGTCACTGCTGCGGACGCCGGACTGTACGTGTGCTCGGCATTTTTTGCCAATGGCAGCGAGCGTAATTCCACGGTCCGCTTCGTCGTAGTCGGTACGTATCGTTTCTCTCTTGGTGCTACCGATGTACATTCTTTCATTGATCTCCGTGGTTTCATTGTTTGTGCGACCATGTCTCTGATCTAAAGGGATATGCAAATAATATCTAGCGTTTTATGTGTCGAAACCACAGCATGTCTATCAAACCCACTGCAGTCGCAGGCTTCGAAAATACCAACCACCTCTTCTTCTTTAACGTTCATTGACATTGCACAGTACGGGAGCTTCAAACTTCGTTATGTAGAGGAAAGGTGATTGATCGATTGATTGATTGATTGATTGATTGATATATGGGGTTTAACGTCTCACAAGCACCTTGTGATTATGAGAGACGCCGTAGTGGAGGGCTCCGGAAATTTAGACCACCTGGGGTTCTTCAACGTGCACCAAAATCTGAGCAAAAGGGCCTACAGTATTTCAGCCTCTATCGGAAATGCAGACGCCGCAGCCGGGATACGAACCCGCGACCTGCGGGTAGAGGAAATGTGGGAATGAATTATTCCTATCACTCCTTGTTTTGCGAATACGTTATAATAAATGTCTCTATTTCCTGCTTTAACAATCACTTTTCGGAGGAGCCGAGCAATGAGCCGCTCTCAGCTTTGTGAAAAGCCGAATAAATTAAGCACACTGCCGCCTAATGATCGCCAAGGACGGCCATTCAAGCGGTGATCATACTCGATTTTTATTATAGTGTTGCGCATATCGTCGAAGACCACGAATACTTGCCGTTCCAAGTTTGGAAGGAAAAGGAGGATCAGGAGGGTCCCTATCTAGTCGGCCTCTTCTGAGCTCACCCTCACAAACTCATAAACAGCCCCTTTCAGTTTTTGACGGCCTCCTACAAGCGTGAAAATAGTAAAAAAAGACGTGCATTTACGCTGCCTAATAAACGTGCCGGTATACACGGCTAACACAGACTAAGCATGGTCAGTACTCATTACAAAACAGGTTTAGGTGCATAACTAGGGACGAAAGTAATAAGAACTTGATAAACTGCATAGAAGACGGTAGCTGTGTATGCATCGCACTTTTATCCTAAACGATGGTTTGGAGTGTGCTTTCTTGTAGCGCATCTATTTGAGAAGACACTTCGTGTAACACATTGAAAATAACCTCGCTGCTTTTCCGACGTAGGAAGGAAGGAAGCTTCGGGAAGGTATATTGACAACGAGGAATGAAGATTATCCAAGCACAGGCTCGGTTGACTGCCTTACACGTGGTGTGGGAAAAAGGAGTAGTAGTTGGCAAGATAGATATGAGTGAAAAAAAAAGAACAAAGGAACAGTCAGCGTGAACACACGCAACACAGATGCACTCCGGTAATCATAAATCTCCTTCAGTCTGGTCGACTTCAGGTATCACAATGGGATTCCGTGGCCCTATGCACGTATACTCAACCGTAGACCAATCTCCCAAGATATAGTTTTCGGGAACTTGTTTGGCATCAGAGAAATGTAGTTGAGCTTTCAGAACACGTAGTTGAGTTCGATAGGATGGGTATGGGTATGCATTATGCTCAATCGTCTCCTCGCAGCCGCGTAAGTTGCAGTCTACACTCATGAAATTTCCATTCAGAAATAAATATGCTTTGTAAATGACACAGCAAACAGCATGCGACAAAGCAAAGTTCAGTCATATTGCTTTAGTCAAGCGTTTAGCTTCTTAAAAATCAATATGAGAGCACCCATTTTGAATATTTTGATTTCTTTACATGCAGCACGTGAAGGATTGACCTAAGCTTTTCATAATTATGCTGATGTCATCAACAGTGAGAGTCTTGAAAACGAGGTATTTGAGCGCGTGAAAAAGACAACTATGTAGACAATGACGACGGAAAGCAACAATTTATTATGAAATTAAGGAAGACATACTCAAATAGTATCTCGTCAACTGCTTCGTTAAGATACCCAGGCTTCACGTTATTGTGCAAAATGTGGTTTTTATAAATGTATTGAAAACTCGAATGTCCTATTAGGAGGAGGAGGTGTGTGTGCTGCAGACAGTTCCCGCCTTGCGAAGGTTGCCCACGACTGCTTCTCGCGAGTGCCATTTCTATTTAACGTGCTGCAGTTGGAAATCTTCCATATCTGGAGAGAATTCGTCGCGCGTCATCTATCACATTCCCTCATTCATATTTTATAGCTCGGTGTCGCGTTGAAACATTAAAGGTACCGAAGCAGCTCTTTGTTAAATGTCCAATGTCCGCGTTGGAACGTCAGCGTCAACACAACGTCAGCACAACGTCACACGTGCTTGAGCGTGGGGCCCTGTTGCGTTTTACGCTCACCCATCAATATTTTGTGATCTGCACTCCACAATAAGCTCTCGTCGTTTGCGGCACATTTTCTTTTATTTTTTACGTCATCAAGCTTTTACGATGCTTTGGCACGGAAATTCCAATATTCCCTTCGAGTTTCAACGAGCCATAATGTTTTCTTCGTACGCTATGCTGTGAAGACGTCTCGGGAACGTTCAAGAATTCAGAGCTTTAGTGAGCGCCATGTGTGCTCTCTGCAAGGGTGATGGAGCGATGAAGTTGCTAGGTGGTTAAAGTTTGGGTAAGCACTCCGGAATCGTCCATCATCAAAGCGCTTGCTCACCGCAATGTTTCGAGTCAGTTTGAATGAAGAACCTGGCTGCTTCATTACTCATATATACAATAACGTAATAAACACGCAAGAACAGCGCAAGTGTAAGAATTAGCTATTGCATGAATTATGTCCGACCATCTATTATTTAAAAAAAGAGTAATTTGACTTGCTTTTCCAAGTCCTGACTTGTCACGTATATGACTTTCTTTAATATGACATGTGAACTCTCTTCGGATATTCTTATACTCTTTTTCGACAGTCATGTGACCGAGAAAAGGAGTTCAAGTGTCTTTTTAAGGAGAGTCATGTATGCGCAAAGTACTCACTGAACAGAGTAACACATAGCCATTTTTCTTTTTCTAAGTGTAGCCCATCAGTCTGTTCTTTTGAGAACCTGTGTGCTCTAAATAGCGAGGTCGATAGTCAATGACATAGAACATGTTTAGTAGTCTGGTCGTAACTAAACAAGGTTGTTCATACCCTGCTTTCATAATTCGAATTCAGTCGCATGGTAAGATATGTTTTGGTCTGCCACGTGATAGAAAATTGGGTCAAATGCGCTTGAGTCCAACGACACTGGTCGCGAACACAGGAGCCGGTTCTCTTTCACAGCCCGAGAGATGATTATGGCCAGTTAACAGATATAGCAAACCTTTGCTTAATGCAAACGCGATGCGAGAATTCTTCGTCGTATGTTAAGCACGTCGGCTTCTGTGCCACAATAATGGGCTGATCGGCGCAAATGCTTTCCAGGCACATTTAGTCTGACGGTTGGTTCTACGCAAGCACGACGGAAGTAATTGCTTCGGCCAGCTCGTTAACCTAAATAATGATAATTGGTCCAAGGCATTCGAGCATAACGTTGCACAAACTGTGGAATATCTGGTCCACGTCGGTATCATTCGTTGATAGGTGAACAACAAACCAAGACGACGAGCCAGAAAATACACGCATCCAGTGTATTGACCGGGTATTGATCTTTGTGGAGCTATCTAAGGGCGCTTGCTACAAAACGATTTGTAATAATGTATTTTTAGCTGTGCTTGAAACCACTGTTCGGTGGCCTTCTGTCGAGTACCATTTGGGAAGAGGGAAAAAGTAGCAATTCGATTCGATGAACAACGTGTTTGTGAGTGAGTGAGTGATCGGGTGGCGAGGAGGTTGCTAAAAGATAAAGTACTAAGAAGGGAAGCGGGTTAGGGGGAGACAGAAGGTTAGGTGGGCAGATGATATTAAGAAGTTTGCGGGTATAAATTGGCAGCAGCAAGCACAGGACCGGGTTAACTGGCGGAACATGGGAGAGGCCTTTGTCCTGCAATGGACGTAGTCAGGCTGATGATGATGATGATGATGATGATGATGAAAGTACTTTTCGCTGAAGAAAGCTAAACGATAAAAAATGCCAGGCAGCCTTCTGAAGGTAATGCCACAAAATATTCGCATTTTATGCGAAGAAGCGGCTAGGCTGTAACGGCCCACAGTACGATGCGATGAAGTTTTTTCATAGTTTCTACTAAAAAAAAATTGGTTACAATGGTATGGTAAATGACACGTCGCATTACAGTAAGTTTGTAAAGAAACGCCAAGTTCCAAAGAACTTTTTTCTTGATCACGTCCTAAACGCAGCATTTTCCTGCTATTAGAATAGTGCTTGCGAAGACCCTCAGCGCCCATAAAATTCTTCTAGCAGAAGAAGTTAAGCTGTTGAGATTTTTGAAAAAGCAAAAAGAAACGTCCTTGAATGGTGGAAGTAGAGAGCAAAGCATGCGCGACCTCAAGGCGAGTGAATATTTCATGCCTCGAGCGAGTTCTCTTACACAGCCAGGCGAGAAAAACACAGATGCATAAATCAGGGTATAATGCCCTGATGTATTACTGTTGGGCTACAGTTTTTTTTCTGTTTTCATTCTTTTAACCGTCACAATGTCTTTTTCTTTTCTCTCTCTTTGTCATTCCTTCATGTCTATTTTCACCTCTCTTAGGTTCAAAAAATGTGTGTGCTACGTGTCATGGACCTATATCGATGTGTATAGAAGTTCTAACATCAAAGTGTACTACCAAATTCAGCAACTCGACATCTTGTTTTTTTGCAATAGAGTCGTTGTAGCGATACGCTGGGGCGTGTCACGGTGTTTTGCATTTACCTTTTTTGTTTCACATAATTTTTTTTGCTTTGCATCAACATTTGGAAGGAGCGTCCAGAGACTTCTACGGTGAAGGACACAGATAAATAAGTTGGGAGAGTCTATAAAAGGGTCGTAAAGAGAGGAGTATTCATCTTGTTTGTTCCAGATTCGGTAGCATGTTGAGCATGCGCAATGTTCGGGAAAATTTCACACTCTCTATAACACCTAAAGACCAAGACCTGCTCCACATTTGGTAATGCATAGGGTCATATACCAAATATGACCAGACCTCTGGCGATACATGTACAGCCGAAGTGGGATAGACACGCACCAAACTACCGGGACGATTTCAGTTTAATGTATTTTTCTTTCACCTCGCCCTCTTTTTTGTGTGTTACATGGCGATGCCCTGAATCTAGAACCAATGCACCAATTACTACGTGAAGATAGCACGTGATTACGTCCCAAACTTGGGCAAAACTTGACGTTTTGATGACGTCGCAACAATATCCCATTGATAACGTCGGTCACGTACGCTCTTCTACAACCTTTCCCGCCTCTCGCGGTTTGCTGAAGGTCCTCGTGCAACGAGCTGCTTAAGGCTTTTGCATTAGTAGTAATAATTTAGAAAACTTTTGACAGTTCATTTAGAGTACACGGTACTCTACTGCAGCAACCAGTTCTACCTCGTAGTGTCATCATCACCTCAGCTATGTAGTTTAGGTTGTACGAAAAAAGTTCAGTAAACTAACAGACACATGCCCTAGGAAAACTTTTACATTGACTAATAACTTGCGTCAGCATCATATATTAAAAAAAAAATTAGACAATAGGTCACTCAAACTGCAATGATGGTAAGCACTCTTCAAAGGCACTATATAAAAATAAGAATGCAAACTAAAGCATCAATCATACCGCAAGAAATATTATTGCTACCCAGTAATAATGAGAACTAACTGACAATGTCGCCAAGGAAAGTATAGGGGATGTTATTTGTAGCAACTGGTATCTATATGGAAAAAAAAAAGAAAAGTGGACGAAAAGATAACTTGCCGCTGGGAGAGACTGACTTTGCAACACTCGAATGATGCCTCCGATCCTCTACCAACTGAGCTACCACGGCAGCCACCTGCCGTCCACTTTCTGGGATTTATACGCGCACTTAAACGTGGGAGCGTCAGTCAGCGCCGCCGTAGCCATGACGGCGAGTGTGGAACACTTTTTCTGCATGTTGGCTTCACGTACCAGGTGACCTTATTACGAGCTGGGAGCTTATAAGCTGGGAGCTTATAAGCTCCCAGCACCCAGCGAGAGATTCTATGGTATACCATAGAATCTCTCGAATACTACCTGAAGGCATCTATTCTGCCAGAATGAGACCATCGCTATTTATGAAGAGTGACCTTTTAAAGCCTTTTAAAACACTTTTTAGGTAACTGCTACAAGCACACTTGCTGGGTATCCACTACGCCATATATAATCATAACATTTCTGTAGTATATAGGCCAGCATTCTCTATGCTATCCTTTGTCATTCTTCGGAGAAGCGTCTTATCCACTACCCAATCGCTAGGAATTTTGTGAAATTTTTTATGCAGCGCCTGATGATGATGAAGAATCATGTCTCAAGTGGGTATGCGCCATAATTATTAGGTTATCAAGAACAAGTTTTCTAATACAGCGTAGGTTGGAGCATCGGATGTCCCACTTGTTACGCAATTCGCATTGTGTGACACATGTTTGTTCCTCTGGTGTTCCTTGGATGTTCTAAACCGCTTTATTACTCACAATAATGATGATGATGATGATGTTTGTTGTTTTATGGCGCAAGGGCCATTTCACGGCCAAAGAGCGCCAGTTCATCTTACTAAAGATATGGACAATGATTGTGATAAGCGGCTGTATAATGGCCATAAAATTCCTCGCAGTAAGGCGGGTAAAAACATACAAGTAATAAAATCATGACCATGCCATGAAAGGTGTGTGTGGTGTGAATAGATGACAAAAGTTGGTGATAATAAAAGACGATGGTGGATATGTATGGCATTAGCACAAGTGCCTCACTCGTTCATACCCTTGCGTCCAAGGGCCGTGAGGCATGTGCTTTCTTGTGTAGCCACCGCAGCAAAAACCTCTCTGGAGAGGTCATGCTACGGTATGCCCGGGTATATGACATGAAAGCTATGACTTTCTTTTAAAAACGCTAACAATGATTTATGACTAAAAAGCGGTTCCCTACCGACAAACATTGCAGGGTGTAAAGGTATATGTTGTCGGTAGGGTAATGGAAAGTGTTGTTTTCTTACAGTGTCCAATTGTTTGCACTCAATTAAAATGTGAAGGACTGTCAATGCTTCACCACATCTGTCACACAATGGTGGATCAACACCGGACAAAAGGTGTGTGTGTGTCGTGTATGTGTGTCCTATCCTGAGTCTCGTAAGTATTACCTCTGTATGACGCGATTTCGATACAGGCAGCCAATGACCAAGGTGTGGCTTAATAACGTGTAGTTTGTTTTGTGTGTGTGTATCCCACTTGCTCTGCCAGTAGTCCCGGAGGTTTCGTTTGAGAGACGGCTTAAGATCAAGGGCAGAGATTGATATGGATGTAACGGCGGTGCTCTCATGGACGGATGCAGCGAGCTGATCCGCCCTCACGTTGCCTTGGATCTCACGGTGCCCTGGCACTCAGCACACTACAACATGTTGTTTGAGTGTGTAGAGTGTGCACAAAATGGAGTAAAGTGAGACAAGGACCGGGTTTTTTTTGTTTTTTAAGACTGTGCAGAGCCGTTACCACACTGAGAGAGTCTGTATAAATTACTGCTTTTTGTATTTGTAATTGTTTGATGTGTTTAGCTGCCACAAGTATCGCGTAAGCTTCCGCTGTGAAGATACTTGTGCGTGGATGTAGAGGGCCAGCATCCGAAAAGGATGGGCCGACAGCAGCGTAGGACACAGAGGAGTTAGTCTTGGAGGCATCTGTGAAGAACTCAGGACGTGTGTATTTGTGTTGAAGTTCCAAAAAGTATGTTCGGATATGGGCAATAGGTGCATGTTTTGTAACTTCTAGAAAAGACACATCGCAGTCTATAGTCTGCCATTGCCACGGTGGCGGGTATGCTACAGGAGCCATCAAAATGTGTTCTAGTGAGACTCCAGTTTCCTCAGCTAGACTCTTCAGGCGAACTGAGAAGGGCTGCCTCATCGAAGGCCTGTTTTGAAACAGAGCTGAGCTCGACAAATCATTAATTGTAGAGTATGAGGGGTGCTCCTTGTCTGCTTTCACCTTAAGGAAATAAACAAAGGACATGTAAGTTCTCTGCAGATGAAGCGACCACTCATTTGACTCAACATAAAGGCTTTCTACGGGGCTGGTGCGAAAAGCACCCGTAGAAAGGCGGATGCCCAAGTGGTGCACGGGGTCCAGCATCTTCAAGGCACTTTGAGTAGCAGACTGATAGACAACGGCCCCATAATCTAAGCGGGTGCGAATGAGGCTTCTATAGAGGTTCATGAGGCATTGCCTATCACTACCCCACCTAGTACGTGACAACACTTTTAAAATATTCATGGCTTTTAAACATTTTGTTTTTAGATGCTTGATGTGTGGTACGAAGGTCAACTTGTTGTCCAAGATTAATCCTAAGAATTTATGCTCCGCATTGACAGACAGACGTTGCCCGTTCAGTCGAATGTCAGGTTCTGAGTGCATGCCTCTTTCTGGAGAACAGGACACACGTGCTTTTTTGTGGGTTCAGTCGGAATCCGTTTTCCTCTGCCCATTTGGAGAGCTTGTTTAAACCTAATTGAACCTGCCGCTCACACAATGCCAGATTGCAAGACCTAAAGCCAAGCTGGACGTCATCGACATATGTACAATAAAACATATTGCGATGGTTGATCAAGCGCAAGGAATTCATTTTTAAGAGAAAGAGTGTGCAGCTAAGTACACCACCTTGTGGCACGCCTGTTTCCTGAACAAATGTTTGGGAAAGAACCGTGCCCACTCGGACACGGAATGTCCGGCTTGACAGGTAACTTTTGATTATGTGAAACATTCTTCCGCGCACGCCAAGGTGGGAAAGGTCTCTTAGAATTCCGAAACGCCATGTTGTATCATAAGCCTTTTCGATATCGAGGAACACAGAGAGAAAATATTGTTTATGGACGAAGGCGTCTCTGATCTGTGCCTCAATACGAACAAGGTGGTCTGTGGTGGATCTACTTTCTCGAAACCCGCACTGAAATGGGTCGAGCAAATTGTTTGTTTCAAGGAAATGTACAAGTCTGCAGTTTATCATTTTTTCGAAGATTTTGCACAAGCAGCTTGTGAGTGCAATAGGCCTATAACTCGAAGGTAAAGAAGGGTTCTTGCCCTCTTTCAAAATGGGAATTATAATAGCCTCTTTCCAGGAGTTAGGGATAGTGCCAGAAAACCAGATAGCATTGTACAAACAAAGTAAGGTTTTTCGTGTTTCGATCGGTAGGTTTTTTAACATTTCATACACCACACGGTCAGAACCTGGGGCAGAAGTACTGCAGGAGTTTAGAGACATTCGCAGCTCAGCTAGACTGAACGCTTGATTATATGCCTCGTATCCAGTGCATTTGTGTTCGAGTTTCTGCTTTTCTATTCTTGTTCTGTATTTTTGGAAAGTGTCAGTATAGTGGGATGAGCTGGACACCTGTTCGAAGTGTGCACCGAGGAAGTTTGCCTGATCTTCCAAGGTGTCACCCTGAGTGTTTACGAGTGGAAGTGTGTGTACTTGTTTTCCTGCTATCCTACCGACCATGTTCCACACTTTAGCTTCCTGTGTGTATGAATTGATCCCTGACAAAAACTTCTGCCAGCTTTCTCTTCTGGCCTGCCGACGCGTTCTCCTGCCTTGAGACTTTATTTTCTTGAAGGTGTCAAGATTTTCGGCCGTCGGTGAGTTCCGAAGCAGCCTCCAAGCTCTGTTTTGCTGTTTGCGTGCGTTTCGGCATTCAGAGTTCCACCATGGCACACGCCGTTTTCCAGGGTGTCCATTTGTTTGTGGGATGCATTTTGTTGCAGTATCAATCAAAAACGCTGTGAAGTAGTTCACAGCAACATCAATGTTCAAAGTACAGATGTCATTCCAACCTAGACTAGTGATAGTATAAAACTGTTCCCAGTCGGCTCTGTTTATTAGCCACTTGGGAACACGTGGTGGGCACTCGGTTACTGTAGTTGTGCTCAAAACTACGGGGAAGTGGTCACTTCCGTACAGATTACTGACGACATTCCACTGGAGTAGAGGGACAAGAGATGGAGATGCTATGCTTAGGTCTATGGAGGAATAGGTGTTATTAGCGAGATTATAATAGGTTGGTTCTTTTCGATTCAGGAGACACGCGCTCGACGAGAGAAGGAACTGTTCGATCAGTCGACCTCGCGCGTCATACCGAGAGTCACCCCATAGCCTACTATGCGCATTAAAGTCTCCAAGGAGAACATAAGGCTCCGGAAGTTCATCAATTAGAGAGTGTAAATCACTTTTATGCATCTGATAGCTAGGAGGAATGTAAATAGTGCAGATTGTGATCAGTTTATCAAAAAGAACCGCTCGAACAGCCACTGCCTCAAGGGATGTTTGGAGTTGTAAGTGTGTGCATGCAATTCCTTGATTCACTATGATGGCAACACCTCCGGATGATGTCATGGCATCATCACGGTCCTTTCTAAAAATAACGTATTTGCGAAGAAAATTTGTGTGTTTTGAATTAAGGTGTGTTTCTTGTACACACAGCACTTTTGGTGAGTGTTCGTGTAGGAGTTCTTGGATGTCGTCAAGGTTTCTGAGAAGGCCCCTGACGTTCCACTGTATAATTTGAGTGTTCATGGTGAATGTAAAATAATGCTGCGTGTACGAAAAGCGAGTGGCTGTTTAGACGGGGAGTTTGAGTTCACTTAACAGGGCCGTCACCAGGCCCTGTTATTTGCTTTTTTGTTTTCTTGGCGTGCTCCAAGGAGCCACGCCGCTCTTTCGGCACCAAGGGTGCCGACGTATCCATTGCCTCCTCGGAGGCACTGGATGCCCGCACGTGCGGGCTGTTAGTTTGGGTTTTGGGCCTCGCCTGGTGAGGGGAGGCCTTGAGGCCCGAAGACTCTGGAGTCTCCGGTCTCTGTTTGGGAGTAGGCGGTGTAGCCTGGGCTACAGCCGCCTTGGGGGCAGGTGCCACAGCCGACGGCTCGCTCTGCGCAGGCCGAAGGGGTGGCGAGAGCTGGTGCGACGTTGCCCCCTGACGCGCCGCATCAGCATGTGTTGCGCCGTAAACTGGCGACACTCTTCGTCTTGCTTCTTTGAATGTGATGTTTTCTTTGACTTTAAGAGTGATTATTTCTTTTTCTTTCTTCCAGTTAGGACACGAACGCGAATACGCGGCGTGTTCTCCGTCACAATTCACGCAGTGAGGCGTAGTAACACAGTTATCAGATGGGTGGCTGTGGCTACCACATCTTGCACAAGTTTCCTGACCCCGGCAGTTCTGCGAGCCATGACCAAATCGTTGACATTTATAACACCGTCTAGGATTGGGAATGTAGGGACGGACAGAGAGTTTGATGTAGCCTGTGTCTATAGATGAAGGCAGTGTGCTGGATGCAAAAGTGAGTATTATATGTTTGGTAGGTATTTCTTTGTTGTCGCGTCTGATGACGATTCGTTTCACATCCGTGACATTTTGCTCTTTCCACCCTTCAAGCAGTTCCTGTTCAGACATTTCAAGAAGGTCTGTTTCTGAAACAACTCCGCGTGAGGTGTTCATTGATCTATGAGGTGAGACAGATACTGGGATATTACCAAATGCTTTGAGACTGCCAAGTTTTTCGTAGTGGTGTTTTTCTGTCAGCTCAAGGAGAAGGTCTCCGCTAGCCATCTTTGTAACCTTGTATCCTGGGCCAAAAAGCTCAGTCAGAGATTTAGCAACGAGAACTGGAGATATGGCTCTGGCTTGTTTTGTTGGCTTTTCGCTGTGCACTACATGAAATTTCGGATAGCATTGTCTGGGTTGGTTGAAAATTGAGATGTCATCGGTGCGTCCCCTCTTAGGTGGAGAACGATCTAGTAGACGGGGAAATGCAGGTGTTCCCATAGTAGTGTACTTTTTTTTCGGCAGCGATGGTGACCACCCACCATGGAGTCCAACCAGGGGACGCTGAAGCACTTAATAGCATAAGGCTTCAGACGCCAGCCGTACATTGCCACTATAACCAAATATAACTACTCAAGGTTGAGTAATTACACAAGGTTAACCCTTGCCGCCAGGAAAAATCGGAAGTAAATGGAAGAGAGAAGATGACAGGATAGATTTAAAGACGAGAAAAGACTAAGATGTAGGAAGAGAGAGAGATAGGAAAAGGCGACTGCCGATTTCCCCTGGGTGGGTCAGCCCAGGGGTGCCGTCTACGTGAAGCCGGGGCCAAAGGGGTGTGTTGCCTCTGCCGGAGGGCCTTAAAGGTCCAATCACCCAGCGTCAGCTCAACCCCCAGGATCCCCTTTTCCCCGGACACGGCAAAGCCACGCACGGCTAGGCGTGGGAGGGAGCCGAAACTCCCCCGTTAGCTCGGGTCCGTGGTGTCGCTACACACCAAACGCCTACTTGCGCAGGCGCCCCTGCGGGATTATTACTCACAATAACACCATTCATTACCCGGCATCAAGCATTTTTAAGGCCGATTCAGAAACAATGTCCAAGCACTGGCGTGGCTCAGCGGTAGAATATTGGGCTGACACGCAGTGAACCCGGGTTCGAATGCCATTGTGCCCTTGGTGTTTCTATTTCTCGCGATACAGGTTATGGGCACCGGCGTTGGCGGACAGCTATGGCGACGCGCGTGACCCGTGTTTTGACTCATAACAGCTTTCACTGTAAAACTTGATCTGTCTGATTCTCGTGCTGCTAAAAAAAGTGTAGTGAGCTGCCTTCTATTAGTTAGACTCTTTAACTAGCAACCTGAAAAAAATACTTCGGCGCCGTTCAATTTTGTGCTGTCCTTGTAATGAGGCTCATTTAAGTTTTTAGCCATCACTTTTTTTTGCCTGTTGGCAACATTTGCGTAAAATGAGCGTGTTTATCGACACCTGTTTATGTTATCAATTTTCATTTTCTCATCAAACTACAAGAATCAATTTTTTTCCTGCTTCTATTTCTTCCCTAAGTCGATTCTTCGTTAATAATTTCCTGTAGGGTGTTTAAAGTAGAGTACCGCCAACAATAGAAAATATAGAGCTTAATTAAAAGCTGCACAAACTTCTCAAACAGGCTTCAATGTGAACGAACGAGGTGGAGATAATTAGTGTTTGGGTGTACATGACCGACCTAATTATTGAAACACGTACACAACTGCCGTGCTTCTTTTATATTTTGAAAGGCAACAGTGTGGCTCGGGCTACGCTCTATTTAGTACCGTCGATATATATTCGAAGGGAACTATAAGCCCAACATAAATGATGACAAGTTTTAATTTCGGATTTGGGTTGTGACGTGCACAGCACATATGATTGGTTGGACGCTCTCCGAAGCACGTCGTTACATTTCCGTTTGTGGGCGTTTGAAAACATACTGGGATTTATCATGTCGAATTGATGATTTGATTACCCGGTACGTCATAGCTGATGGAAACAAATTTCAATCGAAATTTTCGGAGCCCTCCACTACGGCGTCTCTCATAATCATATAGTGGTTTTGGGACGTTAAACCCCACATATCAATCAATCATCAAATTTCAATCACCTTGAACGTGCAGCTGAACGCAAATTGCACTTCGCTCTGATTCAAGTGGAGCCAAGACACATGATAAAATTTTAAACTGTTTACTCGTACTTCGCAAGCCATTACGAAGC
This sequence comes from Rhipicephalus annulatus, assembly GCA_013436015.1. Taxonomy (NCBI): domain Eukaryota; kingdom Metazoa; phylum Arthropoda; class Arachnida; order Ixodida; family Ixodidae; genus Rhipicephalus; species Rhipicephalus annulatus. The sequence continues at coordinate 211,633 of WOVY01011931.1, forward strand.
TGCTATGTCGATTACCTACATTAGTTTAATGCTATTAAATGAGAACTAATGCATGAGAAAGGCTCTCTGACTCTATCAATGAAATAAAGTTGCGAAAATGAATCAAAAGGAGGTTATTCAGAGTGTCAGAAGACGACAAATGAAACTCACTCAGATGATTACATTGAAGCAGCGTTCACAGATTTTTCATCAGTTGCGCTCGACTAAAAGTGAGCGTTAAACAAGTTATGAGAAAGAAAGCCAACGGCGTAACTTAATGGACATTATATGTGTTATACAAATTATAAATACCAATGAAACATGACATTTGAAACGCCAATGAAAATAAAATTCACCATTGTGTTTCGTGAAAATCAATAGTATTTGGAAATGTGCCCTGTAAACTCACGGGAGAAGGGCACTAGGATATCAATGGGATCGAATGTAGAAATGTGGCTGAAATGTTATGAACTGCAGAGAATGACATTGTTAAATATTCTGTAAAAGGTTTGCAAGCGTGCTGACGACATCGAACACACGACCTCACATTTTCTTCATGCCAGGCGCTTGCAGCTGGCACGCCTCCTATATAACAACACGACAAAGTATTCTGCTAATCGCATAGTCCTTTTTGCGTATAAATCGGTGGTGACTGCGTAATTGGTGGCCGTATAATTTAACAAAACTTTTGTGTATATATTGACAGATACGATCTTTGAAACCGGAAAAGTCTATATAAATTCAAATATTTAGGACTAACGTAAAAATATTATGAACAAAAGTACAGTCATGCCTTTTGCAGTAGATATTTGACACAAATGTGACGAAAGTATAGAGTGGACGAAAGGATAACATGCCGCTAGCAGGGACCGAGTCTGCAATATTCGTATTACGCGTCTGATGCTTGAGCTCCAGTGCCGTTTATCCACCCTGTCCCCTTCGTTGGATATATTTCCACATCTGCACCTGACAGTGTTTGTCAGAGCTGTGCGTTCCACCCCTTAGTTGATACTGCAGCCCACATATTGTTCAGCCACCGCGGTGGCTGAATAGATATGCGGCTCTGAGATCCTGACCTGAAAGGTACGGGCGCTATTCCAACCACGGCGGCCACATTTCGCTATACCAGAGCGTACAAAGCCGTTTTCTGCCAGGCACCTTGCGTCATTAGCAACATCACATAGCTTCGGAAGTGAAATCCGCATGAAAATGCTCAGCAATGGCAGTATGAACAGGTTCGCATTATGTGGGCAGAGCCAAACTATTGCTCGACGGAATAAACTGCAGCCTGCACTGCAGCTTGGTTCGATTGATTGATTGATATGTGGGGTTCATTGTCCCAAAACCACTATATGATTATGAGAGACGCCGTAGTGGAGGGCTCCGGAAATTTAGACCACCTGGGGTTCTTTAACGTGCACCCAAATCTGAGCACACGGGCCTACAACATTTCCGCCTCCATGGGAAATGCAGCCGCCGCAGCCGGGATTCGAACCCGCGCCGTGCGGGTCAGCAGCCGAGTACCTTAACCACTAGACCACCGCGGCGGGGCTGCAGCTTGGTTCAATAAACTTACTTTGAGGATACACAAAGAGTGGACCAGCATGTAACTGCAGGATGTGAAATATACCGCACGCATGATTTACTTCAGAACCATACAACCTTGTGCGCAAGCAAACACACACACACACACACACACACACACACACACACACACACACACACACACACACACACACACGCACGCACGCACACACATACACAACACACACAGCCGGGGTTTTCACCAGCTGGAAAAGAATAAGGCGGCGAAAGCAAACATGGTATACAGAATTAAGACGGAAAAGACAGGCCGCAAAGGAAGCATAGAATAAAAGTGGGTACAACAGAGAAGCAGATAGAAAATAGAGCGTAGTAACGACCAGCTGGCGATAAAAATCGATGGTCAATGTCTCGCAGGATTGGTGGTGCGCGATGCACGCCCATCGGGCCAATGAGATAAATAATAAAAAAACAAGACTGAAAAAAAAGCATCGGAGGCGCCGGTGTTGTGCACACCCTGCATCGCCTTTTCGTGAGGTGCTTTGATAAGCGCTGACGCATGTGCATCGGAGAGTCGTTGTCTGGTTCTGCGCTTTCCGTCTGGGCTCGATGGCGCGGATGTAATCGGGCTAATGCAAGAAAACCAGCCGCCCACGGGTCCTCCTATATATACGACCACGACAAGAAAGGAATGCCGACAAGTAATGCCACGCAGTCGACCATGCTAGTCGACGCGCTCTCGCCTTTCATTGGCGAAGTACGCGCGTTGCGCCTTATATATATTGCATAGCGACCGCCACTTCCTGGAGCGAAATATTTCCGGGGGGAACGGGATGACAGGTGTCGACGCGTGTAAAATAAGACGACTTCATTATCGTACACTCCGAGTGTGCGGGTGTTCTGTGCGAAGTAATATCCGGTCAAGCATTGAATACCACCTCTGGATTTTTATCTGGGCATATTAACTGTGGCCAGCAGCGTGTATTTGTGTTAGGTTACAGGAACACTGTTTCTTCTTTAGTGTGTTGCTCCTTTGAATTCTTGTTAACCGAGATAAGTCTTGTTCAGCCTTAAATTACACATATGTGCCGTCATTCGCTTTCCGAAAAATAAAACAAAGCGTCAATATTGAACACGCTATGTGAGACCTGAGAACTTCGTTACTTCCACTCTCTCTCCTTCAATCAAATACAGTCAAGCAAGAATTCAGGTTGCATTCACCAAGCTCTGTCTGTTTGCACTGAATTTCTAAATAAACGCTCTCATTTAAACCTTCCCATAGCACACCGCCACGCCTCCGAAATATACAAATGTCCGCAACAAACCCGAAAAGTGGGTGAATTGGTGTGAATTCATCGTTACTAGAGTCAGTGCATGATCTTCAGTAATGATGATGATTTGATTGATATGTGGGGTTTAACGTCACGAAAACCACCACATGATTATGAGAGACGCCGTAGTGGAAAGCTCCGAAAATTTCGACCAGCTGTGGTTTTTTTAACATGCACTGAAATCTGAGCACACGGGCCTACGGCATTTTCGCCTCCATTGAAAATGCAGCCGCCACAGCCGGGATTCTATCCCGCGACCTGCGGGTCAGCAGCCCAGTACCTCAGCCGCTAGACCACCACGGTGGGACTGCTATACTACATTACACAGGGCTATGTTGTGCTTCACTCCCGCCTTTAGTTCTTCTCAATACCCACACGGTAGGCTGGTTGTTATGGTGCTTGACTACTGGCCCAAAAATCACGGGCTTGAATTCGTGCTCTTACACTCTAAAGGATTGGAACAAGCTTGTAAAAAATGAACTGGTCCAGAGCGGAAGAGGACAGATGAACGTTTGTTGCATGAAACAACGAGAAAGGGCGCTTTATTTGCCCGAGGTGGCAGGTTTCCTCTCTCTACTAAGCCGATTAAAAACTTGACAGGTGTTTTTTAGTATTCGAGGGCTTTCAAAGATATTGCAAAAATGAATTTGCACAGTACTTGAAGAGGAAAGTAGCTTACATGTTTCATGTTAACAGTGTTCAATATTCTGTTAATACTTCGAAATATGAAGGCCTAAATATTACGCTAGTTTAGGCCTACTAGGGCCTCCAGTAATGATGTACAAATATTGACTAGACGCCGTGTGCAGAGCAACAAGTGATTTTTTTTTTGCTCATCGAAGACGTTGTGCTTATAATTTCACCCACCGCTATGTATGCCTAGGGTGCGTACATACTCAAGGTTTCAATTTGAGGTTATGTGTTCTGATCTGCTCTATGGTATATAATGTACGACTGACATTTGCACCCAACTATGTATATATCTCCTTCCCTTATCTTTAAAGTAACAGATATGGCGCAATATTTATTCAAGGCTACTCAATACAAAATCTCGTTATACAATTTCAGAAGCATGATTTCGCTGCGTATGCCACTATGTTTTACGTTGAATGCACTGGTGATCCCAACCGCAAATGATGCCACGCCCAGCGTGCTAGACACTGAGTTCTCGCTCAGCTTTACCTCAGTGCAGTTGGTACTGCACAAAAGCGTTGGAGTTCGCATATCTTAGTGGTTGGTATGATCTCTATACATGCATACGCGAAAACACATCGCCATCATAACGGGCCGTGGTTGCACACCACGTTATTCGCGAAAGATTACATGGTGTGCATCACACGCAAATCTTTCTTTTCGAGAATGCAGCATGTTTGCGCGCAATTTCTCGAATATACGCTCATGAATACAGCTTCAGCATGTGAACAGAGGTATACACTACAATGACGATAGAGACCTCAAACTTCAAACCGTCAAACATAGCGTCAAACCGTCACCCCTCAGGAAGAATCCGATCAGGCTTCGAAACGTCAGGTTCCCGAATACAATTTTAAATGCGAATCGTTTCTTCGGAAGCGACCTTCGGTGACTTGGCGCGTATCTATCTATCTATCTATCTATCTATCTATCTATCTATCTATCTATCTATCTATCTATCTATCTATCTATCTATCTATCTATCTATCTATCTATCTATCTATCTATCTATCTATCTATCTATCTATCTATCTATCTATCTATCTATCTATCTATCTATCTATCTATCTATCTATCTATCTATCTATCTATTTATCTATCTATCTATCTATCTATCTATCTATCTATCTATCTATCTATCTATCTATCTATCTATCTATCTATCTATCTATCTATCTATCTATCTATCTATCTATCTATGACTTTTGGTATCAACGCCAAACTTGCAATGGTATAATATTACTGTATGAAGAACACATTTGACTAGTCATAACATGAAAATCATTACATGTATGTCATGAATGTGATGATTTACATTTCTTAGTCATGCTGCTGTTGCGGTGGTTTCGTTCACATGGCATGTTGCAAAACTGGTATGGCATGACATGACTGCATTGCGAACACAAGCGACAGATCCTAACATGAAACTCATGACATGCGTGTCATGTAACAACATGAATACGTGCCAAGCTCACGATGCACTCGCAAACGTTTCGCTAGCGTCACTTATACCAAATTTGGTATTACGTGACATGAATGAATGACGAAGGTATGATACTGATGCAAACATGATAAACATGAGATTCGTGTCATGTAACAACAAGACTACATGCTACGTAGAAGTGTGGCAGCTTGGGCTAGTTGGTATCACATGACGATAGTTATAGCGCGAGAACAAAATGACGACACAGAGACAAGAAGACCACGAAATACATGAGCGCTAAAGCGCTCGTGTCTTTCGTTTTCTACGAAAAGAAACGAGCGCTCGTGTCTTTCGTCTCCCGGCCGTTTCGATAGCTTCACATGTACCAAACTTGGTGTTACGCTCTGCGAACCGACGACATAGGTAAATGACACATACAAACATCATAATCACGATATGCGTGTCATTTCACAACATGACTACATGCCACACTCATGATGCGCTCATGGCCGTTTCGCTAGCTCCTAATATACTAAATTTGGTGTTACGTGACGTCAATGGATGACAAAAGTATTTGACTAGTGCAAACATGATAATCCTGACACGCGTTTCATTGAAGAACATGACAACATACCACGCTCATAGTGTGCTCGCGGTCATTTCGCTAGCTCCACATATACTAAATTTGTTATTACGTGACGTGAATAGGCGGCGAAGGTAAACGACACATCCAAACATGATAATCATGACACGGAAGTCATGTACGGCATCATTTACTTCCACCTCGTAACGTTGGGCTGATTCTTAAGTGACATATGAACCTTTCTCATTCGGGCTTCGCATATCCTCAATTCCCACGGTACCTGGGATCTGCCAACGTTTTAGCTGGTGTTTTCTAATTGCCTCTTTCCTATTTCAACCAGGCAGACTTCTGCAAACTGTTTACCTTTCATTTTTTTTCTGGTGGTTCTATGCGGGTAAAATGTAAGTTGTTTTCACTGCACACGTAGAGGAAATAGTTATTTAACTTGGCCACTACCAAATAGCAGGTACGAGCCACGTTCATTGGGGACAATTCGGTAATGCAAACAAAATAAAAATACTGCTGTCGCCTGTTACTTCAGAGTGGCAGGAGTCGCTATAGTGTTCTTTTTGTTATTATTATTGCTTCTTTATCCTGTCCTTTTCATTCAAAAGCAAGCTTTTGAAAAGTCATGAAGGTTGAGGAAGTTATTTTCAATTATATTCACAGTGACTTTTGCAAACTCTCAACCTAGACAGAAACAGTTCAGTAACGGCGCATCACCCGTAAAGGCTTTTATATCGGTAAGCTGTGTGTGCAACACCTAACATAATCAAACAGAATATAGGGCGCCGTGGAAGTCTCTGCAACGATAAAGACGGCAGGCTACATCGAAACTAAAAAGAATAATACTGCATAGATTCGAATGGTGCACAGATAAAATAACGTTAATACAATTCATAGAACAAACAGTTACATGTGTCCTTGCAGCATGTCCTTCTTCAGCAAGTTTTGTTGAGGTAACCCAGCTGCATTCTTACATTTGGAACATTAGAGATTTTAACTATGCTCAAACTCTTAACAGGCTGTCATCAGAATGTTCAATGAAATGAATGAATAAAAGGAATGTTTGAGAAGGGTATTTTTTATAGAAAATGAACGGCCACTTCATTGTGTGCGAAAGACATCCACTGAAACAGCAGCCAATGCACTCAGTAAATTTTAACATCAGTTTGTTTGAATACTACGCTTAGCAATCGCAAAACGCTCGGCTTACGAAGGGCAGGAATAATTCAGCGCATGGCGCAGATGGATCCATTTAAATGCGACATCCTAGCAAACATATCAATCCTTGAACATTCAATTTTAATGGAAGATCACCGAGCAGAATGGTGTGCCCTTTTAAAAATGCATAGACGTGTAGCAACCCTATTTAACTCTAAAGCGGTTTTCCATGCCGCATTATACACAAAAAAAAATTCTGCTCCATGTACCACAAGGAACCACCACTGATAGCTGCGCCCCCTGGATAGGAATCACTAAATGGACTTCGCTGTCCGGAGATTGTTCTTGGGTTCTCATTGAATCGAAAAGCAATGATGCCGGTAATTCATTTGTTCCGGCTGAATTTTTTTCACCCTTCTAAACATTAGCATATTCTGAATTGAAAAACCCTCATGTCCTCACACACTGGGATAAAAATAACGTAATCCTACTTTCATACTCATTCGACAAAATATATTGAATTGTCATGCGTCACGAAAAAATGCACGGATAGTTTTAGATACGACATGCCAGCATATACGTTGTGCTTGCGCATTGGAGGTGCGTTAGTCAATTTAAGTAAAATTATTTTGCTGCATTCGATACACCGATAAGCTCATAGGTTGGCTTACGCATTCGCCTAAGTCTGCTGACAGGCGAATGACAGCACCGCCACGGTCGCGATCAATTGGACTGTAATAATAATAATAATATTAATAATAATAATAATAATAATAATAATAATATTAATAATAATATTTATCATGACCATCATGACTATTCATCGACGGTATCGATGACGAAGGACATGATTTTTGGCACCATTTGTGTTCACGACTGTGGTCTTTTTTATCGCTTGATGATGCATATATTGTCATTCATTTAAAAAGATATCTAGAATGATCGCTGTGCGTGAGTGTAATTTACGGTCGTGTCACCGGCTATTGCTGGTGACGCCACCAGTATATGCGCACTATCTTTTTTCGAATAATCCAATTATGTTCTCATAGCTAAAAAGTAAAGAGGTAGTTAGCCACTGCTTTTTTTTTTCCTCGTGGTATCACATCCGCCGAAGGGGCAGCGCTTGCTAGTATCTGTTCACCAATTCGATCGACATCATATATCCTGATCTGGTGGCAATACCTACAACGCACCGCGCGTAGAGTCAAAGCTGATAAAAAAAATGTTCATATGGACCTCGCCTTTACATGCCCGTACGCTTCTGATTTAATCCAGCGTACCGTTTCTCGGAGGCAGTAAGTATGCTGCCCGTACATGTTCGTGTATCCTCTGATGTAGTGAAACTCGAGCCAACCTTTTGCTTTTTAAGTTCGTAGAGTTGAGAATGAAACTGTGGAACTTCTCTATACGCAACAGTGCACGCGAATAGTGATTGGCGGTGTTACGACTGACGAGTTTGTTGCTGGCTTTCGAGGGTTTTGTTTCACAAATCGTTGCCAGTAAGGAAAATAAAAAAAAATTGCCCGCAGCTTCCCTCGGGGGAACACTGAGGAGGATGCGGAGCATATAATTGGTTAACGGGGTGTTAAAGTGCGACTTACTTGGGTCCATGGCTAAATTGGTTAACGTGGTTGTGAAATGGGGTGTTAAATTGCGACTTACTTGGATCGATGGCTAAATTGGTTAACGTGGTTGTAGGAGGGGGTGTTAAATGAGTGAACACGTACACACGTATGCGAAAGGGCGGCGCTGGTCGAAGGGACGTCGATCATTGTGTTTGTGGATTCGTTGGAATTCATTTCACCGCGACCTTGGACGTTGACGCACCGTACAAACAAACCGACGAGCGGCAACTGAGCGAGCGAGCGCCGACCTTGAGTATATATACAGCGCGACAGCGCATGCACTGTCAGATGTTGAATGTTCTCGAAGCGCGACGGCGCATGCGCGTCCACTGGAGAATCAGGAGAATTGTAGAATGTTCTCGAAGAGGAGAAGCGCGCGCGCCACAGATGGTGGGTGACGGTGCATGCGCGCGTCAGCTGTCGAATGTTCGAGAAGGGGGAGAAGCGCAACGGCGCATGCGCGCGCGTCAGCTGCCGATGTTCTCGAAGCGCGACGGCGCATGCGCGCGCGTCAGCTGCCGATGTTCTCGAAGCGTGACGGCGCATGCGCTCTACATTATACAGCTAGCGAATGTTCGTGAAGAGGAGAAGCGCACGCGGTGTGTAGAGGAGGAAGGGTGCACAGATGATGGGGGAGTGAAGCGCGCGCGGTGTGTAGAGGAGGAAGGGATGCACAGATGGTGGAAGAAGGAGGAGGAAGCTTGCGGACGGCGCCGCACTACAAGCCTCGAGTATTAGATGCTCCGCATCTAAAACTAAGAAAACAGTCTGGAAACCACAGTGCAATATAGTTTGGACTAGTAAATGGGGACTAACCCGAATACTTGTAACAACTGACCTTAGGGTTGCATAGAAAATGTTTATCAGATAATGTCGAGAAAAATGGCGTTTGGATACAGAAAATACTCTCTGTGCTTACAACACATGCAACGGTTTAGGTCATTGTAATAAACCCGCCGTCGTTCTCTAGTGGTCATGGTGTTTGATTGCTGATCCGAAGGTTGAAGGATCGAATCACGGCGGTAGCGGCTGCAATTTTGACGGAGGCGGAAATGCCTGAGGCCTGTGTACTTAGCAATAGGTGCACGTTGAATAAACCCCGGGTAGTCGAAATTTTCATAGCCCTCCACTGTCATGTCCCGCATATTCATATAATAGTTTTCGAACGTTAAACCCGGTAATTACGAATTCGCTGTAAGAAGCGCTGAATCGATTCATCCTCCGGGAAGCTTATGCTCACTTATCTTTCACTTGGCTGGTTTCATGAGACAACCAAAACTTTCAAAGGCAAATATTGTTTAACGGTTTTGAGCTACGGAACGTATCTTTAGGACGCCTACCTAAGCTCCATAAAGAATAATGTGTCGTATACAGTGCTGTGTTTACGGAGAGGGTGGCTGGGTCTATAAAGCGTGCTTCGGCATCTAGCTTATAATAAATAACTTATTTAGAATCCGCGCCTGTTTTGTCGTATTTCGTCTTCTTTATTATTACATGCGCCTAATTTATTCTGTTTCCAGTTCCACCAGAGACGCCTATCATCAGGGACAAGTTCGGCAGCAAGGTTGGCAAAGTGACAGGGCCTCATCGGGAAGGCGAGGCCCTAACTCTCACATGCGAAGTCAGTGGCGGTAAGCATCTTCTACAGACGATTGCCTTCATCGTTCATATTAGCTCTGATAAAATCCTTTCTTTGTCCCGGAGTTTTGTTTTTATTGTGACAGCAATTATATCGACACTCTGGACGGGTTTTCGTCAACACCGTCACCATCATGTACCGCACAAAGTCCATGTTGATAAAATCTCCGCTCGCATCTTATGTTCTACACGCGGGTAATAGCGCACGAGTGAAGACGACAAACGCACCTTAAGGAGAGATCAAACGAGCCGGCCTATCTCCACCACTCGGAAGGTGCATAAGATATTGAAGCAGAGAAGAAATGCCTCGGCTATCTTGTACGACAACGAAAAGATGCGAGGAGTGTGGTTGGAGTTGCTTGAGCAGCAACTGTGAACTCGTTATCTTGCCATCGCGGCCGCCATCGGCTGGCGGCTCCTATGCTGCGCTCTAAACGCGAAAAGACTGCGCGAATAGCGCCCTAGGGTGACTATATTATCCTTCACCAGCGTTTTGTAGAGTTGCGTAGGATCGGATTCAAAAGAGTTCGCTACTAGCCTCACTTCATATAAAATTACAATCGGTTGATATCGCATTCATTGCATCGTCTTTGCGGGAAAACTGAGTTTGTATTTGTTTATTTATTTATTTATTAGTTTGCTACTATATGTAGGAACACATTACTTGGGTTGTACGTTTCAACATATTTGCACAGTGCAAGACTACGAGTAGTTACGACGTAGCTACAAAAGAAGAGACAAGGACAGAAAGAGCACTGTCTCTTCTTCTGTAGTTACGTCGTAACTATTATTAGTCTTGCGCTGTGCAAATATGTTGATTCCCGATCACCAATTAGCCCAAGCATCTGTCTTGTATATTTCGTACTGACAACAGTCTTTTAGATGAGACTCAGCGTTCTCGAATGGCAGTGGTGTTTTCGCCACCGGCAAGGTTAGCCTGTATATATACCAAACAAAGGAACTCATTATCATCAGTAAGGTGCAAAAAGGAAAAATCTTCTGCGGGGTAAGGAAACAGCTCGCGAGAAACGTGGAATGCAATAAACGGTGGTACATGGGCAAATAAGCCAGTTCTGCGGAAAGCAACTGTGCGCCACAAAGAGCCAAAATATAGGGCTCCTCTTCGCAGACGATCTTTTGTTAGCCGTGGCTTTCTTTTTGCACCCTCTCAATCATGGCCGAAAAAAAAGGGAGACGAAGTTGCCCTAGGGGCACAGGAAAAACGTACAGATTTCGTTGGTGACACCTAATGCATCACTTCCACCACGATTTCCTGTCACCGCTATTGTAACGTGCCTTAGTGGTCATTTTTTTTGTTCTTCGTTTTACTTTTTACGTGTCGTGTGAATGTTTTTCGCGAATGCTTCCGCTAAACTAACATAACCTTGAGATTCACTTCAGATCTTCATCCACGCTCTCTTTCTTTTTCACTGTGCGGTTGCTTTTCAATCTTTGCTGTTCACACAATTGTTCATCCTTTAATCGCAGCGTCACAGCCTCGAAGATACCTTGTCAGCCTGTTTATTCTCGACATATTACAATGAAATTTACCTGAACGCTTGCCATCTCTCTTTATTGGATACGTTATTCATCTTAAACCGGCCAAAAGGTTTATGTCATTCGTGTCATGGCGAAAATGATGCCACTGCCATGATAGACGGCGGAATAAAGACGTGGCATCGCTAAGTACTTTGCTTTCCTTAGCCCCAACCATTTAGTGCCGCTACAGTACGAGAAAGTGAGCTGGTGGGACATTACCGCGACCTATTGCTTTAGTTTTGTCACGGGAGTCTGTAGGTAATATATATACCAGTCATTGGCAAACCCATCGTTTCTAATTTGGATATTTGTGTCTTCTCTGAAATTCATTAGATGCCTTGATCTCATATCCTAAACTAGTTCTATTTGTCTACGAAATGGCGTTCATTAAGCCAATGAGCGACTCTACGTCTCCGTATTCACACATATATTCTGAATACTTATCGTCTTTTTCATTTCAAATTCCATGCCATCAACGTTATAATTGAAAAAAAACTATCGCATGTATCAATAGTTTGTCTTATCATTATATGAGATTCTAACACAAGCAAACAAGGGAGCAGGCAGACAGCTGTTGTCAACAAGAGTAAAACGCCTTCATTCCCCTTCGGGAGGTGATACTTGAATTAAAAGGTGAAGACACGAAAAGGAAAGAAGTAAACAAATGATAGGAAACATAGGGCAAAGTACAAACACATGATATCAAAGCTTTACAAACGGGAGGCCAAGTTCACTTCTTGAAGGAAAGAACAGCATAGAGAGAGAGAGAGAGGAGAAAAGCAAGCATAATAGCCAGTCAAGAAAAACTGGCGTGCTAACCTGGGGAAAGATCTGGGAGTGTGTCAAAGTGAAGTGTAAACAGAATGTAATACACTGAAGGAAAGAAGACCGCACTGCAGGAAAGAGGAACGAGTACAGACACACAAGCACTAAGTCAGTGTCTTCACATTCGCATTATTAGTGGTCTATAACCACCTTTTAAGTTGGCAAGCTACATCGGAGCCCGGTTACATCGAGAAGCATCTACTCGACAATAGGCAATTTTTCAGTGTTATACGACTTAATACAGTTGAATTGTAGCTCTTACAAGCGTTCTCCGCATACGTGCGTGCCATGCGGCGTAAAGCGTCAGCAAGACTTACTGGATGAACTTATGACAGTTGCACCTCTTCCTCGTTAAAAACTACGACGTGCTGAATTCGCATATTATTTGGAAAATGGCCACCAGTGACTAGTTGAAAGGAGTTCTGTAATAATAACAGAAATTAAATGTACGCTACTGAGAAACATTATGTGGTAGTGACGCTTCATTAAACGCTTTATTGTTTTTGAAGTATTTCCCTCGTGACGCTATTAAAAACTTCGACAGGAAATGAATGACAGGGTAGGTCACAGAGGGGCTTCTTCGGTCTCAGTGGGGATTTATGAACGAGGAGACATGACAGAAACAAACGATACAACAAAATTAGATAAAAAACCATACTAGCACAGAAGTGAGCAGCCTGGTTTAATTGAACGTCAGACTTCACCGCTTACTTCCGCCTGGCACGCCTTCATGATATGTGGTTTTCTCTATAACAACTGCTAAGGTTGGAGATCACCCCTGCACCCCCCCCCCCCGGCCAGTATTACAATTTTATTTTGTGCTTTCTACTCTTACGTTTGTGCCCATCACCCACGACACAGCAGGAACACCAATTAACAGGGGTGACGTCTGGTCAGGACCCCTTGGCGATTGTCTTTCCGTGGCTCAGCACATTCTTCGATAAGTCTATATATTGTACTTCAGCAGGAGCGCTGTGACTGACTGGCCAGTCACTATGTTAGCATCACAGCCAGCTCTTTGTGAGCCATCAGGGCTGCATGTTTGATTTGTATGGTTTAACGTCCCAAAACCACCATATGATTATTAGAGACGCCGTAGTGGAGGGTTGCGGAAATTTCGACCACCTGGGGTTCTTTAACGTGCACTCAAATCTGAGCACACGGGCCATCAGGGCTGCATGTGAATTGTACTAAGAACCAATACTAATGTGCTGATTGTCCAACGTCCTCGCACCACCTGTTATAACACTGGGTCAACCCGAACGTCCGCTATCATTATGAGCATCCCCACACTATTCACGCATGCTCACTGATTTAAATTGACTGCAGTTGAATGGCACGTCGTCGATCTTCCCTCTTCTTTCGTTTCAATACCAAATGTTTCCTAGTTAACGTTAATAAATGTAACAACAGTTTGTGAGCTTCACAATGAACACGTCTGTAGTCTCGCGCATCAATTACATCAGGGAATAAGGGAATATGGGAATGTATAAAAAATGGCGGATAGTGGGAATGAGTATGAAATAAGAGAATACGAAAATGTAGATAGCACGTGCAATTGAATTGGATTGAACGTTTAATATTATCATTTGTCACATGAGGTTTACAAACACTGATTGGACCCATAGCCTGAGGCTAGTGTAGGGTCCAATGAGAAAAGTAATGGACAGAAGCGGGAAATATCAATTACACATAATACATATGTAGCTATACAGACACTGTAAATATACACATATACAGAGTAGAAAAGTCTTTCTCTTCCTAAACAATCTGGTCACACCAAACAAAACTGCATGTGCGCATACAAAAAGTTATGACAAATGACTTCGTGGACACACCCAAAAAACATCAGTTAAAATACATAAAGAACATCAAACTATCACAAGTTTTAGTTAGAAGGAAAAAATGCTAGGTCACCAGCGTATATTTATACAAATGTAAGTGCTTACCACCAAAGAGAAAAAGAAGTATTTACAGCTTGCTCAAGAATTGATTTTTTTAGTTTTACCGCATCATTGTGTGATGTCTTCAATTCAGTGGGTGTGCCTCACTATTCCGGGAATAACGAACAAGAGCCATCATTCAACAGTGGTTCTACGACAGGTGACATTGTCGCTACTCAACGAAAAATACGGCCAGAGGACCCACATTTACACCGATGGATCGGTCTCGGCTGACAGCTCCACAGGTGCTGTTGTCATCCCGGCGTACCAGGTCACTATAAAGCTCAAACTGTCGCATAGGACAACATCCACAGCAGCGGAGCTTGCCGCCTTACGTGCTGCTATACTTTATATTGCGGAGGCCCGACCTCAAAAATGGGCTGTGTTCTGTGACTCCAAGGCATCCCTTCAGAGCTTGCAATCAGCTTTACGACAGCGGGAGCACCAACAACTAGTGAATGAAATAAGAGAAGTGATTCACGAAGTTTTATCGAAAGGACATGACTTGGTGTTCCAGTGGTTACCGGGACATTGTGGTATTGTCGGTAATGACCTTGCTGATAATGCTGCCCGATCCGCCCACGCGGACGCCCAGACAACCCCAATTCCATTGTCGAGAACCGACGCTGCAAGGGGCCTTCACTCGTTCGCTAACACCATGTCGGAAACTTGGCTGAGTGACCCCAGTGTCAGGAACCGCCGCCTACACAAATTGGACCCATCGAGAAAGCTTCAAGTTCCATCGGACCTCTCCCGCCAGGATGCAACTTTACTGTGCCGCCTGTGGTTAGGAGTAGCTTTTACAAAGGCGTACTCCTTTCGCATAGGAATGGCGGATAGCTGCCGATGTGAATCGTGCGACACTGACGAGACAATAGAACATCTACTGTGTTCATGTGAACGTTTTGCGAGCGAACGCAATTTGCTACGCGAAACGTTGGAGACACTAGACAGTAGACCTTTTTCCGAAGAGAAGATACTTGGCTCATGGCTCTACGCGTCGCTGGCCAGCAAAGCGACGCGGGCACTGCTAAGTTTTCTGAAGACGACCGGACTACGCGACCGCTTATAAGCGTGCAATGGACAAGGTCCCACCAACATACACGTTGCCCTTCACTTCTCTCTCTCTTCTCCTTTAATCCCCTCACCCCTTCCCCCAGTGCAGGGTAGCAAACCGGACGTGCGTCTGGTTGACCTCCCTGCCTTTCATTTCTTCCCTTCCTCCTCCTCCTCCTCAATTCAGTGGGCAAACTATTCCAGATCTTTATCCCTGTGAATTGCATTAATCTTTCACCATAGACGTTATTTCTTGGCGCCAAGTTAAAGTTACCGAACGTCAGGCTTCTAGTAGGGCGGGAAGAGGAATAAAATAACAAGACATCAAATGGGCTATTGTATTTTACGATACTGTTAACACAAACGGTCATCTTATAGTCACGCAAAAGATCGAAGGGTAATATTTTTAGCGATCGGAATAACGGCCGGCTTGGCTCGTTGTACTTACTGTGAGTTATTATTCTTATGGCACGCTTTTGTAGCCTTCGAAGGGAATCCAGATAAGAATCTTAAGTCCAGGCCCGCGATTCCATGCAGTAGATTAAATGACTATAACGTTAAATTCATTAACGTTTGACCGATGTTGTCCTTTATTGCGATGGATTGAAACTTCCTCTCTCCGAGGAAAGGGGAAATAACTTAAAGGTTGGTTATGCTGCATTATTTTCTATGTTTATTTTCTATTAAAAAGGCTTTATTTACTATGTCATTGTCTAACGCTATGATTCTCAAACGGAGATTCACAGACCCCAGGGGGTGTGCGAAACCATTTTTGGGAGCCTGCAAAAGCAATAATTCATAAAATTTAAGAAATGTGTTGTTTTAGAGGCACACATTGTTCTGTGACATCAGCCCCTTCTGAGTTTTCATATACTACATAGATTAACAGTCATGCTTAATGGTGGAGCCAACTTAAGTTGTTTTTTTTTCTTTTCCATTAAAATGGTTGCAAAGCTTTTGTTCGGGTTTTCAACAACCTATGCAAGCGAGCGAGCATGCTTTTTACAGGCTTACACAGTTGAAGATCAAGCATGGTTAGAAACAAATTGAATGTAGCTGCAAATCGTACAACTTATTGAAAACATGTTGAGAATAAATAAGCATGGTGCCTTTTAGAGCCAAGGTAAAAAAAAGCAGCCATTCCTCGTATGTATTCACGTTATGTTCATTGATGGCCCCCACCCCTATTTTTTTACCTTGCTGTAAGGGGTCCCCCATCACTCCCACTAGTCCACAAGAGGTGCCATATATTCATGGTTGCGAACCACTTGTCCAGCTCGTTCCCCATTGTAGATCAGTCTAGTTGTAAGCGTAAACCAAAAATCAAACGCTCCCTTATGCATCTGTCTGAGGTGGCTCGAAGCTGAAAGGTACACCCCTCTTTTTTTTTAATGGGAAGGAGATTTTGTTCGGGGCTGTGCCTGTCCTTCCCTCACGCGTCCAATCCCACACTGCGCATGCGCATTCCTTCTCTCTCCACGCCTACGGTTCCCATCTCTCCCGTGTCGGCGGCGAAGGCAATGAGACGCTTCCTCAATACACACGCTCACTTTGTAGCCGTTAATCGTCAGTCTTGGGGCGTTCCACGATTCTCTGAAACATAGCTCATCTGCTTTAGTTAGCACGGGATCACGTTCAATGTCTCTGGTGTGTGCGTTGAGGAATGGTCACTGGCAGCGTTCACGGCAACGGCCACCGGCATCAAGCGATGGTCATTGCCGCGTTAGTCAAGGAGAGGTTCTGAATGTTGGTGCACTTGCTTAAGGCGACGTAGACGAGGTTCTGTAGGTGCCAGTTCCCATCTCCCTGCTCCTTCACATTCACACATGGTTATCTTTAGCGAGGAATAGTGTAATTTTTTATTGGTATGCAGTCGACTGACTTTTGTTCACCGTCGAACGTGGCGTTGCAGTTCATGCGCCCCTCTGATTATAGACGATGTCATATGACAACGTCATCATGTGATGTCATGTCACGTGACGCTTTAGTGATGTCATCACGGGGTAATTTCTGGAATCGCTCGTGCTAACGCTGATGGTCTCGTTTTGTGCTTGATGAGCCATCTGAGGCATTATGCTTAATAAATAGCATGGCTGATGAACACTCAGAACCCGGCAAGCTGGTATAGTTTCACGCTAACAAATGCAACTTAGATCTCCTGTATCGTACTTCTTTCTAATGTAACGCTGTCATTTTGACTGGGTGATGTATACGTAGAACATAATGCATGACGGCACTTAAGAACACGGACAAGAAAGGAAACACGCCTGTCAATTTTGCATCCCTTTCTTGTCCATATTTTTTTTTATCGCAGACGGGAATTACGCTCCTTTCTTGTCGAAATGACAGCAGTGCGTTTGCAAGAATTGATGATCGCGTTTCTCGTAGGCATTCCACAGCCGACTGTGACGTGGTGGCGAAACGGCACGAAGCAGTTGCACCATACAATCGACCGCTCATCGCATGGCGTCACTAGATCGACACTGGAGCTGCCTCTACTGCACCGGCATGACCTGAACATTTCGCTTTTGTGCAAGGCCACCAACCTCAACGAAACCTACGTGGTCACAACCAGCGTCACGATCGACCTTTACCGTAAGTGTGCCCACATATTTTAAGACACATTATTTTCATACTCCTCAGTGAAATTGCCCTCAACTAAGCGATTGCGTGCTGTATCACGAAATACATGCCATCACTGTGATGAGAATATGCTATATTCTCGTCATTATGGCGACAACAACAGTGAAAATAATAATAATAATAATAATAATAATAATAATAATAATAATAATAATAATAATAATAATAATAATAATAATAATATAGCATCTGAGGTTTTACAGCCAGAAGCAATATCATGACT
Source organism: Rhipicephalus annulatus (assembly GCA_013436015.1). Classification (NCBI taxonomy): domain Eukaryota; kingdom Metazoa; phylum Arthropoda; class Arachnida; order Ixodida; family Ixodidae; genus Rhipicephalus; species Rhipicephalus annulatus. Next base: position 229,840 of record WOVY01011931.1, read on the forward strand.
ATAAAGCACACCACAGTGGAGGCAACTAAAAATTTCAAGCATCTCGAGTTCTTTCACGTGCACTGGCATTGCAAAGTATAGGGGCCTTTTTTCCCTAGCTTCAGTAGCATGCATATGTACATTACCCCTTTCGTATATTTAGTCAGCGCCTTCTCTTGCCTGCGAGTGTGAGCAAGGGTAAGTAAAGCGTTTAATTACGGTGCTCGCGTCTTGCACTATGATGACAGTTCCTTCCCGCATACACCACAAAAAGGTCGTTCTAGACCGTGCCAGTCTTCCGGCAACAGTGTGTTGTGTTGCGGAACGCCACAGTGACAAGAATTAATATTCGCCCGAGGCTCTTTGCGGTGTTGACGTGTGCTCTCCCCAAAAAACGCAGGCCACTACCTTCGTTTCTTTCCGGGAGTGATATTAGCGACGTCAACAACAATCTGCACGGAAGCGAAGAATGGTATACGGGAAATGACGCCATCTCAGCCTTCACAGGAAAAAAAAAAGCAAGGCTTTCGTATAAGAGTACGAGACAGCTGAAGTGATTTCTGACGTGAGCCGCTCCTGTTGTGTCGACGTTTATCCATATCGCGTCTCTTCCCGGGCTAACGTGCGACAGCTGCGAGCACACTGCGACAGCCGAGCTTCAGTTATTTGCAGGGAGTGGTCCCCAATTCCCTTCTTCCTGTCTGCCGGCGCGCCTCTTCTCCGCGACTTTGTACGTTCCTTTGCTCCCTCGGCGTAGGAGCGTAATTTAAGCTCCCACTGTAATCATCTCGGCGGTCACCCAACCTTCTAATGCAGCCGAAAGTGTGAGGGTATGGTGAATGGAAAGATAGGGGGGAAAGGCTGTAGTCCAGACAAATGCGTCTGTTATGTAGACGTACCCATTAATAAACAGTGCAAGAAAGATATAAAAAATAGCATTCACGCAAATATCAAGAAGAGTAACGGAAGGTGTTGGCTAGCACGAGGTAAGAGGAAAGAAGTGGGGAAAGTACCATTTGATATCGGTGTAGGTGGTACCTGCGAACGCGAGCTGAGCCCGAAATTGCGGGCGACGTCCATTACGTATACACCGAGACACATATGCAAAAGAAAAAAAGAAAGACGGTCGCAATCGGAGCCCACCGGCTCGTACTACCCGACAGTGGTAATGAAACTCGATGAAAAAGGGAAGTTGGGTGCCCGTCCACATCGGTATATAGACATGAAGCCGACGCGCCCGATTTTACTATTCACGGCGAATGGTACGAGCGGCCCGTGCGTGCAGGTCATTGAGCGCGCACTTTTTCTTTTTTTATATTACTTTGTTTCACACGTCGCTATTTGTTTCGGGACAGAAACGACTGGCGTCAAGCGTTTTGTGATGCTTTGTGCTTGAACGATATCGTTCGCGTGCGAATGATCGCTTTGTGTACTACAAAGTAATACAGCTGAAGAGCTTGCGAGCTTCGCTATTGACTGCTGCCTCGCACATACGAAGAGTTTTGCGTGATAGTTGTGCGTCCAATTTGTTTTGGAGATAACTTCCGATATCTAGTCAGGGTCGTTGACGCTTTACAGCATTTACCGTCCTCGAGAGTTAACAGTCATTGTTAGCTTGTTTAAACGTTTTGCTCAGGAACATTTGCGCCATCAATGGCTTCGGTTTCATGACAAGACGTGCAAGCCCACTTGCCCCCTGTTCGAGTTTGCGAATAATTTGAGCGCGTCTGAACTCGAGCAGAGACTATGTGGCACTAGTCATTGGCCGTAATATAATGCCACAGAGCACATGAGCCCTCAATCAGCGTCGGCGATGGCTGTACAGAAGTTCTGGCGGAGAAATAGTAAATCACATAATCAATCCGTGAACTTGTGTTCATATGCAAACAAATGTGCGAAGCAACTATAAAGAAAACACACAAAAGGCAACTACTTCTAGCCAACGACATATTTGCTAGAAATAGTTGCTCAAAAGAACGCTTCCTTCGAGGACGCTAAGGTCGTCGGATGGAATCTCAGCTGTGGTGGTCCCATTTCGATAATGATGAATTTTATAGAAGGCCGCGTAAAGAGCTCAGGTGGTCGAAATTTCAGGAGCCCACCAGTAGGGCATGCCTGATAAGCATATCGTGGTATCAGGACATGAATCATGAAAATATATTTTTAATATTAGCTACCCAGAGGAGCGCTTTAGAAGTGCCGCTGTCCCTATTCTTCAATGACATTTATTGTGAATCTATTTCAACAGTAAAGAAAGTTATTCTCTTTTTTTTCTACGTGACCATTGGTAATCGTCACAGTGAAGCCATCCATGGTGCGCATCCGCTCAAAGCAGCGCCCGTTGGCCGCCGGTCTGCCAGCAGAAATTGAGTGCGAAGCCGCCGGTTCTCGCCCTGCACCGGTGATAACATGGTGGTGCGGAAAGGCCAAGATAGCCGATGACAACGTAAAGGTAAGTCTACGCGCTGCGTTGTAGAGTATCCTCTACTGTTCACTGGTTCTTCACTTTTGTGGCATCTCCATAAATCTATGAAGATGTTTTAGCACTAAAAATAAATAAAAAACAAGAGCTTTAACCTAAAGAAATAAAAAGCAGCTTGAACAGTTTTTATACAGAAACGTGACATTTTTTCTCCTGATACAATCTGCAAGAAATTCTGGGTCGCTGGAAACTCCAAGAGCACACTTTTTCTGCAACTACACTTGGAGCTTGGGAGAACAAAGAGCTGAGCTACAAGATGACTGGGTGTACAAACACACAAACAACAAAGAAGTGTCTCTCTTTCTACGCCCAGTCTTTTTATAATGTTCTGTAAAAAATCGATCGCAACCCACTGAGGTTGTCGAGTGGTCATGGTGTTCGACTGTGGACCCATAGTCCGCGGCAATCGCAATTTGGCCTCCACCGAAGAGATTGTACTTAGATTTAGGTACACGTTAAAGAACCACAGGAGAACAAAATTTCCGGAGCTCTCCTTTACGGCATCTCCGAACATCATATTGCGCTTCTAGGACGTTGAATCCAGCCAATTAATAATAAATATTCAATCGTGGTGTCTTCTCACTTAAAAGTCACAGTTTTGGCACAAGGCCGAGGTAGTGAAAGCGATAGCAAAACATCTGTGGTTCTTCAAAGTAATTGGATGTTTTCACAGCGCAAGCTGTTAAAACGTCACCCCAAAATATCTGGGGCAGCGAGTTGAGTTTGTCCGCCTAGAGTGACAGTGGCTGTGCGCATTTCGATGAGAACCGAATTCACAAGTATAAAAGGACCATCAACTTCCCGAATAGTCCTGTATTGATGCGAAAAATTGTTCCTGTTGCTCCAGAGTGAAAGTGGAGCCAGGGATACTTTAAAATGCCGTTTTCATCCAAACGTATGTCCTTCAGTGAACCCACTCATCCATTGATTAAGCCATTGGCCACGTCAATGTTTAGGGAAAGCATGTATGGCTTGTGCAAATGAAGTATATGCTTCGTTCAAGAATGTTTTTTTCAATGCATTGACAATGAGCCAGTGGTAAACGGTGTATATACATAGCTTGCCGTCGGCGAGATGAATAGCTTGAACAGCGTGGTCAAGTTGGTTAATGCAGCGTGCTGAGAAGTGAGTGCTCGCTGGTTCGAATCACCTGTCGGTGCCTTGGAATATTTTTTCCCAATCATTATTATTTGTGCCTTTTATAAAAATCATACATACATATACTTACGCAGGCATGACGGTGACGTCTACAGTAAACATCAGCCGAGATTGTAGATACATATTGCTAGCGCAATAAAAGACTTCCCTCTGTAAGCACTTGTAGACGAAACAGCAACGAACGTGGCTATGAGTTGAACCATAACAAGAAGCTCTGGGATTACGCTACATAACTTAATTAAACATCATGTTTAACACCACTGGCACAGATGAAAGTCTCGGTAGACTTGCCTGCATTATGTCAAAGGTTTGCAGTCAACTCATATTCATAGACATACGACCCAAATCGCATTGCCCGAACCCGTATCCTCTCTTGTCAAAATGGCTTATTAAGCGAGTTTTTAGGTCACACGCTTGAATTCAAAGTACTGTACATATCTCTCGCACGAAAACGTAGTCAGCTTACTTATTTTTGTACACTTCAAGAAAGAGAAGAGTACCCAATAATCTTGTCACACACGCAACTATGTCAAAACACGCAAGTTAACTATCTTAAGAAGGGTCTGTTCTGTCGTAGCTGGTTGAGAGTCGTGAATTGACAAAAGAGAGCTCATGTGTTAACAAAAAAAAGAGAGATTTTTACATAGTAAGCGACAAATCAGGACTATCCAGAACAAAATACGGGCACTTTTTACCTTTAGGATTTGGGATCTCAAAACCACATAAACATGCAACTTTTTGTATGTTTTTGCGTGTTTTTTATTTGTACCAAAGTGTTTCTTTATGAACACCCTGAAAAATTCGGATTGTGCAGTCACTTGCACAATGTAAATTACTTTGCTTCAGCAAGGCCAGTGTTCAAGAGAAACAAATACCCAAAGCAGCGTTTTTTTCTTTTTTGTACTGCATTGAGTGGTGTGGAAACGAGATACGTGAACACTGTTGGAAATTCTATGCACGTACAACTACGGGCCTATAGCAGAGGTCTAAATTGTGTGAATCTTTCTTATTTGTTGTGTACACAGGTGATGCTCATCGGAAATCGCGTTTTCTCGGTGGTAACGTACACACCCAGAAGGGAGGACAATGAAAAACTGCTCCGGTGCGTTGCCGAAAATCCCAGCATCGCAGGAAGCTTCCTCGAAGCCACTTACAGCCTAGACGTACATTGTAAGATCATTTACTTGGAATTTGTGTGTGTGTGTGTGTGTGTGTGTGTGAGAAAGAGAGAGAGAGCTTCACTGGGTGAGTGAGGGAATATGTCTTTATGCATAGAAATAACACGTTCAATAACAGAGAGCTGAACTAATTGGCAGGTATTGAGGTTTAAAAGACAACGCGTGCAACCATGGACAAAAAAGAGAAGTCGGCTTTTGTGTTGTTGTGACTTCTCTATTGTGTTCCTGCTTGCAAGCCCTGTCTCTAGAATTAAATCTCTAAATGTCTACACCCTTCAATTTGTTTCTATATTAACCACATTACCTAATAGACGATGGAGAGCTAATCAGGGCGTCATTTGAAATTTCTGACAGGTGCACATATTGTAACCATTCTCTTGTTATACTAACGCCTACTTTTTGTATTGACGCAGACAAGCCCATTGTAACCCTTCAGCTGGGAAAGCGGTTGCGTCTAGAAGAGATCTTCGAGGGGCAAGACGTGTACCTGGAATGCAGCATCGACGCCAATCCACGTGTGAATGAAGTCACGTGGCGCTTCGAAAAAAGCCAGGAGGTCCACTCAGACCCGGCCTCCAAAGTGATCACGAGCAGCCAGTCACTCGTGTTCCAGGCCATCCAGCGTCTTAACGCTGGACGCTACACCTGCGTCGCCATTAACACCGAGGGCGAGTCGGTCAGCAACGAGCTCCATTTGAGGGTGAAATGTAAGTGGCTTGTAGCTATTTCGGGTTATCCACGCAGCAATTCAATGTGCGAGTCAAATGTATACACATCCCTTGTGCGTGTATTAGTCTATGAAACAGCGTTCATCAGAAGAACACACCTATTTGTAGATGTCTATTAAGGTTATTAAGTCACACTTCTACACACAATCAAGATTGTGCAAGGAGAAGAACAATACGCCGTAGTGGACCATCTCTTTAGCTAGAAGCCTCGAGTGTGAGCTGTTAGCTCTAACGCTGTGATTCCTGTGTCGGTCGTTGCCGACCGCTTTCAGTATTAATAGACCTGTTGTACAAGTGCTGTTTACACGAATAAACCCGGTTTCAGAGGGGTGGAAATGTGGGGTAACTCAAACTGGAACTCCGCAACAGGAAACTACTTGCCCCACCCCCCAGAAATGGCTGTCAAAACACCCAGCAAGGTATGACCCAACCTCCGATGGTCATCGTGCCCACTGCGCTATACGCGTCCACGATTCACCTTTTTTTTACGGTACCGATGAACAAGACATTGAAGATTGGCTGTCGACATTTGAAAAGATGGGCGCGAGCAACAAGTGGGACGATCCTTCGAAGCTGCAATATGTGCCCTTCTACCTGAAAGAGGTAGTGAGTATCTGGTTTAACAACCACCACTCGTAATTCGCCAGTAAGGTGTGCTTTCAAGCTACGCATTGCCGTTAAGTTCGGTCGGCCCGAGGTACGCCATCTCCGTGCTGAACAGCGCCTACGGGGACGCGCACAGCTTCAGGAGGAAGACTTCACAAGCTACATCGAGGACGTGCTCGATTTGTGAAAGCACCTTGACCTATCAATGATAGAAGCAGACAAGACCAGACACATCTTGAAGGGGATAGACGACGACACCTTCCAGATGCTGCTGTGCGAGGGCCCACGGACCGTGTCTGAAATCGCCGCTCTTTGCCAGAGCATTGAGGAGTGTAAACAACGGGTCATGACACCGCGGCCAGTGGCTACCGGCGAAACTCTCACAGCACTAACCTTCGGTGGAGACCACTACACGCTAGTGGCGGAAATGGAACGATATGTGCGCGAAGAGATGGCCAGACAACTTTCGTGCCTGCCGTATCTCGCAACAACTGAAACCTCTTCTGAGTGTCTTGCGCCCGCCATCAGGCAGGGAATACAGGGGCAGGTCACCGAGGCACTGCTGTCCGCCTCTCAGACAACACCTGTCGCCGCGCCATTGACTTACGTTGTTGTTGCTGCTAGTCCACCACGACCTCTATCTACACTTCCCGACATCTCAACCGGTGCGAGTACCAGCGATACCTAGTACACCGTCGTCTTTAGGCAACCCTTGGCGTAGAGCTGATAACCGCCCCATCTGCTGCGCGTGCGGGTACCCAGGCCATCTCGTGCGCTTCTGTCGACGGCGCTTCGCAGCGCCTCTGCCGAATTCAAAATACTCCCGACTGCTGCTTCCGGGTCACGCACGACGCGTGACGAAACCCACCGGCACAACACGAGCGACTACCAGGTGAACGTGAACCGCGACCAGATGAACGAGAATGCCAACCTGCTCACGAATACCGACCATTCCCACAACGTCGCTCATCCCCCCCCCCGCCACGCTGCCATTCTCTGTCACCTCTGCGTTGCCGACCAGGACCGGAAACTGACTACCACAGCTCCGTAGGCACGAGTTGCGTCGTCGTCACAATGTGTAAGTACTCGCCTGTCCCCCTCCAACGTTCTCGAAGTGTTTGTCGAAGGTTTAGAACTCTCGCTCTTGTTAATATTAGAGCTGCCATTTCTGTCATGAGCCGTAAACTTCGCCACTCCATACGAAAGGTCATGACACCAACATTCGTTTTTCGCTTATAGTATAGCGAGCGAGCAACAAATTTGACCAGTCTCAGCATGTACGGCTAGACTCACCATTCAGAGCATTTTTTACCACATCAAGTTTCTAGTGTCGCGCCACCACGCCGTAATTGACTGCGCTCGCGCTCAGGTGGAACTTTCTGTGTTCGCCGATGCCCCGTCTGCCAACACTGACCGACTTAGCGTTGGCAAGCTTAGTGTGGCCACTAACGCTGACGTTCCTCTTCTTAGTGCCGTTATTGTCCCTGTCGACAGCACTGACTTTTCTGGCACTACGGTTGTGTTCACGCCGTCTGCCATTTTTAGTCGTCAGCAGGGTACGTGTCTGCCATATGTCATTCTGCCGCCAAATGAAGATGCTACTGGAATAGTTGTTTACAATCCCAGATTATGTCCTCTCACCTAACACCTTCACGAGACACTTGGTCACTTTCACACAGTAGACGAACGCTCTATCGTGCCTGTTGAACCGCATGACATTGGCCCAAAACTTTGGTTGGACGCTGTAACGCCTAGTTTTCATCCGGATGACGTCTCTGCGGATGTATGCAACCGCTGCATTGACAGCGAGCTCCCTCAGGATCAACGGGCACAACTTACAGTGCTTCTTCAGGAGTTAAGACGTTCATTCGACTTTCCGCAGAAGCCACTGAGCCAAATCAACACCGTCACTCACAGTATCGACACGACAACGCATACTACCTTGCGACAACGCCCCCACCGCGTATCAGTCACAGAACGCAATATTATTGCGGAACAAGTGAGTTACATGTTTTGCCACGGTGTTGCCACGCCCTCCTCAAGTCCCAGGTCTTCGCCTGTAGTGCTCGTCAGAAAAAATGATGGTTAACTTAAATTTTGTGTAGTTCACAGACGCCAGCCACAACAAGAGTACACGGAAAGATGTCTACCCTCTTCACCGCATTGATGATGCCATCGATTGCCTGCAAGGGGCCGAATATTTTTCGTCATTGTTGGCAGGTGTTGGCAGGTGCAAATGGCAGAATGTGACTGTCCTAAAACAGCGTTCGTCACGCCAGATGGCTTAAATGAATTCACAGTAATGCTATTCGGTCTGTGCAATGCGCCTGCCCCATTTGGAGCGAATAATGGACAGCATTTTATGCGGCCTGAAGTGGCAAATATGCTAATTGCATATTACGTTCCTGCATTACGTTCTCGTATTCTCTCCAAATTTTCCTACCCACGTCGCCCGTTTGCGCATGACTCTTCAGTGCCTCACCAAGGCAAACCTTGAGCTTATTCTGAAAAAGTGCTGCTTCGGGGCGCGTCAACTCGTTATACTTGACCATGTGGTCTCAAAGGATAAAATACTTCAAGACCGGGAAAACTTCGTGCAGTCGCCGAGTTTCCGAAACCGACAACACTCAAGGAACTGTGGAGCTTCATTGGCTTCTGCTCCTATTTTCATCGTTTCGTCCGTAGCTTTGCATCGGTTATAGCACCACTCACGAATCTATTTGCTCCGCCTGCCAACCTTTCTAATTGGACCCAAGCATGCGATGACGCTTTCGACACATTGCGTTGCCTGCTCACATCACCACCTATTTTACGCCATTATGATACAACAGCCCCGACCGAAGTGCACACTGACGCTGGTGGCATCGGCCTCGGTGCAGTACTCGCGCAACGTAAGCATGATATTCCAGAATACGTCCTCGCACATGCTAGTCACACACTCACAAAAGTAGAAGCCAACTACTTCACCGAGAAAGAGTGCCTCGCAATTGTGTGGGTGGGTAGGTAGGTAATAAACTTTATTAGCATCCAACAAGGAATTACTGGCCCGGGCTAGGCCTCCAGGAGCTGTCGTTCGCTGAGCATCGTGCGATGTCTTCGGCGATAGCCCTGGCTCGCTGGACAGCTAAGATTTGGTCCACTGCACGTGGGCTGAGAAAGGCGGCTCGCCACCACTCAGCCAGTCGTCCTGGGGTACACTCACGCTCGTCCGAGTAGTAGCGGCGAACACTGCACTCACACTGCCAAATATATGCGCCATGTCGGCTGTCTAGTACCCGCACCATGGACAGCCGGGTGATGGGTGCAGCGAGGGACACATTATATGCAGGTGTAGGGGATTATCAAATTTTTCGGTCTGCAGACGCCTCAGATCAGACGGCTGAGACCTTTCTAGCTGCAAATAGGGTGGTGGGTAACGTCGTCGCGTTTTTCTGTAACCGTTTAAGATCTCGTGGAAAGTAACCATGATGTACTTGCAGTCCTGTAAGGCCTCAGGGTCTGTTATCGTCGTCGTAGAGGTATTATGTCCTCCGACCTCAGGTGCCTCGCCATCGTCAACGTACCCTGCACATCGTCCCCTGCACATCGATTGCCCCTGCACATCGGCGGTCCTTTCGTCTGCATCGTGGCAGGTTAGCAGTCTCGCGACGAAGTGGGCGCGCTCATTGTGGTTCGACGGGAGGTCAGATCTTTGGTCGCTGCCAAGCTCTCCCACGTGCGCGGGGAAGCACTTAAGAGACTTGGCAGCAATCACACCAGACTTGAAATCGTTGAGTTTTATGGCGCAAAAGCAACAATGGCTATGAAATCTTCAGCTCTGGCGTTTAACATGTGCGCTGCCTCGACAGATACCCATCCCTTCGTAAAGTTTCGGACCGCCGTCTTGGCGTCACTCACGATAAGAGTGCCCTCGCTCGTTTCCAATATGAATTATTGTGAGGGCTATGACCATTTCTTCTGCCGCCTCAGACGATGGGGCGTTAAGCAAGTTTTGTCCTTACTTGTACGGAAAGACTTTCGACGTCTTCACCAGCCATCACGCACTCTGTTGGTTAGCTTCTGTGAAGGACCATTCTGGCCGTCTAGAACGTTGGGCACTGTGCCTCCAAGAATTGACTTTCGCGTATTCTACCGATCTGGGCGAAAACATTCTGACGCGGACGCGCTCTCTCGATCACCAGTGCCATCCAGCGAAGACCTGTTCTCAGAAATCGACATTCCCATCACTGCCATTCCCATCACAAGCATGCCATATGAGCAGCGTAAATATCCATGGATTGCATTTCTTCTTAACGTCCTTTCCGACGCTTCCATGTCGGCATACCCATGTGCTCTTCGTCGTCAAGCCACACACTTTGTGATACAAGACGCACTCCTATACCGAAAAAACCACAAAGTGAATGGTCGTAAATAGCTTGTCGTTATACCAAGACGTGTGCGATCTGACGTATGTGCGCATTTTCATGCTGATCCACAACATGCTCACACTCAAGCGCTGAAGACATATGACCGCCTCCGCCAGTGACACTGGCGCGGCATGTACACCTTCGTTTAAAAATACATCTGATTCTGTCCATTGTGCCAACAACGAAAGTCATTTGCCCATTCACCCGGACTGCTAAAGCCTGTATGCATTGATCTATACGGACCGCTTCCTTATACCGTGGCTGGCAATCGTTGGGCAATCGTCGCCGTGGACCATCTCACGAGATACGCAGAAACAGCTCCGCTACCTTCAGCTGCTGCTCGGGACGTAGCCAACTTCATCTTACGATGATTCGTCCTGCGTCACGGTGCAACACGTGGAATACTCAGCGATAGAGGGCACGTGTTCTTATCTGAGATTCTTCAAGAACTTTTTCGCGCACGTTCACCGCACCCCTAATGCCTACCACCCACAGACCAATGGTCTAACAGAGCGCTTCAATAACCAGTCAAACTGGTATGTGGTGCTACCGTTTGTAACCTATGCATATAATACCGTGATGCAGTCAACAGGCTTTTCACCTTTCTTTCTTCTATTCAGCCGTGAGCCATGCGGCACTCTTGACATCATTTTGTCGCATCGCCCGAACACTTCCGAATTTAGTCCTGTTTCTGATATTGTGCGGCATGCTGAAGAGTGTTGTCAGTTGGCTCACTCATTCACATCGGACAGACAAGCCCTCGAAAAAGAACGCCATGACTGCAACCAGCAAGTCCAGAGTTTGCCGTAGGCTCGCTCGTCTTGCTCCAACTGCCGTTCCACTCTCTTGGCCTGTCCTCCAAGTTTGCCCCAAAGTGCCACAGTCCTTACCGCGTCGTGGAACGTCGCTCTTATAACATATGTGATCGAGCCAGTCAACCCATCCACAGACAGGCACCGCATTGCTCGCGAGACAGTTCACATAAGTCGCTTTAAGACATATCGTGAGCCTTTCCTTCTCTCATCACCTTGACTCGCCAGGATGGCTCCCCTTTGTTGGGGGGGGGGGGGTGTTGTGAGGAGGAAGAACAATACGCTATAGTGGGCCAACTCTTTATCCAGAAGCCTCGAGCGTGAGCTGTTGGCCCTAACGCCATGATTCCTGTGTCGGACGTTGCCGCCCGCTTTCAGTATCGATAGACCTACTGTGCAAGTACTGTTTACACCAATAAATCCCGTTTCAATTGTAACGTTTTACATAGTAGCGTTCAGTTTAGGTCATTATGTTTGTGCACTATAGCACTAACAACTCAGTGCTCACTGTGTTGGGATGAAACACAGTGCATATTTAACGGTGTTCGCATACTTACTGCACAAGGTGTCTCTCATAACCATATGGTAGCTTTGGGAAGTAAAACCGCAACGATAAATATCACTTACTGTACCAGTGCATTATATATTTGCACGGGTGTCAAAATGAAGGGGACGAAAATTTTATTTTCTCAAAAATAAGTTTAGAGTTTCTCGATCACCAGTAGCGACTGCTTGGTGACCACATGCCTTGGCACAAAGGGTGACATCACGAGTTCAACTCCTGGTCATACGATTGTTCTTGTTGTTTATTAGATTGCTACTGCGAATTTCACAAGTTTAAAAAAGCTATTTGCTTGTATATATATTAGATATCCACACACCTACATAGTATGCCTGGATGTTGATGTAAGGATAAGAAACGCTCCTGTATTTAAACTACACTGTAGCTAAGCTGCTATACATTAAATGAAGAAACACGAGGCAATAAGAAATAGTGCCAAGGCTTCGAGTCAAAGCTTCAGTGTTGCTTTGGAAAGTTTAGCTCTATGGCTCATTAGTGAACATATAAGTGACTGAGCTTGCTCAACCAACTCCGCACCTTGGGCAAAATAAGCAGAACTCGTTGCAAGCGTGCGCAGGGAAACATGTCGTTAGCTTGGGGCTCCATATAGGACTCATATTTGTCATCAAGAGACCTCACATAGCTCACCTGAATGCTTACTGACGACACTCGAAAAAGGGTCACCTTGCTGAGACTCATTCACACACAGGGGCTGGCTCACACGTGCGCGCCCAGTTATGGTATTGGCTTTTGCGCTCACCCTCCTCATTGTATTTCTCTTCTTTGGCAGACTCGCCAGTGTGCAGCTTTCAACAGCGCACCGTGTACCCGGCTGCGGCGCACGAAATGCTGCAGGTGTCATGTGACGTAGACGCTCACCCATCAGCCGTCAGCTTCCAGTGGGCCTTCAACGGCAGCCTGCGCCGCCACGAGATTCTGACCTTCGTGTCCGAGGGCAGCCACAGCGTGGCGTCGTACGTGCCGCGTGACAGATCCGACTACGGCACGCTCTTGTGCTGGGCCACCAACAAGATAGGCCGACAGAAGGAGCCCTGCCGCTTCCAGATTGTCCCCATCGGTCAGTAAATTTTTAACCTTGACCTCTCATTTTTGCCCAAAAATCAATCAATCAATCAATAAGTTTTATCCATAGCACTTGGAAATGAATGCCCCAACGGATATGCTAAGATAAGAGCTGGTCCCAACATCAGTTTGAGCAGGTTCTAATAAAAAAATGTTGGAGTTTCACGTATCAAAGCCATGATACGGCGATAAGGAACACTACAGTGGAGGACATGAAACATTTTGACCACCGGAAACTCTTTAAAGAGCACCTTAATCCAAATATATATGTACCTCTAGCGCTTGTCCCTGTCTTTCTGTCCGCGTCTAAGTAGTGTGCTCTCATTTGGAAATAGTCTAGTTTTTCCTGTCACTCGAAATGCGGCCGCCTTTAGTGTGACGGCTGAGGAGACCTCAGCAACTGGGATGAAGCTGTCATCCTAATGTACTCACTTCTACATTTTTTACCAGCTCCTGTCTTCCGTTCAAAAATTTGCTTTCTTTATTGCGACAAACAGCGCGCTGAGTGCATGACAAACATCTACACGTGTACTCTCTTTTACTCCTATGGACAATACCTCAAGCAAACCATGCCTTGAAGAAAAAAAAAACAATATTCGCAGTAGCGGCTATTTGACTGCATCGTGTGCTATCCGGGGTAAGATGGCCTCGTGCTTATTCTTTTTGTTTCATGTGATCTGTACTAATTGGAACATTCAAATGCTTCTTAAATACGTGTTCGGTCTCAAAAATTGTTTACTCCTTCTAATTTATTTCACTTTGCGAGTTATACTCCAAGCTACCGGAGTCGATATTGCCACGGGACTGGGCTGCCTTTTTTTCTTCTACACTCCCATATCAATAAAGTCACTATCATGTCGCGTTGTTTTCATTGCAGGGCGTAACGGCCATGTACCATTGCTTGTTTCTCGCGATAGTGATTTTTGGGTCACACTAATGGTTTCGGCTACTTTTCGTATATGACGACAAAGTGCTAAGGAAAAATGGGACACGCACGTGCCTTTGTCCTTCCAAGCAATCAGTGAAAACAAACAAAACAAAAGTGAAAGTAAAAATTGGTGGCGTATCTGTGTAGTTCGTCGGCAAAGGTCATCGAAAGAGGATAGCCTTCTCTCTGGAGACAGAGAATGAAAACTTTATTTGACGTTCTGCGCAAGAAAATTGGTGAGTAGGCACCGCGTGGTATATAGATGCCATGAAGCAGTAATTAAAATAAATGAAATTTTCCTAGAATGCAGTGTCGCTGGTAGTTGGCAGCATGATGTAGTTTTAGTGAGCGTGGAAAACGCTCGTTTTCTCGGTCATAGCGTTGATCGATTCATATGGTGGGTTTAACGTCCCAAAACCAACATATGATAAGAGAGAAGTTGTGGAAGGCTCCGGAAATTTCGACCACCTAGGGTTCTCTAGCAATCATAGCGTCACATTGCCATAGCCGCGTAATAAGCAGTGCGGTTTTTATAATTACGTATTTACGCATTTTATAAATAAAGTAATGAACTGCCCAATACTGCCATATTGCTGTTGTGCCGAAATATGCGTAATATTTGTTTTTTCATTTACAATGTTCACTGATATGAACGCAGCCAGAAGATCAAGATGGGTGGTCGTTCAGCAAAGGGTTAAACTTTCGCCCTTATGGCTGAATTGATTGTCAGACAAAAACGAAATAACAGACACACAGATAGACAGACAAATCAAAATTGCTGCGTCGAAGTATCCCAATCAATAAAAAAATTAATAATGGACACTGCTATCACTCATCATAACACGAAAGTCTCTATCGCGAGTTGTATCTTCCCAACAATTCCTTCATTCTTATGAAGGAAGCAGTAAAAACACAAATAGCCAACCGAAATTATAGAAGTTTGTTACTGACTGGGTAGTCTTCTTGTTTCAAATTTAGAAAGAGATGTCACTGGGAAGCTGTTTGAAAAATTCGATATTCCTGTGGTACGTGCTTCCTTCCGGAATAGTTTCTGTGATATTTCTTTCCATTTAAGTTGAAAAATACGCGCCTTTTTTTATATAACTATAGTGGAAGGTATTTCACAATCCTTACGCAGTCACTGAGTACCACGTCTATTCTTGCGTTCAATAAAGAAAGTGCGAACAGGCAAGACAATAAACCCACTTGCTTTTATTATTGACGCAGCAAATAGGGGCCCATGAGGATTTTATAAAAACCATAAAGCGGAATATGAGAGGTAGAACGGAAATCCAACGCTGTGATAGAATTTTACCCATGCAAAGCTTCTTTGAAGCAACGAGTAGTGCTCGGTCGGCCACATTGTATTACACCTTAGAGATGTTACAGCAAGCGTGGATGGAGGCACAAGGAAACAAGCGCTATGTCTTGTTTGTCGCGCTATGTGGTTAAAAGCTTGCTTTTTTTCTCGTTTTGCACATCCGGGTATAGTTATTTCCATAAATTTTCTTTCCAAATATGGCCTTTGTAGACCAGACGGCATTACACAAATGGTGAGGGGGTTCTGTGTTCTACACGAGGGGTACAACGAAAAAAATTTGGGCAGTACTTAACAGGAGAACCAGAAATGCAGAAACACTCAGCGCACTTCAGTGACCACAAAAAAAAAAAAAAAACTGACGCCAGACGTTACCAAGAATTGCCAGAGTTTTACCAAGAACGGTGATTCATGCATGAGGGCCTACTTTCAGTGGTTGACTGACTGCCACTATAAAATATGCATTGATACACTTAACCACACAGGCAGTTGAATGGCATTTCCGATTTCCCTAAGTGACGCGGGAGCCTTACATATCATTATAAACTGAAATTATTCGTATATGGTTTGACTAGAGAACGAGAAGTGCGCGTGCTAGATCGTCATTTATTGCCAGTAATCAGCACTTCGAGACTGGTTATTGGAAAAAAAAACGATAGTCGCATATTTAGGTAAACGCAAAAGAAAAGCACTGTGATATAAACTCATTTTTTTAAGATTGTATGGCTTATAAGAAGTTCACGCACTTAGTTCATGGGGCTTTTTCAGCATCTCACGGAATATAAACATCGTCTTTGCTTCTTATTATCTGTTCACGCTTATTCAGCCAATTTCTCATTTTCGAGTTCACTTTCCCTTTGAGTTCCTGTCGGCTTTAAATATAGGAGTGCGGATGTAGAATTTGGGAAAATTATGTTGTGAATATATATGTTGTTATTTTTATGCTCGATTGAAGTTAACACGTAAAAAGACATTCATACTTCGCAGCGAAGGCTAGAACAAATACACGCTTCTTTTTGAGGTCCAACAGGCTCCAGGTAGAGATTAACTAAAAGAGGTTGACATATCAGTGTATTTAACAAGTAGCAAAAACGCTGCCCTAAAAGCCACTAATTATGGAAGGATTGACGCTTCATTAAAAAAAGAATGCACGAACTAAAGCATGTTACATCTACTCTTCAGGTCCGCCCAAGGCTCCTTACAATTGCACGCTAAGCAACCAGACGGATGACGCGTTTCTGGCCGAGTGTCTAGAAGACCCGAGCGATGGCGGCGAACTGCGACAGCTGTACAACCTCGAAGTTCACGACATCTCGTGCCACCGGCTCCTCGCCAACCTGAGTGCCGAGAGACCCGCCTTCTGGGTGCAGGACGTTCCCGTCGGCCTGAACTACGTGCTCGTGCTGTACGCCGTCAATGAGATGGGACGTTCGGAACCAGTGCTGCTGCGCGCCGACACCCCCGACCACTACTGGGATGGCACGTTGCATCACGGTACGTGACAAGGTGGTTGTTCGAACTGCTTAATGAAACAAACTTGTAAAAATACAAAAACATTTTGAATGCCCAGAACACTGGAAGAAAACAGAGGGCTATATATAGCGGAGCCCAACCCTCCAATACTATCTCTTTTCAGGGTAAATAATGTTTTGATTTTCAAGTATGGCACGCGAATAGTAGCACGCAACCGAGAGCCTGTCGACTCTTTAATTTTGAAACATTTCACTTAGTTTTCAAGCCTCGCAAGAAATGCTTCTTTGTTATTTTTTGTTGGAGAAATTCGAAAACAAGAACACCACTGAACGGCCACCTAGCAGCGAAGGGCCAATTTTTTAAAGAGAAAACAAGACAGACACCTGTGCAACGAGATAACGAGAAGGGAAAAAGAAAGCAAATACGCTGGTAAGACGGACGTACGGAAAGAAAAAAACAAAAAAAGTGCATTGTACACTCTTGATCGGTTCCTAGTTACTAATTAAATACTGGTGATGTTTAGAAAACCAGACTGAAAATGTCCGATTTCCGTGTTATATCTACTACTGCAACTGGGACGACATTAAGAGTGTATGCAGAAACTCTACGCAGTGATCTGTCAGGAAAAAAACTATCGAAGCATGTTCATACATAATGCGAAATGGACATTTGTCCGCATGTAACCTACGGAATTTTGTGCCGCCAGCGTTTGAGTAACTTCCAGAACAAATTCTCTATTTCTGCCAGCGTTGCCGTTGATGGCTAGTGTGTGCCTGACTGGCTATCTTACGATCCCGTCTGGCTATGAACAATTCAGCCTGGTTTGATTGATTGATTTGTGGGGTTTAACGTCCCAAAACCACCATATGATTATGAGAGACGCCGTAGTGGAGGGCTCCGGAAATTTAGACCACCTGGGATTCTTTAACGTGCACCCAAATCTGAGTACACGGGCCTACAACATTTCCGCCTCCATCGGAAATGCAGCCGCCAAAGCCGGGATTCGAACCCGCGACCTGCGGGTCAGCAGCCGAGTACCTTAGCCACTAGACCACTGCGGCGGGGCAATTCAGCCTGGTTTCGTTTGTACTTTACGGCTACTTCTGAACCTATGGTATGGTGCATTAGGTAGCATTTTTATTATTTTCACTTGAACCGTGCTGTTTCTGAGCCTTTCTGTTATGTCACTCGATGTACCCGGCGTCCTCTCCTTACAAGAAGGCTCGTGCGCATCGAGGTGCCTCGAAGCAAAACGTGGCATGCCTGCAAATGCGAATCGAAAAAGTAGCGTTCATGTCGGCAACGCGTGGCTTGTAAGCTTCTAACACTGCCCGCCATCTATGCTGATGGTAACGCGCAAGTACCGAGCGCATTTTCTACTATGAACATGACAAAACAGAGATCCTCATCTAAATGAAGCTGGGCCCTTCAACCTCAACAATTTTTCTTTACTTGAAGCTACTTTGGTATTGCAGTAATTTACTATTGAATTTCGATCTGTGGCTCCAGGAAAAAGCTGCTTCAGCGTTTGAGGTTCCTACAGACTTGCAGGCTGGAAAATCATCCCGCATCCAACAAGAACTCAATCCATTCTACATAACCTATATGAGGATGTACGAAAATTATTTGAATTATTATTACATGGTGGCTTCAATACCAAACAAGATGAAAGAAACTGTGCCCATATTACTATCCATGGCTTTGTGAATCAAATTTCTACTATTCATTGTTCCAGAATGAAAACTTCACAATGCCATTTTCGTTGTACTTCGCCACAAGACTGGTGATAAAATAAGAATGCATGACTGTTTTGGCTACTTTTAGCTTGAGTTCTGGCTGTATTGAAAATCTACCCAATGGCAACTCTGGCCACTGCTGTGATCTAAGAATGGTGTTTTGCAAGTGATTCATCGGGATACCTTGATAAACTTTACCAACTTTGTAAACTTTGTGACTTCCAGATGGCGACTGGAGCAACTGCGAAGATAGCAACTCCCTCGTCGTCACCCTGATCACTGTGACCTTCTCCGCCATTTTCTTGCTTTTGTTCTTCGTTATTCTTGCCCATTACAGGGTGAAGAAGCAACGTTTAAAAGCCACCAATGGTAAGCTTTCTTTCTTTCTGTAATGTTTAAGCGCTTGCGTGTTGTATTGTTTCCGTTCATTAAAATTTAATTGCCCTGCAATGTCAGCCTCCTCAATATTCTACGTTTTCCTCAAATTCAGTGAGCCTACAAAAAATAAGTTTTCTTAAAATATTACCATGAAGAAATTTGTCTGTGCGTGGTGCGAAGCACTCATGCTCGGAACTTAATTCCAAGAAAATTATCTAGAGCTTTATACTGTGTCGTGCGAAATAACACTTTACCATATGACAAATGGGCACTTTTCCTTCCCAACTGTACCTTTTGATTTTAGTACATTACAACAAAGTTCATATTTTCTTTCAGGCAGTAAAGTGGTGCAGAACGGAAAGCAGTAAGCGTGTTTTTTTATTATCATTGTGCACAATTATTCACGAAACAGCAAAGGCATAAGTGTCTCGGTTATTCCTGCGACATGTGTTATAAAACCCACCCAATCATTTCTAACTACTCCCAAGTATGGCCCAATCGTATCTAATGCCACCCTTCACTGATTTACGCGCTCTTTCCAATGCTCCGTGTTATACCAAGAGAATGCTCTTGATCTTTTCAATGTATTGCATGGTTTGTTCATCTATGCGGACTTGGCGCATGTAAATTAGAGATAAAACATTATTCGAGCAAGCATGTGACATATTTCATAATGCTACCTTGATGTAATTCACAGATGCTCTTGCAGTTCCCAACAAACTGAATGGAGAATTGAAAGTTACTCCTACGGCCCTCACAGATAGATAGTTGGAGCTAGCGAAGGGATTTCAGAGAAAAGGATGTTAGCATCTTGTAACCTCAACGTTGCTTTCTCGGCATGCGCACAGCATGAAGATGCATGCTGAGCCGGTTCTCGGTTACATGTATGAAACAAGCTTTGATATGTCCAAAAATAGCGGATTTTCATTCATGGTGTTCAAGGCTTTCCCGCTCTTGCAACGGATCGGTCAGCATGACCACCTTCAACCCTGCCGAAGGCCACGAGCTCCGCTCCACTACGCTGGACGCGTCACCGGTGAAGCCACCCATACACGTTGACTACATAACAAACGACACCAACCAAACACCGTATTTCTGCCGCCAGAAGATCGTGGACTTCTGATACCCAGACGTGCTCCCAACAAACAGCGGAAAGGAGCTAATCCGTGAGTCAATGCACAGTGACAATCGCAATCACTTGGAACAGTGACCTTATAATATCTCATAATTATATATTTACCTGCTAAAATCACGATGGAGTTATGAGAGACGCCATAGAGTGGGAAGCTCCGGAAATACTGACGACCTGGGATTCTTTAACATGCACATTAATTTAAGCACGAGGGTCTCAAACATTTTGCCGGCGTCTAAATGCGGCCGAGATTCGATCCCGAAATCTTTAGGCCAACAGTCACGCACGATAACTGCTAAACCACCATAGCGGCTGAGACCATTGTGTTTCTGGAGCTATGTTGCTGCTATAGATGTAACTTGGAAATTTCATCATAATCTTTGGGAGATAAGGTGCTAATGAAAATCAACATTTTCCATGCATCGTATAGGTTGATCGTGTGAGATCGTGGAAAACTGATAGTAATTGTTGTATGCCGCATTTATTGACAAATGCTGCCAAAATATGTCTACTTTGCAGTCTTTTTCTGCTGATCATGCAGATTCGGTTCTTCCTTGTTCCGTGCTTGGCAGTTCTAGTAAACTACAAATAAAGGCTGTTGAAAGGAAAAAAAGATCTCTGAAATTATGCTTGAGTCGCAAACATGGTGTTATTTTTAGGCAAATACATATTCATGAGCATTCGTCGAGAAAAGATACACGGTGTAAATAAATAAAGAAATACAGATGAATACCTAAAGAAATACGACTTGAACGAGAACAGAAATAATGTTTCTGTAGTTGTGGCGAAGTTTTCTGAAGCTTCTATAATTTTCGCGACTACGGAGTCATAATGCAGAGATCTGTTTGGTGGTTCTGTTTCACACGAAACGGCATCCACGTGATCTTAACAAGAAGCACTAATTTTATTCATCCTATGATTCAGTGGAATAAAAATGGGTATCGAACACATCATGCGGTCCTCATCGCAATGTATTGAGGAATCATGCATTTTATTTTAGCTAACGTGCAGACTAACTCATTGGACATATCTTATCAGTGAGACAGGATACCGCTGACTAGCAAACATATATTTCAAACTAACGTTCCTATTTGCAGATATCATCGATGTGCATACTGGATACTACCGCATAGAAAACAACGCCAGAAGCAAGTCTATACGTTTTATAAAAAGGTAAGCAAGGGCCCATCTTTATTCTATAGAGCATTCGAAATATCAGAGCATCGTCATATAGCATCGATATCATCATTGTTATCATCATCATCACAATCACCATCACTATCATCATTATTTTTATGCTTGGCCTTTCATAAAAATGTCCGCTTACAACAGCGACATTGTGAATGCAAAAGGGGTAACAAGAAAAAAAATCAGAGAATAAATACGAAAACAAATAATGAGAGAGGAGGAGTTATGTGTGGTACTGGCAGGCTAACAGACTTCGTAATAGGTAATTCAATGAAGTCCTGACCTACTTCTCGTGCAACAAATGTTTTCGTAGGTGCTGTCACGTATTCTATCTCGGCAATGACCATCCACTACAGCAGAACACTTCGATCAGATGACAATCTGCGCTTGTATTCCGGCAGGTTAAGCATTGTTTGCATAAGCAAATATTCTTTATTTTCTTGCACTTTGATATTCCTGGACAGCTGTTCACAACAATCTTTTTCGCGAATTAGGGACGTAAATCTCCAACAATTGTTATTAGGGGCTTTTAACTCGTACATGTCCTTTTTACATTACGGTTTTACTGGAATACGAGATTGCGTTTACCGTTTTACCGGGACGTAGGTTTTAAGAAAGTTTCAGCTTCCCATTCGTAAACGTTTACATACGTACGTACGTATGGAAACGTATGACTTTATGTTTTCATAAACAGCTAAACGCTAATAATAACTGCATTAAACGTGAAATTTTTTAAATAAGATTGAATCTCCGCGGCGGCGAAATTGCAATAATGGATTAAAGCCCGTATGGCATTCCGGTACACGCTAAGGGGTGCAGGATTATCGATTCGTCAGACGATGCTGCCGATATCTTGTGATATTTCGTGGAACCAGAATCACAGGCACAGTTGTTTTCGCCCAGTGATTTCGAGGATAAAACATATTTAAAATACAATTCATTCGCATTCACGTCGCCGGAAGGCTTTTAGATGAGACGTAGAATGCACCAAATGCACCATGCGTCCACAAAACCGAGTTGTGCTTGGCAGGTACATCTTGGCCCCGCTAGTTGTCACCATCAATCTACCCTCTTAAGGGCTTTAGGCCTATAATGTTTTGAACTTCGGTATTCTAGATCACTCACTCAATCTTCGGCAATCCGGATCAAACAACGTGTCCTGAATTGGCGCTCGGACGTCGGCCTATTTTCACTCTGCGGCTTCACTTTCTGAAAACCGGATATTGCGAGCAGCCGCGAATGAAGGTGAATTCACGAGATATGGCCGCGAACCTAATACTTATTCACCGAGTACTTCACGTTCCGTTATGGAAACTCTACGTCCCACAAAGCTCACGAATGCGGAGTCTCTAACTGGTATCCGGTAACACGGTATCGTATAAAAGTGAACGTGGACACTAAAATCACCTACTAAATATATTGGAAATCTTGCATTGTTTTACAGAATTGCATCAAAGGGATTGGTTTCCGTAGGTTGTCATAAACAGTTAGTTGCCAGGAATGTTTCCGTGAACATTACGTGTACTTGAAACGGCACACAACCTAAGTACAGCACCGGGGTTTAGCCAAAATATCTTTTTTTTTGGGGGGGGGGGATCACATTGTATGTATGTTGTGCGCACGTTTGTAGGTTTGCATTTTTTGCATATGAATAACACGAAAACGTAGAAATGAATGGGGGGGGGGGTGGCTCAACAACACGATCAATCTGACTAAGCCTGTGACTAATACGCCATATAAGGTAAACATCATTCATAATACACGAACGTTATCTCCAAAAAAACTAACTACCTACTGGAAATGAAATCCGCGCATATAAACAGGCTGTTTGTGAGAATGTGGTGTATTAAATCATATCTACAGTAATTATCTATCGAAACGGGATAGTGCATTATCCCACAAGAAAACTTCTTATATTCAGTATACGAGTAAGCTAAATTACAAGTGAGATACGTCAAGATACACCAAGAATAGTGAAGCTGAAAGAAAAAATAACCTCTTCACTGAATGTTTTTTCTCCTGAACCGTCTTTTTTTTTTTTTTACTCAGGTTGGAGTGTCTGGGTTGACGTGACTTGGAGGTATTACTGAAATGGGCATTTTGGACCACCCGAAAAGTCACCCGGATTCCACGTCATTCAAGACTTCAAACCAATACATCAACCACGCGATGTTCGAGCACATCTGCTTGCAGGGTTCTTTCGCCTCAAGTGCCTTCCAAACGAAACAGTCCGGGAAGAACGGAGAAACCCAGCTCCAAAGTGACTCTCCAAAAACCGCACCCACTCAACTCGCTCAACTCGCTCAACTCGCAATGCGTGAGCAGTGCGAATGAGAATATAACTTCTGACAGCTTTAGTACCACACAATGTCCCGGTGCCCGTTAACACCATAGAGTCGATTTCGATTATTACAGCACGCTAGTTGATAATCATCGTGCGAGATAATTTTCTAAAGCACAAGAAGCCTCAGTCTCTGCTTCATTCTTGAGCATCATAAATCCCTCAAACGCATCCGAAGTCAAGTGTCAAATGATGAAATGATATTGAGATTATAGCCATTACATGCCGGGACGTTGACGCATCATGTTAAGTTCATTATGGCTCCGTTCAGCGAAAGCCCTTAATGAAAAAGCCAACTGATAAGACTAAACGCGGTGAGAGCCTTTTGTGGAAACACAACTGAATCAACGCAGCGGGCAATTCAATAATATTTTAACAGATATGTGCTCAGCAAAGCAAAGCGGGAAAAGACATGCCGCGTTTGCTTCCCGTATCAACAAAGGTGTTCTTCACTTTTTAGAATGTATGAAGAAAAAGCGCAACTTCATCAAAAAGAAAATGTGTTGTATTTTTTTTTCTAAGAATATAGCGCAAACGCCCACCACTTGCTCCGTGCATGTGCTCATAATTGGCAGCCTGAATAGGTAAGCCGCTGTACAAACTCACTTACGAACCCGAGAAAAACATGGAGTTGCAAGCGCATTTTTAGAGCTTCAGTGTTGCCGCACCGTTGCGTCATCTAGTGCACCATCATCGCGTCTCGCTTGGAAACGAAGTGTGAAGCAAGAGACGCATTTGTGAACTCTACAAAACTCTGCACGAAAAAACTGCGCCAAATGAAAGAACGTCACGACAGCAGTCGCGAACTGTGTCTTTGTGTCTGTGTGGCTGCAGCTGCGTTAAAATGGTGTTGATTGCCGTGCTTCATGCTCACTTATTCGTGCATTTGTGTGTGTGCATGCATTGTGTGAGAGCCTGCTCCACTTATATGTCAGTGGGTAGCACGCTTGAATTGGCTCACCTATCGTATTATACTGAACCAAGAACTCGAGTTCATGGACTTTTCGCGGTCACAGACATTCGTGTGTGAATTTCAGGGTCCAGAAGAGAGGTGCATTTATTCGCTGTGAACTATATACAAACATTGATCCAGCTTGAGATAGTGTATACGTATTAAGTGTAAATATTGTACATAAACATAATTTTTTCGCAGTTCTATGTGTTCTACGTAACTCAGCCAGACGCCACCACGCCTGCATTTTGGCATCTTGTACGAACAGGTAGGTAGCATTGCTTATCATTGTGGAAGCGATTGTTCTATACAAATAAAGTGTCAGTGACATTGTGGATGCCAATAAGCTGATGGTATTTACTGACGCCTTTAAGGGCATTGAGCCTATTCAATATAATGATCACTTGAACTTAAAAAGGCAGTATTATTCAACTAAATATTTAGACATGTCCCACTTAAGAGCAACGCATAGCAGGGGTTTTACGTGGCGTAACAGAAGTAAAAAGAAAACATTCGCTTTGAGACTGAATGATTGATATTTTGTTCTAAATAAAAATAAAATATATGGCATGAAATATGCACCATAAGCAAACATTAGCACAACTTCTATTGCAATGAGTAGTTTAATCACACTGCTAATATTCACAAGCTTATATTCCACACTGAAAAGTCTTGAAGGCGAATATAGTACCCGCGAAGTTTGCATGTCCTTTAAAACAAGAACAAAAACAACAGCAACAGCAACAGCAATGAAGGCAATGCAAAAAATAAATAATCAAAGGAGCGGAAAATGTGAAGAGGTCTTCAAGGGCTAGATGACGTTCGTCTGCAGCTAAGGGAATAAGAAAGCAAAAACAGTTATCTCACGTGCCCGCAATCCATCATTCTTGGTAAAAAGCTATCCGAGACTTCTGCTGTTGACAAAGGAGTACAGAGACTTTTGAGGTCAGTCTAGCCTGCTTTTTGTGCAGCGCGGAAACAACAGTGAAAAATGAGGAAAAAACTTGAACTCCTTCGGCTCAAAAGTTTTTTTTCAATGTCCATAGTAGCATGAAGCAGCACCGTGTTTGGTCGCTCTGTTCCACCAGCGGATATTCTTATCTTGTTTTTCAGGGTAATCGATCAGCCTAAACATTGTCTAGGCAATCGGTTATCGGGCTTCTCAATGAGTTCTGACAGCACCTAAAGCTCGCCAACGTATCGCTTATGACTTATTTTTGCTGTATTTCTTTTTACGTCGAAAACTTTAAAACCACTTCTTTTCGTATTTCTTCACGGGTGACATACAACCACACTTTCCGTGCTAGTTTTCTGTCCTGCAAGTAACAGCAGCTTTTTTTCACGTATATGTGCGTGTCATTTGCATCAATGACCAAATGTACACTAGGCAGTGGAGCCGAAAAGCAGTAATATCAAAAATCAGCGTGCTGCCGAAGCGCCACCTGTTCACGTATGTTACACGTGGTAGTTTCTATCGCTATATGTAGAGCTTTTGAAAGCGTAGGCTGGCTAGGCAACGAAAAAATAAATCACGGAGCCCTGACTTGTCTATCGGCAAGAGTTTTGCCTGACAATGGTATTAAACTTTCATAAAACAACTTCCCTTTATTTCCCCTTCCCTCCTCTCTCCCCCACCCCCAGAAAAATAAGAATGAAAAGGCAGGTGGGGTGAGACAACTTTTGAGCTGAATGGTTAGCCGATTTTTGGTTGGGTAACTTGTCGAGCTCATGTAAGCAGTAATTACTGTTTATTTACGGAAACATCGACGTAGTACTGGGATGTTAGGTTTTGTTTTGTATTATTCAGGTTTTACCTTGTCTACACTCAAGCTTAACGATGTCAACCTTCAGTGGACTCACAATGCTGAATACACACGACTTCCTAAATACCGGCGTTGGTTCAGAATTTTGCATATTAACGCTCGCACTGTTTCTCACACCAACATCAATATACTACTTTTCTTTTTGTTCCTAGAAAAGAATGGCTGAAATCTATTACTCTACATACACAAAGCAAATGTTAACACGAAAAACAAAATGGCCCCGTATCTGCATGTTAATCTGCAAATGTCGTCGAAAGATGATAGTCTTGCGTGTGGAGAGAGTGAACAAAACATTTATTTGATGTTCTGCGCGAGAAAATTGGTGAATGGTATTCTAGCGGCGCTGCGTTACAGTGCCTCGAGCATGCAGCGGAGGCGAACGAGCGCATCAAGTTACGGCACACGTGAGACATGAGCGCCGTCTGGCAGTTTTATTAGAAAACAAAGCACCTGGCTCTGAGACAGGCGTGCGCGCCCGTCTCAGAGGTGACAAGGTGTAGAACGCAAGGTGACGGGCACGTGCCACCACTGTCTCGTCTTAGCAAAGCGTTACAAACACTCGCCTTTTCGTGCAAGCGTTGCATGGTCAGTGCAGCGTGATAAGCGCTACAGTCCTTAAAATTACTCATGTATGATTTTTCTAGTAAAAGACGCACATGCAGAATATATACGTGTTGTTATGGTGCCCAAGACATGGCAATAATTGCTTTTTAGTTTACAATTTCACAAGTATGAACGCTGAATCTTGAGCAACATTGGTGGGCGCTGCGGATTAGGTCAACCGTTTCAAGTACCCGATGTCGTTAAGAGTGGACAAGCAGACAAACGTACAGACAGACAGACAAACCAAACTTTTTGCGTCGAAGGTCCCCAAGAAAGACTATCATCTGTAGTATGAACATATGTTGCGACACGATTCTGTCCCAGTGTAGCAAAAAGCCTGCTACGCCTATTGTTACCTTCCAATATTAAATAAAAACACGAAGAAGCGACACATCGCTGTGGAGTTTGGCGTGATTATCCGAGCACAAAAGGAGTTCTGATGTGTTATTATCAGCGATTATCAGCCTACTTCGCTCGTTTGATCAACCTAATCTCTGCGAGAGTCAGTAAAAAAAAACAGAAACGACACCTTCACCAAAAAGGTAAGTATGCTCGATATTTCTGAGAAGCTAGAACATTTGCAGACAACTAAATAGTTAGCTATTTATCAATGTTATGTCATATAACTCTACGAAAGAAGTGTTTGTTCCTCCTTTTCGGTAACTCAAAGGGTGCTCCCCCTGTACTACCTAAATCATGTTTTTTTTTTCTTTTTGCTACCAGTGTAATGAATAATTCAAACATCTGTCTTTGGACCATCGTGCTTTCACTGGAGAGAATGTTTGACGAGCTTCGCTGGCTGTCCCATACCAAACGTAAAAACAAAGAGCTTCGCAACACTGTACTACCTTTTTGACGCTAGTTGAAAGCACACAAAGGACGGTGACAATCAGAGACAACGCCTGCGTAAGCAGAAAACTGTTCATCACTTCTTGAATAACGGCCGCTATAGTTATAACACACACCGCTTTAAGTACACTCTTCCTTCGTCCTGTTCACCCTGCTAGAAGAAAATTGATAAAAAAGTATAATGTATTATTTAATACTTAAGGATGAGCAGATGAAGATGCATTTTTAAGAGCAAGAAAATGGGACGTAACATAATTACTCAGAGCGAGAAAATGTAAAAAAAAACGCCAAGCCTGCGTGGAAGGCGCAGCAGAGTCACAGCGAAAGCTAGAAGAGCGGCCTTTCAGAGCATTTTCTAAACACTCCTCGGATAACTGCTGCAAGCACACTTGCTTGATGTCCACTGCGGCATTAATATTACAATTTGTGTGTACTAGGCTGGCATTCGCTATGCTATTTTTCGTCATTCTTTTGAGAAGTGTGGCATCCGCTAAACACTTGAAAGAAATTTTGTGCCAACCGTTAATTCAGTGGCTGATGACGATGAGGAATTGTGCCTGAAGTGGGTATGTGCCACAGTTATAGCTGAACAAGAACAAGCTTTCGTGATGATAGGGTGCGAGTTGGTTCACGTACATAATAAAAACCCACCGGTAAAACGGCAGGAAAGAAAAGAGGAGATAGGACAAAGCGCTGACTTGCAACTATAGTCTTTATTTGGAAATGCAAACACATATATATCAGCCCCGCCGCGTTGGTATAGAGGCTAAGGTACTCGCCTGCTGACCCTCAGGTAGCGGGATTGAATCCCTACTGTGGCGGCTGCATTTTAGATGGAGGCGGAAACGCTCTACGCCCGTGTGCTCAAATTTGGGTGCACGTTAAAGAACCCCAGGTGGTCGAAATTTCCAGAGCCCTCCACTAAGGTGTCTCTCCTAATTATATTGTGGTTTTGGGACGTTAAACCCCACATATCAATCAAAAACACATATATGTCATGGCAGGCTTGTAACACGCGTTTACCACAATACCACGAATGTCGCACGAACGTCACCATCACTGTGCCGCCACTCTGTCTCACCGTACACGAGTTCATCTCCAGATAAGAAATCAATATCTTTTTGCGAGAGGGTTACAGACGCCCTACTAACGCATTGATCTTTAAGGCGTGAAATTTCAGCCTCTTCCATTATCTCCCTAGTTTTCCTTTCTTTGTGCCTGGCAAGAACCTTAGTGTCGTGAAACGGCGGTGTGCAGCCACATCTCTGTAATCCCTAGAATCCCTCTTCGCCGTCCCAGTGTGCCGAGCGCGTACCCTGTCTTTTTATCTAAGCAGGAAGTGGCTGCTCCCGAAGTTTTGGTGCTTCTTGGTGGCTTCTTCCCATCTCAAGGACATGGAAAGAGGGTATGTAAAATTTTACGTGCTGTGTGGAAGAGGCAAGCAAGGTTCTACAAGGATTGCTTGTTCCTGCGCCTTCGTGGCCCAAATATACAGCCCCAACCAAGTAGGAAATGGAGAGAATTCAGGAGGCTCGCAGATTTAACAGCTGAGTTTATGTGGATGCAAACTTTAGCTGAACTTCATGCTTCCGAAGTTAAGGTTACAAGGGCAAAATTAAATGGCGTCAAGAACCTCGGGGACGTGTCTCTTCGGGAAGGCATTCACAAAGTTCTGAACAGAGGACTTAAGTTCGCCATGCAACCTGAAACGACTGCGCCTGAACTGCTAATCTTGGTGAGGCAAGTGTCTGAACTGGCTGCAGAGGCGGACGCTGACAAGTGCGTGTCTGAAGGTGTTGATGTAACGGTTAAGTGCGGACAGAGGCAGAGTGGCATTCGAGTTAGGAAGATGATGTCTTTCTTGAGAACTAACTTTTTAGCTTTGTTACCGTCTGATAAAGTGGGCAGCTTCCGAATTTTAAGGAAATGCACGTTTAAATCAAAAGCTGAGGAAGCGATATCTGCAGCTTTCACCGTGAAGCGGAGTGTTTCCTTTCAGCACGTTAAGTCAAAATCCAAAAGGTTGCGTAAAAAACTAAATCTTCAGAGCATGGTTAAATCGATTGATAAAAGCAAAGGTGGGAGTCTGCATATGTTTTTCACTGCAAAATCTATAAACTGGACACACTTTTAAGGGTAATAGTATCGAAAAATGATACGTGGCGGAAATTCGTGTGTTCGTTCCTGCAAGAAAAGCTAAATAAATTTGAAGTAAATGACCCCTTTATTGTGCGAAAATCTGACGAAGTGATTGCATTTTTAGATACCTGTAACAACAAAAAGTACATGGCGTGCTCATTTGACGTAAAGTACCCTTACTATTTCTTGCCTCATAGTCAAGTTATGCTATGTATTGAAGAGTGTATAGTTAAGCATGGTGCAAACGCTTTTCAGAACGACACAGGGTTGTCAGTTCAAAGTTTTTTAGAGTTTTCAAGTATTTACCTTCATTAAACTTTTGCGACATGGAATAACTAGGTTTACATCCACACTGATTGATTAATATGTGGGGTTTAACGTCCCAAATCCACCATATGATTATGAGAGACGCCGTAGCGGAGGGCTCCGGAAATTTCGACCACCTAAGGTTCTTTAACGTGCACCAAATCTGAGTACACAGGTCTACAACATTTCCGCCTCCATCGGAAATGCAGCCGCTACAACCGGGATTTGACCCCGCGACTAGCGGGTCAGCAGCTGAGTACCTTAGTCACTTGACCACCGCAGCGGGGCTACATCCAGACAAACGGGTTATGCATTGGCTCTAGCATAGCACCAATATTAAGTGATGTTTTTAATGCATTTATATATGCAAGTGCAGAACCATATGAAGGTTTGAAGGCTGACCAAGGTTTTCCGCTACGTAGATGATTTTTTAATTTGATTTGGGGGGTTTAGCGTCCCAAACCCACCGTGTGATTATGAGAGACGCCGTAGTGGAGGGCTCCGGAAATTTAGACCACCTGGGGTTCTTCCATCACTATCATCATAATCATCATCATCATCATCATCATCATCAGTCTGACTACGTCCACTGCAGGACAAAGGCCTCTCCCATTTTCCGTCAGTTAACCCGGTCCCGTGCTTGCTGCTGCCCACTTATACCCGCAAACTTCTTAATCTCATCTGCCCACCTAACCTTCTGTCTCCCCCTAACCCGCTTGCCTTCTCTGGGAATCCAGTTAGTTACTCTTAATGACCAGCGGTTATCCTGTCTACGCGAAAAATGCGCGGCCCATGTCCATTTCCTCTCCTTGATTTCAACTATGATACCATTAATTCCTCTTTGTTCACTAATCCACTCTGCTCTTTTCTTGTCTCTTAAGGTTACACCTACCATTTTTTTTTCATTGCTCGCTGCGTCGTCCTCAATTTAAGCTGAACCCTCTTTGTAAGTCTCCAGATTTCTGCTCCGTGGCTAAGTACTGGCAAGATGCTGCTGTTATATACCTTCCTCTTGAGGGATAGTGGCAATCTACTTGTCATAATTTGAGAGTGCTTGCCAAATGTGCTCCACCCCATTCTTAATCTTCTAGTTACTTCAATCTCGTTGTTTGGCTCCGTGGCTAATACCTGCCCTAAATAGACATAGTCTTTTACGATTTGAAGTGCACTATTACATATTTCGAAGCATTGCTCTCTTCCGAGATTGTTGTACATTACTTTCGTTTTCTGCAGATTAATTTCTAAACCCACTTTTCTGCTCTCCTTGTCTAACTCCGTAATCATGAGTTGCAATTCGTCTCCTGAGTTACTTAGCAGTGCAATGTAATCGGCGAAGCGCAGGTTACTAAGGTACTCTCCATTAACTCTTACCTCTAACTGTTCGAATTCTAGGCTTCTGAAAACCTCCTGTTAGCACGCGGTAAATAGCATTGCGGAGATTGTGTCCTTCTGCCTTACACCTTTCTTTATTTGTATTCTGTTGCTTTCTTTATGATGCACTATGGTAGCACTTGATCCCCTGTAGATTTCTTCCAGGATGTTTATACATACTTCATCGACGCCCTGATTACGCAGTGTCTGCATGACGGCTGATATTTGTACTGTAATGATAGAAGAAGTCAGAAAAGCTTTGGAGAACATGCAAAGAGGCAAAGCTCTTGGGGAGCATCAGGTAACATCAGATCTGCTGAAAGATAGAGGACAGATTGTGTTAGGAAAACTAGCCACCCTGTTTACGAGGTCTCTCCTGACGGAAAGAGTACCAGAGTCTTGGAAGAATGCTAACATCATCTTAATACATAAGAAAAGAGATGACAAGGGCTTAAAGAATTACAGGCCAATCAGCTTGCTCTCTGTAGTATACAAACTATTTACGAAGGTAATTGCTAACAGAGTAAAGCCAACGTTAGAATTCAATCAACCAAAAGAACAAGCAGGATTTCGAACAGGCTACTCAACAATCGACCACATTCATACTATCAATCAGGTAATAAATAAATGCTCAGAATATAACCAACCACTACACATAGCCTTCATAGATTGCGAGAAGGGGTTCTTTAATGTGCACACAAATCTGAGTACACGGGCCTACAACATTTGATTGATTTGTGGGGTTTAACGTCCCAAAACCATTATATGATTATGAGAGACGCCGTAGTGGAGGGCTCCGGAAATATCGACCACCTGGGGTTCTTAACCTGCACACAAGTCTGAGTACAAAGGCCTACAACATTTCCGCCTCCTTCGGAAACGCAGCCGCCACAGCCGGGATTTGATCCCGTGACCTGTGGATCAGCAGCCGAGTACTTTAGTCACTAGACCACCATGGCGGGGCGGCCTACAACATTACCGCCCCCATCGGAAATGCAGCCGTCGTAGCCGGGGTTCAATGCCGCGACCTTAGATGATTTCTTAGTCATGGTGTACACGGATGAAGCCGGTCTGCAGCCACTAATGTTGGAAGTGATAAATTAATTACAAAAGTAATTCCAGCCACTTGGTTTAACGCATTAGTTACCAGTGGAGCGGATCATTAGGTTTCTAGATTTAAAGTTTATATTTGACGCAGATCACATATGCTGAAAGTATGAGCCACGAGCCAGCAAGCCATTGCTACCTTTTGATTCCTTCCATTTTAAATTGGAAAAGAGATCTATTCCCACAACGTGCTTTATGAATGCCTTAAAGAAGCCTTGTTGCCCATTTATTTCAGAGACCTTCAGGAAACAGCTAGAACGCCTTAAGACGGCAGGTTATCCACCACATCTGTTAGTTTCTCTCGCAGAATCTATTCTAAAAAAAAACTAAAGCATACCCAGGACCGGTAATCACTATCGGATTGCAACAAACATAAAAAATGTACTGTTATATTGTATATGCATGGGATCGTGCACAATATGAAAATGATATGCAAGCATGCCACCGTCATAGTGCTGTTCTCTGCGGCAAGAAAGCTGTTGTCCATGTGTGTGCAAGTAAACAAACCAGCAAGCATGCCACACATCTGCGCAATAAATCATAAACTGAGCCACATAAAATGCGCGGAAAATGTAGTGTATTCGATCCCGCTGTCCAGTGGAAAAATATACGTGGGCCATACAGAAAGGTGCGTAAACACAAGGTTGAAGGAGCACGAACATATTGTGAAGAGCACTATTAGCAGCCATCTTGGCATTCATTGTACGGATTGTGGCTGCACACCGGAGTTTCGCGACACTAAAGTCCTTGCCAGGCACAAAGAAAGGAATACTAGGGAGATAATGGAAGCGACTGAAATTGCACGCCCTAAAGATCAATGCGTTAGTACGGCGTCTGTAACCCTCTCTCAAAAAGAGATTGATTTCTTATCTTGAGAAGAACATGTGCGGGGTGAGACAGAGTGGCGAAACGGTTATGGTGACATTCGTGTGACATTCGTGATATTGTGGTAGACAGGTGTTATTTGCCTGCCATCATATATACGTGCTCGCATTTCTAAATAAACATTAGTTGTAAGTCAGCGCTTTGTCCAGTCTCTTCCTTTCTTTCCTGCCGTTTTTGCGCTGAGTTTCTATTATTATTTTGTGATGAATTGGAGCATTGTAGGACCCACTAGTTATTCCATTCGCATTGTGCGATGACTGGTTGTTCTTTCGCTGTTTAAAAAGCTTTAAATGTCTTATTACGTGACTACTTTCCCGACATAAAGCCTGCCTAAGGCAAGTTTGCCAACAAGTCCCAAGCACCGGCGTAGCTCAGTGGTAGAATACTGGGCTGGCACCCAGCGGACACGGGTTCTAGCTCTACTGCGTGTATACTAAGTTTGTTTTCTAATTTCGTGCGCTACGGCAGCGCGTGACCCGAGTTTTGATCTCATAACAACTTTCGCTGTAAAAACACACGTGAAATGAACGAAATAAATGGATACAAGCCCAATGACATTTTCTTGCCTGAGATTGTAATCGCCTAATGACGCGAAATGTAGCACAAGGCCAAAAAAGAAGATTTCGCAACTGACTGCAGGAGAAGGGAAGACGCGCTCATTTATTTGTCAGACAAAACCTAATAGAAGCAACGGACAATGAAGTGGTAGAGATGTATGAGGACAGTATTTGTAGCCCTATAATTGAACGTAGTATTTATAAGAAAATGTTTTTTAGGTTTTCTGTTACTTGCTGTTTTGAAAGCGATGGTCGGATCAACATTTCTAGACAATTTCTAGACACGATAATTGTGCGATAAAGGTGTCATTGTCATCTCATTTACAGTATCTGTAGCATACCATCTCAAGTAGCTCGGTCCTTTGAACAAGCTACTTGAGATGTGATGACGTACTCGTGTGATGATACGGCACAAGGCATCAGTTTGAAATCACAAACTGATGAGTTGTGCAATAATTCTGACGTCTTAAGGTGACGTCACCCGTGATGATAATTTTTGCATTACTAGTTCCCGAAGCCATCCGACGCACAATACCGCTGACTCATGAGGCCGATGGTTCGGCAGTTTCGCATTTCATGAGGAATCTCAGGTTTTCGCCTTAAGAATTTCTACGAAGGCAAGAGAGGGTTTCAAGTACACCCTTGCACGATGCATAAGCAGAGCAGAGGTTAGTGCGACGCAAGCACATAAAAGTGAGGTGAGGTACATGACAGATTTTCTTGTGTAAATGGCCACTCAAAACAATGGGAAACAGAAACAATGTCTTTATTGTATATAAATAGTGCGACGAAAAATATTGTGATAAAAAACTTTATTACTTGTGCAGGATGATGTTTAAGTGCTCTTGAAGAAATAAATAGCCGAAAATAGCCGAATTAGGTTTGCAAGCTACTCAAGTCCGAACGCTGACCAAAATAAATTCATCTCACTCGGTGTGCAAAATGTGTCCACGTTTCTCCGCAACCAGTGAAAAATAAGAAGAAAACATTGGAAAAAATATATTTTGAAGTTTCGCTTTCCAAAGGCGTCTTATGATTACCGTAGTGTGGGTTATAAAATTCTACCAATTGGTGCTCCTCATCGCACCGCTAAACCCAAGTACGAAGCTGTTCTTCCATTTCGACTTCATCAAAATGCGGTCGCTCCACGATTCGAATCAGAGTCGTCGAGCTTTGCAACGCTAAAATTTAGCCCCTAAGGTCAAAAAATAATAAAAAAGCAACACGCGGCAATTTTTCAATGTTGGGTGCTTCTTTGTTTCTTATTGCGAAAGAAAATGAACGGACGACATCACAACAATGTGAAGTTGTTTTTTTTCCCGCAATTTCGGCTAAGGATTGCCATTTTTTTCTACGTAAGTGTCCCTGCCACCAACACTGTGCTTCCACGAGTATGAACCAATTCGATGTCTGTTACCACTCATCTCCCGTCCACAATGGACTGACAGATGCGGCCTCT
Organism: Rhipicephalus annulatus; assembly: GCA_013436015.1. Taxonomy (NCBI): domain Eukaryota; kingdom Metazoa; phylum Arthropoda; class Arachnida; order Ixodida; family Ixodidae; genus Rhipicephalus; species Rhipicephalus annulatus. Next base: position 265,379 of record WOVY01011931.1, read on the forward strand.
GCCTGGGTCATCTTGGCCCGTGTGGCCACGCACAGCACAGCGCGTGCTCCGCCCGTTGTTGGTCTTCAATCAGCCAGCCGCGCAAGACCGCAAGAACAGCTTTCATCCGAACACATTGGCTTCGATCCCTGCGCCGACGGGCATGCCTGGGCCCCTAGAGTCCCCTTTCAATCCTCTTTACTCAGCCTTCCGTTATGTTCCCTGTGTATAGTTCTTCCCTCGCTCGCTGCGCCAATAAGTTAGAGAAGATATTCAGTGCAGCGTGGAACACAACAATTGAAAAGATTATTGCGGCCGCTGTTCAGTTGGGAGGGTTGAACTATGGAAGCTCCAAGCGGGATCCTAAGTGATAGAAGTCAAAACAAGAGTAAGAAAAAAAAAGATAAGTAGCACGGTTGTATAAAACAGTAGGAGAGCGCTAAGAAGTCGGAACGTTTACGCTTCCTTTTTTTTTCTCGCTCGCCTCCTTTGTTGCGCTCGGTTGCTGCGGATAGCAAACGGGGACGTGCCTAACATGCTGAAGAGCACGTTTTTCTTCGTTTCGGATTCCTTTATGTTTACGGCTTCTTGCATTGTGGATTTGGACATTCAGACAACCTGAAGCTTTATCCCTTCCTCGTACCTGCTACTTTTATAAAGAATTCGATGAAGAAAAAGAAATGGAAAGAAAGGTATGGTCGATTTCTCCCAAAGTTTTCGTTTCTGTTTGGCCACTTGGGGCAACTGCCGGGGCTGAACGATATAGGAAGCCCCAATGTCCGAAGGTGCGCGCGCACATTCAGGCACCCTAGAGCAAAATATTAAGGTGTGCCCTCTCGCGTTTGTGTTTTGGCCTGCCTTTAAACCGCTACTTTGTGCGCCACACGTGGAGGTGGTGCTTGAGGGTCGGACTCTCGCTAAGCGCTTTGGTATTGCAATCAGCGCGATCGAAAGCCGCCCTCGATCCCTTACAATATTCGACATTTGGAGTGCAGTTTATATGGCGCATCGCTCGGCACCGTGACTATGCGCCAGATCAGCGATTGTTTTAACACCCGAGGATAACTGTTATTAGCACCGTATTTCGCGCAATATCTGTACGGTCAGATTCCTTCAGGTATCCATCTTTTCCCGTTAAAGAAAAAAAGCAACGATATAAAACACAGTCAAGAAAAACATTAATTGACTAAAATGTGGCAGTTCTCGCTGCTCTTTCTTACAGTAAATCGTGCAGACCAAGGGACAAACTATAAGAACGTTTTGAATTCATTGACACACACACGCACACACACACAAGAACGTTGTTTTTATTGGCTCAGAGTTATTTTATTGTTGTTAAATTGTTAAGGACGAATGAAGCGCCAAGTGATTCATGAAGAGCTTGCTTACGTGCGCCACCCATTTATTTTTCTCTAACAATAGGAATGCCACCGTGACAACTATACGGATGCTATTTTATGAAAATTTAGGTGACTAATTTTTTTAAAACGGTGACTTCAGTCGTGTGATTGCATCTGCAAATGGTACATTTTTAGAATGTGATCGTCATTGAAAAACTAGCATCACATTACAAAAAATGAAAAAGAGAGCTAGATTTGTAAGAGAGAGAAAGAGGAAAATGCTTGGATGTGCATATAGGGAAATATAATTAAAGACAATATATGTATCTCGGAAAGCTTCAGTCGAACAATGCGTTCCTGTGGCTAAAGAAAGCGCCTTATCAAATACTTTTTGCTAGCTTCTGCCTTGGCCAGCACCACTCCTATTTACAGAGGTTTTTTTTTTTCCTCCTCGAGCTTCGTCGAGTATGCGGGCAGCTCTACCATGGTGGTGAAGCAGTTAGGGTATAGAGTTTCCAACAATACTTACTAGAGGAAACTCTGGCGCTAGTGTCCTATGAGAGCTGCAACGCACGGTGCTTCAGCGAGCATGGTAATGATTGGTAGTACACATATTTGCCTAATATTCGTACTTCTGGCCTAATTTTGGCTTCGTGTGTGTTCGTGTGGCTTGGAGCTGTTTTCTTACGAAACAAGTATTAGCAAATGTTCAGCGGTTGCGCTTCACCATTTTATTTTTTTACTTACTTTCCAAATTGGCTCACGAAGTTCAAAAGGGTTGAATCTTTCTAAAAAACACAAAAACACAGCAATAAACGAAGCCGCAAGTACAATTCGCTGCCCGTAAGTACGAAGACTAGGCAAATGTGTGTACTACAAATCGTTCCCATGGTCGCTGAATGATCGCAGCGCCAGAGTGCCCTCTAGTTAATTTTGAGAAACTCTGAGTTAGGGTGCTCAGCTGGTGACCCAAAGGTCATGGGTTCGATCTCGGACACGGTGGTTGCATACCAGTGAAGGCAAAGTGGTAGAGGCCCATGTATTGTGCCGTGTCAGTGTACGTCAAATAACACCAGATGGTCTGAATTCGCGCAGCCCTCCACTACGGCGTCCCTCATAATCACATCTTGGCGTTGGTCCTTTAACCCAAGATATTAATATTGCGTACGAAGCAGCTTGTGGTCGAGCCTTCTACCTTGTTCGTAGTCGTATCCACGCCAGGCGCTCGCTCCCCGTCGGTGCGTGCTATGGTATGAATAGAAACCATTGGCGGCGGTGCGCTGCGCTATATAATGAAAGCGCTTATTCCTTTTTCTCTTCCTCTCTCTCTCTCTCTCTCTCTCTCTCACACACACACACACACACACACACACACACACACACACACACACACACACACACACACACACACACACACACACACACACACACGGGGTGTAGGAGCAGTAGTAGTACTAATGAATACATAAAGATGAAGGCGTCGGAGGCGAAGGCTCGCAAAGCGGCTCTGTGGGCAGCCATGAACGTCTACGGAGATAAATAAAGAGCGCCTCTTTACAGAACTTTAAGTCGACCCAAGGCTGCTTCGCACTTTACTCAGAGTTCGATTTGCGCGGAGATTGTCTATGCTACATTCGAAACTTTCATCGCTAAAGTATTCAAGCGCACTGTTCCCCTTCCAGCAGCGCTCTATTTGATGACAGTCGTTTCGCTTTTCTGCCAATCGTATATGCAATGTTACCGTCATAGACATTATACCCCCATTCCCCCTCCATACACTGAACATGCTCCTTTTAACCGTGTCGCAGTGCAAGCTTGTAGGTGCTGCATCATGAAACAAATATTACAGTACATATGTACGAGGAATCGTGAACACAAGGTGCAACGCTACAGTTCCTGCTTGTTCAAGTTCCGTTCTTGTGTCCTATAGAGTGTACAGCCGTACAAATCATTAGGCAGCCAGTGCAGTGGCAACTTTACTGTGTCAGCGCCGTGTGATAGAATGAGGCTGCCAAAAATTGTTCTGTGGCCACGCGATTGGCCAAAGTCTTTTTGAGCTTTATTCAGACATACGACGAACACACACACACATGCACACTCAAAATTGCCACTCATGCACAGTAGTTGAAAATTTTGCTGACTGTAACTGTTATAACACTGTTTCAATTCTATCGAAGCAGTACACGCACATTAGAGCTCTCAGTGAACATGAACGCGGCTGAGACAATTTGCGTCGGCTGTGTGCAATGCCGAGTGGATTCGAACTGAAAATGCACAGAATACGAGCACGTCCTCTTCGAAAGGATCGATTGTGCAGCCATTCGGTATGCAGATAAGACGACGATAGGTATTCCTCACATACGAATCGCAGAGGCTTCCGCATGCAGCGCAAACACCGCCAGGCAAGTAAGAATTTCTAGCAGTATTCTGGATCTAAATATTTTGTGACAGTACGCAAGGCTGTAGAAACCCGGAACACGAAGAAAGTTTATTCAGCGCAAGCCTCCTCTTATCGATAAGAGTGAAGCGGGAATCGAAGCACCGTTCGTTCTTGAAGAACAACTTTTTGAAGTCGACAAAGCGTGCTTTCATTATAACGCCCGAGTACGGTGTTTCTTCCGGTTCTAGTTCTGTGTGAAGAGCATGCGCGTGCGAGGCAATAAAAAAAATTGGGTTGCCGGAAACTTCCGGCTAAAGCACTTCTATTGTACAAGTTCATCCCACCGAACGGCTATATATATATGCTTCCGCCGTCGATATGAATTTGCGTCTGTACTTCGTAGAAGTTAGAACGTGCAGTGCTCACTCACCCTTGCACACTCACCCTTGCTATACGACCGCACTAGGCAGTCCTAATTCCACGGTGATGAACTCGACGGTTTTCCAGCCCACCTGATAGTGGTTCCACTTTGATACAAGAAAGGACTTCAAAGAAAAAGTATTTGATACTGTGAAACTGTAAAATAAATAAGGAAGATTCGGCACAGGAAGCAGGTGAAGGATGAAAAAAAAAATACATGATGCGATAACATTCTCCGGAGAGTAGACTACAGCTAAAATATTGTCGAACTTTGATGAAGAAAAAATAAGTTACAAATACTGACTTACTTGCATTATTCAGGTATTGTTCAGAAAAAGTTCAACAGTAGCGTATACGCAGGCCGCAATCTAACAACCTTTATATTACTGCATTTATTGCAGACACCATTTAAATCACTCCGCAGAGTATTATCAAGAAGACGGTGCTAGCTGCATGACAACAATAGTGATATGTTTCCTTCATTGACCCTACGTTATAAAAAAGTATGTGTTACTCTTTTTGTTGAATGCTGACTGGCAGGCTATATTATTCTCTTTAAGGACACACGTTAACATAACCAGTCCCCGACTGTTCAACGAATGTACGATGATTTTCAAACAGAGTTTGTGTGCTTTTTTTTTAAATTGAGACATTATGTGGCATGTGAGTAGTAGCACAATAGAGTCAAACAACAACTCTATCTTTTCCTTGCATACAAGTAATGGGAGAACGAAGTTGAAATAGGAAATTCTCGCGGATTACTGGACGTATAGTTTCGAAATGTCATGACAGTCGAAGTGTTGTGACGGATCATGGCCATGACTCGAATGCCGCAGTAAATGCGATTCCACCACATGGACTGCGACCCCTAAAAAAAGGGGAAAGACAAATACTGAAAGAATCGAGCCGCAGAGTAAATGGCACAGCTGAAAGCAAGAAATATTGGAACTCCATGGGCAAAGCCGCTCGGGAGCAGCGGAACGTTTTTTTTTTTGAATACTGGGTATGTAGTTCGCAAACGAGACCATGGCGAGTCGGACAACGACCGGCTTAACAGGCACTCAGAAGTGCACACAGCCATTTGATCGTTGTGGAAGGTGATGTGTTGGAGTTAGATGGGGTACTGCAAGGGGAACGCGTGACTGGGTGAATTCAAAGTAGAGTGGGGCATGCCGAGGATTAGTATTTACTCTGGTGCATCAGATGCCCTGGGTAGGAGAGGAACAAAACTACGCTTTGGATTACGACATCGAGACATAGAATAGGAAGAGTAGAAGAAGAAGTGTGAGGAAGAGGAAGATAGAAAGCTTTTGTGGGAATGGCCGCGGGGACCAGATTGCATTTTCTGCGCTTGGACCTTGCGAAGGGCCTTTGCACGTTTACAATTTCTTATCGGCCATCTTCAGAGAGCTGTGAGGGGATAAAAATAATCCGGTCCAGTAGCAATCTACAAATAAACGGTATGGTAGGAAGATAAACGGCACGATATTGGTTCGGCCTGGATTAGCAAAGCTTTTGTGAGACGTGCTAAAAATTGTTTTTAACGATAATGAGGCTTTTTGATTACTATTAACACTATATTGCATGGCTTGCCTTCTCGACTTATAAAAAAGCAATATTTGTGTTCCTGTTAAAGTAACGTTTCATTGGTGCTTATTTCAGGATATTGGCTGTCCTGATGCTTTTACTTCCGCTCCCTTATTCTGGCAATGCCTCGTGTGCAACCGTACGTTCTTTATCACGTGTCGAAAGACGCCGGCTTTTTTTAAGTAAAGTGTGTCGCAGCGACAAAGTGAGAATCACACCTACGCAGACTGCAAAAGTCATAAGATTGTGAATGCAGGATGAAGGGAGCAACCAGAACCAACGCCTTGTCCTGATGGTATTTTCTTCATCTATGCACTCTTCACGCTTTTCAAGGTACTCTGTCGTTTTATAAGACGTACCCCATAGCTCAAGGGAGCATGCTCTTATGAAAACAAGTTCGAGCTTCCTCCCTCTTGATTGTGGCAAGGTGTTGTAGCACGGAAACATAACCGATAACACTATATTGGTATCACTGTTGGCAGATGTTAACGGATTGTTCGCGCATTATGCGTGTACAGCGCACATACCAAAAACATGCGTACGAACCTATCGGCAGTTACTTTATTGCCAGTTCATAAGAGCTGTTTGTGACAAGCAGCACATGTGCGTAGAAAGAAGTGGATGATATAGAAGTCATAAAAAATGCCAGAAAATTCGGATCGGCAAATCATACGCAAATGTCTTGAATTAATTTGAGACTGAGAGAAGTATCGCAGAAAAATCATTTCATCACATCATTCTAACTAGAAAAGACAAGCAAGATGCGTGTAACCAAATTGCCAGCCAGTATCTACTGAGTAATTTCAAAGTAGGATCCTCCAGAGCAACACAATATGTCTTTGGACGACGCACGGACGTTTTGCGGCATGACTAACCGCCATATGGAAAGTAATTGCGAGAGTAGACTCTTGAGCCAAGTCCGTATACAACAACAATGCAGTCCTATACGCCGCATTCCCGAATCGTCTGAACCACGGCTCCGTATTACACTGTGCGCAACAAATTCCATAAGACGCAGAATATGCCTGAGCTCTTGACGTAACAAAGCACCGACATCGTGAGCTTTCACCATAATACTACGGCAATCGCTCCAACAGTACATCCTGCAACCAAGGATGTGCAAACAGGTAACAGTCACATAAATAATAAAGAGAAGTTTATGTAGTGCTACGCACATTCTTTTCTTCCCCGTGCAAAGCGTTTATTCATGCCAGATATAACTTCTTTTAGAAGCATCAGCGCATGCGGCCAAAGCTGAAAGCGGTATTCATTACAATACATGATAGAGAGGGCGGGAATTCAGATTGATGATCAGGCATAATATACTATACTATGGCATGTTGGCGATAGGAAATTCTGGCATAGAGGTTGTTATGAAGGTGTGCGCGCACCGTGTCAGCATACTGCCATAGTCTTACCATAGATATCCATTGTGAGTTGGTGAGCTATCTCACTATAGCTAGTAGCTACGCATGCACGCACAATTATCTTCCTCCAACGCGCACACACAATAATGTGCAATGTTATTTTTGTAATCAACCAACTAGCTTTTTAAGGAACTTTGGCAGTAGATAGTCACCGGATATTTGCTCAAGTAAAAAAAAATCAACATTGCTTTAACTTTCGCCTTTCTTTACAAAATTCCGCCTTTGATAACACAACCCTGTGCTAATGAAATCGCTTAAACCAATTGTAAACAGGACGTCTAGAACATGAATGGTAAAAGAGACCAATGTTTTTTGAATTACCCCTTTCGTTGACTATTCAAGCCTTCGGAGGTGGAGGTGTTTTTCAACTCGAGCAGTCTACCTCAGTGGCTCTCTCATAACTAACTTAGTTATTTCATATTCATTGATAACATTCTAAAATTATTCTGCATTTATTGGACACATTTCCACTAGTTGGCCTCAGGGGCTCATTTTCTCTTGCATTGTGGTTTTTTTTTCATGCTTCCCAAGTACAAGGCAACCACATGTAAATCTTACTTACCTCACCGTCCTTCCTCTGGTTCTATCTTTTTCTGTCTTTCTAATATTTGTCACATCATGTCAACCAATCTACTTCAGCCTCCCAGTAACGTGCCCTATTTGCATTTATACATTGCGGGTTAGGAAATCTCGTCCAGTTCGGAAAGGTTACGCCTTTCTTAGGAACGTACCAACGTACACGTCAATTAAAATTTACTCTTAGAGCCGGCTTTTGTGCCTTCTAATAAATCATCTCTTTCTTTCTACGCTCAAGAAACTTCGACGCCCAAGGATGCGTCTCGCAAAGCTGGCTGGCTGCAGAAGTTGTCGTACAGTCAAACAGCGTGAAAGCCATCCTAACACAATCTGTGCATTCCATTCAAACGCATGTGTGCATGGGCGTGCTTCAATGAGTGGGCGAGTGTTCGTTTGTAAAAGCTGGCTTGCCTCCGTGAGTGAATGCTGCCGTCGTTAACGTAATACTCGAAGATCTAAAGAAAACGTCAACGTTTATTCCTACGGATATGCGGTCTTGTGTGTAAAAAATTGCACACACAAGTAACGTCGCATCTAAAAACTGACAAATGAGCATGCACACAAGCGTCATAAATGAAAACTATGACGCAAAGATATTAAAATGTATTCCTTTTATGTGCAACGCAAGCCAACTTCAAAAAAAAAACTTTGTGCATCCCTCTTCGCGAAATATTTTATAATGAGCCCCTATAAAAAGGCTCTTCATGAGGTTTCTCAAAAAATATCTTCTTGCCTGTTTCACGTATTCGTGTGCCGTTGGACAGGGAAAAATATATAAAAGGCCACGGCTCTTTATTTACCCCGGAAATGCCACACAGGTTCTCGTTCACTTTATCACGACGCAGAGGAAAAAGTGAAACTGCTTCAACCAAGCCAATATAGCCCTGTCGCTCGAGAAAATAAGTCGCCTCTTTTTCTTTATTTCTTTTTTCTTGCTTGATTCAACATGCAAATCAAGCACCGATCACTCGCAGGCGTTGGGAGCATGTTCGGGAAGCCACAGTAACTTATTTTTTAGCAATACATCCACAGCACCCGGTAATCCAATCTCAGAAAGCTGTGACCAAGATATTACGCTTATACTGAACGGCAGAACCAGAGGGATAGGTCGAAAGCCACGCTCCAAAATTTCGAAAAAAAAAGGTATTACTACCGCACCTTAAAGGGAAGCAAGGCAGGATAGCTTTAGAAGCGACATCGTACAAGAAGCAATTTTGAGTGGCGCAGTTGTAAACCACTCCATTTTTTTGAATTTTTTATCTCACGCCTCTTTTTTCTGTCACCGTACTTTCAGTTTTGGAGAGAAGTAAATACGCGGAAGCGAAAAAAAAGTATATACATAGAACAAATTACGTATTGGCTTTACGATGCGTCAGCGTCATCAATGCTTTAGTATAGTGTTACTACATGCCTCACGGGCATGCTTGTTCAGTTATGTGTTTGCTAAAACGTACCCTAACTTGGCCTCCTTCAAACACATTTTTAAGCGCTCTCCCCTATGTTATGCCATTGCTTTCTTTGTAACGTCTTTCTTTAGGTATGCAAGACAGTGCTGCTTGCGATCATTGCGGCAGCGATGAAACATTAGAGCACGTTCTCTGTCACTGCCTTCGCAACAGCGTGCAAAGATCGCCGCTAGCTGCTGTGTTAGCTCGTCTTGACGACAGACCCTCGTGAGAACTGTCTCTGTTTGAAAGCTGACATGATGCATCTTGGCACAGAAAATCAGTGAAGGCCTCATTGAACTTTTTGCGTGGTAGTGGCCTATTGACTAGGTTATAGCACCCCGCTCATTTTTTTTTCGCACGTCTATTTTGCTCTTCGCATTCTTTCCCATCTTTCTTCCCCATTCCCTCTTCCCTTAGTGCAGGGTAGCAAACCGGATGCCCCAATTTCTAATTAACGTCCCTGTCTTTTCCTCATTTTATTTCCTCTCCCTATTTTTTCAGGCGCCGTATAATGCTGACTTTCTTGGATATTGTAGAATACGTATAGCAGACGACTCTATCGCATTCAAATGCTTCATTGCCAAGATACCAGAATTCATGCGCATAACGTCTCGTTTATCAGACAGCCCGCTTACTACGCCTAGCTCGCAAGGCATAGTAATCCATTTATCAAATCGGTAAGGCTGTCTGTCAGCCCGAAGAAAAGGTCTGGGATCGTATGCTTTGATTCATTCCTTGTGGTAACTATGTGCTTTTCACGAGGCTGAAGGTGATTTCGAAGACCGCGCAGAAAGGAGAGAATGGTTGTGATATGGTTAGCCAGGTGCAGCATCGATCCCAGCTGTTCATAATAGAGACCGCAACTCATTCAATAACCTCTTATATTTTCATTATTTACACTAAGAAATAATTAGCCCTAAGGTGACGTAACGTTAGTCTTTGATATAACTCTTAACTTGAGACAGAACTGTCTAGTTTCATTTTTTTGTTTTTTCTGAATAATACGAAAACCGACAATAACAGCTTAAGAGCTCAGCAGCAGTGATTGAAAGAAAAACACGTGCCCCCCCCCCCCCCAAAAAAAATGCCTGTAGGTAAATTATATAAGCACAGGTAATGAGTTGTGTCTTTTCAATTCATTAAGTCGATTTAGAAAAGACAACACTTTGGAGAAGTTTGACTAGCCGCTGTAGTTTTTTAGCCCCAATAATAGAACATGTCTTTTTTCACACTCACATTTCTTTAATGGAGGAAGAAAGTAACGCTTGATGGTTGAATGAACCGGAATGCAAGCAAATGATTCGTAGGTCTGTTTGTACGAATGAACAGACATACTTTCATAACAATAAACGCTTGTTTTTGCAAGATGCTACTTAAGCAATCCCCAAGCAATATGCAGAGGAATAAGGAAATAAAGAGAGATTAACAAGACGTACGTCCGCCTTGCTACCCTGCATGGGGGAAGGGACAAGTTGTTATAAGCAAGAAGAAAGTGTAGGTAGCGAGAAAAACTCCCCTCTACTGTGTACTAAGTTCGACGTTGCAACAAAAATATCAGTTGGAAAATGAGACGCAGCTAGGCTATAAAGATATTTTTCATGCAAGATTGCGCAGCTTCACGCTCTTTATATTGTACGTTAATTTGTGTGTCTTTAAGACTAAAATATAGGTCTCCCGAAAATGACGATGTGTATACATCCCAAATATTATCTTGAGATGTTGATAGTTTACGTTATGGAAGTCTTCTGTGGGCCAACTAACATAAAATAAAACAAAAATTGGAGGTGATAATGACAGCTGAGTGCAGTGTCGGTTTTTCTTATTACAGTGCACTGCGAGACCTGTTTGTTTATCATATAAGCCACAGCCTACCGACAAAACCACAACCTTCTATCCGCTCCTTTAGAAGCAACGCATACGTCGTTTGCAAGAAGAAGAAACTTTAATAAATTTTCTAAAAAAAGTAAAGGCAAGTAACCTGCTAGGCTGCCATAATGGCTTTTCTCAAGAGCCGTGAGGGAAGGTGACGCAATCTTGACCAGTTCACGGAAACAGACACAAAATTCTGTTTAGTTTTGCGAGTTATTTCATACCAGGTTATCGCAACTGAAACACGCCATCATCCGATATATAATCACCTAAAAATACTTGCAGCGAACAAACAAGCAAAACATCCGGCAGAGCTCTCAAAACAGGGTGATCCTCTCTTACCGAAAAAAGATTCACAAGATAAAGTTGTGGACCATTTCGTTCTAACAACCCTTCATGATCAACTTTTTGTGCGTGTGAGTGCTTGCTTCTGTGTTTTCTATTTCATGGACTGTGGCCTACATCTCTTTCTTTTTTTTTCAGAGGCTTAGCCAGGTTCGAAGTTAAATTCAACTCATTTTCCAACTCCTGAAATCTCATTTCAGGGGCAAGCGGCCTATATCGCGTTTCTGCTCGGTGCCAATGTATTCTACCGTGAAACCTCTTTTTATCTTTTTTTGGTAACCTTGCCATGACTCATGCTAGCCTTTGCTCTCATTTTTTTATGTTTAGTGTAGGTTTACTTCTTAGAAGCTTCGCAGTCGACATCCATTTGTTTACCGTAAACCTTACAATCTGTTTCGTTACCGCAGTGGTCTTTCTGCTATCCCCGGTCTGTGAAGCTTTTCTCTCGGTTGTCTAAGTTATCGTAATGGTAGGATGGCATCTTCGGTGGCTTAAGTATAACCGTAAGCTTTGTTAACGTCGTAAATGCATTACCGTAAATGCATTACCGGAGTTGATAAACACGAAGAGCTTTCGTTCATCTTTTTTTATGTAAACGAGTAGCAATGGACGGCGGCGTACACTGATGTGACTACTGATTATAAAGTTGAGTAGGGAAACAAGACTTGTTGGTACTCGCAAATAAACATTGTGATAGATTTGCGTGCATATTAAGCAGAAAGCTTTGTTTTACACATCATTAAGTTTTGCGAATCATTGCTTCTGCTGACTGCTGCTGTAGTACAGGATATGTCAAAATTAATATAACAGCAATAGATCAAAGCTAATAATACCTAACTCCCATTATGCCACCATGAGTGCTGGATCAAGTCACTTCCGCATGCTTACATCTAGTTTTATGTTCTCATCCTCATTTGGGTTCACGTTAAGGAACATCATGTGACCGAAATTTCCGCAGCCCTCCACTACGGCGTCTCTCATAATCATATGGTGGTTTCGGGACGTTAAACCTCACATATTAACAAAATGTTATCATCCGGCTTCCACAACCGGTCTTTTAAGGTTCAGTTCACGTTTCTAGTTGCACTCCGTAAGCTCACTTCTTTTCGTTTAGTCAAGCTAATTAAGAGCTCTGCGACAAGCCTATCTCAAAATTCTCGGCATCAAAGATATTGTGATGGGGCGAGATATAGGTTTATATTGTAGCGTCAACAGAGAATCGGTAGCCGAACTAGATGGCTGGGTTGCCTCTCGCGCAAGCGTTTAACGCACAGGCTTCTTCGTCATCATCTTAAAGGGACACGCTTGCTTATGCCGATGACACACCGTAACATCACTCCCCCGTGGCGGAAGCGCCGTCATGGCGCTTGGTATGGCGGTGACGAACTAGCAGGGTGATACGGCTTGAGTCGGGAAACGTGGACACTGTCCGTCTGGAGTGAGGGGGTCGAAGAGGCTTTGTTCAGGGGTGTGATCTCATAATTCACGTCACTGAGTTGTCGTAACACTTTGTAGGGGCCAGAGTAGCGTGGTAGTAGCTACTCTGATAAGCTGACTTGGCGGTTTGGTGTCCAGAGAAGGAGCAGGGACGCCGGCGGGAAGTGAACGCTTTGGTGGCGACTGTCGTAACGTTTTTTTTGGTGCTCTTGCGACAAGTGTGGCCGGTCATGTGCAAGCTGACGGACTGCATGGGCTCCAGAAACGACATCTCTAGCGTACTCAGTAGACAAGGGGGCTGCCAAAGGAAGGAGCGTGTCGAATGGTAACTTTGGATGTCGGCCAAATAGCAAATAAAACGGTGAATAACGAGCATCGTCGTGCCGTGAAGAGTTGTACGCAAAGGTGACAAAGGGGACTGCTTTGTTCCAGTCATGATTTTCTGGTGAAACGTTCATTTACAGCATTCACGTGAGCACTCGGTTCAGACTCTCGGTCAATCCATTCGTCTGTGGATGATAAGCGGCGGTAAGCTTGTGCTCAGTGGAACAGGGGCGGAGAATGTCATTCACAACACGTGAAAGGAAGTACCTCCCTCGATCAGTAAGCAGCTGCCGCAGAGCGCCATGATGAAGAATGACTTCATACAAGAGAAAGTCGGCGATGTCAGTAGAGCAGCTTGCGGGCAATGCTTTATGGCAATGCATTTGATGGCAAAGCGTGTGGCGTAATTTGTGGCGACTGCAACCCATTTATTTTCAGAGGTGGACGTAGGAATTGGGCCCAATAGATCAAGGCCAACACGAAAGAATGGTACAGCCGGAATGTCGATGGGCTGTAGGACGCCAAACGGTAGCACAGATGGGCGCTTGCAGCGTTGGCAGTGGTCACAAGCAGTGACGTAGTGAACCACGAAACGATACAGGCCGGGTCAGAAAAAGATACGTCGCACACGATCGTAGGTACGAGAGACGCCTAGGTTACCAGCTGTAGGTACGTGGTGTAGTTGTTCGAGTACATTGGTATGCAGATGATGGGGAAGCACAAGTCGTCATTCTGGGCCATCGGTGTTGAAGCCGCGATGGTATACAAAGTTGTGCAGTTCGAACAAGTGAACAGAATTGTCTGTTGGAGCAGAGGTCAGACGCTCGATGATGGAGAGTAACGATGGGTCACGTCGTTGTTCGGTGGAGATATCACCCAAAGCGCGGATGAAGAGCACGCAGGGGTCTGAGTCAAGGTCTGTCAAATCGGGCGTTTCAACCGTATGACGTGACAAACAGTCTGTCTGTGTGCAGGCGTCTCGACTTGTAGTTGACCACGAACAAGTATTCTTGTAGACACAGCACCCAGTGACCGAGACGTCTAGATGGGTCCTTTAGCGACGAGAGCCAGCAGAGAGCATGATGGTGAGTTACAACAGAAAAAGTTCGGCCATACAGGTGTAGAGAGGAAGAAGATTATGTGCCGCAGTGGGTCACGCCTTTAGCAAGAGGAGCCAAGCGCGAGCGTTTGCCCCGAGTGCTGTGATTCCTAGGTCCATTGCTGCCGCCCGCTTTCCGCATTAATAGACCTGCTGTGCAAGTACTACTTGCGCCAGTAAACCCCGTATCAAAGTGGTGGAGGTGCGGGGTAGAATAGCAGCAACAGCAGCGTAAGTCAATGGAGCGGTGACAGGTGTTGTCTGAGAGACGGACGGCAGTGCCTCAGAGACCTGCGCCTGTATTACCTGTCTGATGGCGGGCGCGAGACGCTCAGAAGAGGGTTCCGTTGCCGGTTGTTACGACACACACGAAAGTTGTCGGGCCACCTCCTCGCGCACATATCGTTTGATTTACGACATGATTGTGTTGTGGTCTCCACCTAGGGTCAATGCCGCGAGAGTTTAGTCGGTAGGCCCTGGCTGCCGTGTCATGACTCATTGTTTGCGTAATTCCTCGAAGCTCTGGCAAAGAGTGGCGAGTTCGGACATGGTACAGGGGCCCTTGGCCAGCAGCATCTGGAAGGCGTCGTCGTATATGCCCTTCAAGATGTGTTTGATCTTGTCTGCTTCGATTATTGAAGGGTTAAGGCGCTTGCAGAAGTCGAGCACATTCTTGATGTAGCTTGTGAAGCCTTTTCCTCAAGCTGTGCGCGTCCCCGTAGACGCTGTTCAGCACGGAGCTTGCCTACCTCGGGGCGACCGAATACATCGGTAATGCGTAGCTTAAAAGCACCCAAGTGGCGAATTCCGACTGGTGGTTGTTAAACCAGAGACTCGCTACCTCTTTCAGGTAGAAGCGTACATATTGCAGCTTTGATGTGTCGTCCCACTTGTTGCTTGCACCTACCTTCTTAAATGTCGACAGTCCATCTTCTACGTCTTGCTCATCGGTACCTTCGGAAAAAGGTGGATCGCGCACGCGTAGCACAGTGGGCACGATGACCATCAGAGGCTGGATCGTACCTTGCTGGGTGTTTTCTTCAGCCATTTCTGGGATGGCAGGTAGTTTCCTGTTGCGGAGTTCCAGGTTGAGTTACCCCGCATAAAAGGAGGAGTAACAGCGTTACTCCTCCAGGAGGAGCAATCGTTCAGGTTACTGGCAGGTTCCGATGGCAGAGTGTGACAGTCCCAAAACAGCGTTCGTTACGCCGGATGGCCTATAAGAATTCACGGTTATGCCATTCTGTCTGTGCAATGCACCTGAACTAATGATGGACAGCATTTTACGCGGCCCTAAATAGCAGGAATGCTTATGTTACCTTGATGATGTTACCGTATTTTCTCCTGATTTCCCTACCCACGTCGACTGTTTGCACACAATTATTCAGTTCCTTACTAAGGCAAACCTCCAGCTTAACCTAAAGAAGTGCCGATTCGGGGCTCCAACTTACTATACTTGGTCACGTTGTGTCAAAGAATGGAATTTGCCCCGACCCGGACAAACTTCGAGCCGTAGCCAACTTTCCGAAGCCGACTTCACTCAAAGAACTTAGGGGCTTCATCGGCTTGTGCTCGTATTTTCGCTGTTTCATCCACAACTTTGCATTAATAATAGCCCCACTTACGCAACTACTGAATGGTCCAGCTAATCTTTCTAATTGGACCCCGGCATGTGACGACTGCGCCGCCTCCTTACGTCGCCACCCATTCTACGCTATTACGACCCAAGTGCCCCCACTGAAGTGCACACAGACGCCAGTGGCGTTGGTCTGGGAGCACTACTCGTGCAACAAAAGCTCGCTATTCCAGAGTACGTCGTCGCATATGCATGCCGCGCACTCACGAAAGCGGAAATGAACTACTCCATAACTGAAAAAGAATGCCTCGCAATCGTTTGGGCATTAAGCAAGTTTCGTTCTTGTACGGACAGAGTTTCGACGTTGTAACAGATCACCACGCACTTTGTTGGTTGGCGTCGCTAAAAGATCCTTTAGGTCGCCTTGGACGTTGGGCTATTCGCCTACAAGAATTCGACATTTGTGTCGTCTACCGCTCAGGGCGAAAAGACTCTGATGCGGACGCCCTCTCACGATCACCAGTGATATCCAGCGCAGACCTGCATTCGGATGCCAACTTTCCCATCACTCCCATTTCCCTCTTAAGCATGCCGTCTGAACAGCGGAAAGACCCATGAATAAAATCTCTCGTTAACATTCTTTCCGACTCCTCAACGTCTGCGTACCCACGCCGCCAAGACATACATTTTGAGATACAGGATGCGCAACTATACCGCAGGAACTATCACACGGATGGTCGTAAATGGCTCTTGATTATACCACGCCACATGCGATTGGATGTCCGTGCGTATTTTCACGCCGACCCACAAAATGCTCACGCTGGTGTGTTAAAAATATATCTCCAGATCCGCCAGCGTTACTACTGGCGTGGTTTGTACACCTTTGTAAAAAAATACATTCGGTCCTGTTCATTATGCCAACGACGAAAGACAGCGGCCCATTCACCTGGATTATTCCAGCCTCTACCGTGTCCGGCGCGCCCTTTCGACCGCGTTGGAATCGATATATATGGTCCCCTTCCATACACTGCCACTAGAAATCGATGAATCATTGTCGCGGTCGACCATCTGACGAGGTATGCTGAAACAGCTCCACTACCTACGGCTGATGCACGTGACGTAGCCAATTTTGTCTTGCGACGCTTCGTATTGCGTCATGGGGCACCACGTGAGCTACTGAGCAATCGAGGGCGTGTCTTTTTATCCGAAGTTGTACAACAACTCCTTCGGGCATGCCGCACGGTGCACCGCACCTCTACAGCCTACCACCCGCAGACCAACGGTCTAACTGAGCGCTTCAACCGAACGCTAGGAGACATGCTCACCATGTATGTCGATTCCGACCAATCGAACTGGGATGTTATATTTCCATTTGTGACTTATGCGTACAACACCGCGACGCAGTCAACCACAAGCTTCTCGCCTTCTTTCTTTTATATGAGCGTGAGCCATGCTCCACCCTTGATACCATTTTGCCGTATCGTCCCGACGTCAGAGTTCAACCCTCTCTCTAAAATTGTGCACCATGCTGAAGAGCGTCGTAAGTTTGCCGGATCATTCACCTCGGACAAGCAAGCACTCGAAAAAGACCGCCATGACCACGACCAGCAAGTCGAGACTTTTGCCGTGGGCCCGCTCGTCTGGCTCCGACTGTCCTTCCACTCCCCAGGTCTGTCCTCTAAGATTGGCCCCAAGTTTCACGGTCCTTATCGCGTGGTCGAACGTTGATCTCATGTCACATACGTGATCGAGCCGGTCACACCACCTACAGACAGGCGACGCCTTGGTCGTGAGACTGCCCACGTGAGTCGTGTCAAGCCCTATGACGACCCACTCCTATTCTCGTCACTTTGACTTGCCAGGATGGCTCGTCTTCGTCGCCGGGGCATTGTAGAGAGGAAGAAGATTATGTGCCGCAGTGGGCCACGCCTTTAGCGAGAGGAGTCAAGCGCGAGCGTTTGCCCCGAGTGCTGTGATTCCTGGGTCCGTTGCTGCCACCTGCTTTCCGCATCAATAGACCTGCTGTGCAAGTACTACTTGCGCCAATAAACCCCGTTTCACAGGTTAAGCCTAAATTTTGTGACAGCCCACACGAAAGCTAAGCATTCATGCTCAGTGATGAACTTCCGTTTGGCAGGCGAAAGAAGACGACTGTTGTAAGCAATTACGTGGTCCTTCCCATTCTGTCGTTGGCTGAGGAACGCCCCGATTCCATGGGCACTGGCTCCGGTTTGAAGCTCTGTAGGTGATGCAGGGTCAAAATGGGTCAGTATTGGTGGCGTAGTCGTAAGATGAATAAGAGCTGAAAAGGCGTCCGCTGCGCTACGCCCCACGCGAAGGGAACGTCCTTATTTAAGAGATAATTAAGCGGTCGGTGCCGACTTCTAATTGAAGCAAAAAATAACAACCGGCATCAGCGGGGAACCGCGAGCGATAAACACCACAATGCATGCATGCAAATCAATGCCCTCAGTCTAAGCCATCACAATACCCACAAGCCTAGTCCAGTTAATTGAAAACCTCAATGTGCTCCAATGCGTTATTCACATTTTATGCCTCACTGATGTTTCCACGACTCATGGAAACCTGTCTTTTAGGCATGCATTTTATTGCTAGGCAAGTTGTGCGTTCTTACTAATACATAATTTTTGCTGTAAAATACATTTTTCCAGCATTTTCGGCTCATACTTATCAACGGCGCAAAATAAACGGCACTCAAAATGATGAGAACACAAGGACGTTTTTGTGTTCTCTTCAATTTGTGTCCCGAGTTTTTTTTTCGCAGTTTATGGACCCACACCAACTCGCCCAACTCTCAGTGCTACTGAACGAAATTTCCAGCTCAATTGCAGCATGTGAAGAATATAAAGCGGGCTTCTGTGCTAACCACGAATCTTCCACTGTGCAACAGTACTTGCACCTTTCGGAGGTACCTGATACGCCCAAACACTTGTCTTTTTTAACCGACGGCTTGCCTGAAAAACTCCTCAGCTTTTTTTTTTAATTTCTTAAAGAAACATTTCGGATGTGCATCATGACGCGGTTTTCTGAAAGCAGGACGTCTGCCCCATAGAGTTTACTAAAATTAATTTGAAGCTACTCTGGCGCTGCGATCATTCAGCGACCATCCATGGGAAAGATGGGTAGTGCACATATTTGCCTTGTGTTCGTACTCGCGAGAGGCGAATCGCACGAGTGGGTCCGTCTATTGCTGTTTCGGCTTTGTTTTTAAGGAAAGTACAAACACTTTTGAACTTCGTGACCATATTTAAAATGTTAAGCCAAAAAGAATAAAGTGGTGAAGCGCAACCGCCGAACATTTGATAATTTTTGGTTCATGAGAAAACAGTTTCAAGCCACACGAACACACACGGATTCAGAAGTACGAAAATTCGACAAATCTGTGTACTATACTATATACCCATCATTCCCGTGCTCACTGAAGCGCCGTGCGATGCAGCTCTCATAGACACTAGCGTCGGAGTTCCCTCTAGTGTATTCTTATGAAACTGTGTGGTCAGCCCACACAGCACAAATATTTCCGCTATTTCGTCCCCGAAATCTCTCAGAATAATTCACATAAGGTGATGTCAACAAAACAGCCCGTTCACAATAACAATCGACAAACTTCCGCTCAACGCTGAGCGAATGTACCACCGTGGCCCTATAGATGTAGCGGCCGTAGTTGTCTATGTGAGCAGTGCTGCAAGTATACAAGCCGCACCTTTTGAGGTAGTGAACAGCTAGCTATGTGTACCGTCGCCTAGGGTTATGTGTACACTGGTGCTCGAAGTATCACAGACTACGGGAGCGCGTCATTAAATGCCCCACTGCCTTCTTACGGCCGCTTGCGAAGCTCGAAAGCATGAACTGCACACACGCGTCCTTTTATAACTGTCAGCCTGCTTGTTCGCTCGCTTCAAGTGAACATGCAGCAGAACGACAGAGAAAAACGCGAGCCGCCACTAATATAGTCGCTGTGGCAGCACTTAACAACTTTCCTGATCGAAAAGCTTTCTGCTTCATGAAAACTTCATCGTAGTCCGGGATGGGTGGAATGCTTCGTTAGCCTCTGTTTTAAATACAAGTGTAATTTTCAACTCGAAAGTGTTTTATGCCAGTGTCTACCACAGATCCACAAACGTACTTTCGTTATGAAAGTGACGTTGAAAAATATGTAGTAAGATAGCAATGAAAAAAAAATGGCCCCGTAGCCGCATGTTACACTGCAAATGCCGTCAAAAGACTACAGTCTTGCGTCTAAAGAGAGTGAACAAAACGTTTATTTGATGTTCTGAGCAAGAAAATTGGTGAATGGTATTCTGGAAGCGCTGCGTTAGAGGGCCTCGAGCGTGCAGCGAAAGCGAACGAACGCATCAAATCACGTCACACGTGAGACTTGAGCGATATCTGGTAGTTATCTTGGAAAACGAAGCGCGTGCGTGCGTGCCCGTCTGAGAGGCGATAAGGTATAGAACGCAAGACGACGGGTAGGTGCCACCACCGTGTCATCTTAGCAAAGCGTTGGAAACACTTGCCTTTCCATGCAAGCGTTGTATCGTCAGCACAGCGTGATATGCGCTATGGTCCTTAGAATTGCTTATGTATGTAAGCCTTTTCTAGTAAAAAGACACGCAGAGAATATTGACGTGTTGTTATAGTGCCTCGGACATGCGCAATAATTGCTTTTTAATTGGCAATCCCACAAGTATGACCGCTAAAGCTTCAGCAATATTTGCGGGCGCTCTGGATAAGGTCGGTCGTTTAAAGAATCGTTTGGTGCTGTTTAGTGTATCGTTAAAGGTGGGCAAACAGACAAATGTACAGACCGACCGACAGACAGACCCAAATTTTTGCGCCGGCGGCCTTCAAGAAAGACTATCGTCTTTAACAAATAAAACTAGCAGGCAAGCAATCGTCGCGCGCAATCGACCCATAGCAACATCTCGATTCTGAGCGCGTGGCGCTAACCACAACGCCACAAAACGTACGTTGTCTAAAGTGCTACAGTCAAGCGATTTATATACGCCGTACACCGTTTGGCTGTCCGGGTGCTTGTTAAAAAACCCCAAGTGGTCGAAATTTCCGGAGCCCTCCACTACGCTGTCTTTCAAAATCATATGGTGCTTTTGGGATGTTAAACCCCCCATATCGATCAATCAACCGTTTGGCCGTTCTAGAGTTTTGAGACCTAGGTGCGTCTTTGTTTCAGCGGCGAGATGGCACGAATGTCGTTGGCTCCACGAAGCGATACATTCACGGAGCATGATTAAGGCCAAACCTCATAAGCGCGAAAATGCACGCAACAGCGACAAGCGACGTGACGTAGATCGGCTTCGCGCGATCAGTCGCTAGCGCAGGCAAACCTCATTCACGCGACGGCTTCGGCGAGCGAATTCCACTGTTGCTGGCATGAGGCCGTCTTCTCGCACCAAGAAAACCGCGTAGCGAGTGGTATGCAATTTAAAAATAAGATATATTGTTGTGTAATGAAACGGAAAGTGTTTATTATTGCCTTGCAGCATTTTTTATATGCACATGCGTAATAAACATTGCGTTATTTCTTGTTGCGCATACGTGACTAGGGCAGGGTCACGTGCACCTATGTAGTCTTTGTCTTTTCCGGTTTTTCGCTATTGGCTGCTTGAGCCCAGCACTTCCGGGCGATGAGCGACAGTTTCCAAATCTGGAGAACCGAGCGATCGCGCGAAAACGAGCACGCGACACGTCGCGCGAACGCCCTGTTTCGTCGCTCATAGCATCGCTCGTCGCTTTCGCGTGCATTTTCGCGCTTATGAGGTTAGGCCCTTACTCCTGCTCGCGTGCTTATCAGACTCGTGATTTGGGAGAGAAGGAACGTTAGTTCCCGTGCTGCCGCCACCGCATTTACGAAAGGAGCACGCTGCTTAGAAACAATGTCGCAGGAAGAATCGTGCTAGTTGTTCGCACTTGTCCTATGTATACTTGTGCGCTCATTTCGTGCTTCTTTCTGTTTGAAGACGAGCTGTGACAGTTGTTAGTGCGCGCTCATCCTGTGTTCGCTAATTTCATGCGTGTTTTCTGCTTCAGGTCTGCGCTGCAAGTTTCCGGCTGCTTGCAGTCCTCAACGTGAATTTGCAATTTGTTGCTTTTGCTGAAACAATGCCCTATCAACGCTCAACTACCTCTGTAAGAAGACGTTTCACTTTCCTGTTATATCGATACTTACATAAGGAGATCAGCCACGTTTTTTTGTAACTTTGTGCTATAGCCCCACGTGGTGATCTAGAAGCTAAGGTACTCGGCTGCTGACGCGCAGGTCGCGGGATCGAATCCAGGCTGCGGTGGCTGCATTTTCTACGGAGGTGAAAATATTGTAGGCCCGTGTGCTCAGATTTCGCTGCACTTTGAAGAACCCCAGGTGGTCGAAATTTCCGGAGCCCTCCACTACGGCGTCTCTCATAATTGTATGATGGTTTTGGGACGTTGAACCCCACATATCAATCAATCTACTCTGTGCTCTAAACAGATGGTTGCAGAGTTTTTTTATTGCGCTTATGAATGGGCGCAATATACTCGCTCCAAACACCACAAGAAATTGCAGCATGCATGATCTTGTTCAATGCATTAGTTTAGTGGATAAACTTATAAATGATTTCTAAAAAAAATTGACGCCGAGCATGTCTTGTGCGCCGCGGAACGTCTCGAAACAAGGTGTGCAACGCTTCATGCACCCAGCATTGCCAGTACAAGTTCCGTATTTTGATTACAATCACATCGCTTGGTGCTACCACGGTGCCTTCTGAAGTGGCACACTGCGTTTACTCTGGCGTTTCGGTGCATGAACATTTCATGCGAGCGAACTAGTGGCTGGCAGGTAAAAATAATTGGCAGCATATCAACGGAGTGAATGATGGGGAGTGGGGCGAAGCATTCGTCCGTCCATTCGTTCTTGCTTCCGTCCGTTCCTGCGTACGTCTGTGTAACCGTTCATGCGTGCATCTACCCGTCCGTGCGTGCGTCTGTTCGTGCGTCCGTCCCTGCGTTCGTCCATGCATCTGCGGCTGCGTCCGTTCATGCGTTCATCCATGCATCTGTCTGTGTGTCCGTTCGTCCATCTATTCAGCACTCCTAGTACCACCATCTCGCATCTTTTCATCATATGTTCTCCATATAGAAGCACCGCCATCCAGCGGACATTTCAAGGACTAAACGGGAGGTGGCACATGCACACTTTCTTACGGCTTGCGCTTCGGGTTTACTTCCCACCTTTAACCACCTCGAGTTAATGGTATATACTAGTTCACTGTATTCATGGCTATGTGGCCAACGCTCGCTAAATCTTTCTAAAACCAAGGAGGTTACACCCAGCGAGTATAACGTAGCAACCCTTTCTTGTCAGATCGTGCTCAATGCACATGCCAATAGCTGCTAATAGGGATCGCAGCGTGCGCATTACCTAAAGGCCGAATGCTCCCGTCTCTCATTCCCCCTTAGCAGCCTTTAACATGTACATTGAGCACTATCTTTTATTGTTCAACAACGCACAGAAGAAATCTCTCACCGGAACCACCTTGGAGGTCAAAGTCCTAAGGACCGCTATTTCGGGTATGTGCCGCTGGTGGTTACGTACTACGAGAGACGCACAAGCCACGCCATAAGGAGCTTCGCCCCTAAAAGGACGCGAGTGCTCAGAGCAAGACTTTGAGCTACGGAAGCTGGCATCAGAAGGCGCCGGGGTACTGTTTGCCACGCGCTACCATAGACTCTTTAACAATAATTAACACCTGTACGGCACTCCGCATCTCCCGACGCAACCCCACACCTACCCCGTGCACGTTACTTGCGTAAAAGAGAAGCCACCGCGTGGTGAAAACTTGTCAATTAACCACTAGGTATATTGAGCACATTACTAGAAACTTAACGAGGACTATGAACTCCTTGAGTGCACTCCAACTGCACACCCGCTATACATTCTCACCTCTCAATTTCATCACCGGGTGCCGGTAAAGCTTCTCGCGACGACAGTTCGGTAGCCCTCGACGAGTCCATATCGGCGTGGTATCCTTGTGCACGATTTCTCATACGAATCGCCTGGGTCTATAGTTCACCAGCTGGTAAAGTTCGGGCACAAACATAAGTGGAACGCAGTCAAGGCTTCTTTACGTTCCACGCATAACTGACAAGCTGATCGATTCGTGTGCGAACAGCAGAAACGTAGCATCTAGGTGGAAAGCATACCGGCTGCCACTACACTAACTGCAGAAAAGCGAATGACATGCGACAGCTGTCCAGAGCCGTCCCAATGTAACGAGGCGACGTGCGTCCCATGTCCGCAGTTTCCACGACTTTGAGGTGTGTTCATTTCTGTTGAAGCACTGCAATGACGCCAGCATTGACACTGATGACTGCAATTGACGCGCGAAGCACGCCTTGGAAGCTTTGGCTATGGCGGCAGGAGCCGCGAAGAAACGAGGTGACTAGGTAAGCGTGGAGGAGCATTCGGTGCGAGTAACGCCGAAAAAAAAAAGATCCTGTACTCTGCAGACACGTGTACCAATGGCCACAGTTTACTGCGACGGCCCGGAAAAATTCCGTGTGATATCTGGACAGCGAGGCCACTATCACGCCCACCGGTCGTGTACTCATAAAACGGTGTCGCTCGTCGCAATAGCCATGACGTGCAACTTACGAGCACGCGTCATTTCAAGATTTTTTTCTTTGACTGCTGTTCCGCCGTTTTCTTCGACTGCTGTTGCGCAGCTCATTCGTCCATAGCCCCCCCCCCTACCCCCCCCAAAAAAAAGAAATCTAGGCCAACCCCTAGCATTGCGCAGTACCATGTCAACTCGCGGTATACAAGAAACTTATGATTTCTATTCATACTGGCTGCATTAGACATAAGCCGATTCCGGAGAAGTGGAACTACTTTATTCGTGCCATAAACGTTTTGAGAGAACAGTTCAAAATGAAAGAGTCTGTTGCATTGGTCTTGTGGTCACGATGCTCGGATGCTGATCCTAAAGTCTCCGGTTTGATCCCGGCCGCGGCAGTCGCGTTTTGATGGAGCTGAAATTAGGAAGGCCCGTAAAGTGTGCGATGTCGGACGACGTCAACAAACACGAGATGAAAGAAAATGCTCCCGCATCCCTCCACATCAGCCTGCCTCGCTATCATAATATGCTTTCGACGCGTAAAACCCCACAAATCATTATTAGGGTAAGCGAGTGGGCGGATATCAAAGTGCGTATAGGTAAACAAGTTTGCCAAACGCGATCGACCAGATAATGTAAAACATGTACTGCATTTCGGTTTTTCGGCTGCAGCGTCAATGTAGTTGTCAGTCACACGACTCAAATTCAAAACATAAAAAATTGCCCGCAGCTTCCCTCGGGGGAACACTGAGGAGGATGCGGAAGCATGTAATTGGTTAACGGGTGTTAAATTGCGACTTACTTGGGTCGATGGCTAAATTGGTTAACGTGGTTGTGAAATGGGGTGTTAAATGAGTGAACACGTACGGCATGTATGCGAAAGGGCGGTGTTTTATTTATTGCGACGAACCAACGGACGAGCGGCAACTGAGCGAGCGAGCGCCGACCTTGAGTATATATACAGCGCGACGGTGCATGCGCTGTCAGCTGTCGAATGTTCTCGAAGCAGAAGCGCGCGCGCGGCACAGATGGCGACGGCGCGACGGCGCATGCGCTGTCAGCTGTCGAATGTTCTCGAAGGAGAAGCGCGCGCGGCACAGATGGTGGGCGACGGCGCGACGGCGCATGCGCGCGCGTCAGCTGTCGAGTGTTCGAGAAGCGGTACGGACGGCGCGGACGGCGCACTACAAGGCGTGAGTATAAGATGCTTCCGCAACTAATATGTTGAACGATTTTGAGTACTTTGTACTCAACTATGGGAGAGCACTGAGCCGTCCCGCTAAAACAGTTTAGTGGCTGGTAACAGAGTTAGACACATGCCTGAATACACAGGCATGGTTCAGTGTGCACCGACGCTCGCGTAGGTTTTAAATAGCTAACTTTACCGTACAAGCTCATGTTTGTGTTAGTGGTTTCCGTACCAATACTTTACCTTCCTGGTGCATTTAATGTGAAACTTTGACCGTTTTAACTCGGACACATGTATGCTTTTGAAGTGCAACAAATAACCTTATACTTGATGAACGCGTGAATATTGCAGTAGGAGAGAACGAGTGATTATTGTATCAGACGTAATGAATTAGCTCAACTAAGGCGGTGCGGACGGCGCGGACGGCGCGGACGGCGCACTACAAGGCGCGAGTATAAGATGCTTCCGCATCTAAAAGGTTTACGTCACCGTGTTATGGCAACTGGCGCTTCACGGGAGGTCCTAATCCAATAACAGACGGGCGTGTGTCTCACTCGGCCGCCGTGAACTTGACACGTCTGTCTGGTTAGCTCACGCTAATCTCCGGTACTGACTTTTCGCGAAGCGCTGGTTGCTATGACTACGGGAGATCAAACTTGTGCCTTGAAGTTTTTCTGTACCACTGATAGATACGCGCTGCCGTCACTGAGCCGGATGGGCGCCTTCCATTGTAGTTTTTGCTGTTCAGTCGCACCTCGTATAAGCAAGCTTGAAGCATCGCTACTTGAATAAACAAAGATTATGTAAAGGGTGGTGAGAAGTTCCCAGGCCACCGCGGCTGCTTGCTACGTATATCGGGGAGCTCACACCGTAATTTAGCCTCGACGCATTTTGGGGTGAAGTGGGTGCGTGGCAGAGAGGTGTGGATTCA
This sequence comes from Rhipicephalus annulatus, assembly GCA_013436015.1. Classification (NCBI taxonomy): domain Eukaryota; kingdom Metazoa; phylum Arthropoda; class Arachnida; order Ixodida; family Ixodidae; genus Rhipicephalus; species Rhipicephalus annulatus. The sequence goes on from WOVY01011931.1 coordinate 291,939, forward strand.
CTCTGTCTTTCTCTTGCTCTCTTGATAAAAAAAACGAAGAAAAAGATAATGCGTAATGTTTCCGCATGCACTGTTCCCTCTTTGAATTTCGCGATCATGTGGCGTGTAGCGAGGAAGCGCTGTTTAGTAAATTGGTGCATGACGCTTGCGGCAATATTTTAAATGGACACCGAATTCTTGTCTACATTTTTCGGCTACGGGAAGGTCAGTGTCGCGCGTTTACATTGCTATGGACGCGCTGCGACTTTCAGACATCTGCGTAACTGAATTTGCCGCATAGGAACGTGCTCGGAGCTGTGAATGTATACTATAAAAGTAAACATATTCGCCAGAAGTCTGTCTGGTAGAGTAAAGCTTACGCAAATAAAACAAACTATGCAGCCACTTTTAGTCTATTGCTTTTAATGCTAATAGTAAAATTATAAACTGCCCAAAGTTTCGGGACTGATTCGGTCCTTCCCAGGGGTGGCTGTCCGGCCAAGCGATGCATGCGGCCGGAGAACTTTTGACCAACAGTGTACCTTAGACTGTGAGCTGTTTTTGAGCCATCCTGCTACACAGCCACGCGTGGCGATCACGGCTCTTACGGTGACGCAAGCGCCTCGTAGGTTCGCCCGACGCAATGTTTAACTACTTGCCAATGACATGACTACCCGCCGTGCACGTGGTGCCATTATTGGGGCACGAAGTTTGCGCATCCGTTGACTCGACCACTCGTGTCGGCATGCCAGCTGCGAAGAAATGTTGAGGCCGGTGATCTATCGAAGGCGACGCTGACACGATCTCCACCGACCCTCTGCCAAGGCTAGTGGCCTAACCCACATATCTGCGGGTATCTTTGACAGCTCCGTCTGCTTGAGACGCCGGGTGCGCTCTCCAATGATCCCGCCAAGTCATTGTGACACCCGCTCCTCTATGGCCACAACGACCGGGCGCTTTCAGTTTCGTCCGCTGCGTTTTTCGCAGGATCGCCCGCCAGAGACCCACTGGTGGCCGACGGTTTGTTCCCGTTGTCGACCTGAACTGTTCACGTTCCCGTTTTGTTTCACGACCTGTACACTTTTGTATATACGTTATCATTGTTTTTGTTCCTGGTTCATTTTTTTGCGGGGGGAGAGTAATCTGTAGCGTCATAATCATCGTCATCACCATATCTTAGCAAGCTCGCCCCGCCTCTCTGCAGCTCATTCCTAACTCGAGCTGCGCGAGAACAGCACAGTTTCACGTGCCTGGCGTCGAAATCGGCACGGCCCCGCCAGCCGCCTACACGACGTCTCTCCTTCACGCTAAACATCCTTGGGCTTCACTTTCAGAACATTGGCACTGCGGCTGTTACGAGCACTCCCATTAGTACACTAAACGTTTTGTAATATAAGTATAGGATGCAAAGCCTAAGCATATTGCGTGCACCCTTCACAGCAGCCAGCAGCGGTTGCGGTCTGACAAGGGCAAAAAATTACGTCTCACACGTAAGCCCCCATAAACCGCGACGTGGTATACTGGGATGAAGGACGTACAAAACACAACCAGAAGAAGATGTAAAGGACCTGCGCAGGTGAGAAAGGGCGCACTATAACTGTATAAATGAAATGCAGAATATTGAACAGAAAACTACGCAAGCATGTGCGTAATTATTACGGTACACACGCGTTAGCATCAAGCTTCTCATAATACGCGTACAAGGCAGCCTCGACCGTACCAAAAGCAAGGTTGAAGAACACACACAGGCTGCTTTGTGTAAAAACCGCCCGGATGGCGCAGCGTCTCCTGCGTCTTCTCTGGACCTGAACAAAGTGTTTATTCTCATCACAATCATCAACATCATTTCCCGCTAAAGTAAATCATGTGTAGGTGTGATGCAGTGGGAAATAACGCTTACACTGGCGGCGGCGTTGACGCTGGCGCTCTTTATGCGCAAGCGCATGAGAGAAACCATGGGAGGCGTAAAGCATAGCGCACAGTGATGGGCCGGCGTTTCTTACTGGAGCATGCCAATCGCTGCGAATGGGAAATGAGAAGCAGAAGGCTCCGATTGGACACAGAGACCCGTAGCTCACTTTAGGTTAATGCACATTGTGTTAATTGTTAATAAAAGCGAATGAATTTCCTTGTCGGGCTATGTCAGGCGTCCGTCGGGATCCGTCCACCATTCTCTTTCATAGCAACAGTTGCGGACGCACGCACTTATCCTTGCCTCTAGCGACTGGAGCATGTGGTGCGAGAGAGTGTAGGAGAGGGTAGATGCATTGCTTCGCCAGTCCTCTCTCCTCTCTGCGCTCCACTTTTCCGTCCACTCGCGCTTCACACTCGGTCGTTCGCTGGCTGGGTACCTCTCAAGAACATCCGGAAATGTGTGCTCGAGACGTCGCTATGAAACGCCGACCAAAAACGATGTTTGTTTTGTTCACTTCATAGTATTTTTTAACCGTGCACGCTAGCTACGGGAGCTGGAAACACATACTGCGTTTCTCACGACATAAAAACATCACGTGCGGTGAGTTACGCTATTGGCTGCACGGTGTAAGAAAAAAAAGCATCATATTCTTCTAACGCTGGGTTCTCACGTGCGAAACGCTGTTATGAACGCTACGCAATGCATTCGCATTTCCTCACGATTCCCTTCGGAGAGGTGGGGCAGTTTTCGTTCAACAACGCACAGATTTCCCACCGCGACTACCTTGGAGGTCAAGATCCAATGCCGATGTATACAGGGCAGCCAGTGAATGGTTGTGCAGCGAGTTATCGATTTCTTCGATCAATAAACTCGCCGGCACACGCTGCCTGCGTCCACGTTGCAAGGCGAAAGAGGAAGAGAGCGTAGGAGGAAAGAGATAAGGGGAGGAGATGCGCTTGCGCATTATGGTAGGGAAGTCACTACGCTGGCATTACTATAAGATGCATCGGATCTAAAAACGAAATGGTTAGTCGCAGCTAAATGAAACGAACGACGTATGGTTTCCGTCCTTTGGCGCTTGTAAGAATATTTTTATATTGTCTTTAATTAGCTACTTACTGAACATGAGTTCAATAAAAATTTATGTTCACGTCACGGTCAAGGAATTTTGTTACTGTTTTTAGAGAACATTCACGAACGACTGATCTAATTTCTCGCGGCAATGTACAACCTCAGCCACGTGTGTGTAAAACACGCGAACACCCGTTTTTTTTTACTGCGGGGAGACACCTTAAGGCAGTTTTGGACTCTAACAATCATCAGCCTCACTATACTCGGCAACAGCTTTTCTTGACATTGGAGCGAAGGCTACGGAGGCGGGGCCTCCGCACATTTGTGTTACTATGCAAGTAGTCCGGCAGCTTGCAGCCGATTTCGGTTCCAGTTTCGGTTTTCGCTTGCTCGCTGCGCTAGTGTGTTTAGCAAAATGTATGCATGCAAAATGGGAACGTCAGAGTTAAACTTTTATGAGAGTGCATACATGCAGCTAGTTACTGTGCTGTTTATATACTGGTACACATAAAATTTTCCGTTGTTCAGAACGTTTTCCCAGCATTATTCAGCCTTTATAACAGTGATGTTTAGGTTCCGTGTTCAGCCCAGTATATACGGGTATGCGCCACACGTGATCGAATGTTAACATTTACGGTATTGAGCGCTGGTACAGGCGAAATGGAAGGCCGGTTGCGGCACGATCCGGCCATCGGCCTGTCTTGTTTCAGTTTTGCTGTATTCGGTTTACGTCCTCAAAGGCTGTCAGCAATGATCGGCGCAGACTGCGCCTCAGTGTTCGAGAAGCCTCACAATTGTTGTAGATCGTTGTTAAGATTGCGCGCAAGACGCGAACAGTGAAGCTTATTTCAGAGCTTGCGCGGCCCCCAGTGATAAGGCTGGAAAGTTCGATGCGTGATGTATAAAATACGGCGCGTCCCAGCAGACGCAGCCGGCGTGCGGAAAACGTGTTGCCGTCCAAGAAACAAAAAAGAAAGAAAAACTAGGGCGCACGATAACTTTTTTTCCATGAACAGCGTCCCATACTTGTTCTATGCTTATAATGAAGAAGAAGAACATAAACTTTATTTGTCGAATCCAGACGATTCGAGTCCGGCGTTTTTAGTGGGCCTGGGCACCCACCGCGGATGCGGTTCCGCGACCTTGTCTCGAAGCGGCTTCCTCGGCACGCTGGACATCCTTATAATGAAGAAAGTTTTATTTATTCGGGCCAAGTAGCTATTAGAATAAGAAAATAAAATAGGTACTCTTTCCTGGCGCGCGCGCATGCAGGCGGTTCGGCTCTATAGCTTCCACGGTGCTGTCAAGAAAAGCTGTCACCGAGTATACTAGGCTGCGCACGCCTTTGACCCACTACGTAGCCCGAAACTGCCTCAAGGTTCTCCGCCGCTAAGCAAAAACTAGACTGCCTCGATGCACGTGAGCATCGAGACACTCTACAAAAACGGCCTGCTGATGCGCCCTACACAGACGTGGCCGAGGCTGTACATGCTACGTCGTGACAGTTTTCTGCGTTTAGGTAAAGCCCGCGAAGTATGAATTAAAGCCTCGCAATTGCGCTCATGCGCTGCTGCATCATAGCGCTATCAGCAGTGCTTTGAACAAAACTGTTCGCACGGAAAACTGAGGGCATTTTTTTTTAACGTGCCATAAGCGTAAAGTCATGCAAGACAAAACCAAAAGGCGAAAACTCTTCCAATTCCAATGACCCTTATTGAACAAAATATGTTTCGGCTTTATGTATTTCACTGTTGCCTTTATGTAATATTTTTGCTGGCTGCAGTCATCACATTTTGATGGAGGAGAAATACCAGCGCCTCTCATAGCAGATCGTGATTTTGGGGTGAACAATTCCAACCAATATTATCTAGTTAGCATGAGCCCAAGACATCTGGCTATCGTCAGTGTGACCTGCGGCAGAGTAGTGTACTATCATTGTCAAACGAAACCCGAACAGCCGCAAGCCTTCGCGATAGCGTAGTGCATGCCGACCATCGCGAACACTTGCCGCTGTCGGGGTTTCCTTAGACAGTGATAGTACAAGCATTACAAGGTGATCTTTCACACAATAACCTAACGGCAGCCCAAACTAACACCTCAGAAGGTGATGTAATAGCGTCAGCTTAAACCAATGCATTTGGAAGCACCATACGATAGCCAATATTGGCTCATTCGTTACAATTATAAAATGAATAGTTAGACAAGAAAGAGAGGGAGCTAACAACATAAGAGCAAGCATGATTTGACTCTCCTTCTAACGCCTTCACCCAAGTTGTAAAAAACATAAGAACACGGGCGGGCCTTGCTGTCTGTTAGTTCTCGTTGACATTGTAATTGATTGATTGATTTGTGGGGTTTGACGTCCCAAAACCACCATATGATTATGAGAGACGCCGTAGTGGAGGGCTCCGGAAATTTCGACCACCCGGGGTTCTTTAACGTGCACCCAAATTTGAGCACACGGGCCTACAACATTTCCGCCTCCATCGGAAACAGCCGCCGCAGCCGGGATTCGATACCGAAACCTGCGGGACAGCAGCCGAGTAGCTTAGCCACTAGACCACAACGGCGGAGCTCGTTGATATTATATTTAACGAAGAAAAATGAGCCCTTGAAATTTCGACTCTCCTTCATTCAAAGCTGAGTCCCGTGTGACAGCCGAACACATTCAAGTGAATTACCTTGAGCTTAAATATGGCTTGCTTGCTAAATGTTCATAAATGGTGCTTCTCGGTACCACTCACGTGGGTGTAATCCAATTAGTACCGAGAGACGGAGTTTTCTTATTCGCCCGTCTTTTAAAGTGCTTTCGTTCACTCCTCCCTACGTGATGTAGCTAGGCTGTGTGTACTGAATACACAATTACATAATCGCGTACTTGGTAACAATAGAAAAACTCACAATTGGCTACAAGTAGAAATAACCTAACCAATATGTTGACAAATAAATACAATTTTCTCCCTTGTCCTGTCAAAACAATCAAGAAGATTATGTCAAAAGTCGGCATCCTTCATTAATAGCTCTGAGTTAGAATAAAAAAAATATCATCTTCGCTAAAGAACGCGGTGGCTTGTAAATCTTGGAGGCCTCTTGTTCTTTTAAGTTGCAAGATTATTACGGCAGAATATTACTGCCAATGATACTTAAGGAAACCTTGAAATACCTCATGAGCTCAAGCTTAGTGAAGCTTTGAGAAATTGTCTTTTCGCATTGACAAACTACCAACGGTAATTGTTTTCATGTCTCGTGTCCGTTACTTTTGTTTTTGTCTTTTTGTACCATTGATTATAACTCTAGTTAACTTTCTGAAAAAGAAAAAAAATGCTTCAGACCATAACCAAAGCCTCAGAAAGGTGTGGCTATCGTAGTACGATAAAACTTCGATGCTCGGAGCTCTTTTGAAAATGAATTTCGCAATTATTATGAACCATCCGAGACATGAGAGAACATTGAGACTTATGAACGAGACAGGAACATGACGGTGCTCATTTAGGACAAGCGAGCAAACGTTTGGACTTGTCAAGAATCCGGTTCTTAGCAGGCATGAGTCAGAACAGTAAGTTCAAGGGCTCGTTTTTTTGTTTGTTTGTATGGCACGACATTAAGAAAACGAACAGTTCTCACAAATGCGGAGAGAAAACGTTATACGAGGGACAACTTTTCAGGGGATGGCAAATAAGGGCTTTTTGTAACGTTCGCTTGCAACTTGCTTTCTGTGTCCTATATCTCGCGCGGTATTCACGATGTAACTGTTTGAAGTTCTGTATACCTAACCTGGGCAAACATGGAACGTGTTCAAGCATTCTATCTGCAAAATGCTTTCTTGCTATGGAGTAAAGGCGTTCTTCTTTAACTAACTAGATTAAAAGCAGCATTAACATGTAGCGGAAATTCGAAAAGTAAAATAGGTCAATAAACCAAACACACTATACAAGCGGTAGAGTAAAGAAGTTCACGTTTATCTTCTAGGGTCTCCCGCGCCAGTTAAATTTTAGTCCCCATAAATCTTCATCGATAGTCCAGCCGGATCTCTAGGTCATATTGGTGAATCTCGCCTTCGAAAACGCAGCTTAGAAAGCTACATATATCTGCCGAAGGTTATGGAAAACGCTTGTCGGCACACCTTTTATACACTATCGTGTGTTCAGTCTGTCTTCTGACTCGAAGCATGAGCTAGCTATCCTAGGTCGCGTACGTTTCGCGTGGAACCCTCTATCACGTCGTCCACGTCGGCAAAAAAAGGGGGGGAATGATGATTCGGTTGCGACGCCCAGTGGAATTGGAAACGCAACTGCCTGGAATAAACCTGGAGGCAGACGTTTGGGTGTGGTACACGGTTAAACAGGTCCCAGTTTTGAAGCCGCTGATTGAAACTGATTGCGAAACTGCAAGCACTTTCATATTTGGGCCTTCGCCAATCAAAGCTGAGTCGGCTCTACTACATATGCCCGAGTGGTTCTGCAAGGTGCAGGGTTTATTAAGAAAAAAAAGGCGGCGCTTGTTGGATCAGCCTTTTTATTTGAGCTACCTCAGATTTATAGATGGTTTCATCTTGCTGTCTCTAGTGAGCTTAACCTTGCCCCTGATAAAGCTTCTGGAAGGTGTGGGTGCAGCGCATAGCGCCACATACAAGTACTTTAAGAAAGAAGGTGACATAAAAAAAGGTGCACTTGCAACTAAACCTTTTTTTTTGCGTCGATTGAAAATCTGAAACTACGACAGCACTACGTCTTATCGATAATACTGCCACATAGAGGAAGCAAAAACAGATAATACACCGCTGCACCGCAGGCCAAAGTAACATAGTTTCCCACATCCCCCTGACGTGCAAAGTAATATTACTCGTCAAAACTGGACAGCGCCTAAACGATTATCTGAGGGAACGTATAGGGCATGTTAAAGAGTGGCCCAGGAAGTAACTTGGGGCTTCATTGCATCTAGTAGCGAGCCTCTGCAGACTACACAGCTGAGCTTGAGAAGACGAGACTGTTAAAAACATATATGAAAAAGACAAGAGCGAAAGTTATTTGAAGCTTATGTTGCCAACAAGATGGAAAGAAATCCGTCAGTAAGCCGTCTTTTGACCTATTTTGATGTGAAATAGATTATCTCTATGCAATGTGCCAATGGGGTATCGCTTGTTTTCTTCCGCCATTTGGCAGTGTGTTTGGTAACGTGGAGTGTTTTCAAGGCTTTACACATGCAATCCACGCAAATCAAAGTTTAATTGTGAGTGCACCTCTTTCATACTGTCTACTTTCTTATCATTTTCGTGCACGGTGCTAAAACCATACATTTCACTGAAATACCAACTAGTCGGCATTGATTCCCTTGCTTAGCTTCCAAGGAATCACTAGACAAGAATCTATAAAGCCGGGGGGGGGGGCGGTATCACTCATCGTAAAACGTCGGCAAGGTGGCGTTGCGGCAGTTGAGTGACTATACGCTCGATTGCACCAATCGTGGGTAACAGCCGGGTAGTCAATTGTTCATACCTGCGCAGAACCTCTCCTTATGTAGTCACACGCCAGTTGTGTGCCAAATCGGACAGCTAAAATATGCGCGAAGCGTCCACGTGGATACAGTACAATTAACGTAACTTCCTCCCTCTCCAAGTGTCGGTGTGAAAGCGGTTGCAAAGAGGCAAGAAAAAGATTGACAGATCCCACGTACAGTGGGAATCGATGATATGCGAAGCACGAATGAGGAAAGTTTATATGTCACTTTAAGATCACCACAACATTACGAGGTGGAGGTAAATTATCCCGTACACGACTTCCGTGTCTTCATTACCATGTTTGGATGTGTCGTTTACCTTCGTCATCTATTCACGTCACGTGATACAAAATTTAGTATATGTAGAGCTAGCGAAACGGCCCCGTGCACTCATTGAACGTTGTATGTTGTCCTGTTTTTAGATAACGCGCGTGTAACGATTATCATGTTTGCGCCAGTCATATACCTTCGTCATTCATTGACTTCACGTAACACCAAATTTGGTATATGTGGAGCTAGCGCAACGATCACGAGTGCATCATGAAGGGTACAATATACTCCGAAGTAACGTTGACGTGCACGCACGCTGTGAACAGCGACACTATTCGTTATAGAAACGTGAGAACTCTATAATCTAACGCCAGGCATGACCGGCGCGGCCCGACGTCAACCGGCGCTGAATGCGACATACTGCATTTCCAACCCACTACGTTACTCAGACAGCACTGCGTCTGCCGCTTTTCGTAACGGAGAGACACCGGACGCGACGAAGCGAGCATCCGTTAAAGCAACGCAGCGTGTTGCGCGCCTGCGAGTATATGGCAGGACCGGTGACTGGCGTGGCAATGCCGCCGTTACACGACGAAACGAACGCCCACGCGCACGCGCGCCGTGTCACACCGAAGTGTATTGGCGTCTTGACTGTGGCATGTAGTCATGTTGTCACATGACACGCATCTCATGATTATCATGTTTGCAGCAGCCACGTACCTTCGTCATTCATTGACGCCACGTAATACCAAACTTGGCATATGTGAAGCTAGCAAAATGGCCGCGATTGCATCATAAGTGTGGCATGTAGTCATGTCGTTGCATTACATGCATGCCGAGATTATCATGTTTGGATGCATCATTTACCCCGATGTCGTCCATTCACGTACCGTAATACCAAATTTGGTATATGTGACGCTAACGGAATGGCCGCGAGCGCATCACGAGCGTGGCGTGTAGTCATGTTGTTACATGACACGCATCTCATGATTATCCTCTGTGTACCCGTCCCGTACCTTCGTCCTCCATTTAGGAATGGTAATACCGAATTTCGTATATGTGACGCTAACGAAATGGCCGTGGGCGCATCATAAGCGTGGCATGTAGTCATGTTGTTACATGACACGCAGGTCAAGATTTTCGTGTTAAAATCTGTTGCTTGTGTTTGCCATGCAGTCATGTCATACCATATCAGTTTTGCAACATGTGAACGAAACCTCCGCAAGAGCAGCAAGACCATGAAATGTAAATCATTGCATTCATGACATCCTTGTCCTGATTTTTATGATATTGTTTCGTAAATATTATGCTACGTAGCTATATGACTAGTCAAGTATGCTCGTCATACAGTCATGTTATGCATTACCAAGTTTGGTATCAATACCATTATCCAAACAGCCAGGAGAGCTAAAAGTCGTAGGCGGCTATATAGATAGATAGATAGATAGATAGATAGATAGATAGATAGATAGATAGATAGATAGATAGATAGATAGATAGATAGATAGATAGATAGATAGATAGATAGATAGATAGATAGATATGGTCAAAGTCACCGAAGTTTGCTAAGAAATGCTTCGCACGTAAAATAGATTTGATAACTGCCGTATTCTAGACTAGCGCCGTCTGTTTACCGTCACGTTTCAAGACGTTATTGAAAAACAAGTTGGGAACTTACAACTAAGGTGTAAAGTGGAAGGTGAGGTGTATGATCAGCCAAGCCGTTCTCGTACTTACCCTACGCACAAGCTGGCAGTAATGATCTAAATCTCACAGTCTTCTATTTTTTGTCAAAACCATTCGACTACGAAAATTGTGAGCGAATATTTCGAGCCATTATACCATATCTTGTCTAACTTAAACGTCATGCAGCAGCTATACGTCTTTGACATGATTCCTGCTATCACTCCTGATTTGCCAATATAGAAGCCGGCGCGTAATACTCTAAATAATATGCTGCATGTGCAGGAGCTGGAAAACCGATGCTTAGACTGCATACCATAGCAACGTGTAGTAAATATGAAATAATATCCCCATCTTCAAAGTATAGCAAAGGGTACACCACTTCAAAGGAGTCGGTCTGCACCGTTAGCAATGACAGCAAAACAGCCGGAGCGGGCTGCTTGCAATCTTTCGAAGCACAACTTTGCAGACATAGCGCGTGTCCCCCGCAGACGCTCGTTCTGGTCATTGTTGTCGTCGCCAGTTTTTCTTCGCTTTGACACCGTGTTTTTTTTTTCCTTGCGCCGCTGCTTTTCCGAGCTGTTGGTTGCCGTACGGCGGCGGCACTTCCGTTCTCGCTGCTCGCGCGTGTATGCCTTCCATCTCCTAGCCAGGACGCCCTCCGGCGCGCTATATGGAAGCAGCCAATACACGCTCACGTCTACACGCAACGCGAGAATAGAAGAGCGGGGACGCGTGAAGACGACGACGATGCTTGGAGAGAAGTACGAACCTCCACCAAGGTGCCGACGACGTTGAGAGCGGTTGCACGGTGCCACCACCGCGAGCAACTTGGTGGTCTCCTTTCTTTCAGTATCCTCTCTCGCGAGCCGCCGCCTCTGTTGCTAGCCACCGCTGCAATTGCGGCCGTTTTGTTTTCGTTGTAAGTGAGAGCTCGTCATTAAAGGGGTGTGTTCTTGCGCCTCGGGGCGGCGAAGAGAGATTATGTTCGAAAAACTAAATCTCGAAGTTGCTGTTATTGCTGCTGCCTCGAAGTGCACTTCAAAATACTCTCTCTTCGTCTCGGGTGTATGGTAAGGTCGTAAACGAGACATGCTAGAGAACTTTCCTGCATGCTCACTAAGTCCTGTCAGCGAAGCGGAATATGAAAAATACGAAGCGGGCACGCACCGGAGCATGATGAGGATAATGTCTGTTCGCAAGTTACACTCTGATGATTGCCTTGAACAGCACTGCTCATGATTTGTTTATACGATTAGTAACCGCTAATAAAAATAGCGCATACCCGATCTTCTTAAGATTAAAAGGCACCCGGTTTCCTAAATAACTTCAGTCAGAGAAAATGTTCTCAAAAACTTGCTTTCAGGAAGAAAGCGTCCAAAGAAGCCGAGCAAAGCAGGAGCACATGAGCAGTTTCATAAAGGCGCAACATTTCGAATGGTCACAAAAACGCCGCAGAAAAGCATGGCCCTAAAGTTGTTGTTTCTGTCCCTCTGAAGCTGAAAAGCTTGTGAAAATAAATTAACCATCTCCGAACCCCCTCTCCCAATACACACACACACACACACACACACACATATATATATATATATATATATGAAAAAGTGCACCAAGTAATGTGTAAACAAGTATTTAGAATGTCATGAGGGTATTGCGTAGAAAATTGTCATGACGTTAGGAAAATGTTTCATTGGGCAGACAGGAAAAAGTTTATGTTCTCCTAATCTTGCATGCATGCAAGGTTAAGAGAATATTATTATGCTGTAGGGGTGCTGCAATCACCAGGGCATTTTGCTACACATTGTGCAAGATATAGATGTGAACCCATTTTATACTAAAAGCAGACAGATTGCAAGTCAAAAAGAAAAAGAGAAATCATAAAGGCATATCGGCGATATAAATCACACGATCACGTGAGATCTGCAACTGTTGCCTTCAATGAGACGGCCTTTAACTTCTTAACTCGCCCAGCTGTACGTGCTTCTCTTTAACTTCTTCGACGAGCGCCTTGCTACACACGCGGAACACTATAAATCACCTGAAATAAATTGTTTTCACGAACATCACGTTCTGACATAGTCCTTGCTATTGTCAATGTTTTCGTGTATATCTTTGGTGTGCGTTCGCGAAATAAACCTGCCAATTAATGCCTTCTCGAAATGTATGGCATAGAAGAGCTATTTAGGTGCCGATTTTCTCTCTTTTATAAGCACCATAAAAAGTTGACGCGGCAAGTGGCGCTGCTTGGCTGCACATAGTTGTTATTCTTTTCTCCAGTACTTGTATTATATATTTTGTCACGGTGCTATAATTACATGGTAATCTTTCCCGCAAATGTCTGCGGTCATCTGTCAACTCCAATGTCAAGCTGCATCTGTACACTTTAGATATCGATAATAAATATAAGATGGTTCTCGTGATAATCATCGTAATGACTTATTGTAGATCATTTTCTCAGTGATATTGGGACACCACGGTCGTCATGACAAAACATCATATTGCTTTAAAGGTAAAGTTCACTTTACCACAATGTTGGTTGTGTGCGTTTCACCTTATACACACAATGCCTGCGTAAAAGCACGCTTGTCGTAAAGCCCACAAGAATAAATTGTGCGTGGATTTCATAACTGAAATATTGGGCGGATTTAGATTTAGGTGCGCGTCCGCAGCAGCCGTACGAACGTAGCCTTCCAGCCATTCGCAATAGAAGACTGCGTCCCGTACGGCTTCTGTGGAGGCGCAACTAAATCTGTCACTTAACTATCACACATTGTTGCCTGGCAAAGACGTCTTAGTACACGACGATATTTGACATTAAAAATCTGTTGAACTATCGCTTTTCAGTAGTAGCAATGCAAGTGACGAGATCAAATGATAACTTATGAGTGCACAACTGCGAGAAGCCTGTAGATCTGGGCCCCTTTCGACAGAAACGTTTTGTCCTCCGAATGTTCGTAAATTAAAGTTCAGCCAAAGTTAATGATATAGACGTAATTGCAAATGCTGTGTACCATTACCAATAGGAAAAATGCACTAATACCTTTGTAGGATTGACTACACGTGATTTTGCGTTCGTGATCGTGTTTAGATGAAATTTTTACTACCCTGGCCGCCGTTACTACACATACACGTTGCCCGCGCATGGGCCATGCGTTATGTCGCAGTTGACGGCGAGTCAGTATTGGCGGTAGGTGTCTGATGGGGACAGGCAGAAAGCTTTCATACACTTGATCAGAAGTCTCGAGTAAAAGATGGCTGCTCTCTCCCAGTGACAAACAGATAAGTTCGTATTAAACAAAACACTAAATATAGTTAAATACACAATGTATTGGCCTTTTATCTAAGTTTTCCCTCTGCCTAGTAAGCTTCCGCTGTGGAGTGTAACGCGGGTAATACAAAAGCGCCACCTCGACAGACAGGCTGTGTTTTCAAAGGACTTGTATTGATACTCTCAGAGCATCCATACAAAATGTACAAAAACATCAACATCGTTTGTGCGAGTGTGAATATCAAATCACGTTCTTACCTGTATTTTTTTGCTGCTCGACGAAGCATGAACCAGTGCGAAAATGCAGTCTTCATTATTCCTATGCTTAAACGAAGCAACATAGCACGCAGGCATTCAACTTTCGCTCTCAGACTATTCGCTTTTCATTGCGCATTAAGAGATGCAGAAGAGAAAACACCTAATTCAATGCAAAATTAACGTAATAATGCTTTTCAAGAACTCACGTTTACAAACAAGGATTGAAAATAAGCCCGGTCTGTGAATGGTTTGCCTGTGAATGTCTTGTCTTTTTCTTGAAAAGCATTCTATCGACGTAAATACGCAATCCCCCTCACTCGTCGCCAGCGTTTCATCTTCTTCGTTTCTGCCTTGGGCGATGAGCTCTGTTTGCACGCTACAGCGACAATTTCGCTGGGCTCACCGGAGGAAGTATAAGCTGAGGCATAAAATAGAATGCCATAACCTCGGCACAATATTGAGGACTCACGATGAGAACTTGATCGATCAACACCCTAACCACAACGTTTAAAAAATAAAGTGAGAGTGAAAGAAAAGAAAAAAGAAGGTGGTCACACAAATTTTTGGTTGGTGTTATTTGCTAGGGAAAAACAGAAGAGACGTAATAAACAACAGGTCAAGAAAAAGGACGTGATAAGAAATTCCTAAATAGCTACAAAACTGAAGACCGAAGGCACAACAAGTAAGAAGGGACATGTTTAGGGCCGCCGCAATAAAAAAATCTTTCATTCACAAGCAAAATGTCAACAGGAGTGTAGAGACAAATAATGAGCATTGCTTCACGTCTCCACCAATTTCTGTTCGTAGAGCCGGAAAAAGATGGGGTGGTGTCTACAAATATAAAGTTAGGAGCACGGCGTAAAACACTGTTGACGCTCGCGATTCTTTTGTGGAGTTAAAAAAGGAATATAGCAGAGTTGTCAGCGACTGGCGCGATATCGTAGAATCGAATCCCGTTTCACAAAATCGAGCGAACGACGCCGTTCAGCGGTTCCGGTGACGTGACCGCTTGTTGTATACAACCTGAACAAGTTCGATCGATGATAACACGTTCGTGTTATGAGGTGACCTCCATTTCACACGAAACACAGGTTACGCACAAGAACTAGCAAAGTGTAGACCGTCCAGCAAGATGAAAAGGACTTAGGAGATTAGAAATTATGTTGTGCCTGGATTTGATTTCGCTCTAATGTTGGCTTTGCGTACGCCATTTACTTATACCATTTACTAGGTACGCCATTTGTTTGTAATAATGGTTTTCCAACAGTGGAAATGCCACTTCACAGGCGAAGGATGTTCAATGCATCTAGAGTATATAATACCTCATGCCTTATTACGTATGGCGATTATTTCGAGCGGAACACTTTAGGGTCCCGTATGCTGTCGTATTCTGTCGTACGATGTTATCGTAGCTGTCATAGCTTGGCGTAACAAACACTCACGATTAGCGCAGCCATCTAAAGTTCATTTAGCTCACGCTCGAATCATAATAAACAATTGTTCCTCTTGTTCTTTCAGGCCCTTGATGATTATTGGTGCTGAGCATTGTATAGACTCGAGATATCGTATGCTGCCGTTGTCGCTTGGCGTTGGTCAGGAAAAATTGCGTATAAAAATAGAAAAAAACAAGCACCAAGCGAGAAATACAGATAGAAACAAAGGAAGGAAAAGGTGACTAGAAAAGTAGAGACAGCAAGAAATATAAAAAATAAGAAAGGAAAAAGTAGTTATTAGCAAAAATAAAGAGGAAAGTAAAAAAAGGATTCTGAAAAAGAGAAAAAGGAAGAGTGGAGGAAAAAACAGTAAAGTAAGAGAGGCAAAGAAGGCTGCCCAGCTCCCCACTTCCTGTTGACTTAGCACTCCTTGCGCCATATTGTTCTAAATCTTATTTTAAATATTTATTTATTGTTTATTATTTATTATTGTATAAGTATTTATTCAAAAATAAATATTTATTCTTTATACCACCACTCAATATGCGCTATGGAAAGTGTGCCGGAACATCGTACGTTAATTTCAGACATGAAAGGAATGGGGTTGGAGAGTAAACATATACGGCTAATAAGTTTCAACGCTTCATTGTAAAGGGTAATTTATACAAATCAGGAGTGTCCGTCATTTTGTCTACACTTTCGCCTCCGTTTGGCCGAAAAACTAGCGGAGTTAGTATTTCTAGGGTTGCAACCAACCCCATGTTAGAGCCACCAGGCCGGTTTTTTAGACAGTGGGTCGGTTGTTGGTTCGCCCCCGATAAGACTGAGCACCTTAGGCCGGTCTTCTGAACCTTGTATCACGATTGCTTGCGTGCGTGCGTGCGTGCGTGCGTGCGTGTGTGTGTGTGTGTGTGTGTCCACGATAACTTGAAATTATTGGTTGCTTTAATTATTATGATCCTTTAATAAGAAGAAAACATCAACATGAGCTTTTACGTGCTTGAGAGGATAGCATGAACTCTCCGCCTTCTAAGCAGCAGTAATTACGCCACAGTTTGTGTCAAAATTGCAATTTTTAACCTCAAAACATGATCCGGGTCTTGCCTGTTGTTGTCATGTACTAATAACAACTGCAGGAGAGGAGCTTTACCCACCAAATAGAAGGCATATATACCGACGCATTTATTGTTGTGAACAGAATGTTTAGTTAGCACTGAGTTGTTCTTTTGTAAATGTGCACTATGTTGAGAACGGGCTGGGCGAACAATATATTGCAATACATGAAAGTGAGTATTCATGACTAAACAAGGCGGCTTTTTTTGCAGCATTTCATTATCCACCTGTACAGGTATGCCCTCCCCCCATCCTTTTTCTTGGCGTCACCGTTTTTTTTTGTTGAAAGATGATAATCTTATTAGTATTATGTGTAATGATGGCCGTGTCAAGATATCACTGCTCGGCAATGACCGTACGGACTGAGTTGTTACTTCTTCATTAAGTTAATTCTTAATCACAACCATTACTTCTTAAAGTGACGTAAGTTTATACACGAAATTTTACTTGTCCTTTTTCAGTGTATGTGAACCTCACTCACAGGCTCTAATGGTGGTATATATACTCAAGGAGGCTGACTATTGTCACGTGTTAGCCGAGCGGCGTACTATGGGTGGTTAAAGCACAGTATATGGATGGTTGAACTTTATTTGGTGCTTCGAAACGTGCTTTAGCAGGTTGCGGGCAAGCACGGTAGAACCAGAATAAAACAAGTGTTCTATCCCCATTAACTCTCAGTTGGCCTCTGTCCGTTTATTCTGATCAATTCTCTCATACTGCTGTGCCTGATAAGTTAATAATTTTATTGCTGCGATTCAGAGTTGAACCAACCAGCATTACTTTAAAGGTTATTGGTGCATGGTCGTCAGAGTGACACTAGAAGTGTTGCTCATTACAGGCAAAAGAGAATAGCAGTAAATAATAAAACATATAAATAAGTTTCAATACCGCCAATAAAAAAACCAAGAAACAATAAAAGAGAAGAAAAGGACAGAACATTACCTGTGTGAATTGGCCCTTTACTTGAGTTAGAGAACATCAAAAGCAGTTGTGCAAAAACCCAAGTAGGAACACCCCGCCACTATTCAAAGTGCTTGCTAGTCGCACAAGTTTGTCTTTTTATGTTGTATACACACAATCAGCGAAATTCTGCCCATTATGTTCTGTATTCACCGCCTTACTTCTGTTTTTGTTTGCAAATACTGCAGCACTCAGTGCGTGAAAGCCCGCAAAGTAGTTCAAGAAGTTATGAGAAATTCTTGGTCTAACCTAGTTACACGGCCGAATTTCATTAGGCCAAAAAGCGATAGTATTGAAGATCGAGGTGCTTTTGAAAACAGCAATGGTGCCGTGTGCACAGGTGGTTTGTTGACATAACCATCTCATACGTGCACTTTGTTATTGCTTCCTACAGGGCTGGTTAAAATGGCAGTAGCAAGTGTTAGTAGCTCGTGTCTAATGCCTGCGTAGGAAACTCACCTGTTGGTTACCCTCTCAATCTTTCATTTTTTCTTGTCCCCATCATATGCGATTCGCTATGCAAGTGTAGGCACACTACGCTGTCGCCTTCTGGCAATGGTATTAAAGTGCGGTTGGTGATATTTGTTTATTTGTTATCTGAAATCAAAACAACCAAAGTCGAAGAAAGCCTGAGGTAGGTTGGCACTGGTAGTGCCTAGACTGGAGGAAGTGCGGAAGAGTGAGGCTTTAGTCATTTTTTTTTGTTCATTTTTTTCTCACTTGCTCTTTATGTTTCATTTTGTGTTTTTGGTCTGTTTATTTCTGATTCTTTCACTTTTTTCACTTTATTCCCCTCTCTCTATTTCTTTCGTTTCCTTTCTTTCAGTCTCTCCTTCTCTTTTCTTTTTTTCTTTTCAGTCTTTCTTCCTATTTTTGTATGCGTTGCTCCCTGTCTTTTTTAAAATGCTTTTAATTCTCAGTCTTTGCACTTTTCTCTCTCTCCACTTTCTTTTTCTCCAAACTATACATGACTGGGACATCTTTCCCCTCACTGCTCCTTTTTTTCTCCTCCCTTTCTCATCCCATTGCTGTATACACAGATTGATTGATATGTGGGGTTTTACGTCCCAAAGCCACCTATTATTACGAGAGACGCCGTAGTAAGGGGCTCCGGAAATCTGAGTGTGCAGCCAAATTTAGGTTGGCACCCAAATCCGAGCACACGGGCCTACAGCATTTTCGCCTCCATCTAAAATGCAGCCGCCGCAGCCCGGATTTAATCGTGCGATCTGCGGGTCGGCCTCTTGACCACCATGGTGGGACTGCTATACTGCATTACACAAGGCAATGTTGTGCTTGACTCCCGCCTCTAGTTCTTCCCAATACCCTCACGGTAGTCTAGTTGTTATGGTGCTTGACTACTGACCCAAAAATTACGGGCTTGAATTCGTGCTCCTACACTCCGAAAGAGTGGAACAAGCTTGTACAAAAAGAACTGGTCCGGAGCGGAAGAGGACCGATGAACGTTTGTTGCACGAAACAACGAGAAAGTGCGCTTTCTTCACCCAAGGTGGCAGGCTTTCTCTCTTTACTTAGCCGATTAATTACTTGTCAGGTGTTTTTTAGTACTCGTGGGCTTTCAAGGATATTGCAAAAATGAACTTGCACAGTACTTGAAGAGGAAGTTAGCTTACACGTTTCATGTTAACAGTGGTCAATATTCTGTTAACACATAGAAGTATCAAGGCCTACAAATTACGCTAGTTTAGGCCTATTACACGAGGGTTAAAAACCAGCTAGCAAGTCATTGTGAGCTGGAACATGACACTAAAAGGATGGAGTACTCTGATAAAGATATGCAAATAACTTGCAGTTGGCGACAATCACTTTTATTGGTAGTAACCGACCATTGTGAATGAAGCGTTGCGTCCAATAAGGAGGAAAATTTTAGGTTACTCTGCTCCATTGCACGTCTTATAATTCGGGCTCTAATGCGTGTCCAGTAAAGGAGTGGGTCCCAACCAAGTCTGCGACGCCCTGTTAAAAAAAATGAAAAGTGTCTCCAAGAAGGTTCGCGCAGGCAGTGGAAAATATTGCCAGTCATTTTTTTCAATGACACAATATGGAGCTCGGGTGCTCCCGTTAACTACCAAATAAACGAAAAGTGGAACTTTTCACACTGATACAGGTAATAAACGGAGGATAAAATGAAGGGACGCATAAAAAGATTAGTTAATGGGCTTTGAGAACTAAGGGCGGCGTTCCGGTCCATCGTCACGTGTAAGCGCCGGCCGGAACCGAAATACGCGCGGAAAGAGGGGAGCTGAGCCTCAGCTTCAGTGATGGTGATACGATAGATTTTGCGTGCCACGAAATGACTGTAAAGCGTATAGAGAGGTATGTGTGGAGTAAAGTGTATGAGCGTATGCTCGCATCTATACACGACCCTCCGCTCGCATATAAATGGAGCGAGAGAAGGGAAAGGTTGGTCATCTGAAATACAGCAGTTGTAGCCGGGCAATAAAACACGGAAATCATCAAACCTGTGCTCCAACTTCCGGAGAGCAAGCACCACAATACCGATACTGGTCCCCGAAAAAGCAGTTCATACATATAGGTATCGTAGCGAAGAACGCAAACGCAGTTCGCAGGATTGCCTTCTTCTAAAGGGGTGCTAAAGCGTCCACCCATACGCAGCCATGTCCATTTAGGAAGGGTGAGAAGGTCGCGCTTTAGGGCGGACTTCCTCGCATCGTTGCACGAAATAGCTGAAGCGTGAGTGGACATTTAAATCGTTTCTCGAATTAAAGGTTGATGGGAGAGAAAAGTTTGAATGGATAAATGAAACGCGATATGAGATATGATAGTAGCACACCGTATCTCTTTTATGTAGAAACCCATGTTTTTAGCTTGCTTGATCATCTTTTCAGTCGCTGGAAACGTTATCGTTAAAGATGGTGCTTGATTTCTGTTTTATACAGTCATATAAATGTTGGATAACTGCATTCGAGGTTATACAGTACGAGGTAGCAGAAAAAAACAAATTATTCAGACAAATAAAAGAAAGTGAACAAATCATGGAGGTTAGACTTCACTGCCCTCCTTCAATTTGAAGGTTTTTTTTTTTTCACGAGCAATAGATTTCAGCGGAAATGGGGTATAGGCACTGCACTCCGGAACTCATGAAAACTTGAATGTAGCATTAGAGAATTTGTAACTTTTCGGATAACGAGTCTTCGGGCACGCTTCACTGACTGCAACTTTTTTTCCCTGAAATTTACTGAGATGTGCGTTAAAATCTAAAGTTATTGTGTGTATGCTAAGCACTGTTGAAGTAAGTGAATTTTATTTTTAACTTTGCCTTCGTACTTCTGATACAGCGATGATGTAGGGTTTCGCCAATGCAGAATGCCTAAAATGGCGTATTTTTGAATGACTACAATATGTAGCGTTTTTGATAATTTTTTGATTAATGCCTCGTGTACTTATTGTAAGTACATCTTCATTTCCGCAGCATAATACCAAACATACGATAAGCGTATTTAGTGTTGCACGTAACTACGCTTTGTAATTCATGACTAGGGCTTTTTGTTTTCCGATAAATCGAGGGAAAAATCCTATAACTACTCGCCGATAAACTTTTTGACAATTTTAATCTATTTCAAAGACGTCCCTTATATACACTATTTTCAACGTTCAGAGCCGAGAATCATCAGTCGAAAGCAGCGCACCTGTATCAGCGGCAGCAACCTTGTAAAGTGTGCTTGCGTCTCTCATAACACGATTAAGGTTGTAAATATGAACGCAGGTGTGCTGTATGCAGGTATTTATGCTTGTGTGAATATGTGTTTGTGCGATCCGATTTTCTACATATCTAAAACACACTTCATGCGTCTGCATGTTATCGTGTTTACATGCTATTTTGCCTAAGAATTTAGATTATTGGGAGTAACAATAATAATAGCTGCTTTATTTCACATCAAAGAAAATGGGGCGAACAGGTAAAAAGCTGAGAAGCAGCTTTCATAGCGCCGTTGACCATAGTAACCCAAACTTTTTTTTTCAATATATCAAGCAGAAGCGGACAAGCGCAATTTTCATTACGTTTTGCAATGCACTGAAAGTTATCTTTTCATTACTACTTGTTTGATTAGTAGAGCTTATTTGTACTCGGGACTCTTGGCGCTATCGGGATCATTCCAAAATGCATTGTCTCATTCGCGTCGAATATGGTGCCGCATATAAACCTTAATTTTTCTATTAGTAGAGCCCTGCTGCTTAAAATACCGTTGTTTCAGACGTTCTAAAACACTGATCTCTCACTCTGACGTTAATTGTTTTTTTCGCCTTGAGTGTCCCCTTAAGGCTACCGAAGGACTGTAGAAAAGAAGCGGCGCACGGGTGTGCAGGTTCTGCCATTCCAGTTGCTAAGCTATTTGCCTTTCACGTCATCTTTATATCTCTGCCCCATTGGCAAACCTCTCAGCACTTTCTCCTTCCCACTCACCCGTCGGGCGAGGAAGTACTTGAATGGCGCGTACCTCTCCACGGCACTGGCTGATTAGGAATATAGCTCTCAGCGCGAAAGATCCCTGGCCTGGAATCGAAATGAGCTGGCCATGGACGAGCAAGAAAGATTGCAGGAGAAACTGAGCCAATGTACGGTATATGAAATGAAGATGTTGTCAGGAGGAATGGTCTCTATAAAGGAGAAAATTAAAGTTTGTGCGTACACATATATAGGCGCGGGTGAAAGTTTTTGGCCCGGAATCCGACACTGCCTCTATTTTCTGGCACTCCCAATGGTCACGGTACAAGTTCCGTCTTGTGTTCACTGCATGCATATTACTGCTTTCCACGCCAGAGTTAAGAGGTAATTCTAAACTCAATAAAGACGCTATTTCGGTGATAATAGTGTGTTTTATATTCAGGGCCATGAGGATCAATGAAATAGCACCGGCCTTAATATAGTGAGGGATCACCCGAAAAACGTGATGAACGGAGCCACAGTGCCACCTACATCGGAATTAAGGAACTTGAGTTGTGTGAACACGTCTCATATATGGAAGTCTTTAGTGATCAGAAATTACAGGTTTATTTGATACAATTACTGAAAGCGTCCTAAGGTGCACAGCAATGTATGGTACAATAGAGAATGTAGAAAGTGCCATCACAACGTCGTACGACGACTTCTGAAATTGTCTCATGATGACAAATGGGCTATGCTTTAGGATAATCGGCCACGCAGCGCAGGGGATATGCGGCCACGCAGCGCAGAAATCAAACACCTTCCTGCTTTGTTATAGATATCGGCCATCATCACCGCCTGCTGCCCGTGCCTCGTGCTGCTCTTGCCTGGAAGGTGATAGGGAGCGGGCCATCGTCTCGGTTGTCTGACGTCACAGACCAAGAAGAGCTAAGTGCTGTCGCAGCGCCGCCGCTCAGCATAAAAGGACTGCTCGCCCCTGACCCACCGGGATATGCGGCCACGCAGCGCAGAAATCAAACACCTTCCTGCTTTGTTATAGATATCGGCCATCATCACCGCCTGCTGCCCGTGCCTCCTGCTGCTCTTGCCTGGAAGGTGATAGGGAACGGGCCATCGTCTCGGTTGTCTGACGTCACAGACCAAGAAGAGCTAAGTGCTGTCGCAGCGCCGCCGCTCAGCATAAAAGGACTGCTCGCCCCTGACCCACCGGGATATGCGGCCACGCAGCGCAGAAATCAAACACCTTCCTGCTTTGTTATAGGTACGCACTAGAACCCTAGCTGTTTTTGTTTTATTATTTTTTTACCCTTTTCTGTGGCTGCTGATTCCCCACTGTTGTATTTTACCTTACACTCCTGGTCTCTTGTGTTATGGGGGTTGACATTGCAACCTACAGGGTTCGTATTGGAAGTTTTAGAAACTGCTGCAGAAATAAGATAGCGGATGCTGAACGCCCTTATGCAGAGTCCCGCCTTCTGTGTGTCTTGTGCCCCAAACCCTCTCTAGCACTTTTAATCTGCCTAACGTTGCTTTTGCTCTGTGCTGGGGATATTGAAGCCAATCCAGGCCCCAGAGTAGATGATGTGTATGCTCTACTGAAAGAATGCATTGAAACTAACAAAAAGAATTTTGACGCCATTACAGCCACCTTAAACGAAATTCAACGGGATGTTGCTGACATTAGGTCCCGAGTTTGCGCAGTTGAACAAAATCTACCTATAGTACCTGAAATAGGCACGGGCGTCAAAGCAGTGAATGACACACTTGAGGAATTTAAAAAGACTTTGTCGCGGACTAATGGTGATCTTGAAGGTGTTGTCGATGACTTAAATAATCGTTCACGAAGAAATAACTTGCTAATTAAAGGTTTAGTGGAAGAGGAGAAAGAGGATTATGAGGCTAGCGAAAAATTAGTCAGGGATTTCTGTTTCACGAAACTAAAAATAAACTTGCAACCCGGTGACATTGAACGGGCGCATCGAATTGGGCAGCCTCGTCCTAATTTTACGCGCCCACTGATAATAAAATTCTTGAATTTCAAGACGAAGGATTCCCTTCTTCGAAATGCGCATAAACTCAAAAACACTGAACCTAAAGTCTGGCTCGAGGAAGATTTCTCCCCTAAAATACAGTTCGCAAGGAAAATGCTCCGCGATTTCGCTAAACAGAACAAAGAGAAGGATGAACGCTACAGCATACGCTATAACAAACTGAAGCTCAAAGGACACATATACCACTATGACGCGGTTTCGGCAAGAGTAGTTCAGGCAGACTCGCCGAAAATTCCAATCACGGATTGACAAGCTGTCCGATTCAAGCCTAGAAAAACAAAAGTTCAAGACCTATCTATTCTTCTCGCTAACTTTCGTAGCATTATAAATAAAGTTGACTTGTTGCTTTCGGTAGGTCACGCATGCTCCGCTGATATAATTCTAGGCACTGAAACATGGCTCCGTGAAGACATACGCAATTGTGAACTATCACTTCCAGATTATTTCACGGTCTTCCGTAAAGATAGAACTTTGTCTCGGGGCGGTGGCGTCTTAATAGCTGTAAGAAACTCTTATCAACCCTCCCTTGTTACTATTGATACCACTCTCGAGCTACTCTGCGTTAAAACCCAATTTGAAGGCTGCACTTGTGTTATCGGGGTCTGCTATCGGCCGCCTGACAGCAAACCAGATTTTGTTGATCGCCTAACCCATGTACTAGAATTAATTTTTACCAAATTTCCTCAGTGTGTCTTGCTGCTTGGCGGTGATTTCAATTACCCCTCCATTAACTGGGTCACACCATCTTCGCTATCAATATCTGTCGGACTTGAAATATCTCGCTTCCTTCGTACCTTGCAACTATTTCACCTAACTCAAATGGTAACTGCACCGACGCGCGGCCATCACATCCTCGACTTAATTTTTACAAACAATCCGACAAACGTTGTAGTCCAAGTCCTTGATGAAATTAGTGACCACAGAGTAGTACACTGTTCCCACCCTCTGCCTCTCCTTAACAAGAAAGTAACGCCTAAACGCATACTAAATTACAAAAAAGCAGATATTGAAAAAATTAATTGCATGCTAACCGAGTTTTTGTGTTATTTTCTGAACGAATTTAGCAATCGTACAACAAATGAAAACTGGATAATATATCGGGACTTCCTTAAAAAAATTGAAAATACGTGCATTCCTGTGGTTTCCTTCACATCACAAACAAGTGCTCCCTGGTTTTCAAAGAAGGTCAAAAGTTGCCTAAACAAAAAGAAAAGAGCGTACAAAAAGGCTTCGCAAATTAACAGTCACCGCACTTGGAATAAGTATAAAGAACTAGCTCGGGAGTCAGAAAAAGCTATTAAAGAAGCTAATGATTATTTTTTCAATGATACGCTGCCGAATCTGTTAAAATCCGATCCGAAAAAGTTTTGGCGAGTTCTTAACCCTAGAGATACGGACACTATAATAACATTAAAAGACGCAAATGGGTCGATTGTACCCACCTCTGATTGTGCTGAGGTTTTAAACAATGTCTTTAGCGAAGTTTTTACAGACGAACCACCTCTTGACGAGTCCTGTTCCGTCACTCCTAGTCCAATTACTTGCCCAAGCGAGCCCTTTATCGTAACGGAAGTAGGTGTATCACGTGCAATTGCTAGACTTCCGCTTCGGTCCAGCCCTGGACCTGACGGCATCAGCTCAAAACTACTGAAATTAACTAGTCACGTATCATCGTTTTTATTGTCCTTAATTTTTCAGCAATCGCTTGATTCTGGGTGCGTCCCTGACGATTGGAAATCTGGTCACGTTATACCCATTTATAAATCTGGTGATCCGTCAAGTCCAAAAAAACTACCGCCCGATTTCACTCACATCAGTTTGTTGTAAACTCCTCGAACATATAATTTACTCCCACATAATGAGACATCTTAATACTAATAAAGTGTTATTCGAAAATCAACATGGGTTCAGGTACAAGCGGTCTTGCCTGACACAGTTATTTGAATTATCTACGGATTTACATGACTCTTTGCACAAATCGGTTTACACAGATGCTGTATTTATCGACTTTTCTAAAGCCTTCGATCGTGTTCCCCACATACGGCTCATCCAAAAAATAAACTGCCTAAAGTTAGACATAAAAACTACCCGCTGGATTCAGGAATTTCTATCTGGTCGCTCTCAAAAAGTAAATATAAATAATCATCTTTCCAATTCCTGTGTCGTTAGGTCAGGAGTACCTCAGGGATCAGTTTTAGGGCCTTTACTATTCCTGATATATATTAATGACATTGCGAACAATATAACTTCAACAATTCGACTGTTTGCCGATGACTGTATAATTTATAGACAGATCACATGCACTGATGACGTAGCTATTTTGCAAAATGATCTAAATACCCTGGCTAAATGGTGCCACACATGGAAAATGGAAATTAATACTGATAAAACAAAGGTCATGTCATTTTCTTCGAATCCAAATACTCCATTAAATCGATACATGTTATGCAGTTTGGATATAAAACGAACCTTTTCTTTCAAATATCTTGGCGTGATATTTACTCCTGATTTAAACTGGGCCATGCATATTGAACACGTAACAAACAAGGCACTAAAAAAACTTGGCTTTCTTAAGCGCCGTTTATATCTCGCAAACCATGAAACTAGACTTCGCGCTTACACTTCCCTCATCCGTGCAACGCTCGGTTATGCTTCAATTATTTGGCACCCTCACACAGCTATACTGTCCGACTGTATTGAATCTATTCAAAACAAGGCTGCCCGCTTCATTTTGCACTCGTACTCGCCATACCAAAGTGTCTCAGCATTAAAACAGATTCTTAATCTTCCAGAACTTAACACTCGTCGTAAATTCTTCCGCTTGACCTTTTTTCACTCTCTATATCATGGTATTACACCTTTTTCATGCGCTCATATTTTTCCGGCCCATTATGTATCCAATCGCACTGACCATGCTCGTAAAGTGTCGTCCATATTTGCAAAGACCAAAAAGTACCAAAATTCCCCTTTTGTGTTATCTGTAACCGAGTGGAACGAGCTTCCCAGCGAGATTGCGATGATAAATGATCCGTCTGCATTCCAATCTGTGCTTCGTACATATCTTGATGTGTAATATGTCTACTGCTACTATATCTTACCCTGTTGTTATATCTCATGTACCAGCGAAACGATGAAGAAATAGTGTCATGAATTTTCCTGGAATTGAAATGTACTGGAGTTGTGAAATGAGCCATGTGTTACATCCTTGTCTTATAATGTACCTCTTACCTAGTTATGTCTGATCGCTGTGTGCGTTCCTTTTATATGAATTGATGTATATCTTGTTTTTAACAGTATCCCCCCCTATGTAATGCCTCTCGGGGCCTTTAGGGTATTTAAATAAATAAATAAAATAATCTCTTCAAAATGTGTATTTTTCTTTTTTTGTTCACTGAATCATTTGGCTTTAAAAGCAGGAAACAAAAATAGAAGCTTAAATATTTGGGTGTACCATTTCCACGAAACGCAAGTAAATAGAAAACGAATCACACAGAAACGAAGGCTTAGAAGTGAAATGCGAGGGCGATGGTTATCGCGAAAATTACAATAATGACTAAATCTGTACCAAAGAACGAAAAAAGGCTTTAACGTTCAATAAACACAACATTGAATAAGAAAAGCTTCAAGACACAAACGTCTGCAATTGACTTTTTGCATGCCGGGTGAGAAAATAATACCAGGCAGTCTACGATAACACGGGTGACTCGCGAAGCTCGATCGACCAAGTGTTCTAAACAAAAAAAACCCTCGGAGGCGGTTTTATTGCGCATTCTTGCGAGACGCGTGCCTCGGCTCTGTGCAAACAGAGCAGCTGATCTTGATGGATCAGTGAAGTGAAGTGAGGCCTACCTATAGCCTCGTCCTCCCAACCCTTTTTTTGTTTGTTTCCTCGGCGTTGACTGGCTGGTCGCTGCTAAGCAATTCATTACGCTGCAGTGCCCAGCCCAATCTCCGCTGCGATGCTCTGGAACGCTGCATGAGTCATTCATTGTTGGCAAAACTACGCGAAAGAAAGCAGAAAGAATATGAATGAGGCATGATGTTCGTATGTAGCAGCTGACTGAGGAGAAGAAAAGGAGAATAAAAGAAAAAGAGAGGCAGTGATTGTTAACTGTGATAATACACTTCAGTCAAAGCCAGTCAACCGCACTTTAAGCCAAACTTTTTCGGAGGGTACTTTTTCTTTTAATTCAGATCTATCGGTGCTTCACCGGTACGTGTGGCAGCTGTACTTTATAGTGATGATGATATAATATACATATGGCACCCACGCAGCACCTGGAACGGAAATGCGATATGATAGGATAGGAAAAAAAAAGGTTCAGGAAAACGCAGGAAAGATGGTGACGACTGGTTTGTCGTGAAATGGAAGGCGTTTACGGGGCTGCGTGACGTCATGGTATGCGACCAGTGAGTGTCAAATTGCGAACGTGTTTCTTTCAATGAATTGAGAAAATTCGAGAATACCGTTGTGCGAAACACGTCCTCGTTAAGGGCCGAGATGTGAGCATAATATTATCGTTATCAGAAAGCGAGCGTGCGATCAAAGGTGTACACCTGGACCAAAGAATCATTATTAGTTCAGTCTGTTGGAGAAAGTGTGGGCTAATGTACAGTGATCTGGGAAGCTACCGCAATATGCCGGAGAGGGCAGCGGACAAGACCACTAATGTTGGAAATTGTCCCAGGGGCATCTGAAGCAATCGACGCTCCCCCCTTCCCCCAAAAATGCAGGCGGAAGGATGAGACAAGATTCTTTTCATCTACCTTCTTCACCTCTTCAATTGTTTTCAACTGTTCACATTTCGTTAGCAAAAACAACAAAAACAGAGAATAGTGTGATTAAAGCAAGAAGCACTGAAGGAGTCAGAGTCATTAGTGACCTTCCCCTGAAAATATTGGTGAACACTACATACTTTGAAAGCATTCTGTTGCTTTCTTCATTTTTAGTCTCGGCATTTTCAATACATATCAGGATAGATGCATTATGCCTACGTCTTGTTGTATTTAGTGCTATCTATTTGCAAATAATGACTAGTAAAAAAGAATGCGTTATCAGCCGCAGCGGTGGTGTTGCTCAATTTTGTGCTTGTGAAGCCAGTCGCGAGGTATAACTACATTTTTTTTCTAATTCTAGATATACTCTTGTCTCTATTTATTTTTGATACAGGTGTCAACGCTCCATGGTCCACTCGTTATTGACAGGAGCCAATGCGTCAAATTCTATCAGATCACACGGCCACAATACGCTACAAATCACTGCTGATTAGTTAGCTTCACCCTCCTTGCACCTATATCAACATAGGTGCACCTTGCACCTATGTTGTCAAGAGCAGAACTTGTTCTTGACAACACCGCCATCTGAGATCAACGCAGAAGATGCATGCAGACCAACGTAATGATGTCAAGCATTCCCTTAACTCTGAGCTAGTCGCCCATGCATTTCGCTTTGTTGTCTCGAACTTCGGAGAGCCTGTGTGGAGGCTGTTGCGAGACACACCCATGACTTTATATTGCTTGCCTTTCTATGGCTCATCGAAAACGACGTTCATACCTCCTGATTTCTCGCCCTTGTTCTCTGGGTGCCACTGGGCAAGAGAAGCTGCTGTTAATGATGCCTATTTATCCTCTTGTGTTCATTTGCGATATGCTCTATAGACTCTTCTTCCCTCCACAAGCACATATATACGCTTGCCTGTTTGGTTCCGCTGTAGCTCTCCCCCCCCCCCCCCTTCTTTTTTTTTGTTTCGGCATACACCAAAAAGTAGCGCGACTACTCGGTGTAATTAAGACCAATGGAAGAGGAAGCTGTCAAATGGTGGTTTCCTTATTTTTGTATCTGTTGCTTTTGCGTTCTGTTCTCTCGCCTTTTTCTTTTTTTGTCTTCTTCGACATGGCGCTCTCTTGGTATAAAAATTTCTTGGGGCACAAACAACGGCAATTCCTTGTCTGGTCAACAAACTTTGTTCCTTACGACTTTCGTTCCGTTAGGCAGCAATCTAAAGCCGTTGCTTAAGACCACTCGTGCGCCTTCTGTATGGTGCACACAAGACCCTCAAAATATGTCATTGACACTGCCAAATTCGGAGTGTAATGCAAGTGGCAATATTGCAGAAGTACAACGCTCATTCGCCACATCACGGTAGAGATGACAGCGAAAATACAACTTGTGTGTCCATGCCATTTCAATAGTAATAATAAAGTGTCAGCTATGTGATGCAAACGTCGTCCTAATCAAATAATCATTATATTTGTCTCGTTTCGATCGTACCCGTAAAGCTGTGCGCCATCGTTAAAGTCTGAAACGATGCCACTATTTAATATGCCATCCAGTTGAAACAAAATTTCTGAAGTGAGTTCCAGCTGTCAAACCATATATCCACAGCTCGCACCCTTTCTTTCGCATTTTACTTTCTCCTTCGGAAACCTGCTGTACTGCGCTTCGACAAATAAGCAAAGCGATCACTCGAATGTGCACCACGCCTCTTCAAGTGACTTAGGCCATTTGTATTGAAAACAACCTTCTCACAAATGTTTAAAAAGAAGAATGACATAATTACGACATTATATTTGTTGTATAAACGGCACTACATAATCTTTTTTTGTAAGTACAGAGGGTGTAAATTGAGAGATGCACTTTTAACTTCACAATAGGAGAGAGAGAGAACAACTTTATTAAAAATAAAGAAACCCCAGTCCGGGTTTACTACTAATTAAAGGCCTATTATTCAGACTGGCCTAGAAGTTGCAAACGCTGGAGCAGTGTTTTCATGACGTCTGAGGAGAAGTCCGCGAGCCACTCCCCCTGGGTCACAGGTTTCAGGTTTGTAGGTGTATGCTTGAGGCTCTCGCCCACGGCAGCGCAGCCACCTGGATAATCCCACAGAACGTGAGCGTTTTCCGGGAAGCCACCGCAAAGCCATGCAAGACGGAGACCCGTCCTTGGCTTGTATGTAGTTCTGAATATGTGGTGTCAATAAAGAGTCAGTTCGGGCTCGCCTTATCAGGGCTGCCTCGCGTCTTGTCATGGAGTGAGGGGGATCGGGATAAACACTGCGATTGCTGCACATCTCATCTAATCGTTCGCACCTGTCTTAGTGTGCCATAGCAAGTAATTCGGTGCGCTTCAGTGAATCCGGCCACCACAAAGGAGGGCCTGGGATATTTACGCAGGACATGGCGTGTGCCAACTCACTCCATCTGAGTGACCAGGTGTCCGCTGTATACGAACACGTAATGAAGGCTGGTCAGCGAAGTGCTTCGTAAGTTCTCTGTAATGCGCGTCTGGAATGTTGCGAGTGCTCGACAGGCTGCTTGGCTATCTGTGCTTATCAGTAAATCAGGGGCATTTGGGTTAGGCATGGTAACTGCTTCAACTATGGCCGTGATTTGTGCAATGCATTGCGTATTGAGGTTGTAATGGAAGCCCCATGACAGCCGTGGTCTATCGGAAGCTATCCCCATTCGAAAGCCCTCGCCGGTATGAGACGGAGATGCATCCGTGTACAAGATCCACTCTCCTTTCTTGCAGATGTTGCACTTGTGCTTCACGTCATCCTGTTTGGGTATCTCGATCCATGTGCCGCGGTACTGGTTCGACGGTGATCTGGTCAAGTGTCGCCCATGGGAGCCGGGTTGCTTCAAATGCGACAGGTGGAGATATGTCGTAGCCTAATTCACGAAGCAGGACGTATCCTTGTGTATAATGTTTGAGGTGCGTGCATTGTGATTCGCGGTGAATTTGAGCCAACTCGTCGAGGTTTAATAGGATCGCAGTTCCTAAAGCCCTATCAGGCTTTGCGCAGTGAAGGGTACCCAGTATCGTGTGAAAAACCTGACGAAGCAGAGTTTCGAGATTTGATTTTTGGGTCTTGGTGATGTCAAATTATGGATATTGATACATGACGCCGTGAATGGCTAAAGCTAGGGTCATGCGCCTGAGTTGGTGTTCTTTGATGCCTCTCAACTTTCGCATTGTGCGTTTCAAAAGACGGTGTACTTGCTGCAACTGTTGTATTGTATGTCGCAGCCACTCGTTCGACTTACCGCCTTCTTGCAACCAGAAGCCCAGTACTTTGATGCAGGGCTTTCTGGGAATACGGTCAATCTGTATGGAGAGTGTAACGAGTTGCTGGTCTTCCTGAGCGTTTGGAAGCTCCCCGTTTGTGACGACGATAAACTCAGATTTGACACTGGATAGAGTGAGCTCTTTCTTCACGGTATTGAGCAGTCACAATAGGAAAAAAAAACTCCAGTTTGCGTAAGCAATCGCTCATCTGAATTTTGTTAGCGGCAACAGTCCTATATAAAATTCGAAAAACTACGCTTGAAAGAAGTTGTGATGTGCGCAACAGTGTGGATTTTTGGAGTAATTTTTACCCTGAGGGCTTATTTAATTGTAAACGAAATATAAGTGCGTAAGCATTTTAGCACTTCACTTGTTCGTGCACGTGCGTGCATGGGTGGGCATGTTCGTGTGAGCGTGCATGTGTTAGGCAATATGTAGGCTGGCATGCTCACTGGAGAACAGCATTCAAAGTGAATACTAAGCGACCTCGAGTTGTGTTTGTATTGCATTCATTCACCCCCCCCCCCCCAACCCCGCCTTAGAAAAAAAAAGCAATCGGTTTTCAAACTAGTTCGCACGAAAAGCACAGAGACATACTGAAAATACAGGTTGCTCTATCTCAATTGCGAGGAACGCACCAGGCAAAAGGGGCGCTTTACAATTTCTGTGAAGCTGCAGCTACTCTCTCGAACGAATAAACCTGCATAACCAAGGTCATTGAAAAAACATCAGTTTTTACTTGAAATTATGTTGAGTTTTCACAACAATATCAATGTCGCGCAACGTTTTTTGAAAGCTAGTAGCATACAGCTGCAGTTATTACAGGACCTCCAAATGGTTTTGTTTTTATTTTGGGATTAATATAGGAACAAGTGGCGAGGTTTGTTTTTTTTTCTTTTGCGATTCTCACCAGGGTTCTGTGTAGTCATTCAATGTACACTTCCAACGTTTTCGGGTACGCTAGTGTTGCTGTTGCAGCCTAAATAAAACGAGGTGTTTGAGCCCAAGCATCATGTTTTTCGGCTAGCCTCGGTGCCTTTAAATAATAATTACAGTGCTTGCAGGAAATTCGTGATAAAAATTATAGGACATAACAATACTACCAGAAGGCAAGCGTGTGATACCAAATATGCGTGTGAACACATCTTACGTGAGACATAAGCTGTGCAAGCTGTGCAAATATGGAGTCATACGCTCGCCTGAAGGGAGTGACGCGTAAATATTAAAGCAAATCGGAGTCAGTAAACGCATCTACATATAAACAGAATGGTAAGGAAATATTTACTCAATGCAGCGGCCTCTTTTGCTCGAATACACGATGCGAATGTCATGCAGGCGCTGGTGAAAGCATTCATGCGATATGCAATGCTCACCCGAGCTTCATGAAATTCGAATGTAAACGCCGCACTCCAAATGCTGGAGAGCGAAAAGAATGCTGTAAGAGCTTGCGGGTTCGTCATGCAAGAATGTGCGAGGGAGGCGCTCGACGCTAGCTGCACAAGAATGAGAGCGAATTTGTTGGCCGAAAAAGTCATGCTAGTGTTGATTTAAACCGCATAGGGCCCCCGAGAAAGCCCTTTCAATGTTTATTTGTTTGTTTTAACATTATAAGACTCTGAGAAAGCTTTACCTGGCCATCAAGCTGGCTTTCACCAAGCCATACATAGCCTGACTATTCCCTCTTTTTTTTTCATGGGCAATGACAATATTGACATAGCAAACAAGAGTTAAACGTACTGTTATCGTATCCATTTTCATTTCCACCAGACAGAAATTTAGTTCTGTTAAGAACACCGCATAAACCGGGTATACAACTTGCAATTATTTATGCGCAAGGTCATTTTGATCAGTTCTGACGAATCCGTGTGCCAGTGTAATCACGTCGGATGGTAACTCCATGCAGACTCCTATCTGATCATCCTGAGTATAACTATTGGCCTTACATTGGGCAACGCCGATACTCCAGTGTATTCTGACATATCTCACCTGAATACTGATTGATCAGAGGCAGCAATGTGCGCCATTTAGCGGACATTCCAAAGAACTTAACGGGACGTGGCTACTTAGAAGTACATACATCGAGGATGCACGACCCACAGCTTCGCCCTTATTAATCCAAATCATTTTATAGAAAACTTCTTGACAAGCTTTCTAGCTATTGCGATATTGAATGCGTAGGACGACTTTTGCGAAGACTGTACCTAAATGCCTGAAATATTAACGCTGACGCAATAGCCTTCAGGTAAACAACCTCTTCCAGAACTGACTCCTACGTAGCGAGTGCGTGGTGTGTGCATCAATAATGCGCGGACACAAAGCAACTGAGACGCAAACATTAACCTTGATTAGCACCTCACTGACAAAACCACCTCTCCAAGGAGTTGCCAAGGCCGTTTTGGTGCACGGCTGCACGGAATTGACTTACATTCCGTCACCGACATTGTCATCTTTCATTTCGATCACGTCTGAATAAAGTAGTAGTGCTGAGTTTTTAAACTTGTTTGCATATGACTTCACATTCGAGTTCTCTTAACGACGTGTGATGTGGCAATGCCACAAAACTTCGCTTAGTTTTAAGTTCGTAGCCTGAACATTCTTCATAGGGCAGACAATGCCTGCCAGGGTTCGTTATCATTCAAGCTCATAGAAACTGTGCATGTGGTACTCACTCTACGACTTGTGGCACGTAACCAGTCACTTCCGTTCCACTCACTTTCGCGTGGCCGTCATATAATTTCATACGCCGCTGAAAATTATTATTCCTGCCATCGCATTAGCAAGTTTATATCGCCCACACATGTCAATGTAGCACTTCTTCGCCATTGCGTTGGTAGTTAAGTTTAACTAACTAAAGGGTACATGATATCATCTGATGACTGAATAGGGGTGCAAACACAGACACGGACACTAAAACAAAAATGCACACAACATAAGCGCTCATGTTGTGTGCATTTTCTAGTTCTAGTGTCCACGTCTGTGTGCGCTCCATTATTCAGTTAAAAG
This sequence comes from Rhipicephalus annulatus, assembly GCA_013436015.1. Classification (NCBI taxonomy): domain Eukaryota; kingdom Metazoa; phylum Arthropoda; class Arachnida; order Ixodida; family Ixodidae; genus Rhipicephalus; species Rhipicephalus annulatus. The sequence continues at coordinate 326,936 of WOVY01011931.1, forward strand.
ATGAACCAATACCAACTAACCCAATTATCTGTGCTACGGCGGGACAAGGTATGTTTATTGAAGCTCGATAATTTATTTTTATCTCCTATTTTCCCCTTTTCCAGGTTAATTAACGAAATATATATGCATAGAAGTAGTGAGTAGGCGTTCGTGTATCTGCTGCTAAGTTACTGTTTTAATATTCCAGTACTTTTGCCTTGCTACTGAGATCTTTTGTTTGGCAAAAAAAGCGTCAATGCAATCACAGAACTAACCAATGTACGGTACAGTAACTTAGCATTACCTAATTGACGCTCCATATGGCACATAGCGCGACCATTAAGTTCACTATTCCAGGGGTTTCACTGCTCTAACAGTTCCTCCTGGCGCACTCATACTGTCATAAGCGCAACTTGAAACCGTGGCCCCGCGCTCATGTTTGGCTTATGTTCTAGTCAGTGGTCGCTTCACCAAACGCACCCTGTCTTCCAGCATGGCAGCCGCTCTCATCAGAACCAATTACCGTAACACCCCTCTGGATCCGATATTGCTAGTGTGGCTATTCATTGTTGTCTTCGCTTTCAACCTCTCTTTTTTTGCAAATAATTATGTTTGTCACGTAGCGTTAGCATACAAGTAGCATTTTTTCGATGGCTGTGCCAGCGTAACCACCCACTTTACGCCATCTATCGAGCTCGTCGTCAGCAGTATTAGGCTTCTAGTAGTAAAGGGTGACTTATTTAGTCTCTCATAGGCCTATATAGGCTTAGGAGGCAACGAAGCGTGAGACTATATAGAGAATAATTATGGTGGCTGATGTTTGAAAATGATAGCAAACAGCCTGACCGCATCTCGCTGCTTCCCGTTGATGTTATTAGTTACTTTGTTTCGTTGGTTAACGTGTTACAGATATCTGGGTAAAACTTCCTGAGAAAAAAAAAATACCATGCCTCTCATCTGCCCTGTCACGAAATTTGTCCCGCTTCTCTTGTGACACTGCAGCAGGGCTGGTTTAGATGCTTTCATGACCTAACGCCACTCGGAATTCGCGTCACTTCCTTTCCTGCATGAGAAGAGGTAACCAGATGATCATGAACCTGTTGCGATAGCACAATTGCCAAACTCAATTGCCACTGAGCGGGCGCTCTTGATGGCACGAATGTCATGCACACATTTCAGTGCACAGATTTTCAGAGCCGAACGTGAGTAGAAACCATAAATGCGGCATGAGTTGGGCGACAAAGGGACCGGAAGGTCACTAGACATTTTGGGCCCACATTCTTGAGCAACACCAGAGAGGACATTGCCCTTTGAGGACGTGCCATCTAGATCAATTGTTTGACCTCAGAAGTCAATTACATTTTTGCCTCATCTCAAATCGTCTCAAGCCTACTATGTTACGTGGCCAGTGTTCCTGCTGAAAGCTTTAGCAAGTTGGTTTATCCACACAGTGCTACCAAGGGAGCAATTGTCTTTCTTTTTTTACAGTGGTAATGGGCGTGTTGCAGAAACATGTGTCTTCAATTGAACTATAATAAAGAGATGTTTTCATGAAAGGCGGGAACAGTGGTCGAACGTAGGACCAAATGAAGTGTCTGACCTGCTTCAGCAGCGTCGGCACTATGCGGGGAAATATACAACTTAAATAATCAAAAATGGCCGCGAAGAATACGGCAGTCAGTAACGGTAAACATCAATAAACATTTCTTAGAGCTAAAATTTTCTGAAAATAATGCAAGCACTTTACTCACACCTGAGACAATCGCAAAGCTCTATTCAAAAGAATTAAGTTTACCCAAACGATTTTGCTCAGTTTCGTCTAATCTTTTTCTTAGGGTTAGCCAATGGAGTAACGTTTACCTCAACAAATAAAAAACTGAAAAGAAATGACCAAGTATGCAAACAAAGCACCAATAAACAGTCTAAGAGTGCGTTGTTAGAATGACTCAGTTGGATATCGCATATTTTAGCAAGCTATATTAACTGTCAACGTCCACCCTAGAATGCGCAGAAGTTAACTTCATCGACGTACAGCCTGATGGGAGAGCGTTCTTGGCACTCATTATTATTCACTCATTATTAGATAACTGGTACGTACACACGCTTCAGCGAGAAAATATGTGTTACTGCACTTACTCGTAGCTTTTTCTTACCATTTACCACGTGACAGCCGGCTTGCTGCCAATGTGTGCTGCCGTGATGGATGCATATTTTGTTATGCTACGAAGCGCGGACTAGCGGGTCTTTGCTAGCGGTGGAAGGGGGAACTCTCGACAGTTTCGGATGCCAACGGCAACGTCCAGCGAAGGCCTGAACACTTGCCTGCCTGACTGCTTGCATGAGTAATCGACTTACAGTAAACATCGTTGCCCCCTCGCAGCCCATGTCGACGCTTTGTCACTCGACCAGAACTTTCCGTTCTCGACGAGCCTAGCTTCCATTTAAGCTACCAAGAAAACACACATCACGTGTACGGCAGCTCTTTCGTGCCCGTTAGCTATGGCGTAGTCGTTAACTGCGTTAGGAGAAAGGCAAATGTCACGAGGTGGGCAATGCCGGAAGTGAAGCTCTCAACTTTCCTCCTGGCAAACGCCTGCAGTTTTCCAATTACAAATTTTTTTTCCGGCTCATAGAGTGATCGGGACACGGGTGATCTGCAACGGGAGAGCATCCAAACGTGCTCATAAGTCGCACGTGGTGTCTACCTTTGCGTGTTACTTATGCTTGCTGAAAGTTACTGAGACCTACTTGCGGGGCACAGAAATGTCCCCTGAGAAAGTGAGATGCGGACGAGCCAAAGACACACACACACACACACACACACAAACACACACACACACGCACACACACACGCGCGCGCGCGCGCGCACACACACAAACACACACACACACGCACAAACACACACACACACACGCACGCACATGCACGCACACACACACACGCACACGCACGCACACACTCACACACGCACACACACACGCACAACACACAAAGGCAAATCTTTGCTAACTGCGCAAGGCTTGAAACATCGAGCGTGGATTATTCTGAAGACTAATCTGGTTGCTTCTAGGTTGCTTCTAGGTTGCTTCTAGGTCACTGCTATAGGCTTTAGCTCGGAGATGCTAGGTTGATTCTAAATTGAATCACAGTGCCAAGAGGTTGGAGTCAAACCAGAGGCGGTCACAAAGACTGCATGGTTGTCCAAACTCCACAGACAAAACACTCGCTCTGAAACCGAGCGTTCGCACTTCTTATAGAAGCACGGGCCCGCCGTCGAAGAACTTGGCTTTCCATTGCTTCGGAGTATTCTTGCAGTTGCTGTTGCCTTTCCGTTCCTTAGTGTTCTCTCGTTGTACGAACTAAGTGTCTGTCTTGCCACTGTAACTTCACACCCATTTCGTGGCTTAACTTTTGCCTTCTTCCTTTGTAGAGAACCAATGGTGCTTAGTGGGACTTACCCAACTAATATGGAACATACCGGTTTATCCGGGCCTTCTGGGTCTACTCACAAACAAAGATTAGCTAAGCAGCTTCACTGTTATATACCTAATAAATACGAGAAAACTTATCGGATCCAATTTAGCATGCTAGTCAATAAGCTGTTAAGCATACATCAGGAAGTTTCCTGTGTTGAATTTTTAAATGAGCATAAAGTTTCTACGTGGATGAATGTACTATACTCACTTAACACGGACACAAACTTATACGCATTTACGTATTTCTAGAACATGCAAATGTGAGAAATGGTTGTTCATGGTTGCGTAAGAACACTACCACTAACGTGTACACCACCAACACCAGCAGTAGTAGGCTGAAGTATTGTTATTGTATTAGTCCATCATGTTGCTTTCGCAAAGCGCAAAGCTGAAGCGTGTGCTTAACCTTTTAGGCTTCCGGGCAAGTATCAAGGTTGAGAGACGCTGATTGATTTGTCTGTGCCTTACTGTTGTATTTTTGGTATTCATTCTGTATACATGTTCATTCTCATTATCCATTGTGTTAACTAGCAGGTCCTGGAGTGCTCTTCTAATCAGGAGGTGGGGGGGGGGGGCATGATGTGGTGTCGGGGTTTCGGTTTCGCAACTGGTTCTCTGGCCCCACAGAGAGCGTTGTACAAATGTATATATATCGTGCTGTACATAGTAAAAGAGAGTTTCTGCCCGCGCCTCAACTGTGCCACTTTCTTCACCCTTGCCGGCCCGCGCTTCAGGCGCCAGACCTGGCGTTCTTTGTGCGTCGCGTCCGACGCACGATACAACAGTGTGCTTATCATGGGCTTACCAGGAGTGTCCCCTATACTGGCATCTACTGGAGGCTTCACATGGTAACTTGTTGTTGGACATAACGTCAAGACTCATGTTAGAGCGCAGACGCCAGTATTATCGAGACGAACTGCGTTTTATTATGTGACGACACGCACTTCACAAGTAAGTTTCAATACCATATTCTCCCAAGCAATCATATGGACACTCTCGGCTGACTTTCTCCGTTGCCATCATGCTCTGAATATGTATAAGTATGTGTATGTCTACAAAAGACACAGTGTAAAATAAACTAGAAAAAATCACAGCTATCCACGGAGTGAATGATGATGAGCGGGGCGAAGCGTCTGTCTGTCCATCCGTCTTTCTGTCTGGGAGATAGTGCCAGGTTAGTTGTAATGCAGGATATGGTTAGACTAAGAGGAGCTTCGCCCCTAAACATTCCAGGGTACCTTTCGCAGATTCGAACAAGTCACCCCTCGCCCTTGAACGTGCTGTATAACCAAATATATCATGTCGCTTCATTGTCCATCACACTAACGGCGAGCTATGTAAATACACCGTTTGCCACTGGTTTAGTCTCAACAGGCTTACATCAAACATTCTTAAACAAGACGTGTACTTTGTTTGGACAAGCCATACATGCTTTTTGAGAACATTGATGTGTCCGATGGCTTGATCAATGAAGGGGTTGATTCCCTGAAGCACATAGAGTGTAATAAAAGGTGCATTCCAAACGCCTCTGGCTTCACTTTCACTCTAAAGCAACAAAAAAATCGCTTGCATCGTGTCCAGGAGTATTGGGGAAGTTGCTAGCCCTTTCGTGCCTACGAAATCTGTTTCCGTCGTAATGCCTTCGTCCACTATCACATAAGACGGACAAACTCAAGTCGCTGTGCCAGATGAGTTGTGGTGAGGCTTACGCCATTGAAACATCGCACGGCTTCGTCGCTTAACACTACATCTCGCCAGGAACCTTATGGACTGATGCCATGAACGTCTTGCTGCACAACTTTTGTGCGGTGTGCCTTAAGGAGGTGCTGGTGAGACGTACACTAGAGACTTCAACGTTAATGTACTTCGACGCAAAAAGCAGTGGCTTGTCGCGTTAATCGATGGCGAACGTGCACTTTGCATTTATTCGGACGTCACGCAGTCAAGTATTCACAACCTCTCCTTAGATACTGTGCCACTACATTAATTTGAATTCAAGCAGAATCAACCATTTTTATTAAATTTTCAATGATTCTTGAATCTCCTAGCCTTACTCAGTATGACAGCCCGATGTCCCGCTATCACATTCATTGTTTCGGCCTTGTGCGGTCACTGTGAGGTTTTCTTTTTGTGGTTCTTTTCTTATCGGGCATCATTCGAAGTGGTTGATCGCGATGATGCCATAGCAGTGGACTAGATATGTTTGTGCTTGTACGCAAAAGCAACGGCATAATATGGCAGAGAAAGGGGAGTAGAAAAAAGAATGAAGAAGGAAGCATGGGAAGGTTCGCCCGTTCCAAGACTGGCTAGCAACCCTGCGTTGAGCAAACGAAGAAGTGGTATGACGAGACAGTAGGAAGACGCTTCACTACAAAAAAAGGAAACAATGAAACAGAAAAGTAAATAGAGAACGTAACATGTTCAGGAAGTTCTTCCTTTGTTCTTAAGAGAATTTTACAATTTAATCCTCTTTACGACATCTACTTATTCACCCCAGTCCAGAATAGAAAATAGGAACCTCGCTTTTGTTAAACTTCCAAAATTTTCTCACTTTTCTTGCTCTCTTTACTCTTCTTACATGCCCCAATCACTGATATCGTCCAGCAACACGGTCAGCTGGTTTCCATAATTGAAAGTTACCCCATTATTTAAAATTCTTGAGAAGTTAATTGGCTACTCCGCACGGAAACACATCATCAACAAACTAGCTCAACCTTTTCTATTATTACCCCTCGCGGACCCTACATACATTGTTTAATTCGTCCTTCTTCCAAGGTTTTATTGTCTGAATTTGTATAAGTATTCGTGAATCAGCGGTTATTTTTTCCCTGCTTTGGAACACGAAAGAAATTTTCAAAAAAAGAGCACACAATTTGCCTGCGCACTATTCTTTTGCATATTGTAAACACGCACGCATATGCATTATTATTTACTTTGAAGAAAATCTGTGCCATGGAACCTTTGCGTAGCTAGTTGTTAATCTTACAGAACCTAGTCACGTGGACTCTCGGTGCTGTGAAGTGTCGAGGTTTGCTTGAATAATTCTTAATTATTTTAGTGTACTCAATTATTTCAGAATCTTCCACATCAGCTAAAACAATAACGCCAGATTGGTACACGAGAGCACATCCAGCCGTTCAATAAGTCAGAAATGCGATCATCCACGGCAGTCGGCACACAGGAAACTTGTATACTGCGAAAATAAATATTAGTGAATGCGGTTCAGATGCTCTCTAGTGAAAGCAGGAAGACTGAGTTTTCTGTAACGTTCGGTGCTCAGTAAAACATGGGTGGAAAGGGTTCTGGCGCACGTTTAGAATTTGGAACTTGCACAAGCGCTTGTGGTTACAGAGAACACACTGTGCTCTTCCATCCTTGTTCATACATTTCGCGCCATTTTTGCCAATTTTGCCTGTCCCCATGAAAACTTCGTATACCAGGAAAACATCATCGTAAAGCATGTGAAAATAAGTCGCCTGGTGCCTTTTTTCGATTTGTTACCATTATCGAGCTTTTTATTATAAAGCTGGTTAACGAGGTGTCAGTTTTAATTGCTTGGTGGGTTACGTCACAGCTTGGTGGTTACGTCACTGGAAATAGAGTTCACAAGGACAGTACTTCTTCTATTGTGCGCTGGAGCGAAAGCATCTGCCTTCTACTGCTGGGCTTGTTCCAATGTGTTTCCTTGACAAGGACACTTAACTTTTAAAGACGATAGTCTTTCTTGGGGACCATCGACCCAAAAATTTTGGTTGTCTGTCTGTCTGTCTGTCTGTCTGTCTGTCTGTCTGTCTGTCTGTCTGTCTGTCTGTCTGTCTGTCTGTCTGTCTGTCTGTCTGTCTGTCTGTACATTTGTTGGTTTGTTCACCTTTAATGGTACCTTAAAGGCAACAAAGTGGTCAAACGATACTCCAAACGGCCGACCCCATCCGCAGAGTGCACCAATATTGCTCAAGCTTCAGCGTTCATACTTGTGCGATTGTCCATCAAAAAGCAATTATTGCGCATATCTGAGGCACCATAACACGTCAATATTATGTATGTGTACTTTTACTATAAAAGGCATACATAAGTAATTTTAAGGATCGTAGCCTTTATAACGCTGTGCTGGCCATGCAACGCTTTCACGAAACGACAAGTATTTCCGACGGTTTGCTAAGACGACACGGGGGTGGCACCTATCCGTCGCTTTGCGTTCTCCACCGTTTTTTTTTATTGAAAGGTTATAAGGAGATGTTGGTGCCTATGCGTGGCGCCAGCTACTTCTCTTGCACAAAAGTCGACATAGCGTATTTTGTAGCAAACACAAGGCTATACATACATACAGTACTCACGCATTGAAGCAGGACATTCGTAGCACGTGGCTGCTGGTGCACGTGTCGCCGCTCGTGGGTGCTCGCGGAACCAGGGTGTTGCATTGTGGTATAGAGTGAGAGCGAGAACAGCTACGGGGCAGGATTACTCCATCCGGTCGCCTATTAGTCGGCCAGCAGTTCACCATGTGCACACTGCCAGCGTGGCGCTGCAAGGCTGGCGCGCTTTTGCATGCATGCAGACCAAATTCAGTGGATGGTGTGAACCATTCATATTGTGGGGCAAGAGCACGACGCTCTCGATCGGCGCCCTTCGACTATGGAGCATGTATGCTGCTCAAGTAAGAAATCGGATACCGCTAAGATGTTGTGCCTGAAATGCGCTCGTAGACATAAATGGCTGCACAAAAGCGTACAAAGTTCGTCAAGCTTTTTGTCACGACACAAAAGAAAAGCAGCAGCCACGGGCCTGTTTCCGTGCAGCATTGAAACAATGACTTAGTATTTTGCTGTTTCGCCCCGAGCAGCAAATAGAGCGTGCGGCTATTCTGCGTGGTGAAGCATTTGTAGAGCTGTCGACTACGGAATAACGAGCGAGCTTCTGCTTTTTTATTCAACAATAGGCTACAGTTTGCACTAACGACACTGATACATGTTATTTCCATGTTGCATGAAGGCAAGCCTCGCACTCATTTCCTTTCTTGTCGAGGCCGTAACCAGAAGTAAACTTTTCCATGATTTCGTGCTTATGTTTATCATGTCTACGAACGCATGCAAGGCGCAATATATAACTAAACCCTGTGTTTTACTTGCACAGCATGCGTACTACTTCGCCTAAGCACGCAGAATGAGAGGGTCGACTTCTGGCGTGGCACTAAAAGTGGTGCGCAGCGACGAGCTAGTGTGGTCGACATGCAAATGTGCGTGAGCCTTGCAGTTCCACGCTGGCAGTGTACACTTGGTGAACTACAGGCTGACAATCTGGCGACCGAAATGAGTAATCCTGCTCCATAGGTGTCCTCGCCCTCGCTCCATACCACAATGCAATACATTGATTCTACGCGCACCCATGAGCGGCGGCACATGTACTGTCAGCCACACGCTCCGAGTGTCCTGTTTCAATCCGTGAGTACTGTACATAGCACGACGCTTATCACCTCAGAGACGGGCGCGCATGGAGCGCGCCCCGTTTTCCAGGATAACTGCCAGATAGCGCTTATGTCTCACGTGTGACGTGACTTGATGCGCTCGTTCACCTCCGCTACACGCTCGAGGCATTCCAACGCAGCGCGTCCAGAATACCGTTCACCATTTTTCTTGCACAGAACATCAAACAAACGTTTTGTTCACTCTCTCGAGACGCAAACGGTAAACTATCGTCTTTCGACGACATTTGTGGTGTAACATGCATATACGTGCCAATTTTTCTTTCCGGTATCTTTTTGACGCACCCCTGTCAGACCTCAGTTACTGAATTCATTGGCTGGTATGTGCAACTTCATATGACTGGTAGCAAAGATTCAGCACACCAATTTAACTGCGAAACAAAATTTCAAAAATTACAGGAGAATGCAGTGACTGGGGCACACAAACGCGCAGGCCAGTATTTGCATGGATGAAGACCCAGACAAGCAGACAAAAAAAAGGCTTGAAGAAACTGGACGAAAATTTTGGGAATAGGACAAGAAGTCAGCATTCAATTGTACCATAGGTGGAAACAAACAAATGACGTGTTTCTTTGTCGCATGGTTGCCCGCACTGTTTGGTCTCACCAGTGGTCTCTAGAAAGTTATAGCACGTGGTTACCGCTGATAAAAAAAAATCGCAGACGATTACGGCACTCCCTAATGCGAACTCCGGCTGCAGCTTCCTGTTTGGAGGGCAATGCCAACTGTGTTCGAAGTTTTCGCTATCCGTAGTTGTAGCAACGCAGCTTTCGTTGTATACTGACACAGAAACTGTCAGCGCTCGAGTGCTACGCACACCACTCTGCGAAGTGAAGACAGTCGCGAAACAAGCGAAATGGCGACATCCCTGTCACGACAAGCCGAGCCAGCCGCAGTGCGCGTGCCAGCTTTACATGCACACGATCTCTGAGTGAAGGGTTTCACTCGTGACGTTGTAAGATATTGACGTCAGGGACTAGAGGCTCGTGACATATTGACAGAATCCACTCTCGGTCTCCTTCCCCTTCGTTTCTTCCCTTTCTATTTTTTAGTTCGCTTCTTTTTTATATATTTTTCATCTATTTGTTCCTGTTCCTGACTTTCTCTGTGTTTCTTTTATCTTTCTTCGTGGCCATTTCTTTCTATACCTTTCTATATCTTTCTATGTTGTTTTCCAACTTTTTATCTTTCTCTGCATCTTTTCCTTTCTTTTACCGCTTTTTTTTCATTTACTCTCTCTTTTTCCATCTGTTTTTATGTCAGTTTTTACCTCTTTCTCTCTCTCCGTGTAGTTCTCTTAGTACCTCTATGCTTTTATGCTTTTGTGCTGGTCATTTCTCTCTTGTTGTTTCTTAACCTTTCTTTCTATTTCTTTCTTATTCTGTCTATTTCGCTATGTTTTCTCTTCCACTTTTTTTTTCTCTCAGTTCCACGTGTTTGCTTTCTTTCGACACTTCGCAATGCTCTGAAAGGTAGTGGGGCTCGCCCAATTCCTGTGGTGCATGCTGGTCCGCCCCATCAGCTACGCCGATGCTGATGGCAACGCCGCCCAACGCAAGAACGAGTGCCTAAGAACTGGCTCTAAAACTACATTAAGTTTACACACACACGCAAACACAAAGACATGCACACACACATGCACACACACACACGCATGCACAAACAAACACACAAAAAACACACAAAGAGAAGTTCCAGGAATATAGGTTAGATCAATCACAATTGTGACATAACAGTATAAAATATCTAGAAGCGCAAACATTTCATGCTTTTCAGATAATTCTTCGTATTATCAACCTAAAGACCTAGCTTCGTCTGTCGACTTTTTATATCGACTTATGTCACTCACTTTACATTAAATGGGGCTGCGATCAAGTTACGCACAGTTACTCACCCATCACCAGAGCTTTGTCCACTTGTCATGTTTCACTTCGTAGAGTTTCGTGGACTCCTTTTAAATATTTTATTCTTCTCGTTTTTACTACAGCTAGCAAAGTACCGTAGTCGTTACGAGCTTTCACTTTCACTTCTAGGTCCGAAGCATGTTATGCCAAGTGCTTGTGTCTCTTCTACTGCAGCGGCTTGTACTGCATCGAGGTACGTTGCCTTGATCGAAAATATGCTTCACCCTGTGTGATCTTTAAAATGCGTAGAATTTCTTAGCAAACTTTGGCAACTTTGACCATATCTATCTATCTATCTATCTATCTATCTATCTATCTATCTATCTATCTATCTATCTATCTATCTATCTATCTATCTATCTATCTATCTATCTATCTATCTATCTATCTATCTATCTATCTATCTATCTATCTATCTATCTATCTATCTATCTATCTATCTATCTATCTATCTATCTATCTATCTATCTATCTATCTATCTATCTATCTATCTATCTATCTATCTATCTATCATTGGTATGGGAGGCTGAAAGAGTTTGAAAAATATGCCTACTCGTAACGACATGAATAACAAGAAAATCTTGTCATGTACGTGATCAAATCCTCCCCTCTAGACACGCGTGGGACATACCCGTATATCATAGCGCAACGATACGCGGCTATTCGTTAGAGGTGACTGATAGTTCATATCTACTTAGGAAGAGCTAGAACCGACACTGCCTATTTAAATGTGAGAGTGGTAAGAAATGCTGATGTCGGACGAATGCAAGAATAAATGTCAGGATCCCAGCAGCAAGCGTGTGAGTCAGGTATTCTATCCCAGAGCCATTTTAGCTCTTAAAACTGCTTTTAAAATAGACCCTATGCAGGGCTTGGCGGGCAATGGCAATCAGTGCCGATACCTGGTTACACGCAAGGCACGAAAAAAAAGCTCTTTTTGCTGAAGCTCGCCAACACCATGAGGAAGAAGCAACAGATATTAAAATCGCACCCATAACCACTTCAATGGATATTCTGGATGTCACTGGTTCTCACTCCACACCACGTGCTTCATCTCGAAGCGACTTATTGGGCCGAGAGAGCTGACACGCATTTGCCTGACACCCTTAGGCTAGAGGCATCCGGAAGGTGTCCCCGCGACGTTCAATCTATAACGCAAATACAACCCATATGTGGTGACAAAGTAATTAGCGATAAACAGCGTACTGCAGAGTTAGTCTGTAGCAGCAAGCCCACTAATTTGACAGTCGCACTGGAGCAGAATAGTTCTGCCCCACAGTTGGGTTGCGCTGTACTGCCACGTTAGTTGTGTTGACGGGATAATTTGCTCCGTGGTGATTAATGTTGCCTCGTTATATGAATGACACAGAACTTCGCTGTGCCCGAATCTGTACGTAAAACAGCCCAGCGATTATTATTTGGCAGCCATGAAGACAGTAATTGGCATAAACTGAAGCCTCTTTATCACCAAAAGTGTGAAAAGAAAACAAAAATACTACCTCCAGGCTGTTTCTTTTTTTCTTCCATGGCCTGGATGTCATGCCAGCCGCATTATGAGATTTTTGTGCGTCAAGAAAAAAAGAGAGATAGAGACAGAAAGATAAGCACACCTTACTAGTAAGTGTATTTGACATTCCGATTGTTTCTTGGAATGTACGTTACTAATACGAGTGCTTAATTGGAAGTCTCTATAAGCGAGGTTCTTGTTCTGCGCGTTTTTTTTTCTTGCATTGTGGTGCTATTTTTACTAGAATCCCTGTTGGCTGTAGATTATTCGTTTGTGCTCATTAGAAATAAAAGTCTAAGTATATTTATACTTTTAAACCGGCGTCCCCCCTTTTTACTTTAAGCACGAAGCACTTTGTGTTGCTGTATTGTGAATGCCGTATCACGATTCAGTGGCTCATCACTCCTCATCATAATATCGAGACTTCGGAAGAGGAGCAGCGACAAAAAATGCCAGGTGACTAAACATGAAACCATGATCAACGCCTGTCATGGCGGGGTTGAACCAGATGAGTTTCCAAGAGCCTAGACTGGAAAAGATACCACTGATGGTGTTACACAATGACTATGTTTGCTTATTGGAAATGACTCCTCGTTATAATTAATGTTTCTCGCATTATTACTTTGGGTCACCCTCGGAAAACCACTCGGCCAGATATTGTGCCTAAATATACCATCGTAGTCGCCGTAGTACTTTGGTAACGTCGTACTATAGTTGGCTATAATGCCATAGCACTTCGTTGAACCTAGCTATAACATGTATTAACGACCACCATGAAGCGCTAGAGGAAGGTCACGATATTGTATTTCAATGGTTGTCGATACATTGCGCAATTGTCGGCAATGACCACGCAGATGAAGGTGCTCGATGGGCTCAGGGCTAAGACCTGCGTACGCCCATACCACTTTTGAGAACGGACAAAGCAAGGCGACTACAATCACTTGACCGCCGTAAAACTCTCCTACAATGAAACACGCCGGGTTTCTCTAACGCGCGCCTGTATTCGATCGACCCAAACTTGCAACTTCGTTTGCCATCCGGGCTCCCACGATGCGCTGAAACTTTACTGTGTCGCATGAGGTTGGGCGTAGCATTTACGAATGCGTATTTTTGTCTCCTTGGAATGACTAGAAGTTCGGGCATTCGACATCTGCGCCTGCGAGGGAACGCTTAAGCACATTCTATGCCACTGCCCAGCATACTAGTGTGAACGACGTATTATGGAAGCCAAGCTCTGTCAGCTGGATCGACGACCGCTTACAGAAAAGATGATCTTGGGACCTTGGCCGGCGGTTTTGCATGCGCGCAAAGCAACGAAAGCCCTTTTGTACTTTTCAAGGACCACCAGACATCACGAGCGCTTATGACAGAACAGTGTGAGACCATACTGTATTGTCTCGAGCTGACTATTCGTCCTTTTCTTTCTTACTCCTCTTCTTTTTATCTCTTTCCTTTCTATTATTTCCGTTTTCCCCCACACGAAGTGTTTCGGAAGCCAACCGAGCCAAGTTTGGTTAACCTCTCTGCCTTTTCTTTTTATTTCTCTCTCTTTCGCTAAGCAGTATAGAAACAACCCTCATAATCTAGCTGAGAAACAAACTAGAAGCAGTCAGATAGTCAGATCAATTTTCAGAATAGTCAAGTTCATCTGTTTATAGGCTTGCGTGGTAAACAATTTAGTGCAAACATCGTCGTCCTTTCCCCATTGTGCGCATCATTTGATGAATAACGCACTAATTATGTACGTGCACCCATTCTAGTTTAGGTCAATAGTACTACACTACAGGGAAAGACAAGAATTGTCATCTCTGTTTTTGCTCGGCTAATCTATTAGTTTGAATGCGTCTGTAGACGTCTAAGCGCTACGAACCAAGACTTTGCAAAGCCCGACTGAAATTCTCATTACAAAACAGTTACGTTGACTTCTTGCAAAAACGAGCACACCACCGTAAACGGCGGTGCAACCACAAATACATACGCCACAGAGCAACATAGCATGTGCATGATATTCTTGTGCTTACACACCCGTCTACTTTTATGAAGTTGATCGGTTCGTTAGCTCATTAAAAGAATGTTTATCGAACGCTGACCTTTGCTGCAATTCACCAGGGGAGCGACTAGTACGTTTAAAAGCAGGCCGTTTTCACGATGACCAGACCAATGTATTTCGCTAAAGCAACAATATCACACAGAATATAGTAAAAGAAAACAGCTCACTAACACAACGCTTCCATAATACAAGCACAGCATCGCGTCATGCAGCCTTTACTGTTTAAGCAGTAATCAACGCACACGACAACCACTGCGCAGAAGTGCATAAACATTAGCACGAAAAGCAGACACACCAGCACAATGCATGTTTTCACATCAAACACTTGCCCACCACCTGTGCTGTAGTAACTCACCACTCGCGCTATTTTATGGTCATGGCACCGTCATGCACAGTCCTGCGATTCAGCAACGATCTCAAACTCATCTTGAGCCTGAGTACGTCCACTGTAGGACAAAGGCATCTCCCATGTTCCGCCAGTCAATTCAGTCCTGTGCTTGCTACTGCCACTTTATACCCGCCAACTTCTTAATTTCACTTGCCGACCTAACTTTCTGCCTCCCACTAACCCGCTTGCCTTCTCTGGGAATCCACACAGTTATCCTTAATGACCAGCGGTTATCCTGCCTACGCACTACAACGAGCTTCCTGAACTCATGGAGCTTCCTAAAATTAACTAGAGGAGACTATGGCTCTGCGATCGTTCAGCGACCATGGGTAGTACACGGATTTGCCTATAGTCTTCGTAGTTGCTGCCAGCGAATCGCATTTTCGGCTTCGTTTATGCTGCGTTTTGGTTTCGTTTCGAACGAAAAAGAATTCTTTTTAACTTCGTCACACGATTTGAAATGGTAAGCCTAAAAGAATAAGGTGGTCAAGCGCAACCACTAAACATTTGCTGATTTTTGTTTCATGAGAAACACACGGAGACAGAAGTACGTAGATTAGACAAATCTGCGTACTACCCATCATTCCCATACTCGCTGAAGGCGGTGCGTTGCAGCTCTCATAGACACTAGCGACAAAGTTCCGTCTAGTTTATTTATAGGAAACTATGTTTGAACTCACCGAAGTGTGGCATCTGCTGAGAATAGTCTCGTCAAAGGCCCCCCGTCGCGGTGGTATAAGGGCTAAGGTACTTGGCTGCTGACTTGCAGGTCGCGGGATCGAATCTTGGCTGCGGCGGCTGCATTTCCGGTGGAGGCGGAACCGATGTAGACCCGAGTGCTCAGATTTGGGTGCACGTGAAAGAACCCCAGGTGGTCGAAATTTTTTTAGCCCTCCACTACGCCGTCTCTCATAATCATATGGTGGTTTGGGGACGTTAAACCCCACATATAAATCAATAAATTAGCTATCTCTTTGTCTCCTAATGTTGCCTGTAGTTGGGGCGTGCATAGCAGCTTTAGTATAGGTAGTAGCGTACGCGAAACGCATGTTTATTACTTTGTTGCAACAAACCACGACGTCATGGCAGCAGCAAAAAATAACATTAAATCCAAAAACAGAAATAAAACGAACCTAACTGAACGCGACACGTTACCAAGCGAAGCTACAGTTGTGCGAACTGTTTTATCGAGGTTCAGTGCTATCTTATTCCTGCACGGCAAGCGATGCACGTGCGCACTCCAGACGCCTTCGTTCCCTATTTCAGTTCTTCCTTGTCAGGCTACATTCTTAACGTGCTGGAGACACTCTGCTTGCCTTACATCTTGACGTGAGGCCCATGCGGCGCAACGTCGTGTTAGAACTCCCAGGACACGACGACACTGCATGAATGGGCCAGTGGGACGTGCACTGACGACGACGCTTGTTGCAAAAAAGGAGCGTGCCAGGCGTCAAAATGCGGGATCTCTAGAAGCAGGTTGCGGGTTGGTATAACTTTCCCAGGCTGTGTCACCTCCGTTTCGCTTCGCCGCCACTGAAAGAGCAGTGTCGTTGCTTATATATGCTCTCGGGAACGTGAGGAGAACTCTTGATTTGTGCACCGTCACCTAGAGACACAGACGGCCATGCACATCGAAGATTATACGAGCTGCCACAAAACTGAGAACGTGCGTAAACTTCTCGTCCAGACTTGCCAGATGATGGCGGTTATCAAACTGGCCACGCGTCATTGTGTTTTTTACGTTCACGGTTTCTCCACCGGCCAACACGGTGGCGTCAGGAAGAAAAACCTCCCAAGTGTTAACAGTTAAGCAACGCGAGAAATAGATAGAATGCATACGTAATACGAGTTTTCTTTACACTGAAGTCTCGTAATGCCGGTGGTGGTAGCAAAACCTCGTTGGCCTGTTTTTGATTCACGTGATGTAAGGAGACGTCGGCTCACCAATAGGACGCCGGCTATTCCTCATCCTTCAGAAGTATCTAACATAGAGCGCGTAGGTTTCAGAATTACAATAATATCTCATGTCTGAACTGCTTTACCTCAATCTTGAATTGTATAGTTATAGTTGTATATTGTACACTGCCTTCGTTATGCGGTTATGATCAGCTGAGGAAGACTAAGTGGCTTAATAAACGGGGTGGTTAGGAAACTGTACAAGATAGAAAAACGAACCAATCAGGTGAACATGGCTTCGTGACTTGAAATCTTAGCAGTGCAACAAAAGGTGAAAGGGGAGAGGAGAGCGAACACGTCTTAGGAATCCGTACAAAATCGTAGCAAAACGTATCCTTATAGTAGTAATTGCATGTTCACTGTACATTCATATGAAGGAGATTTCGCGATGTTGATTGATGTTTGGCAACTACAGCACCTTTTAACGTGGATGCGCGTGCATCCGCGCGTTTATTCATATTCTTGAACAACGATTAAACAAGCTTTTGTGGTCGCTGAAGTAGTAAATGGAAAAGTGTAGTCTGAAAAAGTGCCACAAAAGCGTCACTGATTGAACACAAAACTTGATCTGAGGTAGAGAGCAGTTGAAGCTCTAGCTAAGATCACCATCTTGTAGCTTGTTAAAGACTAACTGAGCACCACGGTCAGACTAAAGGGAAGCGCAACGCACGTTGTGTCTTTTTTTTTAAGCGTAAGCGGGCAATGAAATGTTTCATGCAGGTGAGGCAGACATGCGTCGCAGAGCCATTTCTCTTCATGCTATAAGCAAGATCAATGCTTGGGCTATTGGGTCGTTCCCTCGCGGTTTGTTTAGGCGTGGCGCAAACTTCCCGTCTTCTATTTGAAACTTGCTAAGTGGGACGAACGCATGCGTAGCAATGACGCGTTGCAGGCGATAATCGTGCGGGCCGTGGTCACGATACATTACTTCCATTTACCACTCGCTGATGCCGACACTACCCTGTCGATGAAGGGCACTGTGAGGGGAAACTGTGAAATAAAAAACTCGCACTTGTAGTACTCCAGCGTGTGCGTGATCATGGCACAGCGGATAGCACACGTCGCATTGGTTGCCACGAACCGAGAGGTCGCAGCTGTTAGTTCTGTTCGCGGAACTTTCTTCGAGTTTTTCTTTTGTATCTGATCGCGTGCATTGATTGATGCCATATACGTGAGGTGAGTGCGTGACTGAACTCTGAATGGACCCCGGAATACAGCACTCCTGTGTTTTGTATATTTGTAATACCTTGTAAGCCAGTTAGGCATTGTGTTGGGGTGTTGTAGGACCATCATTTACACGGAATAATAATAATAATAATAATAATAATAATAATAATAATAATAATCTTGATGAGCATTCATTTTGTTTGCCGTTATCTTTTGCTTTTATGTATTGTATGCAACCCTACTAAAACTCCAGTAGAAGGTTACCGTGCCAACAAATAAACAAATAAATTTTTAATTAAATAATAAAAAATAAAATTAACCCAGCTTACACTAAGTCGCACATGTCTGACTAGTGTGCACGTTTTCACTTGTCTAGTGCGCACGTTTTCAGCTTGTCTTGTCAACCTTCTGTACAATGTGCATGGACGGCCACTGAGCGCGTGCCGTTTGATGACGACGGTAATTTTAATCTATCCGCGACAAACGGCGGAACAGGACCACAAGAAAACTGCTTTGTGAAAGCCGGTCATATCCACCTCTTATCAATGTTTAACACGTCTTCAGAAGCTCCCTGCACCATAAATCAATAATCAAAATTGATTGAGGCATCTTCGTCTCCTTACGTTCAGTTCTTCCGTTTGTCGGCGCAAGTAGGGGGGCAATTAACCTGTCCATTAATGCTGCAGGCTATCCTAAACTCGAACTAAGTTCACCATACCGTGTTTGTATGAGTTAACCCTATGTGACTGAAGGTAAAGATTCTGTACAGTTACGGCCTACCTTTCATCGACGCCCCGCCCGGGGTGGTCTAGTGGCTAAGGTACTCGGCTGCTGAGCCGCAGGTCGCGGGATCAAATCCCGGCTGTGGCGGCTGCATTTCCGATGGAGGCGGAAATGTTGTAGGCCCGTGTGCTTAGATTTGGGTGCACGTTAAAGAACTCCAAGTGGTCGAAATTTCCGGAGTCCCCCACTACGGCGTCCCTCATAATCATATGGTGGTTTTGGGACGTTAAACCCCCCATGTCAATACCTTTCATCGACATTCATCGTATTTGGGACGTTAAACCACACATATCAATCAATCGACATTCATTGTCATAAAGGCGCACGTTTAGTGTCACGTTATGTGGAACTTCGGATCCAGGTGACTACGTCACGTTTCAGCTTTCAGCTTGTCGGAGACCCCCCCCCCCCGAATTATAAATGAAAATCAGGAAACCTTGCTTATCATTCATGGCACAGCCATGCATAAGTGAAGGCGCAGCTGCTGTCGCGATTGTTCGTCCTGTGCGAATGAAGCCAACGGACCGACAAGATGAAATGTAAATGTACACCGCGAGACGCGAAACTGATACCTTCGTGGAAATAAAAAAAATTGAAATCAAAAACGAATCATTGAAGGTAGGAATACTAGAGGTATATTGGAGTCCTGCTTGAAAGAAAAGAATTTTAGACAATGGAACAAAGAGAACCAAAAAAAATGGTGCCAGGATAACGCGACAATCTTGAGACATCGAGCGAATATCTTTTGTGCCTGATAAATGCATAAAAAAACTACTACAGACGAGCCTGCACGACCACTCATGTATCACGTTCCAATATTCTTTCTCACTCCTATCTCTACTTGTACTTTTATTTTTACGTTTCTTAAGCGCGCTTGCCTCCAAAACTATACTACTAAAATATACGGAGGTGCACCTTGTCCTGTTTACCGAGGCACTATTGCAAAGCGCACGTCCTTGTATACTTGCGGGGATTCTTCTTTCTCGCATTGGCTCTCATACCACCCTCTTTATGTGACACCAGCAGGGACGCATAATAAAGTTTCCTTTCTGTATCTGCATTCCTCACACAGCCTGAAGCGATGAGAATACGTCCAAGTGTCATGTTTAGAGAATTCGCACAAGCACGCTATTCTCGGCAAGTATTACGTTTGCGTACAACGGTTACCTTAACAATGCACTATACGATCGTGTGGTTTTTGCAAAGTTGGTTTTCTGCTAAAACTGGCATGTTTATGTGGCATTTTGTGAAGTCACGTACAGTGTATAAAAAACACTCTTTTTTAGGCGTGGACATGCATACAGGAGCGTGTGATAAACCAAAATGTAACCTGGCAAAGTTTCCCCAATAACGGCATGTTTTTGTGTAATAAGGGTAAATTTCGACTGTTCGTGCGAGAGCACGATACCTCGGCTTGCTTTCGCTCGCCTTTGTTTTGCCATGTGGTGATATCAGCTTCAAAAATGATAACATTGTAGGCAAGAACAAGCTAGTGGGGGTATTGCATACTCACGGGAGTAGCCAAACTCTCTCCCGATGTCACAGAACGAGCGCTAAAAATGGGCGCGCCGCCAAATTCTTGCGATAACGCGCGAAAGAGACGCCGCGAGGTCAAAAGAAAAAAAAGAAAACAAACAACCAAGGCTCCCCGGGGCGAGCGCTCTCCTCTCGGAAGCGTGGCTTCGCCGACGAACCTCCTCACCCCACAACGGCGGACGACAAGCGCTGGAAAGTTCCAGAAGGAAATAGGCGTGGTCAGACCGAGTTGAGTCATCCGACGCGGAGGGCATTCCAACCGTCTCGCTCTCTCCCCAGCCTTCGCTGCGTATCGCACCGACGAAATGACGAGAACCTTCTGGAATCTCGCGCGGAAGGTATTTAATCGAGCAGCCGAGACGAGAGAGCAGGAGAAGACGGAAGTTAGCGCCAGAGCGCATAGGGTATACCGCCGTGTAGTCGGCGTAGGTTTTGTCCGAAGAGACAAAGCGGGAGAAGAAGATGATTTCCACCTGAAGGGTGACGACTCGAGCTACAGGCAAGAGTGTGTGTTTACCGCTATCGAGCGAAGACGCGTGGCAGCAGCTGCGTGTGTGAAGCCGACGTGTTTCTGGCGAAGAAGTTTGAAGCTTGGAGAGTGGCCAATTGAAGACGCGAGGTTTCCTGGAAGAGAAACTTCGGGGCAGCGGAACGGCAACAACGCTGGACTTTGAGTGAGTGATTCTCGGAAGAGTATCATTCAGACTTTTGTTTCAAGGACTTTGGACTGAATAGGTTTTCTATCTCTTTAGTCTTTAAGTGTCTTGGTTATTCAATGCATGCGACTGCATTGTAGTGTGTACTGTTGTCTGTGTCCGTTGTTCAAGTGTGGCTGATTGTACTGTGTAGTACGTTGTTAGATTGGTGACATAGTGTATGCAACTATTGTGGAGTGTGCATTTTTGTGTATTGTTTTCGATCTGCCATTATTGAGAATATAATTTGTTTGTTTAACAACTCTCGGCTGTGACTTGTTCTTTGGGCCACAGCCGGCGTCCGCTGGCGCGCCAAAAAGGACCACTTCTAAATTGTCCACGCTTTCGTGGTGCGGTTCGGGGGGCCGATACTTCGGCCCTTGGAATTAGCCCGGCGATTGCCTCCCTAATTAACGGGACCTGTGTGACAATTATTCTGGCGTCCGCGACAGGACCTTTTGGTGCACAGTGTGTCCAAAGTATTGAGAAAGAGCCTCGAGTTGTTGATAGTGCTATCGAAACGATTTGGTGTGTTGTTCAGTGTTCTCGTTAACGAGTGCAGGGGAGTGTTCCGATAGACTGATTTAAGCAGATACTTTTTGCACGCGGCAAGGTTTTATTTGCGAGTTGCGAGACACAATGGATCTCGAAACGTTAGTCGCTCTTGGTGAGAAGATGGGTCTTTCTGGCGCCGAACTACGGAAGTGGGTCACCCAGAAGGAAAAAGAAGAAAAAGACAGGGCCAAAGAAGAAAAGGCAGCTGAGCTGGAAAAAGAAAGGCTGGCGGTCGAAAGAGCCAAAGCGGAAAAAAAAGCTGAGTTGGAACGAGTGAGGTTGGCAGCTGAAAGGGCGAGAGAAGAAAGAGAAGCAAAGGAGCGACAGCTGAAGGAAGAAAGAGAGCAGCAATTGAAGTTGGAGCTGGAGAGAGAAAAGCTGGCCGCCGAAAGGGCTAGAGAAGAAAGAGAGGAAAGGGAACGACAGCGACAGCACGAGATAGAACTCGAGCGGCTCCGTTTGCAACAGCGAAGTGAAACTCCGGTCCAAGCTAGAGTTGAAAGCAGCGAACGGGAGGACCACGGATTCCGCTTGAACCCAAGCAAGCTGCTCGTAGCATTTGATGAAAGGAAGGACGACCTTGACGCGTACCTTTACAAATTCGAGACGATTGCGAGGAGCCAGAATTGGCCGGAACATCAATAGGCAACTGCTTTGAGTACTTGCTTGAGTGGTGAAGCGCTCAGTGTGTACGGTAGGCTGACGCCGACCGATGCAGCCAACTATGCCAAGGTGAAAGCTGCTTTGCTAAAGCGATTTAGATTTACTGTGGAAGGATTCCGGGACAGATTTCGGACAGGAAAGCCAGCTGATGGTGAGACGGTTACGCAGTACACCGCCCGACTTAGCCATTATTTCGACAGATTGATTGAACTTTCAGGGACAGCGCAGGAGTACAATGAACTTAGAGAGCTCCTAATTAGAGAACAATTTCTTACTAGTTGCCACCCAAGCCTGTCGCTGTACTTGAAAGAGAGGAGAGCTAAGTCACTTGAAGACATGCTTGAATTAGCTGATCAATTCTTGGAAGCGCAAGGTGGCACTAATTTGGCCAAAGTCAAGAAGGAGTGTCCCGAAGATTCGAAGAAATCGGCTCCCGAGGAAAAGAAGCGTGCACCGGAGAACATTCTGCGATGTTTTCTGTGTAACCGAGTGGGTCACCGTGCTAATCACTGCCGAACTAACTTCACGAGCCCCACGGTTGTGAAATGTTTCAAATGTGGTCAGACTGGGCACAAGGCAGACGCATGTCGTAACAGAGCGAGTCAAACTCACCAGGTATCCTGTGCACAAGTGGCACCAAAAACCGTTGATGACGTCACCGATGAATTTGTAGAGTTGAAAAATGGGGAGAAAATTCCTATTGTGGGTGCTGTAATGGCAAAACATCCAACCGGTGTTACCAAGGGAATGCCAACTCTGCCTGGAAAAGTTGCGGGCAAGAAGATTACGGTGTTAAGAGACACTGGTAGCTCCACGGTTATCGTGCGGAGAAATTTGGTACGGCAAAGTGAGTTGACAGGCAGAACGAAACCGGTTTGCCTAATTGACCGTACGGTTCGGATGCTTCCCTAAGCAGAGATTGAGGTTGCAACCCCGTACTTCAGCGGGAATGTTACCGCTCTATGTATGACGATCCCCCTGTACGACCTTGTCATCGGAAACATCGACGGGGCGCGAGGACCGAATGATCCGGAATGCTTGGGAGAAGACCCTAAGATAGAGCCCTCGCCAACCCAGCGACCGCGAGATACAGTGGAGGAGCATCCCGTGACGGATCTCACTAGAGCCCAAGGTGAAGCCGCGGCGCAAGAGACGGCGAATGAGAAGATGATCGAGTTGAATGAGTTCACGTGCTGGGCAGCTGGACGTACGTCGGCACGACCCCAACCGACCGACAGTGTAGAAATAACGGAGTCGGCCAGCCAAGCCCAATGCCGTGACATGAACAAGCTGGTAAATAAACAGACAGGACCCGTTGAACGTTATGACCCGTTAACGGTGTCGGAAGCGACAACGATGGCTGAGACGCCGCCTCAGATATCGTCGTAGGAAAGGGCTCGCCGAAAAAGAACGAGGAAAAACAAGCCGAGATCGAGCGAGCACCGCAAGAAAGGACGCAAGCGCAGCTCGAAATACACAGGATAGGTGCTGAGGTGGAATCGGAATGTGTTTGGCAGTGCTGAGTGCCATATGTTGTGGTAATGTTCTTGTTGTCCTGTGTCGCAACTGTATGTTGAGTGAGTCAAAATGTTTGTTACGGTGATGTGATGTATAGTATTGTATAATTGTTGTAATGAGAGAACCTTGTACATTCGTATTGTTTGGAATATGTGATGGAGTGTTGCATTCATGTACCTGTGGCTATATTTCATGTGTTGTGGAATTGAATTACAATATACAGTTGTATTGAGTGATCTATTGTGAACGTGAAGTGTCATGAGCGGCGGATTGTGTGACAGTCTGTGAGAGTGTGTGGTGACTGTTCGCGCTCGTTAGTGTGGTTTTGAATATTACGAGATAATATTCTGAAAGTAGGGGGCAGTGTCACAGAACGAGCGCTAAAAATGGGCGCGCCGCCAAATTCTTGCGATAACGCGCGAAAGAGACGCCGCGAGGTCAAAAAAAAAAAGAAAACAAACATCCAAGGCTCCACGGGGCGCGCGCTCTCCTCTCGGAAGAGTGGCTTCGCCGACGAACCTCCTCACCCCACAACAGCGGCCGAGCAAGCGCTGGAAAGTTCCAGAAGGAAATAGGCGTGGTCAGACCGAGTTGAGTCATCCGACGCGGAGGGCATTCCAACCGTCTCGCTCTCTTCCCAGCCTTCACTGCGTATCGCGCCGACGAAATGACGAGAACCTTCTGGAATCTCGCGCGGAAGGTATTTAATCGAACGGCCGAGACGAGAAAGCAGGAGGAGACGGAAGTGAGCGCCAGAGCGCGTAGGGATTCCGCCGTGTAGTCGGCGAAGTTTTTGGTCCGAAGGGACGAAGCCGGAGATGAAGAGGATTTCCACCTGAGGGGTGAAGGCTCGAGCTACAGGCAAGAGCGTGTATTTACCGCTATCGAGCGAAGACGCGTGGCAACAGCTGCGTGTGTGAAGCCGACGTGTTCCGGTGAAGAAGTTGAAGTTGGAGAGTGGCCTATTGAAGACGGGAGGTTTCCTGGAAGAGAAACTTCGAGGGCTGCGGAACGACAACAACGCTGGACTTTGAGTGAGTGATTCTCGGAAGAGTATCATTCAGACTTTTGTTCCAAGGACTTTAGACTGAATAGGTTTTCTATCTTTTTAGTCTTTAAGTGTCTTGGTTATTCAATGCATGCGACTGCATTGTAGTGTGTACTGCTGTCTGTGTCCGTTGTTCAAGTGTGGCTGATTGTACTGTGTAGTACGTTGTTAGATTGGTGACATATTGTATGCAACTATTGTGGAGTGTGCATTTTTGTGTATTGTTTTTGATCTGCCATTATTGAGAATATAATTTGTTTGTTTAACAACTCTCGGCTGTGACTTGTTCTTTGGGCCACAGCCGGCGTCCGCTGGCGCGCCAAAAAGGACCACTTCTAAATTGTCCACGCTTTCGTGGTGCGGTTCGGGGGGCCAATACTTCGGCCCTTGAAATTAGCCCGGCGATTGCCTCCCTAATTAACGGGACCTGTGTGACACCCGATAACTCTGGAATATGTTAAAACTCGGCGCCACTGTACAACCTCGCAGGGTGCTCGGCCACGCGCTCGTATGTAGTAGCTCATACTGAGGGCGATATAACAATATGTAACTTTTATGTACGTACAATATGTGCATGTATTTGTCTGCGTGTGTGCTAACTGTTGCAGAGACACAGGGATCAAACTATAGGTGCGACGACTCACTGAGAACACTTCAAGCAACCTGTTGACACTTCTCTTGACTGCTCGAAGGAAAAGCGTATACGAAAGTATATTTAAGCTGTATCAACCAACGAATTCTTGCAGCAACACTGTCACATTTACCATCTAGTTTCTGAAGCAACAGCTTGCTTTGCTATACAGCACGGTGAATCTGTTTTTCAAGCGATGCAATGTGCCACAACTGCGCAAACGAAGTCGTCGAGTTATCATGCTATACACTCGAAGTCGCAAAGGGCGGAAAAAGGTTTTTGAATTCATTGCCACTACCATTACTTCCCTAAAAGATGAACAATTCGTCCTTTCGGGAGTAATTACTTTCAGGGGACAAACTGTTAGTCCTGCGTAGTGTTCAGGGATGAAACGCCGAGTAATACAAATTAACCGTTTATGGGATGAATATGCGACATAGGGACAAACTCTCAGCCCCATGAAGAGTAGCAGTTTTTCTTTCTCGAAAAAAAGAAGTCAATTTATTACAATTTCTGGTTTAATTACCGAGACCTTGGAGGTTCACGAATGCGTGTCACGACATATGTAATTAACACACCTGAAGTAAATTGAACAGTAAATCAAAGATAAGTCACAACAAACACGCGTGATTCGAACTCGTGACCATTGAATCAGAAGTCGCGTATGCTAATATATGCATTCTTCTATTGTAATAGATGCTGTCCAGCGAACTTCCGGAAGTGCATATGCCCCATTGACACCTGCTGAGAGCGTGTTCGTAGCTACAAGATGTTTACTTTCCTCGGAAGACACCGCGCTCTTAGTGATTTATTTACAGAAAATTTAATTGCAGAAGGATTCATTATTTCCTACAAAACTGCTCGTGCACTTGTAGTTACGTTCCATCGCGTCAGTTGGAAATGCCCCGTGCGTAAGAAGTAGAGAAAAACTACTTCCTCAAAGAACCCGTCATAATGCAAGTGAATAGTTCAGAAAGTGTTATGATGTTCAAGAAGCCTGTTATCGAGTTTAATGCTTCAATTTTTCATCATGATACGCTTGGGGGCGCACTTATTTACGAATGAAGCTTGCGATTCAGCTTAGACACCAAAAAAATTGGCCCGAATCCACATGTTACACTGCAAATCCCATTGAAAGACGATAGTCTTGCGTCTCGAGAGAGTGAACAAAACGTTTATTTGATGTTCTGCGCAAGGAAATTGATGAATGGTATTCTGCAGGTGCTGCGTTAGAGTGCCTCGAGCGTGTTCGGAGGCGAACGAGCGCACCTAGGCACGCTAGACACAAGTGTCATCTGGCAGTTATCTTCGAAAAAGAAGGCGTGCAGCCCGCGGAGAAAGATGCGTGCCAGTCACGGAGGTGATAAAGTGTACAACGCAAAGCGACGGGCAGGTACCAACACCGTGACGTCGTAGCAAGGCGTTGGAAACACCTTTTTCAGCAACGCATTGCACTGTCAGCGCAGCGCAATTAAGCGCTATATTCCTTAGAGTTACTTGTGTGTGCCTCTTATAGTATAAAAGCAGACATAGAAAATAGCGAAGCGTTGTTGTGGCCCCTCAGATATGCGTAATAATTGCTTTTCAATTGACAATCGCACAACTATAAACGCGTTAACCTTGAGCAATATTGGTGGGCGCTGCGAATGGGGTTGGCCGTTTAGTGCCGTTTGGGTATCGTTAGGGTGGACAGACAGACAGACAGACAGACAGACAGACAGACAGACAGACAGACTAAAATTTTCCGTCGAAGGTCCCCAAGAAAGAGTATCGTCTTTAAAACTAAAACATATCTAGCATCGCCGCAAACGAGCCAACTCGTCGACGTGTTCACGGACTGCCTGTGTTAGCGGTGCAGAGCCAAGCTAGCTATACTGCAACAGGAAAAATAATTTTGGACGTATATGAATCCACAGACGAGCACGAATAAGTGACTAGTAGTAACATGTATTCGCAAAGCCAGTGAACGAAACGACAGTAACCGACTAAATAAGTACTGAAACGTACAGTCATATATGCAGCCAAGTAAAAGGAATGCGAAAAGTTTGTCTAAAGTTGTTAGGACTGCTTTTTTATTGTTCTTATTGCCATGCTGTCAGCCGAAAAAGTATGTCCCCGGTAACACTACGCACATCAAACCTGCCGACCACCGAACTTTCGAACAAGAGCTTTGCATCGCGATTCATTGAGGAAATAGTTTACGACTGATTACGGGTGCTGCCATAAAAACTGATACGCTAGCATCCTACATAACCTTATTTGTTTACAGATGAGCACCAAGTTTGTTTTTTCCTTCTTCATGCGAATGTAGGCTTTCTATAGTTTGACTGCCTATCGTCACAGAGCTTTCAGTATAGCTCTGTTCTTCCGTGGTGTGTTCGTATCCTCTCGGACTTTGTTTTCTGTTTAAGCGTTCCGAATTCAGGCCACAGAAGAGCTATCAAAAATCTCCGGTAGATCTTTTTAATTTTATATTCATATCCGGGTTTCCTTTTTTTCAACATCGAGGAGACGGCGGACCACTTCGACGAAATTCTTTTTTTTTTCGCGTTCAGAATTGAAGTAAATCTGCTCAATCAGATGCACCCTCTTTAGGTGTTGCACAGCTGAATATGTACACAACCCGTAGTTCTAGCCATGTTTTCGTTCGACATCAGCATTAATCTGCAAGCGCAGAGTGAAGCCTGCACTCAATGCCATGCACGCTTCGATTGTGTTTAGAAAAAAAGGTTTAACGATTTACAGTACTTGATACTTTACTATGGTTGTGTTTTATACATCTTCAAAAATGCTTTGCTAATAATATAGTCGACGTAAGATTACTCCGCACTCCACCATACAAGAGCCCGCGTAAGTGAGGCCACCAAAGCCAAAAGAAATGTCTTAATATTTAGTGAAACTGATTCACTTAAACAATAACTCTCTTAAAGACGGCTTTAATTTCGTTCTTGCCGCAAAACTTTAATGAGCGGGTACGTGCCACGGGACTTGGGCAAATTCCATTACTCACCGCTACGGAAGTATAAAAGGGAGGTTGGAGAGGAAAGCGACCATGAGCAGGAAAGATTTGATGGTGCACGAGGCGGGATTCAAACCGGCATACTCTCGAGTCGAAAGTGAACATCCTAACCACTCGGCTATCCATGCACGCTAAAAGAGTATAGCATAGCCTTGTGTGGTGTAGTGTAGCAAATGGGTTGGAAAGAGAAGGGATCATGGACAGAAGAATGGTGATGGTGAGGAGGAGGTAAATGAGGAGGGCAAAGTGTAGCACAGAAAGAATGAGAAAGAGAGAAATGCAGACCGAGGAGGATCCCGTGCATATGGAAGCTAGGCGCGTTGGTTGATGGAGAATATGAGTGGCGGCGTGGCCGTAATTCGCTGAGTCAAGATTTTGGCGACATAGCGCGAACTGCCCGTGGTATTTTCATTCTTGCTTTTCTTTTTTCTTGTTTCATTCTTGCTTTTCTTTTTTCTCCCAATTGGCTTCTTCACAATCTCTCTGCTTCGATATGTTGTGGAATCTGTGGTGCGAGCGATGGGTCATAAACAAATTTTCAAACCAAGATATTCTTATTACTGCACTCGTTGTTTCCACAAGTTGTGTATATGAGACCATTGTATGCAACGAAGTCAACTCCTGTCACGTGGGATGTCAAGCCCAGTGATAAACGAGACAAAAATCTCCGATGTAATCATTAACTGTTATCTACCTGAA
The DNA here is from genome assembly GCA_013436015.1 of Rhipicephalus annulatus. Classification (NCBI taxonomy): domain Eukaryota; kingdom Metazoa; phylum Arthropoda; class Arachnida; order Ixodida; family Ixodidae; genus Rhipicephalus; species Rhipicephalus annulatus. The sequence continues at coordinate 355,991 of WOVY01011931.1, forward strand.
AGCCCACTATTCGAATCGAAAGCCGTGGTTGTAATTTTGGTCGCGGCTCTCGCTTTTCTGTTCAGGTGATATGCAAGAGGGCGCTGCACTGAGCGATGTGAGAGCAAATTACAGGATCCCATATGGTCGGAACTTTCGGATTCCTTGACTACAGTGTGTCAAATGGTGATATCATGGTTATGGCACATAAACCGCATATACAACTATCAAAAGTGGCCATCGATGTTCGATGGGAACTGCACGAGCTGTTGTTCAATTTCAGCTGCAACGAAGATTTTATCGTGGCAGGTTTTTTGCACTAGCAACAATTAGGCCATGCATGCTTTCTGCCAGCCTAAATTTTTTACTCTAAACTTTTATAAGTTGCAAAAATTCCTTCGACCTAATGACTCGACGGCTTAGCTACCATAGTGTCCACCTGCTTCCATGTATTTTGTGGACATTTGTTTACTAGGTTTGTCCATGAATGTGATGTTCATTTTGTTCAGCATCCACAAAATAAAAAAGACAACTGCTTGAAGATGAATACACCTTTTAAAGTAAGGAACAAGGTCATCGGTAGCTTAATAATTTTTCCCTAAATTTGCTTTCTCATTAGTTCCATAATCAAGAAAGTAACGCAAAGAAGTTGCCTCACGGTTTACACAGAGCTGCCTAAACATCGCTAAGGCATGCGAGATGCAAAAAAAAAAAATAAGAATTCAGCCATATAAAACCAGGTTGCGTGAAGGGGACGCAAAAGATGACGCCAGTAATTATGCAAACGTGACTATTCAGCATTTTTAATTTTAAAACGTCACCCGCGTGTCTGATATATGCTCGCAGCTCCGGTACAGCAGTTCTTTCTGTGTTCTCTTAGGTTTCTGCAGACATAGTAGCTTCCTAAGCTTGGAAAACTGTTCACTTATCTTCCTGTTTGTCTCTAATCTTCAATGAATATTTTGTCCCTTCGTTCTCCCACACTAGGCATAAGAGGTTTTTGTAAAGAGAAATTACTAAAAAATGTACCACGAGCTTCGTTTATCATGGCTGATTTCATTTTACTTTTTTACGCATAAAATGTTCACTAAAATCACTAAAATTCACAAACGACACATGTTTTCTGCCACTTCTAGTGAACTATAAAATGGCTATAGATTACCAAGCGCTACTTTGGCAGTACTTGTCGCTGCGAAGTTCTCTCATAGAAGAGACGACTATCTCATGTAATGTCACAACCATCAATTTCTCCAGGAGCTTGATATCCATACGTACATATCTCATCCTCTATCTTCGCAATAGTTTCTTACAAGTACTTAGAGTATTTCAAACTTGCATAATACACAATAGTAAAAACTTGCACCAAGAAGGAACTATTCGACTAGTAATAAATGCCGTTTAAAACAATAGTTTGCATAATAATAAAAAACCTGTTTTATTTCTCGATTTATGGTTTTGAATTGATTTAGTGGATAAACATAGTACCGGTGGTATAAGCCATAACACTGGTGTCTTACCCGATGATCTCGCAAGGAAGCTTCAGTCCATATCGATCTATAGGCAACTTACTGAGTAACTCTACAGCTTTAAGAGATGCGTTGGTCTCCGTGGCTAGCTTGATATTACAACTACATGTAGACCATGTGACTCGCATATAAATGTACATCACATGGCCGTGCAGTGAAGCCTATAGGCAGAATAATTCCGCGGCGTATTGTTCTTCTTTTGAGAAGCCGTTCAGAATAAATATTATCACTGGCATCCAAATTCTGAGGCATGGTACTGCAACGGGTTAAGTGAAGCGAACACATTTCCTCTTTTCTGCGTACCTATGTCGTGGCTTTTTTTTTTAAGGAAACGTTACAACTTTTAGTACGTCAGCACTGTGCTTCTAACTATATATACGTAGTGAACAAGAAAGCTTTATTGCAATAATGCGGCCGACACTGTCCGACCCACGCCGCCACACGCTTTGTAAATGGTGAGATAAACATCAAAGAACAAGGGCCCTTGGTTATGGGGCTTCTGACAAGCGTCGTAGAAGCACCCACGCAACAACAAAAAAAAAATGAAGCAATATCCGCTACGAACAACGACGTCGACGTGACATAGCTCGTTCGCCGCGGTTTTCCCCTCAGTTTATTTCATATTTTTTTCCTTCTTTCTACCCCTTTTTCACGTTGTGTGGCGCGAAGAGAGTGACGACAGACGCGCAGGCTCGCTTAATTGCAGAGGGGTGCTCGAAATGTCCGCTCTAACAGCTCTTCCGACGACCGCGGGAACAGCGAGGTCGTTTCCTATTATCGTCTGCCTTTGGCGAATCCTGCTGGCACGCGACACTCGCGGACGTTGAAACCCGGCAGACACGACCCCTTGACCCCGCTGACTGCAGGCTTTTAGTATACGTGTACGACGCGCAGAACGCAGAGGATGTCTCGAGGCTTGTGGCCTACTAGAAACCGGATGTCTTTTCAGATGAACGGCACATTCGTCTCTTATCCAATACGGCCACTCCCATCCAAATCACCCAGTGGAATTGTCGGGGCTTTAGGGCTCACACTAAGCGCGCCAACCTCCGGCTTTTCCTCGCAGCATTTCAAAACCTTCCTGCTGTGGTAGACCTCCAGGAGCCAGGGAGTGCTGCCACACTCACAAACTATACTACGTTTCAGCAGGACCCTTTATCTTGCATCTGCGTGCACAAAAATTATACGGCCAACCTAGTTGATCTCGACCTTAAGCCAGCTTTCTCGTACGTGATGGTGACACTCCTTCCGCTGCGTAAACAGGACCCGCCACTGCACGTGCTAAACATTTATTGCTCACCGAAACTAAGCAACATTACATTCGCAGACCTTTTTAGCCGCGCTTTAAAGGCTGCGGGCAGGGACCCTCTGGTGATTGTGGGTGATTTCAATGCCCCCAGCACACTCTGGGGGTATGCACGTGAAGAGAAACGTGGACCTAAATTGGCGGAACTTATGTCCACGCTGGGCCTAACTCTTCACACCGACCCTGCCTACCCAACTCGCGTGGGTAACTCCGTGACCCGGGACACATGTCCGGACCTTACCCTCACAAAAAACATTCAGTATGCGGATTGGGTCAACACTGAAGAGACCCTCGGCAGCGACCACTGCATACTCAACACCACCTTTCGCACCTACCCTTTGGCAAGACCCTACGGAGAGGCAAAATTACCCGATTACACGAAGTTTCGGCAAATATACGCCAATTCGACACCCATTGAGGAGCAAGGATACCATGCTTGGTCCCAGCAACTGGTTTCCTCATTACGCTCCACAGAAACACAAATTAAACTCTCCGAGGCGACTCCGGCGGTGGATAACCATCTCCTTCACCTCTGGGAGACCCGGCGCAGCCTCGTCCGCCGATGGCGCCGGCAAAAACACAACCGAAAGCTCAAAATTCGCATCGCTGAGCTCACCCAGCGAGCAGCAGAGTACGCGGCCCAGCTCGCTGACTCTAACTGGGTGGACCGTTGCAACACGGCCGCTCGACAAATGTCCAGCCGGAGTACCTGGCGCCTCTTCCGCGCCTTGATTGATCCGACCCAAACTCGAAGAGAGACACAAAAGCATCTGCAACGAGCATTTCACAGCTTCGACGGAGACACAGCCAAATTGGCATGTAAACTCCGAGACCAATATCTATGCACTCAGCAGGACTCCCAAGGGCCGGCGTACTCGTATGCAGGTACCGAGAACGCGGAGCTGGATCAACTGTTCCAGTTACACGACCTGAAGGCAGCCCTAGCAAAAATGAGGCGAGGAACGGTGCCGGGAAGGGATAAAATTACCGTGAAATTACTTGCCAATCTTCCTGACTCGGCCTACACCATGCTCCTTGCCTACATCAATTCCTTTTGGATCGGGAAAACAAGCCTACCAATTGAGTGGAAGACCACCCTGGTCACCTTCATACCCAAAGCGGGCAAAGCCATTAACACGGACAACCTCCGCCCCATCTCCCTTACTTCTTGTGTGGGAAAATTAATGGAGACGATGGTGCGCGACAGGTTATCCGCGTTCCTGGAGAGCAAAAATGCATTTGCAGACACCATGTTCGGGTTCCGCCCACACCGGTCCGCGCAAGATGTCTTGCTTCAGCTCGACCATGAGATCCTCGATCCAGTCGAGTATCCCCTGAATGACAAAGTTGTGCTCGCTTTGGATCTGAAGGGGGCCTTTGATAACGTGACCCACAAAATTATTCTAACACATCTCTCACAGGTGGATTGCGGCCAAAACACTTTCAACTATATTAAACAATTCCTCACTGACCGACAATCATACATTCGGATTCAGGACATTGAACACGGCCCTTACCGATTAGGCACGAGAGGGACTCCGCAGGGAGCGGTCCTCTCGCCCCTCCTATTCAATGTGGCAATGATGAGACTCCCCGCTCAGCTGGCGAAAGTCGAAAGCATACAGCATGCGCTGTACGCCGACGACATCACCATATGGGCGTCACACGGCTCGGCAGGAGACATGGAGGCAAGCCTGCAGCAAGCGGCGGACATCGTGGATGACTATGCCCGTCGCTGCGGCCTTCAGTGCTCCCCGTCCAAATCGGAATTCGTGCACATACGCCTCTCACCAAAGTGCACCGCAAAGATCGACCTCTCCCTTCACAGCGGACCAATACCCGAACGCGATGAGATTAGAGTACTGGGGCTTTTTATACACAAAAATCGCAGAGCAGACACAACATTGGCCAAATTGCGTAAGGTGGGGGACCAGGTGGGCCGGATGGTCCGCCGGGTTTCCAACAAGCGCGGGGGGTTACGATGCAAAGATGCCTTGCGGCTGGCGCATGCATTCGTAACCAGCCGAGTCCTGTACTCGGCTCCATACCTCCACCTACGCAAATCCGACGAGAATGCACTCGAAGTCATTCTCCGCAAAATCTACAAGCGCGCCCTCGACCTTCCTGTCAGCACCTCTAACCAGCGCCTTTTGGGCTTGGGAATGGTGAACACCTTCAAGGAGCTGAGAGAGGCGCACTTGACAAACCAATATACTAGACTCTCTAAAACACCGTCGGGTCGCCGCCTCCTTGCCCGGCTACACATAAATCACTCAATACACACGGAAGAGCGCGTACGGATTCCAGAAGTTTGGCGATACTCCTTGCACGTGCGCCCTCTTCCGGCTAACATGACCCGAGACGACTACACTGGCCGACGCCTCGCGCGGGCGGAAGCCTTGGCTCGACACTACGGCCACAAATTCAGGGACGCCTCCGGCCCGCACCACGGTGGTTGGTATACGGCTGCGGTCGTCCACGAAAACACCGTTGTAAACGGACTCACATTCCGTGCACATAACATTACGCACGCGGAGGAGATCGCCATCGCACTAGCCGCCGCAGATCAGGACTCGAGGGTCATCATCACCGACTCAAGGGGTGCCTGTCGCAATATTGAACAGGGATACATTCCGTACCGTGCTTATAAAATACTGCAGAACAGCAGCTACCTAGGTGCCCCCGTGCACCGAACGATAATATGGGCTCCGGCTCACACGGGCCTCGATGGTAATGAGACGGCCGATGCCGCTGCCCGCGCGCTCACTCTCCGGGCACCATCCTCGTCCCCTACCGATCCGGAACTCGAACCCAATCCTGCCTACACCTTTAAGGAGATCACACAATTTTATCAATCCGGCCATAACGTCTATCCTAAACCCTGTAAGGGCCTCACGAAGGCGGAGGAGCGAATCCTCCTTCGCCTTTATACTACAACTCTATTGTGCCCGGCAATCATAAAACACTTTGACCCCGCTTGCACGGGGAAGTGCCCGCATTGTGAGGAAAGTTCCTCTGACATTTTCCACATGGTGTGGGCATGCCAAAAAACCCCAAACCTTACCCCACTACCCAACCCTTCGCGGGAGGACTGGGAGGCAGCCCTGCTCGGCTGCTCTGACCTGACGGCCCAACGGGCCCTGGTCGAGCGTGCCCGGGCCGCGGCCGACGCCAATGGGCTCCCGTAAGAGAGAGCCCACCTAGTGTTTGTACGGGGCGGCCCCTTAAGGACCGTTCCCACCCTCCCTGTAAATAACATCTGTAAATAAATGTTTTTCAGCAGCAGAACATTCGTCTCTTCCAGTTCTGTCAAGCGGGAGACAGTTGCAATGCTGCCAGCTCCTCTTTTTTCAAAAATAGCTCTAATAAGTTCTCGCAAAGCAGGGAAGTAGCGATTTTAGCTAAGGCATAGAATAAACAGTGGTATCAAAAACTTATTCATCTCAGAACGCCAATGAGAGAGCTGAAATGAAAAATCAATTTCTCTTAACGGGACAGAAGGTCTCGATACTCATTCTGAAGACGCTGTAGTGGTTTAAAAAAATGACAGCATATCCACGGGGTGAATGATGGAGAGTGGGGCGAAGCATCCGTCCGTCCATTCGTTCTAGCTTCCGTCCGTCCATGCGTCCGTCTGTGTGACCGTCCGCGCGTCCGTTCATGCGTCTGTTCGTGCGTCTGCACGTCCACCCGTGCGTCCATCCCTGCGTTCGTCCATGCATCCACTCCTGCGACCGTCCATGCGTCAATCCGTACGTGAAGCCATCCGTGCGTCCGTCCATGCACCTGTTTGTTTGTCCGTTCGTCCATCTAGTCAGCACTCCAAGTACCACCATCTCGCATCTTTTCATCATGTATTTATTCCGCATATGGAAGCACCACCATAGAGCGGACATTCCAAAGACTAAACGAGAGGTGGCGCACAGACACTTTCTTGCGGCTTGCGCTTTGTGTCTACCTCCCACCTTTAACCACCTCGAGTTCATGGTATATACTAGTTCACTGAATTCATGGCACTGCGGTGCAACGCTCGCTAAATATTTCTAAAACTAGGGAGGTTACGCTCAGTGAGTATAACATAGAAACCCTTTCTTGTCAGATAGTGCTCAATGTACATTTCAATGGCTGCTAATTGTGAATGAGAGACAGGAGAATGCAGCTTTTAGTTAACGCGCACGCTGCGAAATGTTTATTGTTCAACAATGCACAAGAGAAATCTCCTACCGGCACCACCTTGCAGGTCGAAGCGTAAGGCATGTTACGTACTACGACGAGGAACGAACGGGGTGCCGCTTTAAGGAGCTTCGCCCCTAAAACGAAAACATTTGCACGTCTCTTATGTGTCCTTGAGCGTAGTACTTTTATTGCCTCGACAATTTTGAATTAAGTACTTTTCTAGTAACATGGTCTTTTTTTAAAAAAAAACTTCTAAAAGAAAATGATGTAAACGTGTGAAAAATGCATTTTGAGTCAATGAAAACAGATTACGTGGCAGGGATGCGTGCAATCTGATTCACATAGTCCTACAGCCTTCAAAAAAGTCTCTCGGGCAATAACTGTTACGTGATTAGCGCCATGAATCGACTTGGTAAAAGTTCACTTGCTGTACACATTTGCATGCTCGTGGGCAGGCCATACAAATCTCATTGGAATACTTTAGTTACGCCATGCCAATCGTTGTAAATTTTACAAAATACTGACGAAAACCAGCGCAGAATATATAGATGAAGGGACGATGCTATGATTCGGAGCTGTCAGAAGTGGATTGGAGAATAGTTTGCCAATATCAGTTTTCTTATCTTGCAAACATACATTGAAGTCTGCTGCAAATAATCGAAAGAAACACACCGAAATTGGGTACTAGCTTCCTAGCTTTTATTGAAACGTGTTTGTATGGGCGACTTATGCTTTTGTCAAGAGTGTGTACCCCTTAGGGTCGAAAACGGCACTCCTAAGCAGATTTTTGTGCTTCGATCTATAGAACAAAATACAGGCTCACAACATTAAAAAGTTCAATGCCAAGTATTACCACTTGGCGTCGTTGGTGTCCAATAGAAAAACACATGAGAAAAAAGCGTGCGTTAATCTGGCTCCAGATGTGCCAATTAGGGCTCAAAAATTTTGTTTCTGACGCAGTTGACAGGTGTTTCGTCCAAGTAGAGAAACTGTTCACTACTCGTCATGAAAGTTGATAAAAGTGACATTAGGGTAAACAAATTTTTACTAATAACAACATCAAGATATAAGTTTCACAATACAGCTTTTGTTGCGCCTTAATTGAATAGGTCATATGCCATAATACTTATTCCAAAATTTATCACATATTCATTACTGTGAAAGGGCTACAGAAGCATTAGAGAAGCTTTCACATGACAACACTAAATGTCCACATTTGACTGCTTAGAAAAATTATTTAGACAGATTTATCAGCGCAAATAAGGACAGAACTTTTAGAGAAGAAACACACAGAGAGAGCTTCATTAAGGAAAAAATTAGTTTATCTTGTTGAGTAAGTGTATTCTGTATTTTTTGCTATTGAGTAAGATTGTTGATATTCTTAAGGAAGGCACTGTGCAAAATGCCTTATCACAACCATAGCACGTATTCTTTAAACGTATTTTGATCTCACTCTCTCTCACACAAAACACTGTTCTCTCGCCTCGTTTCTTTTTTTTTCGCTGCTAAGATTCTTGCTTCTCACTGATCTTTTCCAAACACCGCAATCATTCTGTCAGAGTCGCTTTGTTGCACCCTCTGTACATCTGAGGACGGCTGCATTTCAATCATATTTGAAAGTGCGTCCAAGTACATTTCCTTCGGACGACTATATCGGTGTCGCAAAACAGTCGCTAGTCAGTGCGCCTGTCACATCTGTGGAGAGTTTCGTTGAAAATGCGCAAAGGGCGTCGCAAACACTCGAAGTCTTGGGAGTGTATAGAACGCGGCATAGCACTGAATAGAACTCGCTGCCGATGAAAACAAGCAACAATGTTCGGCGGTGGGCGTTTACTGGGCATCCCGGATACGGAAACGAGGCGACATTGAAAGAGCACTTCCCTCTTGGTTATCGCGTTGCTCGCTGCATCGTGGATGTCAAGTCTCTGTCACGACTGCTGTTGCTACCGCAAAAACGCGCTTAGTGTTACAAGTCATGACGTGTCTTTGCGAGTACTATACGTTATGAACGCTTCCTACATTTTTGGAATACGCGGGTTGTCGCGCTGTATAAAGCCCCGCTTGGTCTTGTTCCGCCAGCAGGAAGTGATGCTGCTTTCTCATCCTTGTTTCCTCGATCCTAGAGTTTGAAGGAATGCACGCGTGCTTCAGTACACTCCTGGCAAAGAAATACGGGGAAAGGCGAATACTTTTGTTAGCGTTGTCAAACAGTTCTTAAAATAAAAGACGTTCCAAAAGTACAGAAGCATGCTCGACATGTTTCAAACAACTTTACGTAGTGACTCAACTTGATTGCTGACAGTTTTCTTTTCTTCTATCTATCTATCTATCTATCTATCTATCTATCTATCTATCTATCTATCTATCTATCTATCTATCTATCTATCTATCTATCTATCTATCTATCTATCTATCTAGCTATCTCTGTCTGTCTGTCTGTCTGTCTGTCTGTCTGTCTGTCTGTTTCTTTTTCTTTTCTAATGCTTGCTTGTGTTACAGTGCCATTCTTATTATATGTTTTATTTTGTGTTCTAAAGTAATTTATGTTTGGTCCAGAATCAAAATGGCCCACGGAAAAATACTGCTTGAGCCTATATTTCACACATATAAGTCTATACCTCTAAATTAAACCTATAAAAAGGGGAAAGTAGTAGGAAGTTACAAAAAAAGAGAGGGGCGGAACGGAAGCACCCATACCCTTGGCCCTTGAGATAATTGAATACTTCTCTGTGTAGCCTGAAATTCCAGTGGCGTTGTCACAATTTGCACTTTCAAAAAGCGTAAATACGTATTCCAGGTTAGATGTACGTTACAAACTATTGTTTACGTATTCATATCTCTACTTCAGTTCTCAATTTGTTGAATGAAAATTCACGTGCTCGTATTTGAATTAAGAGAAGTACTAGTGAACTGTCAATGCTACGTATTTCTTGTCCCATCATGTGAAAACGATACCTGGCTTTGAACTGAAGGTGGTGAGACACTTCATACAGTGTTTTGTGGGTTGAATCCCCTATATGTGTCGCGACTGTATTGTAGTGGGGTACAACAAAAATTTAGTTAAATCGTCGTATTCAAACATGCATTCATTGTGTCAGTGCACATGGTACATGAAGCTGCAGAGCCTTCTTTAGAATGTCGACGTACACAAGTATCCTGTCAAGCCTTGCCTTTGCTTTTCATTATCATTTGCGCATTCTTCGCTATTTCCTACAACACGATGTAGGAAGTCAACTATCTCATACAGCGTTGACCTTGTAACTTTCCAACTTTTAGAGATGGTTTTTTTTGCGATTCTCTATACTTTATTTCATCATTCCCACTCAGAGTTCAGTAATGTAGGCTCCATCTGTTTCAGTAATTTATTCTGCGTCTCTGTCATTTAAGGTCTGTGTGATCAACCGAGAGAAAAAAAGCCTCATAAGAATTACGAGTAGGTAGCCCTTCATGAAAGTTGCGATGTCACCTAATATTAAGCAACGGGATCAAGTACACAGCTTGTGCGCGCTAAGGATTGTTTATATTAGAACTTACTCAAGTCGGAAGCTTTTTCATTTCCACCTTTCACATAATGCTATATTTTTGAAATAAACTGAACGAATCCGCATCATGAAATGAAGTTTAGCAGAACAGGCAGATAAAATTCTTTTAAATGAATTGCCCCTGCTAAGTTGTTCTGTTGAGTTTTCGTAATATAGTTGTCTAACGATGATCATAGCAGCTGGCAAATCTTGAAAAATTAGAAAAAGCGTATAGCCGGCGGTTCGCCAATCTCCCAACGTAACGTGCTTGTACTGCCTCTCTTCTTGCAGCTAATCTCTTCAACCGTGCACATAAGTAGTGGGAAAGGTGGATAAAAACAGCAGCTGCTAATCATAAAAATGTCTTTACAGCAACAAACAAGCACTCGTTGCCGTTGTATCACATCCGTTCGCTCGATATCATAATGACCGTTTTTGTCATATGCACACGCACTGCTCTCAGACATGCTTGGCTTGACGTGGTGAAAATTGAAGAAAACAAACATTCGCAAGCTCTAAAGGTATATTGCGCGAACTTTCATATAAGTATATCTTCGGAACGGGAGTCTTTCATAGAACCATGATGTGGACAGTTAGTAGTTCACGCAGGGCCACTCGATAAAATTGCCTGAGGTTCATACGCCCTGATGCATAGTGCCCAAAAGCGCCAGGCACAGCGGGTGTATTATGTTTACATTTCTGCTCTCGCTGGTTCTATAGTGCAGCCGAAATAACTTTACGAAAGGCACGCCACGCTGGCTGTATATGAAAACGCGCTATGACGCGTGAGAGGGTTTCATACAATGTATACTCTCTCGCCGTATCTTTTCACCTTCTGTAATCTATCCGAATACACCAAAAACAACTCGCATACCGTCGATTCCGAACAACGTAATAAAGGGTGCCGATTTAAGTCACCACAAGGCTTCGTGAAATGAAAACTCTACTGAACAGGTTTGGAGCCAGCGTCTTCGAGCCACCGATATTGTCTTCTTCGAGCAACCAAGTGGTGTTTCAAGTGATGCTGTACTCCCGAAAGCATGGCTGCTCAGCCTACTCAGTGGGAGATTGTATTGGAACAAATAACCACGTGAGTAACCTCGTGAATTGTTTCTGACGCAAATATAGTTCATCCACTGGAAAGTGCTATTCAAAGAAAAAATGGCAATGTTCAGCAGCTAAATGCACAGGTTTCATAGTGTATCGATGCTTCACTGCTTCTATATTGGGACTGTATAGTTACTGTACTGCCATTCATGCGACGTTGGAGAAGACGACACCTCAACGGAAAAGCGAAGATTTTTTTTTTAATGTACGTTCTCACTCTTTTTTTTATTTCTAGCATTCTGCACATGCAGGTATAATGATCCTACTGGTCATAATTAAATAAATTGCGATTTGATGAACAAAATAAGCAATAGCAAATGTTTCTCGACCATTATACTTTATATACTAACACAAAAAAGGCTGAAAGGCTGGTATACGCTGTTTTAGGTAAATCGTGTCTCAAAAGAAGAAACTTGGAAGTCTAAATAGTCAAATCCAGAAACCTAAGCTGATATGAGTTTTGCGGGAGCATAAAGCATATTAAAAGTCAGTTGCGAGTGAGCGATTTTTCGTGTATCTTCTTTAGTTTTCTTTCAAGTTTTGCGCCAACAATGTGCCGCACAGCGTAAAGCAGGCTAAACTATCCTTCACTTTTGTAACACATTTCATCATTATGTGGCAATTATGCCTTCCAATGTGAACTCAAACATGCACTCTCGTATCAACATGAGCCACGTCGTGCATCTCTTTGAATCAAACTGAGCCACATCCATTGAGCCAGCGCTGCTTCAGCAACCATGGCCAAAGCAACCACCATACGGCTACCTACGTCCAGCCTGTTTCACTTTAGGGGCGAAGCTCTTTATAACGGCACCCGTTCGTTCCTCATGGCCGTTGTAGTATGTAACAAGTAAAACATTTTGTCCTCCAAGGTGGGGCCAGTGGGAGATTTCTTCTGTGCGTTGTTGAACAATAAAAAATAGTGCTCAATGTTCATGCCAATGGCTGTTCATTGGTATTGAGAGACAGGAGCATTCGGCTTTTAGCTAAAGCGCACGCTGTAATCAACATTAGCAGCCATTGGCATGTAAATTGAGCACTATCTGACAAAAAAGAGTCACTACGTTATACTCGCTGGGTGTAACCTCCTTAGTTTTAGAAAGGTTTAGCGAGCGTTGAGCCGCAGCGCCATGAATACAATAAACTAGTATATACCATGAATGAACTCGAGGTGGTTAAAGGTGGGAAGTAGATACGAAGCGCAAGCCGTAAGTACAAGCCAAATTCTCCTGTCTCTCATTTTTCATTAGCAGCCATTGGCATGTATATTGAGCACTATCTAACTGGAAAAGGTTGCTACATTATACTCGCTGGGCGTAACCTCCTTGATTTTAGAAAGGTTTAGCGAGCGTTGCGCCGCAGTGTAATGAATACAGGGAACTAGTATATACCATGAACTAGAGGTGGTAAAGGTGGGAAATAGACCCGAAGCGCAAGCCGTAAGAAAGTGTGCGTGTGCCAGCTCTGGTTTAGTCCTTGGAATGTCCACTGGATGGCGGTGCTTCTATTGGGGGAATATATGATGAAAAGATGCGAGGTGGTGATACTTGGAGTGTTGAATAGAAGGACGAACGGACCCACAGACAGCTGCATAGATGGACGCATAGACGAATGCAGGGGCAGATGCATAGACGAATGCAGGGACAGACGCACGAACAGACGCACGTACCGACGGGCGGATAGACGCATGGACGGTCACACAGGCGGACGCATGGACGGACGCAAGCAAGAACCAATGGACGGACGAATGCTTCACCCAACTCAGGGCAGTTCCTGGCAGATAGGACCACCACCATAAAGTTAGGAGAGATAGAATAAGACAAGTTTTATCTAGAAAACATGGGCACTCGTCGAGGGGCTGTGCTCTCACCCCTTCTTTTTACAATAGGTATGACGGCTGTAGCTAGGGATATTTATGACAACAATGACATCGCCTCCACCATCTATGTTGACGACACAACCCTTTGGTACCGGGGAGGCTCGTTGGGCCCACCGAGAGTGCCTTCCAAGAAGCTGTACGCATGCTCGAGAAACACATTTCTCGTATGAACCTCGTGCTATCAGACAACAAGTACGAGCTCCTTCTTTACCAACCCATCCGCATGGGGCGACGCCCTAATGGGTGGGTACCAACCCCGGAGCTCGACATAGACCTGTTCACGAAGAGCGGCGCGTAAATCCCCCGCAAAGACACTATGCGCGTACTAGGCATGTTAATCTCTGAGAACAGCAGGAATGCAGATACGATACAGAAGCTTCACCGGCACGCCGCTGCCACCATTCTGCTTATTCAAAGGATTTCAGGTAGACGAGGAGCCATCAAGGAGGACAACCTTTTCCGGCTATCCTATTCCTTCCTCCTAAGTCATATCAATTACGTTGCCTCTATTCACGCTTGAGGCTACTGCCGAAAACACCAAGCTAGAAGTCTTGATTCGGCAGACTGTTATAAAAGCTTTGGGCCTCCCTTCTCGAACAACTACCATGAAACTCGGGGCGTTCGGTGTTCATGACAAGCTCGACGAAATAATCGAAGAGCAGCGCAGTGCCCAGATTTCCAGACTTTCGTGCACTGGAGCCCGAAAGGCAATTCTATCCAGAGCAGGCATCACCCTCTCCCCTCCTCTGAATAAGAAAAGAGGAGTTTCTCTTCCAGACACTTTATGGTTGACAATACTGGTTCGTCCACTACCACGAAAAATGCATCCGGTACAAAATCAAGGTAGAAGAAGAGCGACAGTTAAAGCCCTCCTCTCCAATTTAAACAGCAAAAGCGAAAACGCACTCTTTGTCGACGCATCTCGGACGGCACCAAATAGGTTTGTGGCCGCAGTGGTAGACATGAGCGGCTGCTCCCTTAGTGCCACATCGGTGAGGACCAAGTCCATAAGGGTAGCTGAACAGGTCGCTATCTCGACGACTTGAGATCCATCCCCGTTTTTTTCTGATAACATGACGACCGTCAGGTCGTCCGACGCCAACCAAATCCCTTTGGCTGCTTACACAGTTTTCACTAACGGCAGAGTATTTTCTCACGAGCTGACGTGATTCCCCGCTCACATGAGCGTCTCCGCCTCCGGCATCACCAACCCCAACAAAATGGCTCACGCTTGTCGCGAGAACTCATTCTCTGCCCCGGACTAACGAGCCCACCTCATACTGAGGGAGAGGGGAGAAGTGATGGCGACGACGGGGACCCGTTGACCACCATTCTTGAGTTATGTTCGCACTACCAATTATGCAGGGAATACTTTCTAGATCCACACAGAGAGCCAGCAAGGAGACAGCAGATAGCCCTCCGACTCCTCCAAACTAGCTCCTTCCCGTCGCGGGCCGCTATGGCACTGTATACGGACATTTCTCCTAACTGCTCGGCGGCATGCGATCCGCTCGCCACCTTCTTTCATTTGATGTGGCGATGCCTCCGCTTACGCGTTTCAACAACAAGGCATCACGTAAACGAGACAGACTATTTAGAATGCATCGCAAGTTTACACCTTCCGAAATAACTCCGGGTGGTCCAGGGAGCCTGTGAAGCGATCGGAAACATCTGGTCCCCGACCTCGTCGCGGGTGCAGCCCTCGGTGAGTTCTTAGGAACCCTCTTCCCAGGACGCAAAAAAGTTCATCTGTCTGTCTGTCTGTCTGTCTGTCTGTCTGTCTGTCTGTCTGTCTGTCTGTCTGTCTGTCTGTTTTTTGTCTGTCTGTCTGTCTGTCTGTCTGTCTGTTTTTCGCCTCTCTGTATGTCTGTTTTTGTCTGTCTGTCTCTCTGTTTTTTGTCTGTCTGTCTGTCTGTCTGTCGGTCTCTTTTTTGTCTGTCTGTCTGTCTGACTGCTTTTGTCTCTCTGCCTCTCTGCTTTTTGTCTGTCTGTCTGTCTGTCTGTCTGTCTGTCTGTCTGTCTGTCTGTTTTTTCTCTGTCTGTCTGTCTGTCTGTCTGTCTGTCTGTCTGTCTGTCTGTCTGTCCGTTTTTGCCTGCCTGTCTGTCTGTCTGTTTTTGTCTGTCTGTCTGTCTATCTGTCTGTCTGTTTTCTGTCTGTCTGTCTGTCTGTCTCTGTGTGTGTGTCTGTCTGTCTGTCTGTCTGTCTGTCTGTCTGTCTGTCTGTCTGTCAACTTTATACGCCACATTATAACACTTTATACGCAGTATAATTATCAGAAAATAAAATGTAAGAGACAGTGAGACAACACAAACCATGACACAGCATATGTCAGGAAATAAAAAACGGCAGAAGCAAGAATGCACGCACACATGCATCATAAGCGCTCCTTGCCCCCGCTATCAAGCCCAATATGAGCGAATTCATCGCTGGGTAATTACCAGAAGTAATCCGAGTATGCTTGCGCCGGCTACACGCAAGAATGTGCAACGCAGACGCAGATGCTCAATGCGAAGGCACCAGAATACAGCACATCCATAATTGGGACCTCTTCCTTTCCAGCAGAATTGACAAAGCCCCTCCTAGTGACTATTCAGAGTAGATAGAAACCCTCCTTTATGATGCTTCAGCCTCCACTAAGGAGAGAGAAACAGAAGAGAACTTTCCAACCATGAACGGCCATTTACCACACCTTTTTGAAGTTAAAATGTCTCTCAAAAACGCTGGCTAAAGAACAAACTGAACAGATCACTAATGAAACGCTTTGCCAAGATCAATGTCAAAATTGTGTCATACCCTATAGTGTTAGAACAGAAACACTCGATCGAAACGTGCGACAAGGTTGACGGTCAGATGAGAGTAGGTGGCAAGTGGAACTTGCTTGAACACCTTTTGAAACCTACCATCACTCGAGTTCATCAGAGATTGGCCATCGAGAGACTTGCGCACCAGGCACTCACTTGTCGTAGCGAAGATTTGATTATGCCAGATCTAGCCGTATTTTATCTCCCACTTGATACCACCTCATCCCCGCCACCACCCGGTTTTACAGGAAGTGACTCCGCCGAGCTGGTCAGTCATATATCAGAATGAAAAGTCAGGTCTGCACTTCACTTACTCAAAAGCATCTTGGCGCCAGGCACTGATCGCGTCATGAACCGCATGCTCAGGAACCTTGACGATGAATCGCTCACTTCCCTGACCAATTTATTTAACAAACACTGGAAAAATGGCTCATATGCACATAAGTGGAAGCACACCACGGTCCTACTGATACCCAAACCCGGTGAAAAATGCACAACAAAAAACCTTAGACCGATCTCGCCTACATCGTGTGTCGGCAAAATTTTCGAACAATGCATAAACGATAGGGTCTTTAAGAACATAGAATGCAATGACCTCTTCCCATCTAACATAGTCGGGTTTCGCCCACATCTTTTAATTCAAGACGCCATGCTTCTCATCAAATCGCTGATCATCGTGATCTCTACCAGAGATCACAGAGTCATTTTGGCTTTGGATCTCAAAAAGGCATTCGATACCACACTCCATGATTACATACTCGAAGCCATCTCCGAGCTGGGTCTTGGTAGGCATTTATTTATTTTCGTAAGGCAGTTGCTGGCAGATAGGACCACCACCATAAAGTTAGGGGAGATAGAATAAGACAAGTTTCATCTAGAAAACATGGGCACTCGTCGAGAGGCAGTGCTCCCGCCCCTTCTTTTTACCATTGGTATGACAGCTGTAGCTAGGGATATTTATAACAACAATGACATCGCCTCCACCATCTATGTTGACGACACAACCCTTTGGTCCCGGGGTGGCTCGGTGGGACCCCCGAGAGTGCCTTCCAAGAAGCTGTACGCATGCTCGATTTCTCGTATAAACCTCGTGCTATCAGACAACAAGTACGAGCTCCTTGTACTTGTTGAACAGGTGTATGAACAGGTGCTCTTCGTGTTGAACAGGTGGTCTTCGTGTTGAACAGGTGGTCTTCGTGAACAGGTGTATGTCGAGCTCCGGAGGAGCTCGACATACACCTGTTCACGAAGAGCGGCGCGTAAATCCCCCGCAAAGACACTATGCGCGTACTAGGCATGTTAATCTCTGAGAACAGCAGGAATGCAGATACGATACAGAAGCTGCACCGGCACGCTGCTGCCACCGTTCTGCTTATTCAAAAAATTTCAGGTAGACGAGGAGGCATCAAGGAGGATAACCTCCCCCGGCTATCCTATTCCTTCCTTCTAAGTCATATCAATTACGTTGCCTCTATGCACGCTTGAGGCTACTGGCGAAAAGACCAAGCTAGAAGTCTTGATTCGTCACACTGTTAAAAAAGCTTTGGGCCTCCCTTCTCGAACAACTACTATTAAACTCGAGGCGTTCGGTGTTCATGACAAGCTCGACGAAATAATTGAAGCGTAGCGCAGTGCCCAGATTTCCAGACTATGGTGCACTGGAGCCGGAAAGGCAATTCTATCCAGAGCAGGCATCACTCTCTCCCCTCCTCTGACTAAAGAAAAAGGAGTTCCTCTTCCAGACCCTGTAAGGTTGACAATAATGGTTCGTCCACTACCACGAAAGATGCATCCGGTACATAATCAAGGTAGAAGAAGAGCGACAGTTAAAGCCCTCCTCTCCAATTTAAATAGCAAAAGCAAAACGCACTCTTTGTCGACGCATCTCGGTCGGCACCAAATAGGTTTGTGGCCGCAGTGGTAGACATGAGCGGCTGCTCCCTTAGTGCCACATCGGTGAGGATCAAGTCCATCAGGGTAGCTGAACAGGTCGCTATCTCAACGACTTGAGATCCATCCCCGTTTTTTTCTGATTACATGGTGGCCGTCAGGTCGTCTGACACCAGCCAAACCTTTTTGGCTGCTTACAGAGTTTTCACTAACGGCAGAGTATTTTCTCACGAGTTTACGTGATTTCCCGCTCACATGAGCGTCTCCGCCTCCGGCATCAGCGACCCCAACAAAATGGCTCACGCTTGGTCGCGAGAACTCATTCTCCGCCCCGGACTAACGAGCCCACCTCATACTGAGGGAGAGGGGAGTAGTGATGGCGACGACGGGGACCCGTTGACCACCTTTCATGAGTTATGTTCGCACTACCCATTAGGCAGGAAATACTTTTTAGATCCACACAGAGAGCTGGCAAGGAGACAGCAGATAGCCCTCCGAATCCTCCAAACTAGCTCCTTTCCGTTACCGGCCACTATGGCACTGTATACGGACATTTCTTCTAACTTCTCGGCGGCATGTGATCAGCTCACTACCTTCCCTCATTTGATGTGGCGGTGCCCCCGCTTGCGCGTTTCGACAACAAGGCATCACGTAAACGAGACTGACTTTTTAGAATGCATCGCACGTCCACATCTTGCGAAAGAACTCCTGTCTGTCTGTCTGTCTGTCTGTCTGTCTGTCTGTCTGTCTGTCTGTCTGTCTGTCTGTCTGTCTGTCTGTCTGTCTGTCTGTCTGTCTGTGTCTCATCTGAATTATGCAAGCAGACGTCACGGCCTTTTGAATTCTACCATTTGTAATGAAATAAGAAATAATTGTATTAGAAAAACAAAACTTTGTATTCGCCATGAAAAGGGGCCCCGCCGCGGTCGTCCAGTGGCTATGGCGGTCGACTGAAAACCCGAAGGTCGCAGGATTGAATCCCGGCTGCGGCGGCTGCATTTTCGATAGCTCTAGGCGAAAATGTTCGATTCCAGTGTAGTTACATATAGGGAGACGTTAAGGAACACCAGGTGATTGAAATTTCCGGAGCTCTTCACTACAGCGTCTTTCGTAATCATATCGTGGTTTTGGGACCTTAAGAGGTAACTCTGGTGATTCTTCTTCATTAACCAATTTTATTATAACTTTGACCATATGTTCTTATTGGTACCATGGTGATATGTGCGAAAATATACATCTGTGAGTCCTAATGTATTTCTAGAAAACCAATTTTAAAAATTGGTGGCTCAATCTGGAACCACACTTGTGAGTGCGGTCCACCTGGTGTATATGACGTAAGTGCCTACTCTTTTTCAAAATTATTCCTTGCCCGGCAGACAGATGCAACATGTGCTATAATATTCGGGGCGACGACGACACGAGAAGAGTTTAGTTTATACGCTGTATAATTATTTTTAGAGGCAGTATAATTATCTGTATACGCAGTATAATTTTATACGCAGTGTAATTATCAGAAAATAAATTGTAAGATAGAGTGAGACACCAAAAACCACGACACAGCATATGTGGGGAAATGCAAGAACGGTAGAAGCAAGTATGCACGCACACATGCATCATAAGCGCTCCTTGCCCCCGCTATCGAGCCCAATGAAAGCGAATTCATCGCTGAGTAATTACCAGAAGTATTCCGGGTATGCTTGCGCCGGCTACACGCAACAATGTGCAACGCAGACGCACAATCAGCACTGAAGCAAGCGTTGTGCCAACTCAGGGGAATTCCAAAATGCCGTAGTCACTTCGTGCTTCCTCGTCTGAGGATCGTATTATATACCCCTATATAAATTATATACCCTTATAGGGGTACATAATTTGTCATAGGCGAAGGTGAATAAACGCATATTTTTGACGTGGTGGTCGGGGTCGAATTTTTCTTGATTCTACCGGTCTTTGTGCTACTTAGTGGCTGTATCTTTCTCATCGACAGTGATGCGTGATTAAGCAATTTTTTTCAAAGCAATCCTTCTTTGTTACTCACATATTTTTGACAATTCTAGTTTCAATTTTTCCTGCATAAATATTACTTTGGACCCATCGGTAGTTGTTTAGAATTACAAGAGCGCAATTAAATAAAAAACTGCGGATATAGGCAGAGACTATGCGATTGCTGCCATCCTACAGATTCTCAAGCAACAGTGCATTTTGTTGATATCACGGACCCGCCTTCCTCAATACAATGTCGCAACTGACAAAAACTGATACAACTTTATTAAAGGACGAAGAATAATTTAAGGCTCGACTCAGCTCGTAGTTGCACATTCAGTGCTGCACCATCATCCCATCTAGGAAATAAAGAACCGCACATCCTAAAATGTGATTCAACAGCAATACTATCAGATATCAATGTATTAGTTTCTGAAGATATATTTGTAACAACACAATAAATACAATGACACTTGAGGTTTTCATTCGCGCTATCGTCTTGCTTTCAACTACACGACAATGATTTTTGAGACTAAAATGTAAATTATGGTTTCGCATGTACTACTAACAACCACTAGAAGTACGGGGCCGCAGTCGATACTTAAAGCTCATGTAAGCGCACTTGTATTCATCGCTCAGTATACAGGCTTTATGTGAGGATGTTGCCTATGTCTATACCTCCTTTTTTGTTGTTGTTGTGGGTACGGTAAAGTATCTACTTGACCACCCCACTTCGATTGTTTCTACTCCTTTTATTCCTTTCTACTTTGAGTGATTACAAGGGCAGAATGTGAATGCATGGTATGCTTAAACTTAAACTTAAACTGAAATGCCAAACAAGCAGTATAGATACAAACACGACCACTTGTACGCAATAGAGGCTATGAATGAAAAGCTTGTTTCGTACTCATGAGTCTCTCAAGGATAATCTTGATCTGTGGGGTTTAACGTCCCAAAGCCACCATTTGATTATGAGAGACGCCGTAGTGAAAGACTCCGGAAATTTTGACCACCTGGGGTTCTTTAACGTGCACCCAAACCTGAGTACACGGGCCTACAACATTTCCGCCTCCATCGGAAATGCAGCCGTCGCAGCCGGGAATCGAACCCGCGACCTGCGGGTCAGCAGCCAAGTGCCTTAGCCACTAGACCACCGCGGCGGGGCTCAAGGATAATCTTCGCTTAGCTCGATATCATAACCCGCTATTACGAATAGACGAAGACAAATCAAATGAAAAAAGACATACAGGATGATCGTGCTGACCTTGTGTCTTTCGTTTCCTTGGTCTTTTGTGAATTCCTGGCAAAGCGTTAAAAAAAAGTCCTAACAACTAGCCACCATTGCTGGCATATCAACAATTATTTATGTCCTGTGGCACATTCAGGTATTTCAACGAGGGAACGATTGATAAAGCAGATGAACCTGCACGCATATAGGGTGAATATAAGTGGCTGTCAGCTTGTTCGTGTTTGAATGTAATATTAACACTTCACGCGGGTAACGCATCATTTCAAAGAATGAGCAACCCTGTGTTGTTCAAAGATTATGCCAGGAAGAATTGCAGGAAGAAGGCATGTAAGTAAGTATTAACAAGGGCAGAACGAGGGACGCTGCCACCGGTGATGTTGAAATAATGGAAGGGCTCGATGCAGTGAAGCTTTGTGCTCATTAAAAATCTATTTCGAAACACTCCTTGCTAATGATGTACGGGAAGAAACGGCAATATTTTACGGTTAGCTGACATGCACACTGAATAAGCTTAACAGAGGGTATTTGCTGGTTTTCTTAGTTCTTAAAGGTCACCGAAAAAAACAATGTTTCTTTGCTTTTCGAATGCAGTTCTGAAACTTTTCCATTCCCTTTGGTGCACAGTGAACCAACCTCTCGCTTTGTTAGCCAACTTAAGTCCATAATTTTGCAATTTAGTGCTGTATCTGAATTTTATATGGAGCTTAGCTATGTGACAGGGGCGTATTGAAAAACCTAAAAGACCTACATGTAAGAGAAATATTTTAAGAAAACTTTGTGACTTTCACACAACTATGTAAATTGATCACCACTTCCGTGTGTTCCTAGTGTATCGAACGCTTGAAGTTCTTCAGAATATTAAAAGCTTTTCAAAACACCAGTAGTCTCAATGCCTGCATTATGCATGATGGTCTCTCTACTGGCTTAAAGAAAAGCAGCTGGATGTAACTTGCAGTAGTGGCTCAAGGCTACAGACACAGCGGAGATGAGCGGTTTGTAGCTAGTCCAAGCTACATCAAGTCATTACAAGGTATACGAAGTGATTCCAAGTTATGACGCGTTCTAGCCGAGCCCTTGACCCAGTTTCTTTTCGCCTTTCGGGCCCTACTCCGGGGTGGACTACTTTGAACAAGTCGAGTCCAGCAGATTCACTTGACAGGACACTTCCCGGTAAAAGGCTTCCACATCGGCAGCACAAGTCTTCTTCGTTCACCCCATGTAGGCGCCAGGTACGTCACGCCACCATCACAAAATCTTTTTTCTCTACGGCATAAGGGCTTTATGCAGAAGGAAGGAGCGCTGGCTCAGTCGGTCATGACGTCACGCCTGGCACGACCGAATGGTTGCGCGCTGAGCCCTGGCCGACAGTCCAAGTAGACGGGCTGGTCTACCACCTGGTTCTAGTAACGTTGGGTCTACCTGGTGTGTGTGTGTGTGTGTGTGTGTGTGTGTGTGTGTGTGTGCGTGTGTGTGTGTTTGTGCGTGCGTGTGTGCGTGCGTGTGTGTGTGTGCGTGCGTGCGTGTGCGTGCGTGTGTGCGTGTGTGTGTGTCTCTCTCTGTGTGTGTGTGTGTGTGTGCGTGCGTGCGCGCGCGTGTGTGTGTGTGTGTGTGTGTGTGTGTGTGTGTGTGTTTACAGCGCCGCTGTTAAATCAACCCATGCCTCGCCACGAAGGGACTAAGGACGAGTGACCGAAGCACTGGGGATCGTCCTTGCCGTAAAGTACCAGTGCCATTGCCCACACGTTCACGTAAACGAATGACACCGTGTGAGCACAGTATACACAATATGTTTTTGTTGCTGAGCTGCCGCTTCCCGTGCAGCTCAGCGGTAGCAGCTCAGCTCAGCTTATTGTCGGCGTAGATGTTAAGCCACCGTATGCCGCGCTCTCTCTTCCGGAATAGTAGCAGCTTCTCGGCGTTCAGCTTTTCCTCTTTATCGCAAGCTCTCATTTCCGGGGTAGCTTGACTGCGTCGGCGGCGTTGCCTTTTGTGGGTGAGAGCACGTTCGTGTTCGTTTTGGTCCATGGCAGAAAATGCATGTGAGCTCTGAATTGCACTTATTATTCGTCATCATCAACGTCGTGGTCATCGTCACCATGAGCGCGGACAACGATTAATTATGGACAGGCTTACCCCCTAAAGTGATTCGCCCCGAAAGGCCCAGGCAGACTTGCTTGACTTCAAATAACAACAATGCGAGTTCCGGCTATCTTGTTTGTTTTTAGTGATTGCATTGTTTTGTTTAATAAAGTTATGTTTTAAATAACATACTTAAACAAGCGGTTGGGCATAAACTTCAGAATAGGAATGTACGTGACACCACGACTTCCATTATTGACAGCTCTGAAAGGCCACATTTGCTTTTCTAATTTCTCCTAGCAAACGTTCTTCAAAGCTAAATGTTTCGAGCATTTTAACACCTACACTACCTCATGTGCAAAAAAAATATATCTCTCTTTCTCTCTCAAAAAACTATATACAACCGATATATTTTAAACTCCACTTTTTCAGCGCTCGCATGAGTGATCCCACAAAAAAAACGATGTTAACCAATCCCAAACAACTTTGCGTCCTCATTAGATATAATGCACTACCTCCTGATTTTCCATGACATAGACAATGTGGGATACTTAATTCATCTAGGGCAACATAAAAATATCATAATCTGAGTGCCATAAAACGAGAGAAAAATAATCATACAGCAATACTTGACGTACGGAAGCAACTAAGTTGCCATAGCACATCACCCTTACATAATTTATAGGACGAGTTTACCAAACGTAACTTGGTACTTCAATGAGGTAATTAGTAAAAGTCGTGTACAGGACTATATATAAAAACAGCCTTGCTGCATTCGAACTTACATTTCTATAACATGACTAATAGCAAAAGGTGGAACTCTTATAAAGGGTCGAATGTCCACTCGCTCTAAGCAATAGATGTGGGACCACGCATAAAACTTGCTTGTGTTCGGTTTTTATCATTGTGTGTTTCAATCATACCATTTCCTGGCTCATCTCATCTGAGGCAGTTTTAAAGCCATGCCAGGCATTTATTTTTGGGTTTGAATTGTTCGGCCATTTCATGAAGTAACTTCAGCACACGGTGCGTCTTGGCCAGACATTCATAAAACGCAAAAGCATGGAAAATATTTGCTGCACCGTACGTTGCACCACATCGAGGCGTATTTGTATACGTAATCACGAATGTGGGCATCGGTTCAGGTGTATAGTCATGACTCACTGCCATCGCCTGAGCCCTGTTAGCAAACTGTAGCTGTTTTCTTCTTCAAAGAGCAGGAATATTGATTGATATGTGGGGTCTCACGTCCCAAAACCAGCATATGATTATAAGAGACGTCGTAGTGGAGGGCTCCGGAAATTTAGACCACCTGAGGTTCTTTAACGTGCGCATAAATCTGAGCACGCGGGCCTACAACATTTCCGCCTCCATCGGAAATGCAGCCGCCACAGCCGGGATTCGATCCCGCACCCTGCGGGTCAGCAGCCGAGTACCTTAGCCATTACACCACCGCGGCGAGGCTATGGGCAGGAAGACACACAACAAAAGCAACATCAAGACAATACTTTCATTCCATAAATTTTGTGGTTTCTAATGAGTTTTTCAAGACAAACTTTCTTCAGCTAACACAGTTAAGTATCCCGCCGCGTATCACACTGCACGGCTTCTCTCCTATCTTCCAATTATTCCTTCGCTTCCACTTCATCCTCCTAGTTCTCACCAGTTGGCGCTTAGTGCGCTGGTCAGTTTAGGTTGTTACGGGGCGCCAGCACAATCTGAGCCTGCGAGCTGGGTACGTACAGCCGGTGCCGTAGCCAGGGTGGGCCCACCAAACGCATGCCACCCTCCTCCCTCTAGCCAATTTTTTTTTACATCCATGGCATACAGAGTACACAATGGCACTCGAATAAATATTCCTGCCAGGCCCTCACTTAAAATGAAGGTGGTGCACTACCCCCACCCCCTCTTCTTACCCCCAAAAAATTTCTGGCTACGCCTTTCCGTACAGCTGGCAGATATTGTTGTAAAACTCGGGGTTTCCCTGATTTCTACTTTTAATCAGTGTGCCGTACAGATGTATTCTGTCCTGAAGCATTCTTTAGGATGCTGCCTGATTTCCGCTTCCAAGTCTTTTGTGGGCCGACGATAGATAAACATGGCACTTGCATGCCAGCACGCTTGGTGCAGCATATATTCTGTTTCTCGTCAATTTCTTCACTAAAGTTGTGTGAACTGCTTCAGTGGTGTGTTTCCATGTCTTTTTTTATCTGTATTTGCGCTAAAGCAGGATTATTAGCTAAGCTAGCTTTTAAAGAATTTCACTTACACTATGGTTGGAAGAACCATGTTTTCCGCCACTGCCGAGGCCTGCTTATATATTCGATATGCCGGTAACGTAAGTGCGTGTTTTAAATTGACTCCGGATTTTACAAGAGAATGTGGGGTGAGACCTGCCACAAGTCTGACTGTCTCCATAAGTCATACTGAAGGCATCGACAAACCGGTTAGAAAAAATCAGAAAATAGTTGCAATTTTTGTTGGGTCTCGCTCTGTCCCAGCTAGCTAGCTGTGGAGAAATTAACGTTTGTCTCACCTCCTCTACTTCACTTCTGTTAGTTGTGCAGAGGAAAAAAGGAAAGGTTATCCCAAAACAAGAATGAAAAAGTAAAAGGAAAACATCTAGCAAACTCAAACGAAGAAAATATATAACACGGAAATATACACTGAGAAGTTTTATTAGACTTACTATACATCATCATCATCATCATCATCATCGCCGTCGTCGTCATCATCATCATCATCATCAGCCTGACTATATATGTATACGTCCATTGCAGGACAAAGGCCTCTCCCCTGTTCCGCCAGTCAACTCGGTCCTGTGCTTGCTGCTGCCAACCTAAACCCGCAAACTTCTTAATCTCATCTGCCCACCTGACCTTCTGCTTCCCCCTAACCCGCTTGCCTTCTCTAGGAATCCAGTTAGTTACCCTTAATGACCAGCGGTTATTCTGTCTACGTGCTACATGCCCGGCTCATGTCCATTTCCTCTTCTTTATTTCAACTATGATATTCTTAACTCCGGTTTGTTCCCTAATCCACTCTGCTCTCTTCTTGTTTCTTAAGGTTACACCTATCATTTTCTTTTCCATTGCTCGCTGCGTCGTCCTCAATGTAAGCTGAACCCTAATTGTAAGTTTCCAGGTATCTGCTCCGTAGCTAAATACCGGCAAGATGCAGCTGTTATATACCTTCGTCTTGAGGGGTAGTGGCAATCTACCTGTCATAATTTGAGAGCGCTTGCCAAATGTAATCCACCCCATTCTTATTCTTCTAGTTACTTCAATCCCGTGGTTCGGCTCTGCGGTTATTACCTGCCCTAAGTAGACATAGTCTTTTACAACTTCAAGTGCACTATTACCTATCTCGAAGCGATGTTCTCTTCCCAGGTTGTTGTGCCTTACTTTAGTTTTCTGATGATTAATTTTAAGGCCTACTTTTCTGCTCTCCTTGTCTAACTCCGTAATCATGAGTTGCGATTTGTCCCCTGAGTTACTCAGCAATGCAATGTCATCGGTGAAGCGCAGGTTACTAAGGTACTCTCCATTAACTCTAATGCTTAACTGTTCCTATTCTGGGCCCCCTACTTACTATTCAACCCTAGGTAAATATACTCTCTTTAATCTGTGAAAAACTCATTCCACACATAAAGAAAAGGAAACACACATGTATAAACATACTCGTATATACATTTATGTGTTTTGTATAGTTGGTTAGACTTGATTACCCTACAATCATATTTAGTTTACTCGATAAAGTTAACTTTACAATCGAGAACATTCACACACACTTTTCTGTCTATGTTCTACCTATATAGCACACGTAACAAGTCCCTTCATATAATAGCTACACACCACGGGTCATCACAGGCGGTAATTTGGTCCAGGCTTCAATTAGAAGTCCTTTAATATGATATTCAGCTCCTGCTGAAGATTGTTTTCAAGTAACAGTGATTATGTATTTTTCATTTATTCGAAATAACGCTGGTGCAAATGCGTCAAGGGCTTTTGCTCTCAGCGCAGCTGTTAAGCCAACATCGATCCTTTTCCACAGCACAAAGTTCGCTGCGGGGGAAGCGCATATATTATTCTCCAAAGTGGAAAAGTAATCGCATTGCCGGAAGTCAAGCGCGTTGATCTCCTCCCCCCCTCCCACGTTATTCAGCCCCAAGTGCCTCCATGCCATCATTTCTTTTCGCACTGCGCAGTACGGCACGCTGATATTCTGCTTAATTGCCTCGGATCGCTGCAAGTCTTGCGTGGCGTTCATCTCAGAGCTGTAATCCACTTCTCGGCAATAACCACGCCAAGCTCGCGCACGAGGAGACTCGCCAAATATGGCACAACTCGAGCCTCATTTTTGCATTGGTCCATTAGCGCCCGTAATTGCCGGACGCCCGAAGTAAAGCACTTAACCAGCCACTGTACGCGTCGAATGGCCTGGGTCTGGGATGAATTTGCGAAGCATTTGGCTGGCAAGGGGTATACCTTCCATAATATGGTTCGGTGACTGTCAATGCATGCCGTTCTGTTTGCGTAGATGTCGTCTGACATTAAGCAACTAATAACGAGTATAAACGAGTATGACTGCCACAGACGGCGTTTAGTCGGCCGGTTCATCAATCCCATCAGTGGTGTTAACAAAAGTAGCCGTTCAACGATTGAACTATATTCGAAACCAGCAGCCGCAGTGAGCTGCACTTACTAGTTTGAGAATGAAGTTCGCAAGTGAAGAAAGAACAAGTTAATAATATTTAAGATATTGCACATGTCGCCCGTCATCTTTGGTGTCATCTTATACCTGTGTAGAAGCGCAGCTGAATGTTTGAGATGAATGTGGTCGCTCTAACGTAAAGTTGAAAGGAAACGTTCTTTAGATGTAGAAAAAAAAGGTGCGATAAAAATATTACTGTCCAATTTGAACAGAAGCTCACGTTACCAATTTCGTAAGAAATACAGAAGCTGAGTTATGCAAAAAATTTTGCTGATGGCGGAATTTCTACTGATTATAAAAAAGTTCTCATACTGGCCTTACACATAACATTGAAATCAAGAGAGAGAGAGAGAATAAAATCAGGGAAAGGCAGGAAGGTTAACCAGAAAATGGAGCATTCGGTTTGCTACCCTGCACTAGGGGAAGGGGGAATGGGGAAGAAAGATTGGAAAGAAAGCGAAGAGGGAAATAGACGCGCACGAAAAAGGGGGGGGGGAGCTGGGGTGCTACAGTTTATACAATAGGCCGCTGCCACGCATAAAGTTTAGTAAGGCCTTCACTGATTTTCTGTGAGCACACAAATCATGTCGTCTTTCCAGCACTGATTGTTCAGACAAAGGTCTGTCGTCAAGGCGAGCTAACGCAGCAGCTAGTTGCCGTCTTTGCACGCTGTAACGAGGGCAGTGACAGAGAACGTGCTCTATAGTTTCATCGCTGCCGCAATGACCGCAAGCAGCACTGTCTTCCATGCCGATTCGGAAGGCGAAAGCTTTGGTGAAGGCGACACCAAGCCATAGTCGGCAAAGCACCGTTGCCTCGAGTCGAGAGAGTCCAGACGGAGGCCGGAGTCGACAAGACGCGTCCAGTCTATGCAGTCGCACGTGCCGTAAGCACTCCGCGTTCCGCAGGGATTTTAATTCTACATTAGCGATTTTTCGCATGGTCATTGCAGCATCAGTCCTTGAAAATGGTATAGATTCTTCTTCACCATCTTCGTGTGCTGATCGGGCAGCTGCATCGGCATGTTCGTTGCCCAATATGCCGCAGTGACTTGGAAGCCACTGAAACGTGATTCTGTGTCCTTCGTCGAAGAGGTGGTGAAGCAGCTCTCTAATTTCCAGCACTAGTTGTTCATGAGGTCCCCGGCGTAAGGCGAATATCAAACACTGTAGTGCTGCCTTAGAGTCCGTGAACGCGCTCCATTTCTTGGCTTCTTGGTGTTTAATGACTTGAATTTCGCTACGTAGAGCAGCAAGTTCCGCAGCTGTCATCGATGTCTGGTGGGATAAACAAAACTTCACGGTTGTCGCTGTGTCAGGAAAGATCACCGACCCTGCAGACCCATCCATTTTAGTTAAAGCGTCAGTATACAGATGAGTATGCTCACTGTATTTCTTATATACCAAAAGAAGAGAAAGCTGCTTTAGCGCTGGAGACGAGAGCCGGGCTTTTGACCCTACTCCTGGAACCGTGAGTTCAACATGTGCATAGGTCATACTCCATGGGGGAGTTGAAATCCTGGATGGAGTTGTATATCCCGTAGGAATGCGTGTGCGATGTGACAACACTGTCTGGCAAAATGAGGCACGAGGTCGGGCTTCTGGCAGTGAAGCTACATGATGGGCAGGGGCACGAGTAAGATGCCTCACGTGTGCTCTGAGCACTTCCATCATGATATGCGTCTTTAGCGGGTAGTCATTAGCGATCTTGATTGTCTCAGCTGTTGATGAACATCGCGGTAGCCCCACACAAACTCGCAGAGCCATAGCCTGGATGCTTTCGAGAGTCCAAATGTTGGTTCTACAGGTGTTGGTCAACACAGGCAAACTGTAGCGCAAAAAGCCAAGAAAAAGCGTTTGTACAATTGCATCATTGCATGTACTGAAGTCCCCCAGGTTTTTCATCCAAAATGCTTGAATAAGTTAGCACGTTCAATCAGTCTCTTCTTCAAGTGGGCCACATGTGGGCCCCAGCAGAGGTCTCTATCAATGAATACGCCTAGAAATCTGTGCGTCCTGACATATGGTATGACTTGGCCATCAATTGATATAGTGTATGGTCTTATTGGCTTTCGACTAAATGCAATCAATGCGCATTTCGCTGACGAGATTTTCAGACCCTGGTCCTTGAGGTACACTGATACTAACGTCACAGCTTTCTGAAGTCTTGCGCGTACCTGAGGTCTTGTCACGCCAGATGCACAGACGCAGATGTCGTCAGCGTACATGGATAACTTGACCACACTTGGTAGTCGTTCTACAAGACCAATGAGAACGAGGTTGAAGAGGGTTGGACTCAAGACGCCACCTTGCGGGACTCCACAATGCGTTGAGTTTTGGGAAGTTGGACCATCTGCAGTGTTCACAAGTAAGGTCCGCCCTTGTTAATAACTGCGTGTCCAACAATACAGTTGCACGCCTAGGTCCACTGACTCAATGGCTTCGAGGATGGCGTCATGTAGAACGTTGTCGTATGCTCCTTTTACGTCAAGGAACATGGCAGCAGATAGTCGTTTACATGCCTTTTGTTGCTGGACATATGTGACGAGATCTATAACATTGTCGATCAAACATCGGTGACGGCGAAAACCAGCCATGGCGTTCGGATATATTTCATAGTATTCCAGGTACCATTCAAGCCTGGCCAACATCATTCTCTCAATTACCTTTCCTGTGCAACTTGAGAGTGCGATCGGTCGGTAAGAGGCAATGTCCAGGGGAGATTTGCCAGGCTTAAGAATCGGTACCAAGCGGCTAATATTCCAATCTTGCGGAACGACGCCAGCTTGCCAGGAATCGTTGAAGATGTTAAGGAGTGCTTCTCGTGCCCGTTTACCAAGGTTGCACAGCATCCTGTATGAGATGTCACCCGGGCCAGTTGACGACGACTTATTACATAAGACAAGCGCCGCATCGAGCTCCTGTGATGTAAACGGCAGATCCATGTGCGGGTCCCGTGAGTGAGGGATATGATTCACTGTATGTAGGCTTGTGTACGCTGTCTAGCCCACGGTCATAGCGCAGAAATTTTGTGCTACCTCAATTTCGTGCCGGCGATGAAAAAGTGCAAGGGCTTTGAAGGAAAAACGCTGCTCTGGAACAGAACGTTGGCCTCGCACAATTCTCCATATTTGAGACAGTGGTTTATGAGGATCTAGCGACGCATAAAATTTTCTCCAAGGTTGGGTGTCTAATTTGTTCAGGCGCCGTTGTATCTTCTTTTGGATGCGCCAGGCTGTTCGTAGATCGTCTGTGGAATTGATGCGTCGGTATCGTCTTTCGGCACGACGGCGAATCGCACGAAGTCGCTCCAGCTCGAGGTCAAATTCAGAGTACTTCGAAGAGCATATTATTGTGCGCATAGCCGCATGTGCAGTTTCCTTAATAGCTTGCTGAAGACCATTGGACAGGCCTTCTTCACAAGCATCCTCAAGTTGAGTTTTGAACACACTCCAATCTATTCTTTGGGTTGTGGTAGAGGGGTACGTGTTCGAAATACCTTTAATCATCAGGTAAGTGGGGATGTGGTCACTTCCGTGTGTTTCAATGTCCAAAAACCACTTTACTCGAGTAGCAAATTGGCGTGAAACAAAGTACAAATCAAGGCAGCTGCTATATGTAGTGCCTCGCAAAAACGTAGGACTG
Organism: Rhipicephalus annulatus; assembly: GCA_013436015.1. Classification (NCBI taxonomy): domain Eukaryota; kingdom Metazoa; phylum Arthropoda; class Arachnida; order Ixodida; family Ixodidae; genus Rhipicephalus; species Rhipicephalus annulatus. The sequence goes on from WOVY01011931.1 coordinate 387,842, forward strand.
GCGTCATTCAGAAGGATGAGACCATGGCTGGAAACCAATGATGCTAGACGTCGTCCCGTTGAATTAAGCCTTGAGCTTCCCCAGATAGGATGATGCTCATTGAAATTCCCGGTGATAACCCACGGACCCGGATGTGACCTTAATATGCCGTCTAGTTTGTGGGCGTCGAATTTACTTGATGGGGATATATACACACCTAGAAGTGCGAATGTCACCTTTCCTTTTTTAACAGACAAGCACACATACTGATTGCGGTCGTGTGGTTGCACTGGCTGGACGACGTAAGTAAGCTCCCGGCGAATAAATACAACAACCTTGCTACTTTCGATGTCACTTGAGGAGAAAAATGACTCGTAGCCGGATAATCTGATTGGGTGCGATAATTTCGGTTCACACATAATCATGATAGAAAATCGGTACAGATGAACGAACTGGCGAAAATCAGATATGCGAGATCTCAGACCTCTTGCGTTCTAATGAAAAATCGACGCTTCTCTGACCTCCTTTCGGAACGACTTGTGATTGTCGGCCATGGCTTTACTGGAGGCTTGCAAGGACCGGACTCAACGCGTCCAGCACCTGTAGGCCGCTCCTAGCAATTGGCGTATCGATGCTTGTTAGAAAACTTCTGATGACACTCACAATGGATCGCAGCTTAGGAATAATTTGAAAATCTGCTGTTGGAGCCTCGTCATCAGCAGCATTGGCTTTCACGCGGAGCAGAGAGCGGGAAGGCTGCTCGGAAGGCCGTGCGTTTGCAAGCACCGGCCAGTCTTCAGGGGAGAGAGGCTTCGCCGGTGGAGGTATTCTTGTACTCTCTGACTTTCTACTTGATGTTGATGGTGGTGTAGACCGAAGTGGTGCATGAATATCACCATGACTGGAGCGCTTTCGTCGGTGGCGACGTCGACGCCGGATTTTCTGTGAAGCTTCTCTATGGGTAGAGTTATCCCTGACCATTTCTTTCAGGATACCCATTTCTTTCTTGAGTCTTGGGCATTCCTTAGACGTGGCTTCATGCGTACCTCGACAATTGCAGCGCCTATAAGTTGTTGCACAACAGGTGTCTACCGTGTGCGCCTCCGCGCACCGGGGGCATACGGTAGAGTTCGCACAGACGCCCTTGACATGGCCGATCTTGAAACACTTGTGGCACTGAAGCGGCTTTGGGACCAAATGCCGTACCGCATGCCGGAAATGTCCCACCTTGACGTTCGTAGGGATTGAGTCGCCCTTAAAGACTATCTTAACGCAGCGGCTGTTCCAGAGGCGGCTTGTATGCTTAATGACCCGTACGCCGCACGCCGGTTTTATCAGAATGAGTAGATCCGTGTTTAGAATTGCCAAGTGAATGTCGTAAATGACACCTGCAGTGCAGGTCCCAGTCATCGGTACGACCGCTCGTACTTTGACATCTCCAAACTCTGTCATTATTCGAAGCTTCTCCAGCGTGTCTGCATGTGTTGTGTCAACAGCTAAAACATTCTTACGTGTGTTTAGCCGAACCTCTTTGATTTCATTTTGTGCTATTCCCTCAAGAACAGCGGAAATAGCTTGCCTGTTCAATTTGCGAAGGCTGACGGAAGGATACACGGGCATTAAGAGAATGGTATGCGGCCAGCGTTCACTCCTTGCCTTCACGGTTGACGTGCTTGCTGGTGATGACGTCTTGATGAGCCTCCTTTTGGCCTTGCGGCTCATCACAGACACGAAGCTGCCATCTGATGAGTCGTCACCGTCGACTGAGTAGATGTCCGTGTCTTCACTGGAGCTGCACCAAGAGCCTCGTTTCCTTGCGGAGCTTACAAACGTTGAGCTGTAGCCAGACGGGCCAGCAGTCAGTTCTTCGTCCATGGGCACGAGAGGAGGAGCATCTCTTGAGCCGTTGCTGGTGATGGACCATGAGCCTTGAGCCAGAGAAGAGCTTGAGGGCGCAGACATTTGACCACGTGGGCCTGTAGAAGTCGCCGCTGCCATCGCCACAAGGCGGGACGCAGAGAGCGTCCCAGGAATTGTGGAAAATATAACGAAAAACTGTTAGTAGTGACAGACGCGTTCTATCACTTAGTAACTTCGTCGTCGTCCTTTCGTGTCCGAGAGGGCTGAATTCAAGGTAACCAAAATACTACCAATAGTAAGGGGGGCAGAAATTAAAAAAGAGAGAGGACGAACACTGCAAATTCACAATTCTATAGTAGGCACTCTCAATAGTACAATCGGTAACCGAGGCCCAAGATTATTTGCCAGCTCTTCTTGCGCACCATGGTGACAGTCGACATCGCACCTTTCCGAAGCAGTTGGTTGGGCGCTCTCGAAAAAAAGTCACAGCTTTGCCGCAAAGGCGAAACAATCAACGCGATAGCAACAAATTGGAAGGTCAGGTGAAAAATGGCTAGCAGATCAAAACGCGCGCCGCGTTTCTCACGCAGAAATGACGCACGAAACATACTCGCATCTACAGATGAACGCAAATAGGCGTGTAAGTTGTTACTTTGCTATGCCTGAAAAGCGCGCCCTTTTCGCAAACGGAGATTGTGCAACGAATGCAGTGAACTTTGTGCGTCGGGTAACTACAACAGAATCGTTACTTAAGGGCCAAGTCGTACAGTTGTCCCCACCGCGAGATAAGCGAGCACACGCGTGATCGTCCACTTTGCTTTCTCTCCGCGGGGCAAAGCACGCGTGGGAGATTTGAGCGCGCTCTGCGCGTTGCGCTAATCTGATGACGCGCTCTCATTGCGCCATCTCACTGGTGATGCTGAAAGCACGATAGTTCTCCTCGAGATGCCCATCGCCCGCGGTGTGTGTGTGTGTGTGTGTGTGTGTGTGTGTTTGTATGTGTGTGTGTGTGTGTGTGTGTGTGTGTGTGGGCATATATTTATTCTATCCAGAACCTATACAGTACTACGTCTGCTGCACTCAGTATTTCACCTGCAGACGCAGAAGGTTTCTCAGTATACGTTCAAGCCAGTACTTACACCCAGAATCAGGAAGGCTCATACGATCTCCTGCATGACACCAAGCGTTAGAACGAGTTTTAGTGCATAGAAGCCTTATAAAATCGCGGATACGAACGCATTGTGTCAGCGACAAAGCGAATGTTGTGAAAAGGTGCCTCTGTAGCATCAAGATGCGTGCACCCATTCGTTAACGACAACTGTAGATGGCACGAAGAGCTGTCGCTAAGATAGGCACGTCGGATGTTGCATCATCCGCTTAGTAAGCTACTTTGTTAATGGCTGATTTAAGGTTTCCGTTTCAATGCACTGGTGACTGTAAATATTATTGTACAGATAACTTGCCTGCCGAGGCACAGAAAAGCAGGCTGTTTTCGTCGCTCGTAATGCCGTTTCGAGAAGTGCGGAAAGTTCATCAAAAGATAGCCTCTTCTAGGTTCATGCAAATATTTTTGATATGTCCTTCAATTTATCTGTCTGTTTATAATTTATGTTTGCGTGCTACACAGAACATGACACGTGAATGCACACTAGGTCAAAGAGCTTCATGAATCGATGTTTTTATAATGTGAAGCATTTCTTCACGAAATTCGGGGACTTTGAGCGTATCTATCTATCTATCTATCTATCTATCTATCTATCTATCTATCTATCTATCTATCTATCTATCTATCTATCTATCTATCTATCTATCTATCTATCTATCTATCCGATTACTTTTATGTGTTTTTGTGATCACCCCCCTTAACTTGGCGTAAACAAAAATTAGCACGGGAGGTTACTATGGTTTGACGAATATGACGCGCTGGTCAAGACAACAATAATGTCGCATTCCCGTCACGTACGTCGTCAAACACTTCCCACCAGACAGTGGCGTATACCCACGGGCGGGTATGTGCCGCTGGTATGCGTATATGTGCCACAGTTGAGTGACACTTAGTACCCACCCTTGAACGACGAGAACACACATAGGCAATTTTAAACGCGCGGGCGCTAACACATACCCGAAATCGGCAGCGTTGACCCGACGAATGCAAAGAATAAATGTGAGGGTCCCAGCTGGAATAAAACCCAAGCGTTTTGCGTGACAATGAAGCATTTTACCACAGAGATACGACAGGTTTCTGAACTACTTTTCGAATAGACGCTGATATTCGTGAAACGTCAACAGTGGTTGCAGTGCTACCCACCCAATTTTATAAACAATGAACAGGTACTCCTTTCATACGTCAATTGGAATTAGTTGCCATGCGCTAAAGTTGATTTATGTAGCAGTGTCCTGGGCCAGCACACTCGCCAGCTTGAGCGCTTCATTTAAGCTTGTGGTGCTGCTAATACGCATGTTCCATTTGGCATCGTTGCGCAAGTGCAAGCGACTGGTTAAATAAACATCTGCAACTCTTCAACATATGTCTGAGCGTGCAACATTTGCGTATATATTCAGTGTCATTTCATGACATGTCGCTCAATAAAAAAATTGCAACCCGGTCGCCTTCTTTCAGCATGCTTCACCTTACGTCGATTCCTTGGTACGTGGGATCTGCTGAATTTTATTACTTGAGGGTGAGAATGATTTTCAGAAAATTATACAGAGTGTTTCAGGCAATGTGTCCACTATTATTTAAAAATACTGATAAGAGGTATCTGCGTGCTACCTGCGGTGTTCCCAGCACTTTTGAAGAAGATATCCTAAGATGCGCACAAACATTAATTACGGTATTATTTGCAAAACTAACACAACTAACTATCTAACTGGTGTGAATAGCTGATATAGTCCAATAGGTGAGTTCAAGTCCTTACCGACAATAGTCTATAGCCACTTTAATATTTTCAAAAAGCGCCCACTGGGTATCACTAGGTAACTAAGAATGCTGGCTATTCAAGCATGCGAAACCGAATCCGACGCAACAAACAGTGCATGAGGGCGTCTTCGAAGTGAATACTAGATATGATGTGTTTTAGTGGAACGAACACTGGGTGACATAACTGTTTTTCTTTCAAGCATATCTGGTCCAAGACACACCTCCTACTTCCGACTATTTATAACAAGTCTTCTAAGTTCTAAAGAATAGAAATCAATTATTGCGTTTCAAATTAACAGTTATATTGTATACATAAGATGTCAGAGCACACCTTCAGTAAAAACGAGACTCGCTTTATTTCTTGCATTACTAATCAAAAGTAATCGATTAGTTTGTTGCAAAATTGTGAGTAGCTGGGGTTGTTGGGACAACTGGTGGAGTGAACCTAATCTACGTGCTTCTATTTAAATGGCGTCTGAGATACGCTACAGTAGCACACAAAACACAATGTTAAACCAAAAAATACAGCAGGACCAGGGTGTATTTTACTGTGAGCAGGACAAAAAAAAAAACGCTGACGTGCGAGGGCCACTGCCAGCACCTAAGTCAAAGGCCGAAGTCACCTGCAGACTTTTGTTTGTTATTTTTGTGCCATTAGCTGAGGAAATTCAATTTAGAGCATGAAATTAGGCTTCAAACTCAGGGCGTCCTAGTGAAGGTGTTTGTCGCTACGATGAAGGAATCAGTACAATGTACAATAACTAGCACAAGCAAAGTCACCGTCGTCGAATTACTGGGCCAGCAGCACTGAACAAAATTGATGTCCCTCTTCTTTATACTCGTATAAGGGGAGGGGTGAGTGGAAGCTTTCATTAGAGCAGACCTGAGAAGTATAAGAAAGCCACCAGTCGCATTAGTACCCCATTTGTCTGGCAATAGCATAATAACTTCTATATAGCCCTTGAGCTAATCTCTTCCGGAGACTGGCGCCTTGCTCGCCGGTGATAATTTCTGTTAATTATGTGTTGAGGGCCCACGAGTAACACTCCTGAATGAACTCCTATTTCTTCGCTCTTTGGGGGATAAAATTTAATCTGCCCATTAAAATACAATTTTCGTTTTTCCCCTAGGAGCACTGATATCGACTGCTCGGAAGCTTCAAAAAAAAAAAAAACTGCACCTTTCGTTTATTTTTCTTTCTCTCAACTGAATCGTAGCAGTAAGGAGCAATAAGGCGAGGATATAACTTAATCGCACCCGACTTGAAGTGTCCGTGTAGGGACCACTGTGCTTTGTCAGCTTCAAAAGGAAACAATGCGTGTAATCGCTCTCATTGCTTCCCGGTTGCTGAACGTATCCCAGGTAACCTGCTGAAGGGCAAGAAAGGATTCATTTCACGCAGTGTTTGTGTTAGCAGATGTATACAGTTCTTAGTTGCTTGTAGATTCAATAAAAATAACTGAGAAAGATAAAAATGCTCAATGTGGCAGAAAATCTGAGAGGTTGACCTGAATTCACTTTCTGACTTGCTACTCGGCGTTAGAAAAGGGGAGGGGTGAAAAAGAAAGGAGAGAGAACGTGGTGCTGGTCATGATGAGGAAGGTGGCGATGAAGCAAAATCTCGGAATTTTAAATCAATTTTTAGTGTCTTGTCGGCTTCTGTCTCGTGTAAAAAGTTCCTCAGCACTCAAAAATTATTGCACCAATGACGAAGTGATGGTCCAAACAGAACTTTTTCAGAAACTTGTTGCTTCGTTCATTTCAACAAGACGGTGGTCATCAAATTTTTTTGCGCGATGTATATTGGGCAGATCCACTATATATCAATTCGATTGTCTCAGCAGCGCCACATGCCTCAAAACTCAAGTTGCAGTGTCTGCATGACCGATGAGGTGTATGTAACGACGAATGAACACCGCACCAATTCGTAGAAATGTGCGATCAACATAAAGATAATTATATTTGCAGACTTTATAGGTGCACTTATATGGCGGTAACCCTGATTACACGAAGAATTGTTCAAACGGTAATTAATGTCTTCGCAATATGAAGACAACCAACCCTCAATCAGTCAGCCGTTATTAGAGGAGTTGTCTTATTCGACTTCATCAAACTCATATCTACCTTCCTGGGTTCAACTAACGAAAACAATCAACAAATGGTACAGCGGAAAGCATTTTTTCAGAGACATGTCACAATATACTCACTCATCCACAGTCTTCGAACTGCCAAGATTGTGTTGCCACCTGCAAGTAGCTGTTTCAAAATTGATACCTTCTTACAGCTTTTATTAACAGGCACCTAATATATTCCGAACGATCCCCAAGCCCGGATTGCCCACTGTGTGGTGTTTGTGCGGACTTCGAACATGCCCTGTGGGGCTGTGCCTTTACCGGTCCCCATTTCCACCAAGAGGAAATGAAGATGCTCTTTAGGGCCCAGGACCTGATCTCTCATATCCTGGCCGTCCAGAGAGCCCGCGTGAAGGCCGTCAGGTTCAAACTGACCATCCCCGAGTATGCCTAGCCAGGACACGTCGAGTTGACTCATGCCTATTGTGGGCCTAATAAGGATGCTTCGCTCACTCACCAAGTACAGTTACCAAGCAGGCTCACACAAAGTTGTTGTTTTATTGCGATAGCAATTACTTGGACACTCTCAGTTGGATTTTAGCGCTGGCGTCGGCATCGACGAGGGAGTCGGCGTCGATGTCATGCACCGTATATGTATTCCTATCTATATATATGAAAACGCAAAAAAAGAAGAAATACACAGAAAAACAGTCCGGCGTGCGGAATCAAACGTGGGACCTCTGCGCCGTGAAAGCGAGGCGCTAGCAACTGAGCCACCCGGGGGCAAATCCGTCACCGGTCAAATGGCAAGCTACTTATATCTACCACTTACCGCTGCTCACGAGCATCTCGGGGGGGAATCGTGTTTTTTCAGCATTACCAGCAAGATGGCGAAATGAGCGCGTGTCGCCACATCGTGCGGTGGCGCCCACTCTAATCTCCCACGCGTACTTTGCCCAGCTTAGAGAAGGAAGGCAACACTCCCTCACGCTCCCTTATCTCGTGGTGGTGAGGAGGGGAGGGTCATACGCCTTGGCTGGCCTCAGGCTTTACCTGGAACGATTCTTCTGTAGTTACCGAGTGCATAAAGGTCACTGCAATCATTGCCGTCTCCGTTTGCGAAAAGCACGCGCTTTTCAGGCACAGAGAAGTAACAAATGAGATGCTTATTTGCGTGCATCCGTACATGTGAGTACGTTTTGTGCGTCATTTGTGCTTGAAGAACGCGGGGCTTGTTTTGATCGGCTTTCCACTCTGCGCGTGGCTTTTTAATTTGTTGCTATCACGTTCATTGCTTCACCTTTACGGCAAAGCTGTGATTTTTTAACGTTGTTGACTTATAACACTACGTTTGCTGTTTAGTGACACCGATGAATTTTCTCTGGGCTTTTATAATCAGAATGCCACTCAACAAAGGTACAAATGTTCCACTTGTATATATTATTTTAATGTGTCATCTTTATTTTGAAGAAAGATTTTGGAGCATTTTCGTGGTTACTAAAACTGGAACACTTTTAAAACCTTGTACTGGAACATTTTTCCTACACTAGAGATATACCGCAACACACAAAGCTTCTTATGAATGGATCTTGTAGCTCCATCTTTTAAAAAGTTACAGAAGCTTTCTAAGCGCATTCTCATAAAATGAGAACACAAGCGTTTCTTCAGGTATGTGTCAAGTATTCCTATGTGCTCTCCTTGTCTTCCATCATTTTCTTGGGGGATCCTTCTCTCTTACGTTCCGGCTGCTGGTGATGGCATGTGGCATATTGGAGCGCACGCCGAGTTGTTCATTGTGCCATCATCTACTGTAGGTGAGGTCAGGTGCTGTGTGGAAGCGTTTTCAGTGAAATGTTTTAGCGCACGTTTTGTCATCGTAGGGCAAATAACTTGGAAGACGCTTGAGCTTTGTCTTCAAGAGTAAAACACGATAGCGTAATTATGCGCCTTGAGTATCGCTTAAGCGTGTCTTGAAGGACCAGTTGCTGCATGATACTGAAGGAGAAACAGCGCAAAAATGGGACGAAGTAAGAAAGTACAAACAACACAAGCGCTTGTGCTGCGTGATCTTTCCTTCTTCGTCCTGTTTTTGCACTGTCTCCCTCTCAGTTTCACTGCTTGCCTGACTTCGGTTATCGGTGGATTCCCCAACAGTGCCGCAAAGAAACGAGCATCTTTGTGCACAACGTTGACTGTTTGTAACTATAGTCTATAGAATGAATCCCGCAAGTACAAATACTAAATGGCCACTATACGCCCCAATTCTTCCTTTTGTGGATTGGCGAAGGGCCCACTACGAGTCCGTGAGGCCACACGCAAGCCTATGCTCGTTTTGCTGGTGCTTTTGCTGATGATCATTATTAAATATGTCTCAGTGCTTTGTAATTGCTCGGCTTTCGAAACACCGATGCAGTGCGAAATTCTTGTTTTGAAGCCTGGGACAATTCTATGTTCTGCCACGAATTATTACGTTAGTTAAGGGAACTCCTGGCACTTACAGTAGTAGGAGGTAGTTGAATAACTTTATGCTGTCCACAATAGACGCGAATAAAATCAACATCGTCTGGCTAGGCCCACTCTAATGCGATCAGGTCAAGCCTGACGGCCCTCACATGACTCCTTAAGACAGCCAGAGTTCGAAAGTTTTTGGTTGTTTGTTTTTTGCTAACTCACTTTCAAGCAATAGCATGGCTGTGTGGTAGAAGGTCTCCTGCCACACAGAAGGCTAGTGTTTCATTCTCACTAGAAGCAATTATTCTGTTATATTTACTTTCTTTGAATCTTTGAAGAATTTTCGCACACGTACAACGCTGATTTTTTGCTCAAGATTAACGAAACCAACGCCTACATCGGCACTTCTTACTCTTTGGCGCTATCGCGTTAGAAATGGTACGACGGTGACTAGGGGCCAATTGTTTGTCACAGTACCTCGACTCAAATACATCACGTGGTTGACGGAGAACGTGAAGACCCATGTCACAATGGCACTTCAAGAACCCATTTGTAGTCATTCCACAATATGGTGACCCATTAGCACCCTGTTTCCGTAGCACTGTTATCAAGCCTTCTGTTACAGCGATTCGCCTTTGGAAGTGCGTTATTGACAATTCACAAATGGACTGCAAATCAGTATCCATGTTTAACACTCAGACGAACATTTTCTTTGATTCCCCAGAAATCAAAGCTAGATTGCAGCAAATGCCACCATGTGCACAAACAATGAAATGAATCAGTGAATGAATGAATGAATGAATGAATCATAAACTTGCGGGATAAATTCAAGTAATGATACAGCTGTCGGCATGGCCTGTGATTTGAACTATTCAAAATTTTTACAAACTTGCGCTCACATAGTGGAGATGGCATCGTCAGTATTGTGTCCAGCACGTGCGATAAGCGCTATATTATTCGCTTATAGAGATCGCCTATTTGCTTGTCTTCTTGGACCTATCGCGAAACTCATATGCATCACAAAAATAGTTTGCTCAAACATAACATTTTCCGCCAATGTACGATAATAGATCACCATCAAATGTTCTCATACTACAACATCCGCACCAGCAGCGCCACACTCGGCTGATTGTTCTCGTTTATATAATAGATTTTTAGGAACCTGATTTTTTCTAAAGTTATTTTTTTGTTGGACACTTGAACAGCGCAGGAAGGCGCTCAAAAGAGTGCAATTTATGCTTGTCAAAATTGCAATATTTAGGCGCTCCTGTTCACGCACTGTTTACTTCTCTCCTCCAGCTCCACAATATTTCCGCCACATTCTGTTACCCGTCACTCTTCTCTAGCATGACTTCCCTCTAGAACTCCTTTCTGAAACATTTTTTCTCCTAATCTTTTATCCTCTTCGTTTCGTATTCTCCGTCACTACAAAACCTCTCACTATTTTTGTAAATTCTTTTTAACATTCCTCCAGCGCACATACTTCTGTGCCCAACTTCGGTGCTCTGAATGGCAAATTCAACTCGGCCTCACTGACTATGCAAATTAAGTAGCCAGATATCGCTACAGAGTATGCGAGGCCCTTAGGCGCTGGCGCATGCTTGTCCCTGCACTACCCAGCTATAGGCGCCTGTCGAAACACTACGCGCACGCTTGGTGCTTGAGTATGCCTCGTGCATTCACTCTCAATACATTCTTATTCCATGCTAGCTTCTCCTGCTTCTGTAAGTCGTCCCACTCTGGAATTCCCATGGTGCAGCCACCGTCGCTAAGGAGGTGGAGGCTGGGGGTGGTTGTTATATACTCTAACAGCTACGAATTCCTATAAACTGACTGACTGGTTTGTATATTACAGTGGCTGCTTCCTAATAATTGATTTCCTGCTGCTCTTTTTGCACCAGGGGATTTTCAAAATATTGCTCTAAGAAAGGAACGTACGTAGCAAAGGTTGACAATAAGCGCCACTGCCATCAATTTCCATTAGTAATAACCATGCTTGACTTCATCTTGCTTTATATTGATGCAAAGAAATACTAGTGTTCTATAACTTCTTGAATTTCAGTGCCATTTCTTTCAGTGTGAGGCCCATCGTAGTAATGTGCCTAAAAATGCACATGAACTTGCATTCATGTCCTTGAAGATTATTCTGCATGAAGAAAAAATTCGGGGATCCTTAAGCTTCGCCTTTAAGAGTTGAACGCGATAGCAGTAATTGAATGGGGGGGGGGGGAAGCTTCCACGCATGGCTGCATTCTGTGTAATGGATAGCATCCTTTAAAGTACGAGCAATCATGCGCGTGAAATCTTTCCGAACTTGCAATGCACTTACTGCGTGGCGTTAAGTGAATAGATCCCGTAAAGTGTGTGCCTTTAGTACTGAGTGGCCGGCTTTCAATTACAAAGCCGCTTTAATAATCACGTGTTCTGACGCCCGAATGCAATGTACGCTTGAACCACATAATATTAGTGTGATATTGCTTATTGTATTGTGAAGCTTTCAACATGACACCTGCGTTTGTAAAGCATGAAAAAAAACTTACTGCTTTTCCAAGTATTAGCATGGGTTTGTGGTAGAACATCAGCAAGCCACTCAAACAGCCCGGGTTCGATCCTCTCTCGGACCCCAAATTTTTTAATTTCTTTTCTTTGCACCTTTCCTGATTTTCCGTCTTGGACAAGGTGGCGATTTTTCACTCACAACCAACCATGCCAACGCCCCAGATATCCCTCCTGCCTGGACGCCTCCCGTCAATCCAACACGTTCGAATTCTCGGGCTGCACCTCTCTTCTTTACTGAATCCTAAAGGCACCATATTTCTTCCGACGCAGCAGCGAACAAGTGAGTCGTATGATCTGGCGGGTCTTTACCAAACGCAGCGGTATCCACACTCTCCGGTCGGTACAAGCGTTCGTGACCGGTCGAGTCTTTATTCCTCACCGTACCTTCGCGATTGTCGTCACGACGAAGGACTCTTCTACGATCTGTGTCTAACGCGCACTGCACCTTCCCAATGCCACCTAAATTAGCCCCTTTACGGCCCTGATTGTGCACAAATCCTTCGTGGAGCTGTGGGAAGGCCATCGCGTAAACCAACTCAATAGTCTGTCGCAGACGCCTTGCGGGCACCGCCTGGTCCACAGACGTAGTTTTGCCACAATCTCTGACCACGACGCTCCATCCCCAGTACCAGAAATCGGTTGCCAGAAGTTGCAAGTGCAGCCACTACCCCGCTACATGAACCCGAACAACACTCCTCGGCAAGCGCGTACTGCTCCTTCAGGCACGTCACTCTGATCATCCTGGCGTATTTATTAGCCGTCTCGGGTCCTTCTACTTTGGGTCATTACAAGGCCGCTGTGATCACAGAGGGCCGCCACGTCGATGGGCTCTTCTTTAGAACTGACAGTGCAGCTTGTGCAAAGGAGGTCACCCTCACTTGGGCCGTCTCCCATCCCACCGCTCACACTACCTTAACAGACTCGGGCTCAAAGTGTTCTCGATACAACCAGAGTTCTATCACGCCATTGGCTGCTCCTCTCCTCGAAGCCGATCCTTGGCGCTGTATCCTTCACTCCGTAGGAGCGGTATGGAGTCCAGGCCACTCATGTCTTCATGGCGACGAGGTGACAAACGTCACTTCGCCGCTGTGAAGCTTCTCTCCGCAGGACCACTGTCCCTTCATGTACTAAGTCTGATCATGGAAGCTCAAGTTTCACACTCTGCTGCTACGCTCTGGATTATTTTTTGCACTTCGCACCAACTCCACCCTGGCCCCGCAAGTGGTCTGGCGAAAGCGAACCAACGACTGCTACACCTCCTTCGGACTAATTCCTTCCTTAATTGGCGGTAGCCCAGCTAAACATACCGGGAATCTCTGGCAACTGTTCGAATTTTCGGGTGCTAGCCCACACTTTTAAGGTTGGGGTTTTGTGTCCGGCCACTACACTCCCTTTCTCATCCCATTCACTCATACCAGCTTGAGAGGCTTGGGAACGTGCCTGCTGGGATGCGCTGCCCTCAATGCGCAAAACCCCTTGCTGGCGCACACCCTGGAAGCGGCCATCTCCAATGGCACTGCGAACTAAAGACTGCCCTCAGGCGCATAGGAAGTCTATAGTGGATTTCGGAACAAAATGTTCACCATCACCACGCCGACACCGACACCGCGATTTCTGCGAAACTAGCCCTTTAACGCTATCGCGTGAATGTCTCTCAGTAGAAAGCGTGAGTAAGTAGACATTTTTGATGGAACACGACTGTGTGCCTTCTCGCAAAATGAAAAAAGCATAGGTGAAAAGAAGGAATCTTAGCAAGGTCTGCCTGGTACTCCTTTCACAAAAAAATCAACATGTGGCAGTGATGGGTGTTCGCCCTATGTAGCTGGATAAATTGTGAACTCCGTAAATGTTTCTGCATTATCTTAAGCTAATAAAAAGCTTGAGGCACAAGTATTAGACATGCACTGTACCTCTTTTAATGCCCTATATTCAGGTCATGCTGTGATCAAATAAAAAAAACTATGCACGATGTACGCGGACTTTTGTTTTTCCTAAACCCATGCATTTCATTTCCTCGCCGCGTCTGTGGAGAAGGCAGTGAGCCTAGCGGCATAGAAAAGAACTTGGATTACCTTATCTTACATTCGAGTATAATACACTCACGTGAGAGAGACTAACTGTACGAATGCACAGCTAGGAGTTAAAGAAGAACGAGAAAACACTTCTTTGTCGAGAGTGATAACAAAGCTTTCCACCTCCGCAATCGCAAGGTTTCTTTTCGAGTCCATGTTCTCTCTTTCTTACTTCCCAGTTCATTTTGCGTTGCTTTTATGTCTTTGTCTTGTTTGTATATCGCCTTTATTTTTCAGCAGCGTACTCACTGTTCTTTCACCATGTTGTTTCCGTTTGTTAACGAGCTCGGTTTCAGTTGGAACACTTGTGTCGTCATAATGACGTATGTCCCGCGAAGTGCTCCTGCTAACGAGTTGCCTCGGCGATACGATGTACGTGCGCGCGTACACGTTTGATCCACCGCAATATACGGAACACCGCAAACTTGTGTGTATTGACGAATGTAAGGCATGCATGCACATACAGTGCAGCCGGCACGTAAAGAGGGTACGTTGCCGTTTGGCTGCTTTCGTACGCCAGCAGAAACAGCGATACGTTCCAACTGGGTGAATGAAATATGCAGCTCTCAAAGTAAGCTTTCGCCCAGCAAATAAAGTCGCGCTGGCAAAAGCTAACGACCTTGCCAGCTGTCATTGTGCTGGGGCATATGCTTGAAAGCCAGCAAACGTCGCCCCGTGTTACCGGCTCCGTCGCTAAGTGTGGTTTCGTAATCTCTCAGAAACAGCAATTAGTGTTTCAGTTGCGTCAGACTAAGCTTAAAAGAAAGCCGTGAATACGACACCTCGTCGTTTTTGCTAATATTGTCGCAGTACAACGCGAACAAAGTACAAGTACGCCTTGAGGCAGCGAAAGCAGCGTGTTCTCAACAGCTGAGCCACAAGATCTTCTTTGTTGTTGAGTCAAGCCAGAGGCCCACTACTTGGTGTCTGCTAAATCCCCACATCATCGTTGTCGTTCACACGCAGACACGGGTCATTTGCCTCCCTCTCAAAGAGCATCGACCCGATGCGAAGTCAATAATGCAGTTTTTTTTAAAGAAAAGTCTCACGCAATCACTCGCTGACGTAAGGCTTCATGCGCACTACGTGAACGAGTTCTGGATGGTGCTGGCGACGATTGGTACTACACGGACTGTCGGGAACAACTTCGTAAGTAACCTCACTCAGTTGTCGCAGCACTCGGTAAGGCCCAAAGTATCTTCTTAAAAGCTTTTCGGAAAGTCCTCGTTTCCGTACGGGTGTCCAAACCCATACTTTGTCGCCAGTTTGGTAGACGACTGTTCTGCGGTGAGCATTGTAGCAGCCTGCATCGTACTCTTGTTGTTGGCGGATCCGTAAACGTGCAAGTTGCCTAGCTTCCTCCGCGCGTTCCGTAAACGTGTTGGCGTATGGGTCGATGCCGTCACCTTCGTGCGGTAGCATCGCATCTAACATAGTTCGTACTTCTCGTCCATGAACGAGGCTGAACGGGGTCAGGCGCGTCGTTTCTTGTTTTGCCGTATTGTACGCAAACGTTATGTACGGCAAGATTTCATCCCAATTTTTGTGTTCAACGTCTACGTACATCGAAAGCATGTCTTCAATGGTTTTGTTTAGACGCTCTGTCAGCCCGTTCGTTTGTGGGTGGTAGGCGGTGGTCTTACGATGCGCTGTTCCACTCAGCATGAGGACGTGATCCAAAAGAGCTGCCATAAATGCGGCTCCTCTGTCTGTGATCACGACGGATGGTGCACCATGCCTCAGTACAATGTTCTCGATGAAAAATGTTGCCACCTCTGCTGCTGTACCTCTCTGGATAGCCTTTGTCTCGGCATAACGGGTCAGATAATCCGTCGCGACGATAACCCAGCGGTTCCCTGCTGTAGAAGTAGGCAGTGGGCCCAAAATGTCCATGCCGATCTGGTAGAATGGAGCTGTTGGGACCTGTACGGGTTGCAGGAGGCCAGCTGGTTTAGTCGGTGGTGACTTGCGTCGCTGGCAGTCGAGACAGGCACGGACGTGGTGCTTCACGGCTGTGGTTAGTCTCGGCCAGTAATACTTTTGCTGTATTCTGGCCAACGTTCTCGTGTAACCCAAATGGCCAGAGCTCACCTCGTTGTGGCATGCTTGGAGTACTTCGGTACGAAGGGCTGCTGGGATGACGAGCAGATAGGCAGATCCCGTCGGCGAAAAGTTTCTTTTGTAGAGTACTCCGTCCCGTAAACAAAATGATGACAACACTCTTGTGAAAACTCTTGGCGCCTTCTGAGATCTGCCATCCAAGTAGTTAATTAGGCCAAGCAACTCAGCGTCGTCACGTTGTTGCTGCGCAATGGCGGTCGTGTCGAGGACACCGAGAAATGCCATTTCCTCCTCTTCAGGTAGGGTTGCCGACTCAATGGGTGAACGGGACAGACAGTCGGCGTCCATATGTCGCTTGCCTGACTTGTGTACGACTACAATATCGAATTCTTGCAGCCTGAGACTCCAACGTGCTAATCGCCCGGTAGGGTCTTTTAGACTTGTTAACCAGCACAATGAGTGGTGGTCGCTAATTACTTTGAAGGGGCGGCCATATAAATACGGGCGAAATTTTAAAACCGCCCATACCACGGCGAGACATTCCTTCTCAGTTGTAGAGTAATTGGCCTCAGCACGTGTTAATGTTCTGCTTGCGTAAGCGATTACCCTCTCTGTGCCTTCTTGCTGCTGCACAAGCACAGCTCCCAGACCAACATTGCTCGCGTCTGTGTGAAGCATCGTCGGGGCTTCTTCATCGAAGTGGGCAAGCACTGGGGGCGTTTGAAGACGTTGACGCAGGTCATTAAAGGCAGCCTCCTGTTCTTCGTTCCACTCAAAGGCAACGTCGTCTCTTGTGAGACGAGTTAGTGGCGACGCGATGCGGGCAAAGTCTGCGATAAATCGGCGATAATAGGCACAAAGGCCCAGGAAGCGTCTGACAGCCTTCTTATTGGAGGGTTCTGGGAACCGTGCGACAGCGGCAATTTTTCCAGGATCGGGTCGGATGCCTGCGTTACTGACGACGTGACCGAGAAACTGAAGTTCGTGGAAACAGAAATGACACTTTTCCGGTTTCAATGTTAGGCCCCCAGACCGTATGGCACGTAACACCACTTCCAGCCTTTGGAGATGCTCGTCAAAAGTCGTTGAAAATACTACAACGTCGTCCAGATAGACTAGGCACGTCTTCCACTTCTATCCCGAAAGTACCGTGTCCATAAGCCTTTGAAATGTCGCGGGCGCGGAGCACAAACCGAAAGGCAAGACTTTAAACTCGTATAAACCATCTGGCGTCACAAAAGCGGTTTTCTCTCGGTCTCTTGGGTCTACCTCGATCTGCCAGTATCCACTCCTCAAGTCCATGGAAGAAAAGTAGCGAGCGTGCCGAAGTCTGTCAAGGGAGTCATCAATACGTGGGAGCGGGTACACATCTTTTTTGGTCACCCGATTCAGCTTCCTGTAGTCCACGCAAAAACGCAGCGTGCCGTCCTTTTTCTTTACTAGCACTACAGGCGATGCCCAGGGGCTCTGTGACGGTTGAATTACATCATCTTCAAGCATTTTCGCGACTTGTTGTTGTATGGCTTCGCGTTCCTTTAAAGCTACACGATAAGGGTTCTGGTGAATAGGTCTCGCCGTGTCCTCGGTGATTATTCGATGCTTTGTCAAAGGTGTTCGACCAACTCGTGAGGTCGATGAAAAGCAGTCGTGGAATTCGGCTAGTAGCTGAAGAAGTCTCTGTCGGTCATCCTCTGACAGAGTGGGGCTAACATCGAGAACGGGTTCTGGTTCTTGATTAGGCGCTTCATCTAATACCGATAAACATAAACTGCTTCGCATGTCTACGATATTGTCGTAAGAAGCGATAGCTGTGCCCTTCGGAAGGTGCCGGCGCTCAGTACTGAAGTTGGTCAAAAGTAAATTCGTGCGCCCACCAGTGAGACGGGCGATACCTCGTGCGACCGAAATGCCATGGCTAAATAGCAGCGAGCCAATTTGGTCGGCAATGCCTTCGCCATCAAACGGTTCGTGCCCTTCCACCGAAACAAGAGTGCATGACCGTGGCGGGACGACCACATCATCATCAGTTATACGTAAAGTGTTACGTATTGTGTCTGAACAGTCAACCAAACCAGGGCTGTAGCGGAACGTAATTGAACGGTCCGGGATGTTGATGACGGCACCATATTCTCTTAAGAAGTCCATCCCTATGATCAGGTCCTTGCAACATAAGGTGAGGATGACAAACGTCGCCACGAAAGAAGAGCTGCCGATGCCCAGTCTCGCTGTACACCTTCCGACAGGCATCAACAGCTGGCCGCCTGCTGTCCTCAGGTGAGGTCCCGTCCACGTAGTCTTCACTTTTTTTAGGCGCACGGCAAGGTTTTCAATTATGATAGAGAAGTCGGCACCGGTGTCAACTAAGGCTGTTACTTGCTGTCCGTCTACAAAAACGGTAAGATCTGTGGTCACAGTTTCGTCAACGTTACAACTAGTCGGCTTTACGGCGTCCTGTGGTAAGAGTAACGGGGGCCTTTTTTCGTCGCCTTGGCGGCCTGCAACCTCACCCCCGGAGGTCGCCGCCTTCAGTTTCCCCGGCGTGGACTTGGTGACCTCCTTCCGCTGGCGTCGGCTGTAGTGCGGTGGCGCGACGAAGGCGAATATGCCGGAGACGGAGAACGTGGTCGACGTCCCAAACCTGGCTGGTAATTAGGCTCACCATCGTCATTGTTGGCTCGGCGGTTGTCAAAATGGAACCGAGACAAGGAAGGTCGTTGAGAATCAGCGTCCCGGCGTGGTGGGTAGTCGTCGTTGGGGCGTCGATCGTCAGACCATTGCCGAAGAGGTCGAAACGTGTCGGCGCGGTGCCAGCAATGACGAGAAATGTGGCCGACACCTCCGCAAGTAAAACAAAGCGGACGTCTATCCACGGTGCGCCATACGTCTGTTTTACGAAGCTGTGGACGTCTCAACGGCTCATAATGTTGTAAATGCCGTGTCTCGTTGGGAGACGGCTCTTCGTACGGCAGCATTTCATACAGTGGCACGACGGAAGGGCGCCGCGGTGTCTGTTCTTGCGGTGGCGACCAAGGAACGGCTGTCGATGGCTGGCGGTACGACGGCGGAACGGGCGGCGGGCGGCGAAGCGCGGCTGCGTAGCTCATAGGTCGCTGATCGTGAGTAGAATCAGCTGCCGAAAACGCTTGGCGTATTTCTTCGCGGACGACTTCAGCGACAGACGCCGTGGGTGGTTCCGTGACCAGAGTCCGCAGCTTCAGCAGCTCTTCGCGAACAATCTCTCGTATTAAGTCGCGCAACGAGCTTTGATTGTCAGATGTCGTAGCGGCGACTTGCATGTGGGCGTTGCTGGACAAGCGATCGTATTGTCGGCATCGCAGGTGAAGCGCCCGTTCGATAGCTGTTGCTTCTTTGATGAAGTCTGTCACGGTGCTTGGCGGGTTCCGCAAAAGTCCGGCGAACAATTGCTCTTTAACGCCGCGCATGAGGTAGCGCAGCTTTTTGTCGTCGGTCATGTGCGGGTCAGCTTTACGGAAGAGACGGACCATGTCCTCTGTGAACATTGCGACCGTTTCATTGGGTTTCTGAATGCGTAGCTCGAGTAAATGCTGCGCACGTTCGCGCCGGTCGACATCGGCAAATGTGTCAATCATCGCTCTTTTAAAGTCACTCCATGTTGACAAACTGCCTTCTCTGTTCTCGTACCAAGTACGAGCACTGTCGTCGAGATAGAAATAGGCGCGGGAAAGCCTTTGTTCAAGAGACCACTGGTTGGTGTTGGCGACACGTTCATAGTGATCAAGCCATTCTTCGACGTCTTCATGTGCTCCACCACCAAAGCGATCAGGCACCAGCGGTGAAAAAAGGGTTACCTGAGATGGGGTCGGCAAACTACTGTCTCGTAGTAACTGTTGTGGGCTGGCGGTGGCCATTGGTAGATGTGAGCGGTGCCTCGTAGAGTGTTCCTGTGAGAGGGTGAACTCTGGAAGGAGGCCTCGCAAGCGACGACTAAAGCGATGCACGGGAGTGTCGACAAGAGCTTCTGGGCTGGATGAACGGCTCCCCGTGGGAGTGTGGAGCATCAGGCGGGGTCGCGGGCCAGCACCTCCACCAGTGTCGCAGTACAACGCGAACAAAGTACAAGTACGCCTTGAGGCAGCGAAAGCAGCGTGTTCTCAACAGCTGAGCCACAAGATCTTCTTTGTTGTTGAGTCAAGCCAGAGGCCCACTACTTGGTGTCTGCTAAATCCCCACATCATCGTTGTCGTTCACACGCAGACACGGGTCAATATGTACTATAAAAATACATGACTCTATCTCATGTAAATCTTGAGGGGTGGATGCTGTTTGATCTCTGAAACAAGTACAGCCGCACATGATGAACGCAACTTCGCAAAGTTTTTTGTAACATGTATCTCACCCGTCCGCGTAATAACGATGTCAGATGAACTGGTGCTGCTACACCACGTAGTTCACGAACTCGCTTACCATAGAGGCAAAGCGCAAATCGTAAAGTCCTAATTAGCTACAGCATAACAAGCCTCATGACTCATCTGAGGCCTTACGCTCACTCTGCGGTTACAACATGGCGCAATCAATGGTGTAATTCAAACGGACATTTGTGTCCGGACATGTGTTCCGGAGTCTTGGGCGCCATCTAACAACCTGATGCTGCTACTGCTTGAAATACGCCACTTTTCATTGTGAATGATCGCATTAATATGGCTGTCATCTTTCTTGACGGCGAGCTCGTTCTCAGAAAGGAGGTGGGGCAGCCCGACTCGATCGTGGGTACTTTCGCTCGCGTTTCTCTGAGTGTAATGAGATTCCTTCTCTCTGGTGTGGTAGCCTCGTTTCCAAGAACGCAAAACACGTATGCATAATCATCGCTAAAGCATGCAGTACTACAGAAAAAACATCGAGCAAGGCTGTTTTGCTGTAGTTTACTGCATATAAACGTTTGACATGCATTTTATCCTCGTGAAACTTTAACCCCATTGTTCTGAAAAAGTGATTCGATAACTTGATGGCTTACCGGCGTCGAGTTTCTCGTAAAGCAAATTCCCCATCTACATAATGAACGGCGTTGACACTGTTCTTGCGAAATGTATTAGATGAGGCTGGTGTTTATTAATTTTATGAGGTCATGCAAGCAAGAAAAACATATACAATACACAAAGCGAAAATTTACTGGATGAGCCATGCATAAATGTTTACATTTATGTAGCGACTTCAAGGACCTCACACCATTCGCCTCGCCACTTCAGAGACGATACGGGGAGTCACTGGGGCAGCACTGCCAATGTTAATACAGTGAACAGTTGTTGTTTTTTTACTGTCGAATAGTGAATGCCTGTTATACTGATCACTTAAGCTAAAGCATTTGTGAAGGAAGGTATAATCGGCCACTTCGCCTCAGGCTTCTTTCACAATTCAGCCTAACTAACGGAATGCCAGTCACTGAGAATTAGACGGTGGTTCTTACATATTAACTGCGCTGTGTGCATCATTGATTGTACGCGTTCATTAAGCTTTGCAATCCAGTCATTGAGAACTGATGTTGTTGACCTTGTCAATTCGTATCTCTGCATTGGACAATATGTATCCGATAATACGCCTGAGCCGACAACAATAATTAAGCCAATTTTATTCATCGCGTGTCACAAGAACAAGAACAACAAAGATTAGTACAAGTAACTGGACTGGAGCATCGAAGTTGCTACACGTGGTGTTTTTTGTTGATGAGCACGCCGATAGTGAGAGAGCCCAACGCATTCTATTTAAGAGGCGAAGCTCCTTAGGGTTCAGCCTTCTTCCCCCGTCGGTATGGCACATTAGTTCGAGCGCTCGCTCATGGCCGCCGAGATTGCGGGCGCGCGGCGTCCCCGCTATGCGCCCACCATCTCGGAGGCCATGGCCCACTAAACGCGCTGCGGCGAGTGCTGGCTCTTGGCGAGTCATCTCTCTCTCTGTCTTCGACAGCAGAGACAATGAAACGCTTGCTCCAGCAGCAAAGTCGCTGCTGGGTAGCTTGCTTCCGGCACGCTATCTCTCTCTGGGACAGCCAATACAATAAATATAAGGCAGCAATAATCTTTTAAATGTTAAACTACGAGTTATTGGCGAATTCCTTATAATGAATACGTGCCGTTATGAGGAATTCATAGGTTTGAAAGGAAACCAAACAAAACTGCAGAGCTGTTATTGGGTTCTGCGCTGGTGGTTCGGAGTTCGTATCCTGATCGCGGGCCTCGTAAGCCTTTGATCGATAGTTTGTTTGAGTCTTGGGTGAACTTGACGGGTGCTAATTTCTGAGCGATATTTATTACTATCGTTTAGACGATTGCAACCATGCCAATGACTAATTTGTCTCCTGGCCAAGGACACAGCCCTTGGTCGGCCTCTTTCCCTTATGATGAACTGCCGTTGGAATATTTTTTTCGCAGTGGTCTTAACAGCATCCCTGTTGCACTGGTGCCTTCTTCGAGTGGGGGATATATCAGGCTGAATAACCCAAAAGCGGTCCAGGCAGAGCTCCAGGCCATGACATCACACTTTCAATTGATAAGCGACGTTCGACAGTTTGGAACAGGTGGGGTGGCATGTATATCATCAGATCCCTCATTTGTTGTGGACCTCCTAAAGTGTAAGGCATTTGCATCAGTTACGGTGAGTGCATTTATTCCGCCTCATTTGCCATGTTCAAAGAGAATCGTTCGAGGAGCTGACTCTCGATTGTCACCAACCGAGACTCCGGAGGAGCTGTCAGACACTGGCGTCATACCGGTGGAACCGCGTAGTGAATGGTGAGAAAGTTTCCACAGAAACAGTTATTACCACCTTTGTCGGCACTTCTTGCCAATTGATATTGAAAATATGGCCATTCATCTTTCGTATAGAACGCCTAGGTTCTCGTCCTCTTCAGTGCCGTAACTGCTGGTGTTTTGCCTACAGCTCAGGGCGTTGCAAATCAAGTTTTCGATGCCGAGCCTGTGGTGCTAACCATCCCTCCGATAAACGTACTGCTGAGATAGGAAAGTGCGGTCTATGTGGAGGAGACCATGCAGCTGATTACATGAATTGCCAGGCAAAGTCTAACTAAATCCAGCTGCTAGTAAGGGATAGGCGAAAATGTTCATGACGGGAAGCTATCGCTGGTGTCGAAGATCGGACCTTCAAATATGGTGGCGTTGCTGCGAGGCAAGAGTCATTAATTGAGGACAAAATTTTGCAACTTGCTGTGTCAGCATTTGAAAAAGCAATGTCGAAGACGTTGGATCAGGCTATAACTACTGGAAATGTTGTAGGCCTGTGTGCTCAGATTTGGGTGCACGTTAGAGAGCCACAGGTGGTCTAAATTTCCGGAGCCCTCCACTATGGCGTCTCTCATAATCATATGGTGGTTTTGGGACGTTAAACCCCACAAATCAATCAATCAAACAGGTTATAACTACTGTAACTGCGTGTGTATTGCAAGTGTTCTGCTCACAGAGGACGCAATTACTTTCAAAAGCTGTAGCATCGATGACCAATCTGACGTCTTGCACAAAAACAGAAGCTGCCTCAGAGGTGTCCAATTCAGCACCGCAGCAGGAACATCAGACAAATTGAACGCCTACTGAATCAGGACCTCCCACCTCGAAGTAGAATTTCCGGATGATATGGAAATTAGCCATGATAGCAGGCGCCAGAAGTGAACTGGGTCTCCAGTAAAAACCACATGCCCCAGTTCTAAAACCAAAAAAGTGATTCTAATCCTACCCGAATTCTTAAAGAAAGTATTTTGGAAACAGTCATTGCCGAAGTCTTTCGCGCATCACCATAGATACTTTGAAAGTTCTGCAGTAGAATTGTCGTTCTTTCTTTTCTGCTTCAACAGATTTATTTTGCTTAGTTAATCAGTTAAATCCCGACATAATCAGATTGTGAGAAATCTGGCTTACGCCTAATAAAACTTATCATTTTAAAAATTTTTGGATATTTCTGCTAGATCGCCCTTCATTCGGGGGTGGTGTATTTACAATATTATCAAACAAATTTTGCCACACAGCGAGTCTGGCTTTTCAGTTCATGTCTTCGGACTGAGAAATTCTGGCCATTGATATCACCATGCCAGGATGCCGCCCTTTCCCTATTATAAACGCATATTTTCCCTCAGGCGTATACAACAAACCTCAGTAGGGCTATGTCCTAAGTAACTGTAAGAATGAAATAATTCTCACTAGCAATTTCAACTACCATCACGTAGCATGTGGTTTAAAACAGACTCTGCTGGAACTCTTCTGTGGGACTGCATAACGCATAAAAATTTTACCTGCCTAAATATGAAGCAGCCTACGTTTGTTCACGGTCGAGCACGATCAGTGTTAGATCTGATGTTCGAGTGTTCCGCTGAAGTCCTGGTGGACAGTCGATTTCGCTTCAAACAGTGACCACCTTTCGGTATACTTCGAAATAGGGTGTCCCATTAAATCATTTGAAAGAAAAGCTAAAACACTGGTGAAATATAAAACGTTTAAGGACTGCTTGTGCTCTAACATTACGGTAGCATCAGGTATTAAAAATGTAAACCCCGGAAACAACGTTTTTTTGCTTTAGAATGATCAAAAAACGCTTCGGAATTTGTGATTACGTCGGCGTCAACCAATAGGGCTCCACACAGTCAATGGTGCAACACTTAGTGTACGCGGGCCTACAGAAGGAGAAAAGCTGTATGTCTTATACGAAATCAGAGCCCACAAAATTCGAAGGATTCATTGCGGCAACATTTAAACGCACAGTATCAAGTGCGATTATGATAAGAATCAGTGTGACTACCTATCTAAATGAAAATATATTCGAGCACTATTCAATTTTCTACGTTGTACAAAGAAAATTATAATGTCAGGAATGGTGAACTCAGTGGTTTACACCTCACAAGAATTACAGAAAACACTAAATAAATTAGCTGAAGGGTTAAAAAATAGATTCGCAATGCGCCTTGCAATATCGGTTTGTACACCAGCCATTTTTGAGTACACAGCAGTATAAATTTCCGAATTAGATCAGGCTTTGTTAAGGTTGCCAAACTCAGCACCGGGGCCTGATGTAATTACAAACTTATTGCTAAAAATATTATATGAGGAATTCCCCAAGAATCTGCTAAGCCTAATAAACTACTCCCTTAGGCATGGATAGCTTATGAGTGGAAGATTGATAAAACCATATCGATGTTTAAAAAACAGGAGCTGGATATCATACCGACATTATAAGACCAATAGCATTAACATCAAAAGTAGTGAACTCTATTGAAAGGGTCCTGCATGGTCGCATAACAACATTTGTTAATGAACAACAGCTGTTGAGCCTCAGCCAAATCGGCTTCAGATCTGGACATTCAATCTAGAATGCACACGTAGACCTCGAAAGGTGGGTTCACATTGCCCGGCATAAAAACCAGTACGCTGCTTTAGCTACCTTAGACATCTGTAATGCATACGATAGTGTCTAACATCCAGTGTTAATAAATCATTTACGGTGCCATGTACTCCCTTCTTATATTGTAGCATGGGTGACAGAATTTTGAGAAGAAAGGGAATTTTTCTGCGTCAAAGATGTCTTTATCTCCTGCAAGCACAAACAGACGCGAGGCGTGCCCCAGGGATCAGTACTTTCACCAACATTATTTAGCATCTTGCTGTGTACTATTGCTAATCGATCAAGGGTGCAGATTTATGTTTATGTAGACGACATTGCTCTTTTTGCTATGGCTGCTGACATACATCGCCTTTACGAAACTTTACAGTCGTACTTGAGTGAACTCAAGAAATGGCTAGATGGACTTCAGTTAAGTCTTAATACCTATAAGTGTGCTATTCTGACTTTTCCCGTGAACAATCTGGTGAGAATATCTTTGATTTACAAGCTGCAGGTTATCCCACAGGTGGATTCATTAAAACACCTCGGAGTCATATATAATGAACAACTAAACTGGCAACTTCATATTGAATACATCACAACAAAAGGAGCACGAGAAATTGGTGTATTGCGCAGCCTGAACAGCAGCAGATCGGGTATCAGAATAAAAACGCTTTTGAATAAAAGCGCATAGGATGCCTGGCTGCTGCTGTCGCAAACTGAGAGGTCATGGGTGTGTTACGGTGCGGCAACGAACTTTTTAATTGTTAATGCTCTTAGTCTTAGGCGTTATATCTCCACAGGTGTTATCCTCGCCTCTAGCCAACGGAGTAGTGCGGGTGGAGTAGAGAAGAGTGAGTGAAGAGAAGGAGCGCGCTCTAGCATGTGAGGGTACTCGCATCGCGGGAACTCGGTGGAGCTTCCTCGTATGTGGAGAAAGTGTAGGAGAAAGTAGGTGCAGTGCTTCGCCCCTCCCTGTCTTGTTGTTCGCTTTCTTTCCTCTCTGCACCCAACACTTCCGTCCACTTGCTCGTAGGTATATATCAAGAGTGAAGCGCGCGCCTCACTTTCGACTTGATGTTGATGAATGTGTAAATAAGTGGTTATGGTACAAATCCTCACCTCTTCATTATATTCCGGCATTAAAATTACTACACCTTGCACTTTCGGCACAATAAATGCATTCGCATTTCCTCACGGTTTTTTTTTCGGGCAGGTGGGGGCAATTTTTTGATAGTGTGAAGTTTTCCTGAATCATTTACGTGACGGAAGCGTGTCACTGATTTCTTGGCAGACTCCGGCGTAGAACATTTTCTTGTTAAAAAAAAGAGATATAATCACACCCACAGCTATGCTGGCACATAGTTGTCTTTTAAGCAGTGAGCAAGCTACCGTTTCAAATGTCCAACCTTTTCCGCTGACCACCCTAACTTCAACAAAACGATCGAGCTTGGCAGACTCCCTGTCGGCGTGCACAGGAGCGCCAGCGCCGCATGTCACAATTTCATTTCTCCGGCCACCGTATACTTGTCCCCATTTTTCACTACGATTGTACGTCATGTTAGGGAGTGCTAGCTGCCATTAAGGGTAATTAGGCAATAAAAGCCGACACTGGTTTTATTTCAGCCAACACTAACGGGCATTAACCGACATCAGCCATAAGTTAGCCGAAGCCAGTGAACGCTAGCCTTTATCAATCATTTAGCTTAGCTAAAACGAGCCGTTATTAGGTAGTGATAAGAGGGGAGGCGGGGGGGGGGGGTTGAGCATGAATGTAGTTATGGTAGCGTGCTAGTAGGCGTAGGAAGCAACGTTCCCACATAGAAAGTTGGATGTAGGTTTACTCTGATTTGCACTCGCACTCCTCAAAGTGAAACTGGGAAACGAAACCAAAAGCACGATAAAAATTTTTGCAAGGTGGCGACGTTCACGCAACATGCAGGGGATATTTTGAGTTACAAAACCAGGGCAGTAGAGGTGCGTGGGCCCCAGGAGAATCCAAATTGTTTGCCAATAATTTATACGAATGCTCACTTCAGCTATTTCTGCGATGTAACAGCACACGTACGCCACATATACCCCAAGTGGCCGAAGAAGGTTCCCACCACCT
Organism: Rhipicephalus annulatus; assembly: GCA_013436015.1. Lineage (NCBI taxonomy): Eukaryota > Metazoa > Arthropoda > Arachnida > Ixodida > Ixodidae > Rhipicephalus > Rhipicephalus annulatus. The sequence goes on from WOVY01011931.1 coordinate 415,280, forward strand.
CGGTTGGCGAGTAAGCGTCGACGGGGGAGAGCGAGAGAAAAAGTGTCAAGGAAATAAGCTGAGTGCGCTACTTGGCCCGAGGGAAGCAAGCCTAGCTTGCATTTGTAGATCGATACAAGCATCTTTATTAGCGTTCTAGAGACGGACTATAACTGGCGGTGAAGGTAGCATCCATGACACCTACGTCCTGGTTTACCTTGCCCGTTTCCGTAACACGTGAATTTCTGTTGTTCTACTGTGCGATAGTCATGTTTTTTTTTTTCTTGCATATCTTGGGTTGCTTCTCTTAAGTCTGCCCAACGGAGCATTTCTCCTCATATGTGGTGTTTTATTTTGCTCTTGTTTTAATTTTTTTACCAAAGCATCCGTGTTCTTCTGTGCATAGCGACATATGCAGGAGAAGACATATGTAGAGTGCAGCGCGTACGTTTCAGTATTTGTGAAGTATTTGTCGATTGGTTGCTGATGTTTCCCGGCTTCAAACGGTGTTGACGCTTCTGTTTACAATGGGAAGCGTCACGGGGTGCGACGACTCAATCGCCCGGGGAAACAGCAGGCAGCTTTCCGGCGCGGATTAATCGCATTAGTGCGCCGCGCATGCCCGTGTTTGGAAAAGGCATCGGTCGAGTGAAGCCTGATAGTTCTTTTTGAACTGTCCCCGTTTTCATTCCGAACTTAGAGGTCTTCTTCACGACGTGTTTATTTTTGTTTTAGTTCGGGGGGGAGCGCTTGTGATCGATGACAGGGTTTGTTGTTATTGATTTGTGCAATGCTATCGGCCATCGACGATCCTTACAAAAGGTGAATAAAAACATTTCGAAGTGCGCAATCACGGTGTTCTTGTGTTCAGGAGATCGTCCAGCGCAAAAAGTGTTGAAATACGTTGCCTGTCTTTCCTGAGAGATAGCCTGAAGGTGCATCTGCATTCAAATTCGATTCTCGCAAGGTATACCTACGGCCACATCGCTGCTATACTAATACAAAGTTATTTCCATTCGCTTCGAAGTTCCAAACAGTGGCCGGCACCTTACCTGTGCGTGAGATGTTTTCCAAAAAAAAAGAGGCAAGAAGACATACCCACATAGTCCTACCTCCCCAACCTATATAAGGGGAGGTCGGATTACCTCCATTCATTCAGCTTACAACTGGCTGAGCATAATGGCCGATTATAAACGTTACAATACCAAATGGCATTTAAAATCTCTCGTTGTAGGGCGAATTGAAAAGTTGTCATTTTAGTATTGTTGTATATAGTTGGTCGAAAGCAAAGAGAAGCATGAAATTTTAACTCAAGGCATCACAAAAAAAAATGAAAAAACCTGAGTAAAAAGTAAAGCATTGTGAGTAGACCACTGTTAAACCAGCTACCGCAACGAAAGGGATACGGCTATCGTGTTAAGCTGATCACGAAACTAAAAACACAATTACTTGCTTTTCCCACACTCTTTCTAATTTATTGTATCTGAATATATTTACAGCTATCATCGCCAAGACGCTTCCTGAGATCCAATAATACATCGCTATAAATGCTAGCGTAGGTGATAAATAAACCAGTATTCTTATCCTGCCGGAAACACCCATCCCCTTACTTGTATTTTATTTGTCTCGTTTACTTTAATCTGGTCTGAAGAGAATTTCGCCGGTTTCCCCGAATTCGAAATCCAATTCCACCAGAAAGGCTACGATATGCCCCCCTCCGCTGCCGGAAGACTCACTCATCTACTTCATTTTTTTTTCGTTTTTTTTACCTGAACTAAAATCGATAATGCAGCTCAGTGAAGCCCTATAGAGTCGCCGTCCTAGTTTTTATCATTGAAGACTCGGGTCAAAAACCCGTTGGAGTCTCCGCACTCGTGTACGCGTGATCTCTGTGTTTTTGGGTTGTTCTTTAAAGCTATAGTGTTAAATAGCTCGTTTCGCGAAAATTCCTGCATCAGAGTAGGCTTCATTGGTTGTAAGCGGAAAATCATAATCTTTCCTATGAACAAGTAATCGGCAAACATGTAAACAAAATAAATAACAAAAATGTTCACTTCGAGCGAGGATTGAACCCACGCTTTGGAAAGCAGGTTTCCAGCAGCCATGAGACTGCTTGTAAATGCTTCAGTAGAAAAAAACTTATACGAATATCATCTGGGGCAAGGAAATTGTTGAAGAAAAGCGTTTCAATTTGAGGGAGAATAAAATCTAGGCCGTCTGCGTAGAGAGCCGTGTTCTACAACAAAACACCTTATGAATGTCATGTAGTGGAAGGAAATAAATTGTCAAAAAGCTTTCCTTCCATTGTGAATTGAGGGAAGATCTGCGTCCACGTGTGTCTTACCACAGAACTACCGTATTTATTGCAACAGTTTTGGGAACAAAAAAAATGGCAGCATATCTACGGGGTGAATGATGGAGAGTGGGGCCAAGCATCCGTCCGTCCATTTGTTCTTGCTTTCGTCCGACCATGCGTTCATCTGTGTGACCGTCTGTGCGTCCATCCGCTCGTCCGTGCGTACGTGTGTTCGTGCGTCCACACGTTCATCCGTGCGTCCATCCCAGCGTTCGCCATTGCATCCACCCCTGCGTCCGTCCATGCGTCCATCCGTCCGTGCAGTCATCCGTGCGTCCGTCCATGCATCTGTCTGTGTGTCCGTTCGTCCACTTATTCAACACTCCAAGTACCACCATCTCATATCTTTTCATCATATATTCCGCATACGCACCGCCATCCAGCGGACATATTAAGAACTAAACGAGAGGTAGCACACGCACACTTTCTTACGGTTTGCGCTTCGTGTCTAGTTTCCACCTTTAACCACCTGGAGTTCATGGTATATACTAGTTCACTGTATTCATGGCACTGCAGCACAACGCTCTCTAAACCTTCCTAAAACTAAGGAGGTTACGCCCAGCGAGTATAACGTAGCAACCCTTTCTTGTCAGATAGTGCTCGATGTACATGCCAATAGCTGCTAATGGGGAATGAGAGAGAGGAGAATTCGGCTTTTAGTTAACGCGCACGCTACGAATTTTTTAATGTTCAACAACGCACATGAAAAATCTCCCACCGGCACCACTTTGCAGGTGAAAGCGTAAGACTGGTTACGAACTACGACCACGACGAGGGATGAACGGGTGCCGCTTTAAGGAGCTTCACCCATAAATAAAAAACGCTATATGAATGTTCTGTATTGCAAGGAGTCTGCTTAACACATGTAAGATTGTAGAGCAGACTCATGAAATCGCGCCCGCCATCAAAGCACGGGAATCGCAGCGAGTGCTGGTTGTAGAGGACCACCCGTTACAAAGCGCTCAGACTTGTATATTATTCGTGAACTTCCAAAGCGCCAACAAACAGAACAGCTTCGTAGGTGCACGCGTTCCCTTACGGATACGTAGAGGGCCCTTCGCTGATTGGCAAAAGTAAGAATTACAGTGTAATGGGGAATTAACAGATTTATTTCCAGTATGCCATCTAGGATAGTTTGAAACGCCCATTGTTAAACAGACAGTCGGTAGCTTCCTTGCGGTACACTTCAAGTACGCCCCAATAGCTGATGCTAGACTAGCAATAAAGAAGGTCAGGCGCATCAGGCCCAATTGCGCTATACTGTTCTACTGCTTTGTATCACCAAACGTAACATTGTAGTTGTCATTACAGCGACGCCGATTGAGGTAATTCTGAAATACGAGATATATTCGTAACTCTTCCACTTTAAAAGTGAAGCTGTGTCAGTTTACCCTGTGTCATTGTGATTGTCATCGTCATAGTTGTAGTAGCGAAGCATCACGCACTTGTCATGACAAAAGAGCATAGGAGATAAAGAAACAAAGGTAAAATAAATTAACAGTATTATGAATTTATTCTAACGAGGGTCATGATATATATTCGATGTTTTTCTTGACTTTTCTGTGGAGGCGAAAATGTTGTAGGCCCATGGGCTCAGATTTGAGTGCCCGTTAGAAAACCCCAGGTGGGCAAAATTTTAGAAACCCTCCACTCCGGCATCTTTCAAGTATTATGGAGGTTTTTGGACGTGAGACCCCACATATGATTAATGTTTTTCCATGGCGTGAAACTCACTCAATTTTTATTTTATATTGTTCATTTTCCCAACTCTACTGTATTTGTTTCGTGTTGTTTCCGTCCAGCAAGGAACTCATGGTGATTTACTGTTTCAGATTAGCGCGGTATGAGAAAAGGGAGTAACACTTCGCTCGCTGTTTTGTTGTGAACAATCACACTCTTTTTTTTGTTTCTGTCAGCGGAGATGGAGGTCGGTGCACATTGAAATAAACTCACATGCTCTTACCGGTGAATGCTAGTGGATGCTTTTATTAGAAGAGGAAAAAGGAACGAAGAGTACATATTCTGGAACCACTTGAGTGAATTGAGTGACAATCAATACAGAAGTGGTTGTGCTAGAACACAATGGTGAAAAACATGGCCATCTCGCATTCGCAATAATGGTTACGTAGAGTTGTTTACAAGTATGAATTCCGATCGCAACGTACCTTTTCGTGTGACTTTCTTTGCTTGTAAGAGAATAAGGTCGAAGGTGCTGTTGCTAAACTATTTCGGTCCCCATGGGCGACACAGTACAGTTAAGAATGAATGAGGAGTTTTTCATGAAGCGTTGAGAGCATATGTTTTGTCACAGGTTTTCACTTGAGGTTACTCGTCACAAATAATGACACTCGTCCTCTTTTTTATGTATGTATATAGGTGCGTGTACAATTTATTTCATTCGCCTCCTTACTTCCCTCATGTTTTTTTCTTAACTATCTGTCTGCCATAACCAATTTTCAAAATGGGTGTAGGGAACTAGATATAAATTTTCATGTTAACCGCCCTGCTTTTCCACAAAACACTTACCTATTTCTCTCTGCCTTTTTCTTCTCTTTCTAAATGCAAGCCACAGCTCTCACATGATTGGCAGGCAGCGAGAAAAGAATAAATTTAATGATACAAAACGGCTAAACTTTAGAGATACATGTCATGGATTAAACGTTTAAAAATTGGGGAACCCTTAAGCTTAGCTAGAACGCTATAGCGATTTCCTGTCCCTAGTACGTAGTTCAAACACATAGTGCATGAAACTTTTTCGAACTTGCTATGCAATCACTACGTGGCCTTAAAGTAATAGGTGCAGTAACGTGTGCGGCTTTTGGAGTGAGAGACTGGCTTTAATCCACGAAGTCACTATGATAATCTAATGTTCTGACAACGTACGCTTTTATCACGCATTATTACTGCGATACTACATCTTGTATTGGGAAGCATGTATACAGGACGCGTGTGTTTGTAAAGCATGAAAGTAACTTTCACTGAATTTCCGAGCAGAAGAAGCTAATTTCTATGTATACACAAGCAGACGCGTGGCTCTGCTTTCTCGAAGTGGTAGGAACAATTTAATGTGTTTCCGTATGGATGGAAAGGGTAGAAGTCCTGCTTACGATGAAGAAATTTTAAGGTGTGACGTGCTCTATAAGTGCGTGATTGCCGTAGTAAATGTTTTGTCGTGTTTTTTGGGTGTTGCAATATATTTACGCCGTAATCCAGTGTGTGAAGGTTAATTGGAAATGAAATGAAAAAACAAGTGGCTCTGCGGTAGAACATCCGCATGTCGTGCAAACAACCTGGGTTTGATCCCCACTCAGATTCAGAACATTTAAGACTTATTGTATTTTTCAATCCCGCTTAAGAGGACAATTTTTCGCTCACAACGAAGAATTTTTACTCCACCGCTTACCTCAGAACTTCTGCAAAATGAGCCCTTTAAGGCTATCGCGTTAAAAGAACATTATTACCATGATGCACGACTATAAAGTTGCGCGGGAACAAAAAATCGGTAAATATCTCTACTTGGCTATCAATACCGTTTACACGCTCATATAAGAGGATTATTCAGCATGAATGGGATGGTTCATGTAACTCATTTCTTCAACGTCGTTAATCGAAATGCTGCTCTATGCTCGACCACTACATGTGCGGCGAACAGGGGAACTGACTGAGATTTTCTGAGCTATTTACGTTCCAATTAGGAATTATTTTTTATACTATGTCCTCCTTCAGGTTTTAAGTGAGACCTGAGATCCTAAAATTCACTAACGATTATTTTGTTTTGCGTAGCTAATCATATTTTCATGCCATTGGCAGTGTTCAGGAGTTCCAACTTCAACATTAACCATGGCGTCACAATATGTCATGTTTCATCTGGCAGCGTGTCTCTGCTTAAAACCCCAGAGATCTAGTCAAGTTTGATTAAAATGGTCGGTGCGCTTTCCAGCGGCCTTTAATTACCACATCTCTCATTAAATTCCGTCTAAATATGTCTTGTATTATTCCCTGAGAACAAATGTCACCTATAGTCGCGTGGATCACGGGCTACTCCTGAAAACATGCCCTATAACGGTGAAGCACGCTTCCAGTGAATATGAAGACCGTCATTGATGCAGTTTACGCTGATCACCTGAGGTTGCCAATTCAAGAGCTGCTGCGGGATAAAAAAAACAAAGAAGCAGAAGCAGCCGGCCTGGCACACGAGTCCTTGTGCTTCCGTTTGAGTGAGAACTACCTGGTGGTTTACCTTTACGAGAAAAGACCACGCTACGCAAGCATCGTGTCGGGGTTACGCTCTCGTATCGCTCCCCCTATCTGTGACCACTTTCTGATTGTCGAAGTGGCGCCGTCTGCTTGGCCATTTCATTGTTCTGGGCTAGACATGAGCACCAGTAGTCTTCAAGCTCGTCTTTCAAATTACTACTCATGAAAATGGGCATAGTTTTCATGACAACTCCAATTATCTTCAGTATCAGTGGGTGTCTGAGTCCTAGTTGCCGGTTTTTGAATTATAATAATTATTCAAGCTCTGTGGTTACAAACCCAATGGGGTTATTTTAACGCTACAGCAGCTTTTCGCTGACTGTTTGTTTATATCGCGCTGAATGTTGCAAATATTGAAGACGCTGCAGGATGACGAGTAGCACGAAAAATATTTTTCCGTAACAGAACGTGCACTAAATTTTCAGGCTTTTTCTTCTCCCCAAAGAAGCACGGGACGAACTTTATATCCTAGAGAGATGCATTTTTAATACCAGCTCACATTACGGAAAGGCTAAACAATATGCGTGTTTACAACAGTTTTCTTATGGCGCCTTCGAGCATGGCTTGTAAAACCGTGTGACAAGCGCAGCTGCAGCACAGCAAAAAAAACCTAAACAAACGAATACAGAGCACACACAGCGCTGTGAACTATACCCGAGGCATGCGTGAAAATCGCTCCACGTTCGTCTCCAACGGGAACACGTGCTGAATAATAAAAGTTGAAAAAAAAAACTAACCAAAGTCATGACAAAACTTGGTGACGTGCCCTATATTCTTTACAAAACAAAGTAAACAATTGTGGATTGACAATAAGTAAATAAGGTAGCAACAAAATTTAAGTAAAATGTTGGAATAAAGCAGATGCTGCAGTAAAAATACTGACTGACGAGGTAAGTACGAAAGTAGTGTTTTATCAGAGGACGATTTCTTCCCAAGAAATCAAAAAGTCGAACAAAAGGACAAAAAAGTGAAATAATAATGATATCACTGATAAGTAGGTAATTGACGTGGAAAAAGAAAAATGTTCACTCTTGACAAATTCATATTCGTCTCAAGGATTGAGGATGGCGCTTTCTGGCAGCCGTAAAATTCCGTTGACGCTCGAAGACTTCTCGAGATTCCAAGGCCCGACGCACATCGGTAACTCAGATCACGACCTCCGAGAATCGCACGGATGCCGCAGTAGTGGCACACGACGAACTTTCATGATGCGCTCGGCTGATCGTGTCGAGGTCACAGCGTCTTCTTTCGGTGGGCAGATCGAATATCAGGGTTCGTATGTGCACTTGGAGTTACAAAACACGAAGCACGTAGCTTGGCAACGTGCGCCAGAATCGTACGCAACGCGCACTCTTTCTGCTCGTAGCAGCAGTCAAACGCATGGTACCATCATCATATATCTTGGTTGTGGTAGGTCATCAGTGAAATTTCTTGGTGAAGTACGCATACGATCTTGAGGCATCGCTAAATGAAGATGGTTGCTTCCTGGCAGACAGTGTTGACGCTTTCAGCCGTACAATGGAGCAATAAAACACGCATACATTATTAAAGCAGCCCTGCAAAATTATTTGAGCAGGATCAAAAAACGTTGTTGATTGCTATGAGAGGCTCCCAATAAGCTGCGAGCCAAATCATATAGAACCGCACGTGGCATGAAATTGACGGAAGACGCTCAAAAATCACTTGCAGAAGACCATTTATCAGCCATTGGCTGATTTGAACACGGCGCGTGCCTCGTCCACGCGTGTGCGCGCGATCACACTAAAAAAAAAAAGCCGCGCACTCGAAGAAAAAAAAACTAGAAAAAATGCTCAAGGTCACGAGGCGCACGTGACGTGTTTTCTTCACCCCTGCATATCCCGCCCTACTTAGCTTCTAACGTTCTCGTCAGGACAAGTGAAGAGAGAATGCAATTGTAGCATGCGACAAATATCTGTTACTCCACGCTTGCACTGGGCGGATTCCTAAAATTCTTGAGGTGTTGAATAGGCTCTTCAGTGAATTCATTCCATGGTTACTTGAAGAAGTGTTTCATGGCCCTGTTAAGATCAGTCTTGGTTAAAGAAGAGGAAACACTTTGGGACAATCCTTTGCAATTCACATAGTCCAGCTGTGAGCGCGAAGGCTGAGGAAAGTGTGAGCTTAGTATAAGGCCGAGTGGGTGAGAGAGAAGCCTTTGCCGCAAGTTGACACTGGTAGAGATAGGGTAGACACATAGAGAGGGTGAGGCTGGGAGTTAGGAGGACAATAAAACCTATGCTTTGGAGGAAGCAGCCCAGATGGTCTGCCACCATGTGATTATGACAGACACCGTAGTGGAGGGCTCCAAAAATTTCGATCAGCTCGCGCTCTTTAACGTTCATTGGCATCACACAGTACGCGCACCTCTTCAATTTCATCTCCATCGAAATGCAACCACTAAGGTTGAGATCGAACCCGAGCCCTATGGGAAAGCTGCAGAGCAGCATAACGGCTTCACCATCCCGTCAGACTTCCATTCATCTTAGGTATGTGCGTACACGTGACCCCGTGAAATCTTTTTTTTAATATTTTCGACTACTTTTCAAATATCACAACAGTGATTGGCTTACAATTTTGTTATGGGCACAATCACAAAGTGACAATTTTGTTTCTCGTCGAAGTGTTTCCCCTCGAACACTTGCTTCTGGTTTGCCACATTTTCTTAAAAAGGCTTTCAGAAGTAGAAAACGCTGATTATGAATATATTCGCTATATTAAAGAATATATAAACGCAGCATAATTTTCTACATGGTAAGGAAAATCAGCTTCAATAAAAATTATAAAGATAAATAATTGAGATTGTTGCAAAATCATCAGCAGCTGCAATTGTTAAGGTGCCAACAAGAGCGAATCTCAGGCACACACTTCTTTCTACGCGGTCGCTGAAGACTAGCCTCCGCAGTGCACAGAACACAAATTTAACCAAAAGAATACACCATGGCACATGGGTACGAGCGAGTGCTACGAAAAGGAACTTGATTCCAAAAATAGGGTGTCCTGCAGATTTTTTCGCCTGCCTCTTTCGCCTCCGTCGTCAACCACGTGCCTGTGGCACGCGTCTAAGACGGCCATCCCTAATGATTTATACTTTCTTATCTTACTATCTCAACTTCACTAAACATTTACGAAAATGAGATTTCTCTTTCTTGCACTCTTTTTTTATGACAATTTGGCAGCAGGGCTCGCTTCGTGAACATAAAGCGGGGGCTTTTTTGTGTTTAGTGCTGGCTCGTGGCTGTGGCAGATGCACCACCATCCCTGGTGGAAGCTTGGCTCCTCACTCTGGTCAGACACACTCCATACACGATCCAGTTGTGCGTGTCAGCGCCACGGGATCTGTTTTTCATCCTTCGACGCGCCGTGCAGCAGCCCCTCGCTTTTCTTGCACTGGTGAACTTCACGCGCGTGTATGAACTCGATGAGTGCAAAGGCTTTCGGTTTGAGGCATAGAGTTTCCCACAATACTTACTAGAGGGAACTCTGGCGTAGTGTCTATGGGAGCTGCAACACACGGCACTTCAGTGAGCATGGGAATGATGGGTAGTACACACATTTGTCTAAACTTCGTACTTCTGGCCTGCTTTTGGCTCCGTGTGTGTTCGTGTGGCTTGAAGCTGTTTTCTCATGAAACAAAAATTGGCAAAGGTTCAGCGATATCGCTTTACCACCCTACTTTTTTTTAATTGCCTTTCCAAATTGGGTCATGAAGTTTAAAAGGGGGTAATATTTCTTTCAAAACAAAATCGAAACACAGCAATAAACGAAGTCGCAAGTACGATTCGCCGTCCGCAAGTACGAAGACTAGGCAAATGTGTGTACTACCCATCATTCCCATGGTCGCTGAACGATCGCAGCGCCAGAGTGCCCTCTAGTTATTTTGAGAAACTGTATGGTTTGAGGTTGTGCGTGTTAGTCGATTGTCTCATATGCGTACACAAAAAGTTTTTTTAGTGGGTCAAACGGACATTGTGAAAGATAAATTGCTCGCTTTATGCTTGCCATGGCGATCGTAATTAGAGAGTCGGCTATGTCAACCTGTCTCATTTTCGAGGTTCTTGCATTCTTCTTAACTTGTTTTTTAAAGGTAATCGCTTTGTTCAGTAAATGCCGCTTATGTAGTCATTCTCTAGCCTTCGTTCAGGCCATGCGCCCGTATTCAGGTGCGCCGCCAGCACGCACGCACGCACGCACGCACACACGCACGCACACACACACACACGCACACACACACACACACACACACACACACACACACACACACACACAAAGGAAAATGTGGTAACGGTTAAAATCTATACATAGGTTTCACTGTGACACCATCCAAGGGCATTGCAGGCGACAGCAGAATTACGTACTGTAGCAAGCGGCGATGTTTCGCTAAGACAACGTAGTAGTTGCGTCCTGTTCGTGCTGGTTTGCCGTGTCGTCACTATTGTGGTGATCGATCAGCAACTGCACATTTACGACGGGAGAGACGCACTTTCTATAGCAAGTTTTTTGTACCTTTCATATTAAAAAAACGTTACACACAAAGCGCATTTCTCTTTCTTCCATTATGCAACAGCGGGTCGCACGGAGTGAAATCCACCGAGTTCATTTAATGTTTCTGCCCGAACGATTTCGCTTCATCTCCGAGAGGCACGCGAGTGCGCGTCGGGCGACGAATCACCCCCGCTACCTTAATCTGCTTCGCGCTGGCGTTTTCGAAAGTGTGCCATGCACTTTAAATCTGTGCACGACCTCGAGAAATCGGAAAGATCAATCTCGGAGAAATTTGATTCTCGAGCTCTCTGTAGAAAAAGAGATAAAATACTAAATCTGATTGCGCAGGCAAGACCAATGGTTTCCAAATTTTCGCTTCGCCGCACATTCCTGTTCGCTCTTTTCTTCTCCAATTTTTGCCATAGATTTCGCTGGTACTGCCGAGGAACGAGAAAGAAATATGCCGGCGACTTGATAGTCGTTTTTGCGGATTGCCACGAAAGGATCGAGTGGTGGAGCAGATATATGCCCCGGGATTAGGTACAAAATTGGTATTTTTTACACAGCCATTCGTTTATTTGTTGTGAGACAGAATGACACCTTTAAGGCCCCAAACTTGAAAAACTCGCAAATGAAAGTCTCATGAGATTTCTTCATTTAGGCCCGCGAGAATGCACAAACACTTCTGTGAGCGAGACGGACACGCATACGTTGCGTGTTGCTGAATTATAGAGAAAACATATTGTTGTAACGCTGACCCGCAGTTTCTGAAAGCGTGAAAGACACGTAACACGGACGAAGAACAGAGCACGAACGCTACACTCAACGAAAATTTTAGCGCGTGGTGACATCAAACATGTATGTGTAATCACCAGAAGAACACAAAAAGCAGACTAAACAACGAAATACAACCAACAGCCTAAATCTACACATTATATCACAGGTCAAGCCTAACCCGTGTCAAGATCATAGGCACCCGCGAAAGACTAAGCGAGGAAAAGTTTAATACAGATCGCCCCAGTGGCATCAGAAAGTGTGGTGCCAAAAACCGCAGTATAGATGAGATTGTACCATGCTGAGAATATGTAAATTAAAACTTCTTGGTAGTCAAATAGAATTTGTCTTGTGTTCTTCATCCATGTTAAACGTATTTCGTGCTTTCTGAAGCTATGAATAAGTACCCCATCTCAGTGCTTGCTAACAGCTATCACTGATATGTGGAACATCAACAGTGTAATATAGGTAGTCTGAACATCCATCTTCTCATGGTTGCATCTGCAACTTATGAATCCGCAACCTCTTATGATCATTTATATACGGCACGTGTAGCCAGCCCAACAAACTTTGCAAACTTAATTAAAAGCCCACAATCAATTTCTCCTCAACAGCGCACGCCCTTCACCTACACGTGCATCAGTCGCGCTTAGTCAAAGACTATTATAGAGGCTCCAGAACAGTTGAATTCCAGTGACATCAGTATGTTTCATGTGTCAAACGTCATTCCGGCCAAAACAGGCGCCGTCGACATTGTATACGTCAGCACCGATGCAACTCAACGCATAACCAATGACAATACATCTATTATTTTTTTCTTTGTATATACTCCTCAAGTTACTTACAAAACATTGTTAATAACTGCGATAATTTGAAGGAAAAAGCTCGTCAACATATTCAAGCTCAAAGTAGAACGCGCAACTCTCGTCCGGGCACGTAAAACACGTACGTGCCGAAGAAACCGGTAGTGCAGCCATTCACTGAACCTATAGGTGCACCTAAGCTGGCTGACACGAGTGCGTTTGAAAATTCATAGCGTTCTAAGAAAGATAATCTAAGAAACTAGCTCGCCGTGAGAGATTATTAAATAGCTTAGACTAGTAGGCTTCAGTAGCACTTCTTTAGCATTAGCTTATCCGGTCTGTGCAGCCAAGAAATATAGCCTAGTGGTCTCTCGTACGACCACGGTAGTGCCGCAGAATTTTTGGAAACAAAATTCTAAACCAAGCATAGAACAAGTGCATGAATTGGCGCCCCGCGCAATTAAATGAGAAGCATGACTGTGTTTTACCTTCGAACTCATAGCGGAACATTTCCAACGCTTTTAGGTACGTATTCACATAGCGAACACCGCAACCTAAGCACTTTGACTTAAAAAGAGAAGAAGGCTTTATTTTCGTATTTTGAAATAAACATAGAAATCACGTTGCTACATGTATGGTCGGTGAGATTAAGAAGGTACATTAGAGTTCACGCACTACGCCCTCCACTCTAAGGTGATTAGAAACGGGCAAAATTAATTAAAATGCACGTGAATTCTACTTGACTCCTAACGAAATTTCAGGTTAATTCAATCAAGAGAGTGGCGGTGCCTTCGTTCATTGGTGCGACTTTCTGAAAAAATACGAGCGCCAAGAACAAAGAGAGGAGAGATGGCATTGCTTCCTTATAGTGAATAAATTAGGAGCGCTGAATACAACTTTTTGAAGGAGACGTGCTTTACTTAAAAATGAACCGCGATTGCTGAATGTTTGAAGAGGAAATCACCCATGCTCCCTTTTTATCATTCGAGCCGTTCCTATTTGAGCAAACATTACCTCCATTTGGATGACAAGTACTTCGTGTTTTATGCGAGCCCACTGTAAACATAGCTTTTAGTTATTGCAGCGCAGATTAATGTAACGTTGACTTTGTTCGTTTCTTCTCTGTGTGGTTAACGTTTGTTTCCACAGAACTTTCTGAGAGCACTGAATCACATTGGTCATTATTAATTTCTGTGGTATTCCCACTACGTCATTCCTGACAAAACTATTTTTTTTGCAGTAACATAGACCGTTTTACCCGAGAACTCAATAGCAGACGAGATTTCGTGAAATAGCGACGGCGTTTAAAGGCTATCTGTCGCAATTTCAGTAACTGAAGAAAATTACACGACCGCTATCAACATGACGCGTAGATCTGCGTTAGACCTTCACTTTCATTTCATTGCAGTCTTACGTATTGAGAGTCGGTATAGGTGTGCCTTGCGGGCTGTTTACGAATACAGGTGAGGTTGGGAGTTAGCATGCGTTGCTCTCTGTAGCTTCGTTTCATAGCGTCGAACACTTTATACTCGCGCGCTCAAACTTTCATAACAGCTGTGGCTGTGTTTTGTGTCGAAAATTAAAAAAAAAACGTGCGGCTGCTAGAAGCTGCCAATGCCCCCTGGATTCTATGGCAACAGTAAGTTAAGCGTCCCTCACAACAGTAAGGTGACCGCTTATACTGTGAATTACAGGTTATATATAGTAATTTTAAAACTGTGCAAAAACCAATAGACATCTAGGAAACTAATAATCCAGGGCGTATTGGATAAACCAGTGCAACTGAAGAAATCCTCCTGCTGCGACCATAAGCTGTACCACCACCGTAATCATTCAGCTCTCCTCACTTCTTTTCTATCGTTTAACCTGCTTTAGCTGTCTCTTCTGCTCTCTTGATGTAAAAGTACGTTGGAAATACAATAAGTCCTGCAGCTTGGAGTAAATGAATTCTTCAAACAGCTGCAGGTACCCACCATTATTGTTTTTTGTGTGTGTGATTACGTTTATTCTTCTCCTTTTATATTCCTCTGTCGTTTTTTTCGCACCTTTCTTTTCTCTCTTTCCCTACTTTTCTGCCTGTTTTTCGCCTTGTTCCCCAGTGTAATGTAGCAAATCAGATGTGCGTCTTGTTAAGCTTCCTTCTTTTCCTTGTGTCTCTCTTTATATCATAATTGTTTTACCGTTAAGCTCAATTATCTCTGAACTGTGTTACACGTACTTAAATTCCATTTTCCTAAGAAAGTATGGTTCGACATTTGGTCTCAGCACGTGCATTTTCTACTGCTTATAAGGTTGGACTGGACCTATGTTACCAATTAGAGGCGTGTAATAAAGAAGCACATGCGTTTTATTCTGGAAAGATTTTCCTCCCTTTGCTTTCTTTGCTGTCTTTTATTATTTCCTTCTCGTTGGGGTAGCAAACTGGACTTGCCTCAGGTTGACATTCTGCCTTTCCTTCCTTTCTTCTTCCTCTCTCTTCACGTTCATAAACTTCCAAGATCTTCAGTAGTATTATTGAGTAATGTACGTTATCTACCACCTTCGTGGTACTGCTAACATATACACGTATGCACAAAACGTTCCCTGCTCAAGCCGCCTGTTACGCCAGCCCTGTTTCCCACTGTGTTACCGTGTAATTTCCCACAAAGGAGCACCTTAAAACAGGAATCCACTCGCAGTGTCATACTTCTAGCATCTTTGCCGTTTCGAGCATTTCCGAAACGCAAGCAAAAAAAGATTCAAGACAATCACCGAACTTTGCGTCAGTTTTCTCTACAGCCATCATACGTTCAGCTCTAATTCCGTCGTTTTTTAGGTTCTCATGACACACCTAGTTGTTATTTCAAAGTTTTTAGTCGTCGTTTTTTGTTTTACAACGCATTATTGTTTGAGAAGTGGAAGGCGTAGGGGCGAAACTATTTCAAGCCAAGTACTCGAGGCTCTTCCCTCTTTCTGGAAGTTACGCATTCACATGTTTGGCAACAGGTCCGAGGCAAGAATATGGTAACATAGTTAACTTGGCGCCAGGGAAAGTTTGCAGTTTCAGTAGAACTGAAAGGCGGCGAATTCAAACTTATTCATGATGGGGAGCGCACAAAATTTAAACATACAAGAGAAGGAAACAGTTCTGTTTCCGTATTTTGTGTGTTTTCATTTAGTGCGCTGCCCACCGTGGAAAAATTCGCATGTTCCATGCCTTGCCAGATTGTTTAAAGGTGTCAGAAACAGTGGCCTACCAGTACGTTTACTCGAGATCGTAATGTATGATAAAAATGACGTGATATTACAGCACTATGAACAAGCTACGCGCGCCATTCTTACGGGAAAGCTTTGTAGAACAAATGTACTGCGCCCCTCTTTTAAACTTGCTCGCGCTCCCGTATATCGCCCCGAAATTTGTTTTTACCACCCTACAAGTCTTCCGGCATATACTCATGAGATCTGGCGAACGAATATTAATACAACTCTTCACGCTCTAACTATAACTGAAGGACAGTAGAGTAGTACTGCATTTGCTACAGAACAGCGCTAAGGTGACAGTATTCATGATTGTTAAGAAAGAAAGAAAGAAAGAAAGAAAGAAAGAAAGAAAAAAGAAGGAAAGAAAGAAAGAAATAAAGAAAGAAATAAAGAAAGAAAGAACGAAAGAAAGAAAGAAAGAAAGAAAGAAAGAAAGAAAGAAGTGCGCCATGATTTCTGCTTCCCAAGAGTATGAAGAAGTGAACGGTCTCTGCACGAATACAACCGTAGTTTTACTAACATTGCGAACACCCACTGAAACTGATATGGTCCCTGCCATCCCCCCCTGCCTATATTTATTCCAATTCAATTGTTCGGCCGAGCCTGTCCCTGAGTCCTGTAAGTTACTCTCGAATCATCACATTCACTTCCATTTTTTTAGAAGTTCTCCGTCTTGATTAAAACACTCAAGCCGGCCAAAACTGAGGGACCAACACCAAGTGGTAACGTGGTAGGCTGCGTGTGCTGCCATCTTTGTTCTGCTTCGTGAATCGTGAGGAATCCTGCATATACGTACTGCTTCTCTCTGGTGATAACGCATTGCGTTTATTTTCTCGTCCAGTGGGTGGTTTCGCAGTACACTTGTCAGATCCCATACAATAAGCTCAATGGTCTTTTTTTTTTCTTCGAGAGAAGTTTAACCCATCCAGCCACGTGGTGGGCCGTTTCCGCACAATATATTGAGCATTCATGCGTTGGCCGATAAAAGTGCTAGCGCGAAAGGACACTGGACCATAGCAAATACATACACGTGTTTACTCTAAACTCAGTTTGAAAGCAACAGAAAAGACTTTATGCATGTTGCTCTTCGGCTAAATTGAATGAAAAAGTAGCCTGGTGTTTCACAATGCACGAACACGTATAATATCACGCGGGCTGCCAGAATGCGGGAAGAGGTAGAGTTGTATGCATGTTGATTAACGGCTAATTTGAATGAAAAAGCAGCCTGCCGTTTGACAATGTGCTGACACATAATTTTACTTGAGCTGCCGGGACTCAGAAGTGGGTAAGGTTGTTAATAGTTTAGCAAGAATTGGACTTTCTTTCATAAACTTGAATCAATTCAGCAGATTTAGTAATATGGTTACATGGCAGTAATTGTATGTTGGGTGATAACGGCTGAATAATCGTTAATATTCACTGGTATCTGCTGTCATGACGCCAACCTCGTCTTCATTCGACCTCCGTTCATTGAATGAGTTCTCTAACCATTCATAAGTTACGGCGTGAAAATTCTTAATGACAGTCAATCACTTCAGGAAACCTAAAGTTGAATGGATGTCTTTTTTTTGTTTACGTGCATTTTAGAGAACTGACAACACAGCTGGCTTTGGGGCGTTTTAACAAAATATCTCACTCTTACTCGTTTCATTTGTTCTATGTCGTGTCATTGCGAGGGCTTTCAAAGGACGTAAACACGATGCGGAACGGTTTGCGTAAGCGCTGTTAGAAAGATATCTATAAAGAATAAATTATTGTCAAGCGTTCGTCTTTTATGTTCTCGCCAGAAGCACTCAAGCTCCCCTGCACTGTACTCAATGTCTGCATTATTATTTAAAAGCATATATCATAAATTTGGGGAATGCACACACGCGTTCTATCTTACATAGCAATCTGCGAATGCTTTGTAAAGATGCCGGCTAAAAATTCTTCGTTCACGAAAGAAAAATTATGAACCTTTATAACATGAATATACAATCAGGCACACTTGGGCTATTTATACGAGTTTTCTACATGAAGTTTATTTTTTTATTTGATTGGGTCCGACATCCGGAAACCTGCATGAGGCGAAGTGAGACGCTGCGGTGGAGTGCTGCGGAAATTTCGACCACCTAGAGTTGCACCTGAACCTAATGCGCCTAAACCTAAGCACGCAGGCCTCGAACATTTTCGCTATCACCGAAAATGCGACTGCCACTGCCGGAGTTGCACCCCACGACCTGGGCGTCACCTGTCAACCACGCCTGTCAACCACGGAGCTTAACTTGAAAATGCAGAGTGTGTCATGTTGCGCAAATCAATATTTCGAGCACATCACGAGAAATTGGCGAGCCTCAGACTCAAAATACGACGTCGCGAGAACTACAATCGATATGTGTGATATGAAGATTAAAAAAAAAGCAGTTCACGATATGTCGTCTGTACAGTGCCGTACACTATGAGTGCACAGCCAGCCCCGCCGCGGTGGTCTAGTGGATAAGGTACTCGGCTGCTGACCCGCAGGTCGCGGGCTCGAATCCCGGCTGCGGCGGCTGCATTTCCGATGGAGGCGGAAATGTTGTAGGCCCGTGTGCTCAGATTTGGGTGCACGTTAAAGAACCCCAGGTGGTCGAAATTTTCTTAGCCCTACACTACGGCGTCTCTCATAATCATATGGTGGTTTTGGGACGTTAAACCCCACATATCAATCAATGAATACACAGCCAAACATAGCCACGCTCCGCGCAGCGCCAGAGTTCCAGTGCGGCCGCGCATCGAGCGTAGCGGCGCAGGCGCACTTGGACACACGTGAGGTGCTTTACGTCGTCAGCTACATTGTTCGTGCCTTCCATTCCCAGGCAACAGTCTTGCTCGTGTGCACTACAGGCTAGCCGGTGCACTCCTGTGCGCCTGACCCACTTCGATGGCGTTCCACGTGCAGAGCACTGCAACTTGCCCTATACACTTGTGCTTGGCTTCATGATGTGAAGAAAAATGAACAACGCAAAAAAATAACAAGAAAGTTGTGGACGACGAACAAGTAATTTCATTAATGCATATTCGGACACTATGATAGACAAATCACGTACGCACGGGCAAAAGAAAGGCGTCATTTAAGCGGAATCCCCGGAAACACGACGACACCAGAACCGACTGACCGGCATGATTGAGCAAGGGAACCATTTCCATGACACAATTCCAATGTGACGAATCAGCGATGTGCAAGAATGACTATAGGTATGGCACCGTGATCAAAAGAAATGTTTGTTTGATTACACTTAAGCGCTCGTCTTGAAGCGCCGCTAGGAGGCGAGGAAGGAGGAAGGCCTGCGCGGCTTATGAGGTATAAAATAGTTTTCTAATAGCGTACGCTAAGTTAGCAGGCGTTGCGGGCGTAGCGTTTCCTTATGGGTGTCACGTGAGTTTCCGAATAGCGTTTCTCCCACAAAGAGCATTACGGACCTTGCGGGCCGCACGCTATTCTACATTTTCTGCGGGTGGACCGCAGACACTCACAGCGGCCAGCTTTGTGACGCATGCGCAGCGGCAGCAATCGCAGCGCAAAACTTCTCTGTACGCTATGCGAAAACTTTCTAGCAGCATTTTGATATTTTCTGTTGGAGTACACACCTGCCAACTTTCGCCGTGTAATAATATAGCTCTACAGCATAACAGAGACTCAATCATACGCGAAGATTTAACACCACGCAAGCCGTAAGACGCGTCATGACAAAACTCGAGAAAACGAGCCCATACGCACAACTGCCCTCGAACGCTGCAAATCAAAATCGGCCAGAGCCATTGATGTTGCAAGGGTTCGCCACACGATGGCGCCACCCCGTCTAAGAACCTTGAATGCTCTATGCTCTAAAATGGCGCTTCAGAAAAGATCGCTTCGTACATTTCGAACAGTCTCGGCTAGTTTTTGCCGTCGTCGCTACCACTGTCTTTTACACACACACATATATATATATATATATATATATATATACATATATATATATATATATATATATATATGTGTGTGTGTGTGTGTGTATGCGCTAGCCTCCTCTTTCTGTGAAGCGAACATCACCTTCCCGGGCGGGATCGCCTGCACGCGCGCTTATCTCATGAGCGAACAAACGGGGCGGCGGGGCGCTTACGGTTGCCACGCTCTCGCGGCAACGATGAGCGCGCGCATTGTGCCCCCACAGCAGGCGGGAACTTCTACGGGCTGCGCTATCACACAAATAAACGGTGCCGAAAATGTACCTGGCGCGGTTGTGTTCTCTTAAGGCGCGTGTACACTAGAAAGACACGACACCAATTTTGGTCAGCCTACTGTATTTGAGAGTATCTTTTGTCTTGTCGTCGCCATATTTACCCAACACAAACAGTCCGGCGATGATTTCTGGACAACTCCGTCCATGTCTTGTCGTACCCACAGCCTTTCGTTGGCCAGTTCTGTAGTCACACTGGAGGCACACGCAGTGACGCCTACTAAAATTGCACATCTGCACCTTATTTTCAGCCATGCTCCCTGCTCTGCCATTGTCGCTCTCCGGCTGTGCAGCGCAGCCTCCGCCATAATCCAAGACATGGAGGGATGGGGCAGGGAATAAGCAAAAGTGAAGTGAAAAAAAGATTTCTTTGTGATGCGCAAGGTGCCTATTCAAACGCTGTGAAAGCCTCGGAGAAGCATTGTTTTCTCCCCCAAGATTTACCCATTGGTAGTCGTTTGAAGCAAAGACATGGACAAATTTTCGCTCAGCCGCAGATCATCCGGCGACACGCCAACGACAGGTCTGCCGATGGATTTTGCTGGTGTTTTCGGTCTGTGATTATGTTACACTACGACGACATGCTGTCTTTTGACGCGTTGTCATTGTCGTCAGCCTAGGGTGACCATGGTGTCTGGCAACTTTGTCGGTGGGTGACTCGTCGGTCGATGGTCTGCCTATGCCTAATGTCTTCATCGGGGTCGTGTCAGTGTCATGTCGCTCTAATGAAAACGGCCTTTACTGATATCAGCGTTTTGTAAAGTTACGTGCGATAGGATGCTAGCCTTGCTTTTTAGAACATTCAAATTTGTTGCTATCGCACTCATTGCTTCATCTTTTGGCGAAGCTGGCTTTTTCGTTAAGGTATCACTGTCTGTAAAGATGTGGTGCGTTTGTAAGGGTATGCATACATTCAAAATTGTCACGGGAGGCCTAGTGGCACGACGTACATCTACTTAGCAAATTGATCAACAATTCTTCTGCCAACCTGCAATATTGAGGTCGTCACCGTTTCAACTAGAAAGCCTTTGATGCCTTATCAAACGCGAAAATTCTGCGTCGGTGTCCCACGGCGTCGGGGACAGCGACAATGGTGCAAGAAATCATCACCATGAAATGGCGTCTCTATACAACGTCACTATGATTTCACAAGTCGCCAAAATGTGTGACTTCATTATGAAATCACATGACGCCATACGGTGACGTCATCACACGACACCGTCGCCTGGTGAAAAGCGGGCCGATGACGGAGGCAATGCAAACGAATTTAGGTGGAGTAAGCTTTTCGAAGGTGGCTGGGCAAGTTCAAGACAACCAGCAAAAAGAAAAAAATAGATGGATATCACCTTCGATCTGTCTTCGATCTGTGCGTAAGAGACGCTGTAAGTTCCAATACTATTAAAAGTTGCTACACTATCAAAACATATGAGAAAAATTTCGGTAGGCCCCACGCATTGTGGCAATCGATATCATTCAAAGCATACTGCAAGTTATTGTTTACGCTGCCCTTCTTAAAGTAATCATGAAGAATTCCAGAGATGTGACGGTGGCTCCACAAAATGATGACATAAGCAACGAAAAATAAATTTGTCATACAATTAAGTCGTAAGGTTGACTGATGCTCGTCAAAGAAATTAAAATGTTATCAACGTCTGACACAATAAATTTTTATAATCAAGTAAAAATTGTTTGGAGGACGCAACCTACACAAGTTCGTGTCGCGTAGTCCTTTCTCTCACGTGTTTGCATGATAATTAATGTAAAATGGTAATTCGTGGTAAGAGAGAGAGAGAAAAGTATATTTTCATTCACTTATTTTTAACACAACCCAGCCATTGTCGCATAGTAAAAAAAGCAAATAGAATCAGATCAAGCCTAAAGGAGCATATCCAAAAACCTTCAGGCAACGAATACTTCGCTCTTCTATGAGGTATATTAAAACCTGCTTTGCATCGTCTCATTACAGATTAGCCATTACGCTTTTCTTGTGCGATGGCACTTACTAACAAAAGTATTTCGTTCCTTTTGCTAAAAATATATCACACATGTCCCCGCAAAAGGAACCTTCAGTAATATGCGAAGTAGCCATGGCTCGACTTAAAAGTTATGTAAATAAGTACTCTTTATCACCGCAGACGTCCATGGTTGCGCACAAAGCCGCTTTGCGAGCCCTTGCCTCGACTGCACTCATGCTGATTCCTTCATTCTTACTACTACGCCGTGTGTGTGAGGAAGAGAGATGAGCAAGCGCTTTTATTATGCAGAGCAGCACCGCGCTACTAGTGGTCTCCACTCATACCAGAGCACGAGCCAGAGTGAAGCGAGTGCTCTGCCACATAACCACCTAGTGAGTGCTCGGAATGCTAGCGTGACTACGACGATGGACAAGGGAGAAGCCCCGACCATCAGCTGCTTCCCATCAAAAAGAGATGTATATCTGAAGCAGTGTTGCCAGAAATTTTTTGGGCTGGAGGGGAAGGGGAGGAGGTCATCCACCCTAATGTATGTTCGGGCGTTTGGTGCTATGTGTGTGTGATTAGATTTCCATGCATAATTAAAGAAACTCAGGGGCTTCAACCTCCTCCCCCGAACCCCCTTGACCACGCCTATCAGTTGAAGATCAAAGAACTAGGCTAACAAGTACCGCAAAACACAAACGTGAGAACCCATGCCCGCCATTAAGACATGCGACCGTGCTTGAGCAACAGCCTTGAACCTAGCACACGTTTCAAGATACAGATGATCAAATGCGCTCAGGAAAAGCCTTCTTAAACATCTATCCTGAGCCAAAAGGTTTGAATAGCTCTGTCGAAAGGGAGCCTTTCTTAAAATACCTTTGAGTACCATTGTTACAACTGGTGAACAGATTACAACTTTCTACCAAATCTTGTTGCCAGAGAACAGTATGACGCCGTCTGGAGTAGTGCCATCCAGAAGTCATGCACGCCCTTTGAGTATACGGGACACTTGGTCGAAGCTCCAAGTTTGGAGCTCACCGGTGTGTAAACAAGCCTATACCAGTGATATGAAACCCCATGTCGGGAGGGCAACTCACCTATTGTCAGTTACTTCACGCGGTCACGTGGCATAATGTTCGGCATTAGCGCCAAAATGAAGCAGAACGCAAAAGCCCGTGGAACGAGAAAGTTGCGCCAACTGAAGGGATAACTTATGCACCCAGTTTTGGGTTTGGTTTGCAAGGTAAACGCCAGCTAGGCCTCGCAATAAATGCGGTCTGCACAAATGGACGCTATCCTGCACTTCACCTACGCCTACTCGCTTTAATTGTTCTGTATGATCGTCGTAAGTGCAGTTAAAGCTCATATCTGAAAAGTCACTGCTGCTGATAGCAGAGAGAAAGGAGCCACTACCACATAGGGCTGCGTGAAATTTAGTTTCACCTCCAATCCGTGGGAAAAGAAAAGTGGCCAAGTGGTGGATGTTCGCGAGAGAGGTGTGCTTGTCTTCTAATGACAGGCGAGCGCAACGGCCACGTATAGTGGCAGCTGCTTGCTGTTACGGCCGCGTTGCACAGAGGGGCGGCTTCACTCGGGCCTTCGAAGCGCGTTGCTTAATCAGGGGTAGGTTTTTGGAAGACCGCAGCGGTCATAATGAGATTACGAGATCCACTGTAAGATTCACTGTCACCCCCTTTCTAAGCCAATGCCGACCGCTGCCTTGGCATGAACATTACAGTAAACGACGCGAAGCTGGCGGATGACAAGGGGGGAAAACGGGGTGACGCCAACCACTGCTCTTTTTGGACGATGTCCCTATAATGGCGAGCACGTCGTCTCGTACAGACATATACGGTTGAACGTTGATGCCTCCACCCTCTGAGCGGGCTGGTGTGCCTTAAGCGAAATAATATTCCGGGCCTGCCAACCACCGGCGTGTGCCCGCGTGACTAAATTCTTTTTGTCAGGGATAGGCCACACAAACCTTACAAGACGAGTTTAACAATGAAGAACGGCCCTACATCAAAAACTAATTGTTCTGGATGATATTGAGTTTTGGTTATTTATTTAGTACAACAAACAACAAAAAACACGTTAACACTTCAAAAGCCGCCTATCACTCTCCGACAAATAAAAAAAAACTAGGCAGTGCAAGAAAAAAAAAATTGGCAGATCCCACGTCCAATGGGAATCGATGATATGCGAAGCACAAATGAGAAATGTTGATATTGCTATATGCAACATGGAGCCCCACGCTAACAGCTTACAGGACCGTACCCGCACCTTTCTCTGAAAGGTCATAGCCCATATCCTTCAATCATGTAGAACCAGGCACAAGCTCACTACGTCGTACCACCCGCAGACAAATGGACTCCCGGAGCGTCTAAATCAAACACTTACAGACATGCTTGCGAAGTATGTTTCTTACAAGCACTCTGACTGGGACCTTGCTTTGCCATACGTGACATTTGCATATAATTCATCTCGCCATCACACTGCCGTTTAATATCCAATTTTTTCTGTTGTTCGGCCGGGAACCTACATTACTCCTAGATACAGTCATTCCGTCTACCGCGACACCGACCAACGAATGTGCCCTTGACGCTTTCATTCGGGCTGCCCACGCACGCGAAATCGCCCACACTTGCTTTCTGGCCTCTCAAGAGAACAAGCGGCGTTTGTATGATAAACGGCACTATGACGTGCACTTTTTACCTGCTTCATTGGTCCTGCTGTGGTCCCCAACCCGTCCAGTCGGCTTGTGAAAACAACTTCTTTCCCCCTGCACAGGTTCATATCGAGTCTTTCGTGAGGTTACTCCTGTGACATACGAAATTGCCCCTGCTATCTCATCGCCTTCAACAGCCCCACAGAACACCGATATTGTACATATGGCACACTTACAACCTTACCACTCTCCCGCTGACGTTGACAACTAGATGCGCCGAGACGGCGCTTCTGCCGCTGAAGATTATGCTACATGCTCGTTGACATTTTGTGGAACGATGCGCGTGTGTGCCTGACGAAGAAGACGAAGGGTAGTGTCAGCTTTGTGTCTGGTCAACCGGTCACACCGCTGCTGCTGGTTTGAAATATATTTCATCCACAGCCTCGTCGATATGGCGTCTCCTGTCTTCCGTAACGTTATGACATTTTAAAATCAGCCAAAGTTACGAGGTGGAGGTAAATGATGCCGTACATGACTTCCGTGTCATGATTATCATGTTTGGATGTCTCGTTTAGCTAAGTCATCTTTTCACTACACGTGATATCAAATTTAGCATATGTGGAGCTAGCGAAGCGGCCGTGAGCACGCTATGGGCGTGGTATGTTGTCATGTTCTTACATGACACGTGTGTCAGGATTATCATGTTTGCACCAGTCATATATTTCGTCCTTTATTGACGTCGGGTAACACCAAATCTGGTATATGTGGAGCTAGCAAAAGGGCCGCGGGCGCATCATCAAAGGCCCAATATACTCCAATGTAACGATGACGCGCGCGCACGCTGGGTGCAGTGACGTTACACTAGCAAAACGCGGGCACTCTATAGTGTGACGCAAGGCGCGACCGGCGTGACCAGCGTGCGTCAGCGCGGCCCAGTGGCAACCGGCGCGAAATGCAACATGCTGCATTTCACGCCGATGACGTTGCCCAGCTCTACCCAGACAGCACTGCGTCTGCCTCTCTTCATGATGCCTAAACGCACATCCGTCAAAGCAACGCAGCGCGGCGCGCGCCTGCGAGTATATGACAGGCTGATCGGCGCCTGACGTGGCATCACTGGCCTGGCGCGACGAAACGAACGCCGGTGCGCACGCGTGCCGGGTCACGTCAAATTGTATTGGCGCCTAGAGCGTGGTATGTAGTCATGCTCTTACACGACGCGCATCTTATGATAATCATGTTTACACCTGTCGCATCTCTTCGCCATTCATTGGCGTCCCGTAATACCAAATTTGGTATAGGTGAAGCTAGCTAAATGGTTGCGAGCGCATCATGAGCGTACTATGTAGTCATGTTGTTACATGACACGCATCTCATGTTTATCATGCTTGCATCAGTATCATACCTTCGTCAACTATTGACATCCCATAGTACCAATTGATTGATATGTGGGGTTTAACGTGCCAAAACCACAATATGTTTATGAGCGACGCCATACTGGAGGGCTCCGGAAATTTCAACCGCCTGGGGTTCTTTAACGTGCAACCAAATCTGAGCACACGGGCCTACATCAAATCAGAAATGCAGCCGCCACGGCCGGGATTCGATCTCGCGACCTGCGGGGTCGGCAGTTGTGTACCTTAGCCACTAACCCCCACGCAGGGGCCCCATGGTACACAAATTTGGTATAGGTGAAACTAGCAAAACGGTTGCAAGCGCATCATGATCATGACATGCAGTCATGTTTTTAAATGACACACATGTCATGACTTTCATGTTTGGCTCCGTCGTTTGTGTTCGCCATGCAGTCATGTCATACCACGCGAGTTTTGCAGCGTGTCATGTGAACAAAACAACCGCAAGAGCAGCAGACCTTGAAATGTAAATCACGACATTCTTGACATACATGTCGTGATTTTCATGTTATGACTAGTCAATTATGCTTGTCATACAGTCTTGTTATGACATACCAAGTTAGGTGTCGATCTTATTTTCAAAAGAGCCAGGAGGGCTAAAAGTTGTTAGCGGATAGATAGATAGATAGATAGATAGATAGAAAGATAGATATAAAGATAGATAGATGCATAGATAGATAGATAGATAGATAGATAAATAGATAGATAGATAGATAGATAGATAGATAGATGCGCTCAATGTCGCCGAAGTTCACTAAGAAATACTTCGCATTTAAAAAAAATTGCCCGCAGCTTCCCTCGGGGGAACACTGAGGAGGATGCGGAGCATATAATTGGTTAACAGGGTGTTAAAGTGCGACTTACTTGGGTCGATGGCTAAATTGGTTAACGTGGTTTTGAAATGGGGTGTTAAATTGCGACTTACTTGGGTCGATGGCTAAATTGGTTAACGTGGTTGTAGGAGGGGGTGTTAAATGAGTGAACACGTACACACGTATGCGAAAGGGCGGCGCTGGTCGAAGGGACGTCGATCATTATGTTTGTGGATTCGTTGGATTTCATTTCACCGCAACCTTGGACGTCGACGCGCCGTACAAACCAACCGACGAGCGGCAACTGAGCGAGCGAGCGCCGACCTTGAGTATATATACAGCGCGACGGCGCATGCACTGTCAGCTGTCGAATGTTCGAGAAGGGGGAGAAGCGCAACGGCGCATGCGCGCGTCAGCTGCCGATGTTCTCGAAGCGCGACGGCGCATGCGCGCGCGTCAGCTGCCGATGTTCTCGAAGCGTGACGGCGCATGCGCGCTACATTATACAGCTAGCGAATGTTCGTGAAGAGGAGACGCGCACGCGGTGTGTAGAGGAAGAAGGGTGCACAGATGGTGGAGGAGTGAAGCGCGCGCGGTGTGTAGAGGAGGAAGGGATGCACAGATGGTGGAAGAAGGAGGAGGAAGCTTGCGGACGGCGCCGCACTACAAGCCTCGAGTATTAGATGCTCCACATCTAAAAAACAACATGCATCGAGAAGCCGGTGACCAAGGAGCGCATAAAGGCATCGGAGTCAAACCAACGAGGAGTTTACAGCCCAATCTCGAGTGCATGGAGAGTTGTCTTGCAGGTTCGAGCTGCAGGAACAGCAAAAAGATTACGAGTGGTCCTAGGGGACGCTCGTTGAAAATGAGTTCTTAGTAAGGCGAAACCCTGCGTGCTTAGGCGCTCGGCATACTTCTGACACCGAGGTGGCCCCACGCACTTTAAAATTGTGTTTGTGCATACGTCCGTTAGACTGGCACTTCCAAAGAAGATCGTGTGGCATCGCTCGTGACATTTGCTCCACGAGTGTTGCGTGCTATGCCTTTCATTTGCTGGATGTTGGTTCCCTCTTGAAAAACTGAGGACGGAAACAGGTGGCAGGAAAAGATGGTCGGGAACACATGCGTTTTATATAAGTGAAAACCACTTGTATGCAGTTTGTTGGAATGCAAGGTAGATTAGATATAACAATGGTCTGGGGGAGGGTGTGTAGGCACACAAGAGGGAGGAGTAATTGTGAAAAGGAATGCTGCGTACACAATGTGTAGCAGAACATGGGCAGATGCAGAAACTCGAACGTAACTGGCAAGTGAGGCTCGTTCTCTCAAGACTGGTCCCGCAGAACTGAAAAACGAACTGCGTTTTGTCTGCTGCCATCAATCTATTGTCATTTATTTCGCTTTTGCTATAGCTTCAGCCTTCATCTTGATCGTCATCGTCTTCATCTTATGATTCACTCTCAGAATACAGTCGCCAATTTTTTCGGCACGGGATATATTTACTCTAAAGGGTGAGAACATTATAAAAAAAGAAAGTGGTTCAGAAGAGAGAGAAGCGAAAATGAAGCAAGAAATAAATGAGAGCAAAAAAGAAACTTCTTTGTGAGGCAACAATCGAACCCCGGTACCCAAACCCGAAGACGACCATCTCAACCATTCTGCTGTGAAGACAAGCTAATAGAGTACAGCATGAGTCGTGTTTTGTATAATGTAGCAAGCAAGGGGGTGGGAATGGAGAATGATGGTGAGGACGATGATAATGAGAAGAAGAAAAATGTAAAGCATAGCTTAAAAAAACAAAAAAGAAAGAATCGATTGCGAAATCAAGCTTAAGAATCAAAGAAACAATAAGAAATAAATACCGCCAAGGAGAAAGAAACAGATTGGGAGAGATGGAGTAAGTGGGGCAGAAAACCCTCACAGAGAACAGAAAAAGAAGGAAGTGGCACTTCAGCGTTCACCTCGGATAGCATATCTTATTTCTCAAAACAAACTGCGTGAGCGTTTGAGGAGCCTAGCAATGGAGGCAGATCAATACGGCTGCCGTTACATTGCGGTATTTTAAAGTGTACAGCTCGAATGAAATGACAATTCTGAAAGGCCTTTTGAGAATACCTTGAAGGGCGTTATGGACGCTCTGCCCTTGTTTCTTCTAATGATTGCAGCATTCGATTACCGGGACACACACTTTTCTTTCAGTCAATATCGTTAATGTACGAGCGCATACTCAAATGATATTTTCCGCGTATACAGTACACTCAAGGACACAGTAACTTGAGCATAAAACGCCACGTGCGGTCATCTTGTGCAAGCCAGCGTCTGAAAATACTTGTGCAAACGCTACTTCTCATACTAACTTCCACGCATAGTGCACACAAACAGAAAATGTCCACGAGCTAGATCTTGTACGTATTTAGCAACTGCTCAATAAGTGCAGTCTTTTGCTGCATGCGCAGAGTACCGAAAGCGCTGGTACGAATGGCATACTTCGATTGTGTAATTTATTGATGACTGATTGATGATTGATTGATATGTGGGGTTTCACGTCCCAAAACCACCATATGATTATGAGTGACGCCTTAGTGAAGGGCTCCAGAAATCTACCACCTGGGGTTCTTTAACGCACACCCAAATCCGAGCACGCAGGCCTACATCGTTTACGCCTTCATCAAAAATGCAGCCGCCGCAGCCGGTATTCGATTCCACGACCTGCGGGTCAGCAGCCGAGTACCTTAGACACTAGACCACAGCTACGGTGCAACTTACTTCGATAGCTGGCGCCGTAAAGATAGAGAGAACGAGGAATGAATGATATGCACATATCGATGGCACATGTCGTGGCCTGCAGCTCACCTGGGCGCTGCTGAAGGGTGGGGCCTTCGGCCGTATTCAGAGATGATCGCGAAAGGCGACCATTTTGAAGTCGTCATCTTTGGTACACACTACTTGGCTAGTGAAAAAAAAAAACAGAAAATGTGATGGCGCCTGTAACAGTGTTTCCGGTGACCCAATGATGCTATGTGAATCTCATCTAAGTGAACGATTGGGCCAGTTAGTGATTTAAAAACCTTCAGTTGATAGTCTGCGCGTGTCCCTGTCTGCTTGTCGTCCTGTTTTCTACCACGCAGTACACACTAATCGGCGATTCTCTCGACATGCCAACCGAAGCTTTGATATAGTATTTACCCTCTTGTGTGTTCATTGATCGTGGTTTTTCAAGCGTATTTTTTTCCTGGTTCGAAGGTAGTAGCAGCAAGATCCTTTGACATTTCGCGTACATTATTGCAAGCCAGCAAAATTTTGGGATTGTGAAACGATTTCCTGGTGGCAGAACACTACAACTAAACTCCTGAAATACACCATGTTAAATTATCAACAAAGATGTGCTTCATGCATTCTTTGAAACTTTTGAAGGATGTCTGAGCTTCGCCTTGAAGAGAAGGACACGATAATGTCATTGGGCCGCATGCGAGAAGCCTGTCTGAAGAAAAGGAACGCATAACTTTGGCCATTTAAAGCTACCATAGAATGTCTCTTGGTTGAGGAGTTACTAACTGCTCTCTACGTCATAGTTCTTTCTTTTGCCGATTGGCGAAGTACACACATTACTCGACCGTAAGGTTTCACGTGCACTTGCTCAGCTACAGACTTTTTACTGCGTAGGTAGCTTAAAACAGCCAATTCGTTGTGCAGTTGACTTGTTTTGACGCCTAGCATGATTGTGAGATTCTGCCAAGCGCTAGTACACGCTTTCACGACATCCCATTAACTACAATACATCGATATAATGCTTTTCATTGCGTTAGCAATTATACGGACTCTCTCGGCAGAATAATGCTTTTTATTGCGTTAGCAATTATACGGACTCACTCGGCAGAATTTTGCCGCCGGTGTCGATATCATGCACAGTATATATATATATATATATATATATATATATATATATATATATATATATATATATATATATATGTAAACGCAAGACGAAAATCCAGGTAAAAAATTCCGGCGAGCAGAATCGAACGTTGGACCTCCGCCATCGTGAACGCGAGGCGTTAACCACTAACCACCGAGAGGTACCTCGTTCAACGTTCAAACGCCAAGCTATTTATATCTACCACTTATCGCTGTTGGCGGGCATCCAGGGGAGGGTCTATCATGTTTTCAGCATTATGAGCAAGATAGCGCAATGCGCGCGTGGCGGCTCTCATCTTTCACGTGTACTTTGCCCCATGGAGAGAATGGTAATGAACCATCTCTCGTACGACCTTATTTCCCAATGGGGAGGATCATGTGTCTTGGCTGGCTTGCATTAGAACGATTCTGTTGTAGTTACGAGGCGCACAAAGGTCACTGCAATCGTTGCACAGCCTCGATTTTTGAAAAGGGCGCGCTTTTCAGACACGGCGAAGTAACAACTGAAACGCTTATTTGCGTTCGTCTGTACCTTGATTAAGCTTCGTGCGTAATTTATGCATGAGAAACACGGGCTACGTTTCGATCTGCTTGCCATTCTATGCGTGACCTTCCATTTTGTTTCTGTTGCGTTCATTGCTTCGCCTTTGCGGCAAAGCTGTGACTTTTTTTGTCAAAGTCAGTTCTAAGCAATGACGTGGCTCTGTAGTAGAGCACCTAATTTCCACGCAGTCCGCCCTGCCCCCAGCATTGATTCTAACTTTGAACAAAAAAAAACATTTTTCTATTTGGATATTTTTGGATTTTTCGCTCACAGACAAGATGATGATTTTTGGTTCTCAACCAATGACGCTGGCACCAACACCGACACCAATGCTGACGCCGAAATTCCGGCGAAGCGAGCTCTCTACTGGTGTCACGTTGAAAAATCGTACTTTGCCTAAACAATTACACAAGAATCATTGAATGCGCTTCAAACATTTTTGTTTATTCAGTAATAGCCGTAATCAACACAAAATACTTCGTTGAAGCTGGTGGACTCAAAAACGCGACATTCAGTACAATTTGCGCTCGTATACAGTGCACCAACTTTTTGGTGGCGAGACGTTCGAAGGAACCAACGGCCACTGCAACAATGCCATCACGAGCAGGTAATTGATTCAAGTGTCGAACACGTCAGATTTACGTCACGCAAAGCGACAATGTCGCCTTTCCCGGGAATCTTGGAACATGGCCCCTGTGAGTGGAAACGACAGGGGCATGTGATCTTCCGCAACTGCCAATTACCTGACGCCTCTAGAGTCTGGCTAAAAATATATTTAACAGTGACAATGCCAGTGATTAGGCATTACGCGTATCCTTTGTGTTTTCTAGACTAGTGCTAGTGTACAACCAACTTAAGCATTGAAACGTAAATGCTTAGTGGGAGAAGCTTTCAATTTGTGAGTTGCGATACACTAAGGCCTGTTCATTTTTTCGTCGTGCGTATAAACACCCCAAAGGCTTCACTGACCCTCATACACATTGAGAAAGCTATAAAAGAAAAGCGACATGCTCTATCCGAAGGTGCATTACTTCCATAAGTAAGCAGTTCAAGAAAGGTCTGGGATTCGGCCCGCGTTTCCGAGGACGCCACAGTGGTGCGGAATTATGAAATTTCAATTACGGGCCGCAAGACAAACCACTTACTAAAGTGAACTTCAGCCGTAATTCAGGAGCGTGTTTTGGCTGTGGAAAATGGGGCCACTTTCCGAGAGATGGTGAGCTCTCACGTGAGACTGCTGCTAATACAGCCGAAGTTTCATACTTTCCAGCATAAGCGATAACTTGAAAGCCGAGCCACACCGTCGTGACACTCTGTGGTTATGAAAAAAAAAAATGGCAGCATATCCACCGAGTGAATGATGGATAGTGGGGCGAAGCATCGGTCCATTCTTGTGTGCGTCTGTGTCGCCGCCCGTGCGTCCATTCGCCCGTCCGTGCGTGCGTCTGTTCGTGCGTCCGTCCCTGCTTTCGTCCACGCATTCGCTCCTGCGTCCGTCCATGCGTCCATCTGTCCGTGCAGCCATCTGTGCGTCCGTCCATACATCTGTCTGTGTGTCCACTCGTCCACTGTCACAGAACGAGTGGTCAAAAAGGGCGCGCCGCCAAAGTCTCGCGATGAAGCGCCAGAGTGACGCCGCGAGGTCAACGATAAAAAAAGAAAATGAAAACAAACATCCAGAGACCCCCGGGCGCGCGCCTCTCCCCTCGGAAGCGTGGCTTCACCGACAAACCTCCGCACCCCACATCGGCGGCCGAGCAAGCACTCGAAATTTCTAGATTGAAAGGGGCGTGGTATGCCGGGTTGAGTCATCCGTCGCGGACGGCCCTCGTACCGTCTCGCGCTTTCCCCCAACCTTCGCTGCGCATCGCGCCGACGAAATGATGAGAACATTCTGGAATGTCGCGCGGAATGTATTTAACCGAGCAGCAGAGATGAGAGATGAGGAGAAGATGGAAGTTAGCGCCAGAGCGCGTAGGGATTTCGCCGTGGAGTCGGCGAAGGTTTTGTCCGCAGAGACAAAGCAGGAGAAGAAGATGATTTCCACCTGAGGGGTGATGACTCGAGCTACAGGCAAGAGTGTGTGTGTTTACCGCTCTTGAGCGAAGATGCGTGGCAACAGCTGCGTGTGTGAAGCCAACGGGTTTCCGGCGAAGAAGTTTGAAGCTTGGAGAGTGGCCAATTAAAGACGCGAGGTTTCCTGAAAGAGAAATTTCGGGGGCCGCGGAACGACAACAACGCTG
The DNA here is from genome assembly GCA_013436015.1 of Rhipicephalus annulatus. Taxonomy (NCBI): domain Eukaryota; kingdom Metazoa; phylum Arthropoda; class Arachnida; order Ixodida; family Ixodidae; genus Rhipicephalus; species Rhipicephalus annulatus. Next base: position 448,991 of record WOVY01011931.1, read on the forward strand.
GACTTTGAGTGAGTGATTCTCGGAAGAGTATCATCTAGACTTTTGTTCCAAGAACTTTGGACTGAATAGGTTTTCTATCTCTTTAGTCTTTAAGTGTCTTGGTTGTTCAATGCATGCGACTGCATTGTAGTGCGTATTGTTGTCTGTGTCCGTTGTTTCGAGTGTGGCTGATTGTAGTGTGTAGTACGTTGTTTGGTGTGTGACATATTGTATTGAACTATTGTGGAGTGCGCATACTGGTGTATTGTTTTTGATCTGCCATTATTGAGAATATAATTTGGCTTGTTTATCAGCTCTCGGCTCTGACTTGTTCTTTGGGCCACAGCTGGCGTCCGCTGGCGCCCCAAAAAGGACCACTTCTAAATTGTCCACGCTTTCGTGGTGCGGCTCGGGGGGCCGATACTTCGGCCCTTGGAATTAGCCCGGCGATCGCCTCCCTAATTAACAGGACCCGTGACAATTAATCTGGAGTCCACGACAGGACCCTTTTGGTGCACAGTGTGTCCAAAGTAGTGAGAAAGAGCCCCGAGTTTTTGATATTGCTATCGGAACGATTTTGCGTGTTGCTCAGTGTTCTCGTTAACGAGTGCAGGGGAGTGTTCCGATAGACTGATTTAGGCAGATACTTTTTACACGCGGCAAGGCTTTATTTGCGAGACACCATGGATCTCGAAAAGTTAGTTGCTCTTGGTGAGAAGATGGGTCTTTCTGGTGCCGAACTACGGAAGTGGGTAAGCCAGAAGGAGAAAAAGGCGGTGGAGAGAGAGATGTTGGCAGCTGAGAGATCCAAGGAAGAAAAAGCAGCTGAGTTGGAGAGAGAAAGGCTGGCCGCTGAGATGGCGAAGGAAGAAAGAGAGCAACAATTGAAGTTGGAGTTGGAGAGAGAAAGACTGGCAGCTGAGAGAGCGAAAGAAGAAAGAGAGGAAAGAGAACGGCAGCGACAGCACGAGATGGAACTCGAGCGGCTCTGTTTGCAACAGCGAAGTGAAACTCCAGTCGAAGCTAGAGTTGAAAGCAGCGAACGAGAGGATCATGGCTTCCGCTTGAACCCAAGCAAGCTGCTCGTAGCATTTGATGAAAGGAAGGACGACCTTGACGCGTACCTTCAGCGATTTGAGACGATTGCAAGGAGCTAGAATTGGCCGGAACATCAATGAGCAACTGCTTTGAGTACCTGCTTGAGTGGTGAAGCGCTCAGTGTGTACGGCAGGCTGACGCCGACCGATGCAGCCAACTACGCAAAGGTGAAAGCTGCTTTGCTGAAGCGATTTAGATTTGCTGTGGAAGGATTCCGGGACAGATTTGGGACAGGAGAGCCAGCTGATGGTGATACGGCTACGCAGTATGCCGCCCGACTTTGGCATTATTTCGACAGATGGATTGAACTTTCAGGAACAGCGCAGGAGTACGATGAGCTTAGAGAGCTCCTACTTAGAGAACAATTTCTTACTAATTGCCACCCAAGCCTGTCGCTGTACTTGAAAGAGAGGAGAACTAAGTCACTTTAAGACATGCTTGAATTGGCTGATCAATTCTTGAAAGCGTAAGGTGGAACTAGTTCTGCGAAGGTCAAGAAGGAGTGTTCCGAAGATTCGAAAAATTCGGCACCCGAACAAAAGAAGCGTGCACCAGAGAGTGTTCCGCGATGTTTTCTGTGTAACCGAGTGGGTCATCGCGCGAGCAACTGTCGTACTAACTTTACGAGCCCTACAGTAGTAAAATGTTTCAAGTGTGGTCAGTCTGGGCACATAGCAGACGCATGTCGTAACGGAGCGAGTCAAACTCACCAGGTATCCTGTGTGCTAGCAGCACCGAAATCCGATGATAATGCCGTCACCGGTGGATTCGTAGAGTTGAAAATGGGGAGAAACTTTCTATCGTGGGTGCTGTAATGACAAAACGGTCAACCGGTGTCACGAAGGGAATGCCAACGCTGCCTGAAAAAGTTGCGGGCAAGAAGATAACGGTGTTAAGAGACACCGGTAGCTCCACGGTTATCTTGCGGAGAAATTTGGTACGGGAAAGTGAGTTGAAGGGAGAACAAAACCGGTTTGCCTAATTGACCATATGGTTCGGATGCTTCCCGAAGCAGAGATCGAGGTTGAAACCCCGTACTTCAGCGGGAAGGTTACGGCTCTATGCATGACGACCCCCCTGTACGACCTCGTCATCGGAAACATCGACGAGGCGCGAGGGCCGAATGATCCAGAATGTTTGGGGGAAGACCCCAAGATGGAGCCCCCGCCGACACCGGGACCGCGAGATACAGCGGAGAACAATCCCGCGAAGGATTTCACTCGAGCCCAAGGTGAAGCATGGGCGCAAGAGACAGTGAATGAGAACATCATTGTATCGAATGAGTTCACGTGCTGGGCAGCTGGACTTACGTCGGCACGACCTAAACCGACCGACAGTGTAAAGATGACGGAGTCGGCCAGCCAGGCCCAATGTCGTGACATGAACAAGCGGGTAAATAAACAGACAGGACCCGTTAAGCGTCATGACCCGTTAACGGTGTCGAAAGGGACAACGATGGCTGAGACGCCGCCTCAGATACCGTCGTTGGAAAGGGTTCACCGAAAAAGAACGGGGAAACACAAGAAGAGATCGAGCGAGCGCCGCAAGAAAGGGCGCAAGCGCCCTTCGAAATGCACAAGATAAGTGTTGAGGACGAATCGAAATGTGTTTGACAGTGCTTTATGTTAAGTTAATGTGGTTGTTATCCTGTGTCACAGCTGTATGTCGAGTGAGTCAAAATGTTTGTTACGGTGATGTGATTGTACAATTGTTGAAATGAGAGAACTTTGTACATTTGTATTGTCTGGAATATGTGATGGAATGTTGTACCCATGCACCGGTGGTTATATTTCATGCGGTGTAAGATTGACTTACCATGTACAATTGCATTGAGTGATCTACTGTGAATGTGAAGTGTCATGAGCGACGGATTGTGTTACAGTCTGTTAGAGTGTGTGGTGACTGTTCGCGCTCGTTGTGTGGTTTTGAATATTATGAGATAATATTCTTAAAGTGGGGGGCAGTGTCACAGAACGAGCGCTCAAAAAGGGCGCGCCGCCAAAGTCTCGCGATGAAGCGTCAGAGTGACGCCGCGAGGTCAACGATAAAAAAAATGAAAACAAACATCCAAAGACTCCCGGGCGCGCGCCTCTCCCCTCGGAAGCGTGGCTTCGCCGACGAACTTCCTCACCCCACATCGGCGGCCGAGCAAGCACTGGAAATTTCAAGATGGAAAGGGGCGTGGTATGCCGGGTTGAGTCATCCGTCGCGGACGGCCCTCGTACCGTCTCGCGCTTTCCCCCAGCCTTCGCTGCGCATCGCGCCGACGAAATGATGAGAACTTTCTGGAATGTCGCTCGGAAGGTATTTAACCGAGCAGCGGAGATGAGAGATGAGGAGAAGACGGAAGTTAGCGCCAAAGCACGTAGGGATTCCGCCGTGGAGTCGGCGAAGGTTTTGTCCGTAGAGACAAAGCAGGAGAAGAAGATGATTTCCACCTGAGGGGTGACGACTCGAGCTACAGGCAAGAGTGTGTGTGTTTACCGCTCTCGAGCAAAGACGCGTAGCAACAGCTGCGTGAGTGAAGCCGACGGGTTTCCGGCGAAGAAGTTTGAAGCTTGGAGAGTGGCCAATTGAAGACGCGAGGTTTCCTGGAAGAGAAATTTTGGGGGCCGCGGAACGACAACAACGCTGGACTTTGAGTGAGTGATTCTCGGAAGAGTATCATCTAGACTTTTGTTCCAAGAACTTTGGACTGAATAGGTTTTCTATCTCTTTAGTCTTTAAGTGTCTTGGTTGTTCAATGCATGTGACTGCATTGTAGTGCGTATTGTTGTCTCTGTCCGTTGTTTCGAGTGTGGCTGATTGAACTGTGTAGTACATTGTTTGGTGTGTGACATATTGTATTCAACTATTGTGGAGTGCGCATACTGGTGTATTGTTTTTGATCTGCCATTATTGAGAATATAATTTGGCTTGTTTATCAATTCTCGGCTCTGACTTGTTCTTTGGGCCACAGCCGGCGTCCGCTGGTGCCCCAAAAAGGACCACTTCTAAATTATCCACACTTTCGTGGTGCGGCTCGGGGGGCCGATACTTCGGCCCTTGGAATTAGCCCGGCGATCGCCTCCCTAATTAACGGGACCCGTGACATGCACCTATTCAACACTCCAAGTACCACCATCTCGCATCTTTTCATCATATATTCTGTCACACACGGTCCCGTTAAATAGGGAGGCGATCGCCGGGCTAATTCCAAGAGCCGAAGTATCGGCCCCCCGAACGGCACCACGAAAGCGTGGACAATTTAGAAGTGGTCCTTATTGGTGCGCCAGCAGACGCCGGCTGTGGCCCAAGGAACAAGTCAGAGCCGAGAGTTGATAAACAAACAAAATTATATTCTCAATAATGGCAGATCAGAAAAGCAATACACCAATATGCTCACTCCACAATAGCTGAGTTTAATATGTCACCATCAATCAACGTATTACGCGGTACAATCAGTCACACTCGAAACAACAGACACAGACAACAATACACGCTACAATGCAGTCGCATGCATTGAACAACCAAGACACTTAAAGACTAAAGAGATAGAAAGCCTATTCAGTCCAAAGTCCTTGGAACAAAAGTCTGAGTGATACTCTTCCGAGAATCACTCACTCAAAGTCCAGCATTGTTGTCGTTCCGCTGCCCCCTGAAGTTTCTCTTCCAGGAAACCTTGCGTCTTCAATGGGCCACTCTTCAAACTTCAATTTCTTCGCCGGAACACGTCGGCTTCACACACGCAGCTGTTGCCACGCGTCTTCGCTCGATAGCGGTAAATACACGCTCTTGCCTGTAGCTCGAGCCTTCACCCCTCAGGTGGAAATCCTCTTCATCTCCGGCTTCGTCCCTACGGACCAAAACCTTCGCCGACTACACGGCGGAATCCCTACGCGCTCTGGCGCTCACTTCCGTCTCCTCCTGATCTCTCATCTCGGCTGCTCGGTTAAATACCTTGCGCGCGACATTCCAGATGGTTCTCGTCATTTCGTCGGCGCGATACACAGCGAAGGCTGGGAAGAGGGCGAGACGGTTGGAATGCCATGGCCGATGACTCAACTCGGTATGACCACGCCCCTTTCGTTCTAGAACTTTCGCGGGCTACCTCGGCCGCCGATGTGGGGTGAGGAGGTTTGTCGGCGAAGCCACGCTTCCGGGGGCAGAGCGCGCGCCCGGGAGGCGTTGGATGTTTGTTTTCTTTTTTATTTCTTTTGACCTCGCGGCGTTTCTCCCGCCCGTTATCGCAAGAATTTGGCGGCGCGCCCATTTTTAGCGCTCGTTCTGTGACACTGCCCCCCACTTTAAGAATATTATCTCATAATATTCAAAACCACACAAACGAGCGCGAACAGTCACCACACACTCTGGAAGACTGTAACACAAACCGTCGCTCATGACACTTCACATTCGCAATAGATCGCTCAATACAATTGGACATTACAATGCAATCTCACACACGTGAAATATAACCACAGGTGCATGAGTACAACGCTTCATCACACATTCGAAACAATACAGACGTACAAGGTTCTGTCTTTACAACAATTATACCACACTATACATCACAGCACAAACACTTCGACACTTGTGACACAGGATAACACAACATTAACACAACATATTGCACTCAATACTGCCAAACACGTTCTGATTCGACTTCAGCACTTATCCTATGCATTCCGTGCGGGGCTTGCGCCCCTTTTTGCGGTGCTCGCTCGATCTCTTCTTGTGTTTACTCGTTCTTTTTCGGTGAGCCTTTTCCAACGACGTGGTCTGAGGCGGCGTCTCAGCCATCGTTATCACTTAGGACACTGTTAACGGTTGATAACGCTCAACCGATCCTGTCACCCGCTTGTTCATGTCACGACATTGGACCTGGCTGGCCGACTCCGTCACCTTTACACTGTCGCTCGGTTGAGGTCGTGCCGACGTAAGTTCAGCTGCCCGGCCCGTGAACTCATTCAACATGATCGTCTTCTCCTTCGCTGTCTTTTGCGCCGCGGCTTCACCTTGGGCTCTAGTGAGATCCGTCACGGGATGCTCCTCCACTGTATCTCGTGGTCGCTGGGTTGGCGAGGGCTCTATCTAGGGTCTTCTCCCAAACCTTCCGGATCATTCGGTCCTCGCGCCCCGGCGATGTTTCCGATGACAAGGTCGTAAAGGGGGGACGTCATGCATAAAGCAGTAACCTTACCGCTGAAGTAGGGGGTTTCCACCTCAATCTCTGCTTCGGGAAGCATTCGAACCGTACGGTCAATTAGGAAAACCGGTTTCGTTCTGCCTGTCAACTCACTTTCCCGTACCGAATTTCTTCGCACAATAACCGTGGAGCTACCGTTGTCTCTAGGAACCGTAATCGTCTTGCCTGCAACCTTTCCAGGCAGTGTTGGCATTCCCTTTGTAACACCGGTTGGCTGTTTTGACATTACAGCACCCACAATAGGAATTTTCTCCCCATTCTTCAACTCTACGAATCCATCGGTGACGGCCTTATTATCAGATTCCGGTGCCGCTTGCACACAGGATACCTGGTGAGTTTGACTCGCTCCGTTTCGACATGCGTCTGCTTTGTGCCCAGTCTGACCACACTTAAAACTTTTTACTGCCGTAGGGCTCGTAAAGATCGTTCGACAGTTTTTCGCGCGATGATCCACTCGGTTGCACAGAAAACATCGCGGAATGCTCTCTGGTGCAGGCTTCTTTTCTTCGGGAGCCAATTTCTTCGAATCATCGGGACAATCCTTCTTGACCTTGGCCAAATTAGTTCCACCTTGCGCTTCCAAGACTTGATCAGCCAATTCAAGCATTCGTTCAAGTGACTCAGCCTTCCTCTCTTTCAAGTACAGCGACAGGCTTGGGTGGCAACTAGTAAGAAATTGTTCCCTAATTAGGAGCTCTCTGAGTACATCGTACTCCTGCGCTGTCCCCGAAAGTTCAATCCATCTGTCGAAATAATGGCACAGTCGGGCGGCATACTGCGTAGCCGTCTCACCATCACCTGGTTTTCCTGTCCGAAATCTGTCCTGGAATCCTTCCACAGTAAATCTAAATCGTTTCAGCAAAGCAGCTTTCACCTTTGCGTAGTTGGCTGCATCGGTCGGCGTCAGCCTGCCGTACACACTGAGCGCTTCCCCACTCAAGCAAGCACTCAAAGCAGTTGCCCATTGATGTTCCGGCCAATTCTGGCTCCTTGCAATCGTCTCGAATCTGTGGAGGTACGCGTCAAGGTCGTCCTTCCTTTCATCAAATGCTACGAGCAGCTTGCTTGGGTTCAAGCGGAATCCGTGGTCCTCTCGTTCGCTGCTTTCAACTCTAGCTTGGACGGGAGTTTCACTTCGCTGTTGCAAACGGAGCCGCTCGAGTTCCATCTCGTGCTGCCGCTGCCGTTCCCTTTCCTCTCTTTCTTGTTTCAGCTGTCGCTCCTTTGCCTTTCTTTCTTCTCTCGCCCTCTCAGCGGCCAGCTTTTCTCTCTCCAACTCTAACTTCAATTGTTGCTCTCTTTCTTCCTTCACCCTTTCAGCGGCCAACCTCTCTCGTTCCAACTCAGCTGCTTTTTCTTCTTTGGCTCTCTCTTTTTCTTCTTTTTCCTTCTGGGTGACCCACTTCCGTAGTTCGGCGCCGGAAAGACCCATCTTCTCACCAAGCGCAACTAACTTTTCGAGATCCATTGTGTCTCGCAACTCGCAATTAAAACCTTGCCGCGTGCAGAAAGTATCTGCCTAAATCGGTCTATCGGAACACTCCCCTGCACTCGTTAACGAGAACAATGAACAACACACAAAATCGTTCCGATAGCACTATCAACATCTCGAGGCTCTTTCTCACTACTTTGGACACACTGTGCACCAAAAGGTCCTGTTTCGCGGACGCCAGAATAATTGTCACACACGGTCCCGTTAAATAGGGAGGCGATCGCCGGGCTAATTCCAAGAGCCGAAGTACCGGCCCCCCGAACCGCACCACGAAAGCGTGGACAATTTAGAAGTGGTCCTTATTGGTGCGCCAGCAGACGCCGGCTGTGGCCCAAGGAACAAGTCAGAGCCGAGAGTTGATAAACAAACAAAATTATATTCTCAATAATGGCAGATCAGAAAAACAATACACCAATATGCTCACTCCACAATAGCTGAGTACAATATGTCACCATTAATCAACGTATTACACAGTACAATCAGCCACACTCGAAACAACAGACACAGACAACAATACGCACTACAATGCAGTCGCATGCATTGAACAACCAAGACACTTAAAGACTGAAGAGATAGAAAACCTATTCAGTCCAAAGTCCATGGAACAAAAGTCTAAATGATACTCTTCCGAGAATCTTTCACTCAAAGTCCAGCGTTTTCGTTCCGCTGCCCCCTGAAGTTTCTCTTCCAGGAAACCTCGCGTCTTCAATTGGCCACTCTTCAAACTTCAACTTCTTCGCCGGAACACGTCGGCTTCACACACGCAGCTGTTGCCACGCGTCTTCGCTCGATAGCGGTAAACACACGCTCTTGCCTGTAGCTCGAGCCTTCACCCCTCAGGTGGAAATCCTCTTCATCTCCGGCTTCGTCCCTACGGACCAAAACCTTCGCCGACTACACGGCGGAATCCCTACGCGCTCTGGCACTCACTTCCGTCTCCTCCTGATCTCTCATCTCGGCTGCTCGGTTAAATACCTTGCGCGCGACATTCCAGACGGTTCTCGTCATTTCGTCGGCGCGATACACAGCGAAGGCTGGGAAGAGGGCGAGACGGTTGGAATGCCCTCCGCGGCCGATGACTCAACTCGGTATGACCACGCCCCTTTCGTTCTAGAACTTTCGCGGGCTATCTCGGCCGCCGATGTGGGGTGAGGAGGTTCGTCGGCGAAGCCACGCTTCCGCGGGGAGAGCGCGCACCCGGGGAGCCTTGGATGTTTGTTTTCTTTTTTATTTCTTTTGACCTCGCGGCGTTTCTCCCGCCCGTTATCGCAAGAGTTTGGCGGCGGGCCCATTTTTAGCGCTCGTTCTGTGACATATTCCTCATATAGAAGCACCGCCATCCAGCGGACATTCCAAGGACTGAACGAGAGGAGGCACACGCACACTTTCTTACAATTTGCTTCTTGTCACTAAGGTACTCGGCTGCTGACCCGTAGATCGCGGGTTCGAATCGCGGCTGCGGTGGCTGCATTTCCGATGGAGGCAGAAATGTTGTAGGCCCGTGTGCTAGATTTGCGTGCAGGTTAAAGAACCCCAGGTTGTCAAAATTTCCGGAGCCCCCCACTACGGCGTCTCTCATAATCATATGGTGGTTTTAGGACGTTGAACCCCACATATCAATCAAATCAATCATCAATGTGCTTCGTGTCTACTTCCCACCTTTAACCACCTCAATTTCATGGTACATAATAGTTCACTGTATTCATGGCACTGCGGCCCAACGCTCGCTAAACCTTTTTAAAACCTAGGAGGTTACGCCCAGTGGGTATAACGTAGTAACCCTTTCTTGTCTTCTGTGCGTTGTTGAACAATAAAAAATTCGCAGCGTGCGCGTTAACTGAAAGCTGAATTCTCCTGTCTCTTATTCCCCCTTAGCAGCTATTGGCATGTACATTGAGCACTATCTTTTATTGTTCAACAACGCACAGAAGAAATCTCTCACTGGCATCACCTTGAAGGTCAAAATGTATTACTTGTTACACACTACTACTACGGCCACGAAGGACGAACGGGTGCTGCTATAAGGAGCTTCGCCCCTAAAAACTGACTATAGTGGGGGATTCGCAGATTGAGATTCTCGTGGGAAGCAAACCCTGTTTCGCACGCGTTGACACAGGTGCGGATGTAACGGTGGTACGAAAGAATGAAGTGTCCGCTGAGGTTTTGGGTCAGAGTAGTGGCATAATAAAGCTAACGGATGCTTTTGGTCATAGTATTACCACGCGTCTGCTGTATGAACCCTCTGGTCTCCCGACCTTGTCAGGGAGTGTTGCTCAGCTGGTGAAACTGCGCTGCGCAGTGACAAATCAGTTGAATACGGGTGTGTCGGTATTGCTTACACTCGCAGATTACAAATGTCTTCGTCTTCACTGGCAAAAGCAACTGATTATTCTAAAGGTGGAAAATGCGAGGGAGATTAGCTGTGTAAGAGGGGATATTAGACTGGAGCCGTATTCACTATTGTGGGAGCCAGAGCAGTTGTCTCGAGGTTGTAGCACTAGCGCTAACGCCGTGCAGCGTGCAGTAGAGGAATCACCGAGCAGTGCGCGCCAAGTGACTAACAGACTGGGCGATGCGAACACTTCAGTAGGATGCAAAGGGAAGGAGAAACGCACGCCAAGGTGGGACAGCTCTCTTAATATTCCAAAGCGCCATGTTGTATCGTAAGCCTTTTCGATATCGAAGAACACAGAGAGAAAATATTGTTTGCGGATGAAAGCGTCTCTGATCTGTGCCTCGATACAAACAAGGTGGTCGGTGGTTGGTTGTTTCAAGAAAAAGTACAAGTCGGCAGTATATCATTTTTTAAAAAAGTTTGCACAAGCAGCTTGTAAGTGCCATAGGCCTATAATGCGAAATTGAAGAAGGGTCATTGGCGTCTTTCAAAATGGGAATTATAATATCCTCTTTCTAGGAAGTAGGGATAGCGCCAGAAAACAAGATAGCACTGTACAAACAAAGTAAGGTGTTTTGCGTTTCGAGTTTCGATTGGTAGGTTTTTCACCATATCTTACACCACTCGATCAGAAACGGGGGGGGGGGGGGGATTACTTCAGGAGTTTAGTGATGTTTGGAGCTCAGCTAAGCTGAAAGCTTGGTTGTATGCTTCGTGTTTTGCACATTTGTGTCGTGTTTCTGCTTTTAAATTCTTGTTTTGTATTTTTGAAAAGCGTCAGTTTAGTTAGACGAGCTGCACAGCCGTTCGAAGTGTGCGCCGAGGAAGGTCACCTGATCTTCCAAGCAGTCACCATCTGTGTTTATGAGTGGGAGTGAGTGTACTTGTCTTCCAGCTACCATACTAACCATGTTCAAGACTTCAGCCTCCTGTGTATACGAGTTGATCCCGCTTAAACTTTTGTGCAAACTTTCCTTCTGGTCTGCCAACGCATGCTCCTGCCTTGAGATTTTATTTTCTTAAAGCTGTCAAGGTTTCCCGCTGTCGGTGAATTCCGAAGCAACTTCCATGCCCTGTTCTGCTCCTTTCGCACATTTCGACATTCAATGTTCCACCATGGCACGCGCCGCTTGCTGGGCAGTCCAGATGTTTGCGGGATGCACTTGGCTGCTGCGTCGGTAAGAAAACCTGTGAAGTACCGCACAGCTTCATCTATGCCTAACCCACATAGGTCAGTCCAACTTGAATGAGTAACGTTATCAAACTGTTCTCAGTCGGTTTTGTTTATCAGCCATTTGGGAACATGTTGAAGACATATATATGATGTTGGTGTACTCAAAACTAAAGGAAAATGGATACTTCCATATATATTATTTATGTCTTTCCAATTAGGTAGGCATAGAAGTGAAAGGGATACAATACTATAAGGTCTTTAGACGAGTATGTTTTATTGGCGGTGTTATAGTACGTAGGTTCTTTCCTAGTTAACAGACAGGCACCGTAAGAGAGAAGAAACTGTTCAATGGGGCAAACTCGTGCATCACAGCGAGAATCACCCCACAGACCACTATGTGCCTTCAGGCCCCAAGGATCAGATAAGGTTCAGGTAGTTCGTCTATCAGAGATTGGAATTCACGTTTTAAATGCGAAGCATTTCTTGGCAATGTTCGGCGACATTGAGCGTATCTATCTATCTATCTATCTATCTATCTATCTATCTATCTATCTATCTATCTATCTATCTATCTATCTATCTATCTATCTATCTATCTATCTATCTATCTATCTTCTATCTATCTATCTATCTATCTATCTATCTATCTATCTATCTATCTATCTATCTATCTATCTATCTATCTATCTATCTATCTAGCCACTTAGGACTTTTAGCTCTCCTGGCCGTTTGGATAATGGTATCGATACCAATCTTGGTATGACATAACATGACAGCATGATGAACAATACTGACCAGTCATAAGACAAAAATCATGACATGTATGTCATAAATGTCATAATTTACATTTCATAATCTTGCTGCTTTGCGGTCGTGTTTTTTCACATGGCATGTTGTGAAACTGGTATGGTATGACATGATTGCATAGCGAACACAAGTGACAGATCCTAACATAAAAATTATCACATGTGTCATGCAACAACATGACTACATGCCACACCCATGATGTGCTCGCGGCCGTTAAACAATCTTTTCATATATGAAATTTAGCATTACGGGACGTGAATGGATGACGAAGGTATGTGACTGGTGCAAACATAATAATCGTGATATGCGTGTCATGTAACACCATGACTGCATGACACGCTCTTCATGCGCTCGCGGCCTTTTCGCTAGCTTCACGTGTACCAAATTCAGCATTACGGGACGTGAATGAATGACGAAGGTATGTGAGTGGTGGAAACAGGATAATTATGAGATGCGTGTCATGTAAAAACAAGACTACATGCTACACTCATTATGCGCTCGTGGCAATTTCGCTAGCTTCACATGTACCAAATTTGGCATTACGTGACGCAAACAGACGACATAGGTAAATGACACGTCCAAACAAGATAATCATGACAGGCGTGTCATGTAACAACATGACTACGTCCCACACTCATGATGCGCTCGCGGCCATTTAGCTACCTTCACATACACCACAATGTGGTACTACGTCACGTGAATGGATCACGAAGGTATGTGACTGCTGCAAAAATGATAATCATGAGATGCGTGTCATGTAAGAACATTATTACACGCCACACTCAAGGCGCCAATAGACTTCGACGTGACCCGGTGCGAGTGCGCGCCGGCGTTCAATTCATCGCGTAACGCTGGCAATGTCACGCCAGGCGCCAACAGAGATCAGTGGATCTGCCCAGTGACCTCCATTGTGGATCTGCCTGTCATGTACTCACAGGCCCGCGCTGTCTTGCTTTGACGCATGGGCGTTTGAGCGCGCACACTGCAGTGTCCCTCCGTCACAAAGAGAGGCAGACGTGGTGTTGTCTAAGTAACGTCGTCGGTGCGAGATGCCGCATGTCTCATTTCGCGCCGGTTGCCACCGGGCCGCGCCGACGGACGCTGGTGGTGCCCGGTTGCGCCTTGCGTCAGACAATTGAGTGCTCGCGTTTTGCTAGCGTGGCGTCGCTGCGCCCAGCCTGCGCGTTCGTCAACGTTGCGTAGGAGTATATAAGGCCGTTCATGACGCGCTTGCCGCCGTTTCACTAGCTTTACATGTACCAATTTTTTGTATTACCGGAAGTGGAAAGACGAGGAAGGTGAATGAGACGTCCAAACCTGATAAACATACGCGTTTCATGTGAAACATGACTACATGCTACGCTCATAGCGTTCTCGCAGCCGTTTCCCTAGTTCTACATATACCAAATTTGGTATTATGTGACGTGAATGGACGAAGAATGTAAATGACATGTCCAAACATGGTAATCATGATATAGAGGCCATGTAAAACAAGATTACATGCTACGCTCATACGACGCTCGCGGCCGTTTCGCTAGCTTCAGATTTACCAAAGTTGGTATAGGTTACGTTAATAGACGACGAAGGTAAATTAGACGTCGAAACATGATAATCATGACATGGATGTCATGTACGGCATAACTTACTACCGTCTCGTGACGTTGTGCTGATTTTGAAGTGACCTATCAACCTTCCTCATTCGTGCTTCGCATATGCCCGATTCCCGCTGTACGGGGGATCTGCCATTATTTTTCAAGACTGTGGTGTGGAGGTATGTATATAGAGCAGATGGTGACGAGTTTGTTCAGAAGAATAACTCGGACAGCCACCGCCTCGAGGGAAGTTTGAAGGGGTAATTGCGTACATGCTATCCCTTGACTAGCTATAACAGCTACACCACCGGATGATGGCATGGCATCATTTCTATCCTTTTAGAAGATTACGTAGTTACGTAGAATATCTGAGTGTGTTCGTTTTAGCTGTGTCTCTTGTACACACAGCACTCTTAAATTGTGCTCATGAAGGAGTTCCTGTAGGTCATCGAGGTTTCGAAGAAGGCCTCGGATGTTGTACTGTAATATTTCTGTCTGCATATTAGGAAGAGATGCTGCTGTGTGTACAGAGAGTATCCTGTGTTGAAGTTAACTTGTTGATTCATGTGGCAGGACGGCCATCCGGCCCCGTTATTGGCTTTTATTTCTCTTTGCTCGCTCCAAGGAGCCACGCCGCTTTTTCGGCACCAAGGGTACCGTAGTATCCATTGCCTCCTCGGTGGCGCTGGATGCCCGCACGTGCGAGCTGGTGGTTCCAGGTTTAGGCACCGCCAATTGAGGTGAGGCCTTGAGATCAGAGGACCCTGGAGTCTCTGGTCTCGATTCGCTAGGAGGCTGAGTAGACTGAACTACTACCACCTTGGGGCCAGGCGCCACAGCTGACGGCTCACTCTGCGCTGGCCGAAGGAGTGGTGAGGGCTGGTGTGGCGGGGCCCCTTATGTGCCACATCAGCATATGTGAGGCCATAAAATGGGGAGACACTTTTTCTTGCTTCTTTGAATGTGATTTTTTTTATTTTCAATGTGATTGTTTTTTTTTTGGCCAAATTAAACAGGACTGTGAGTATGCGGCATGATTACCGCCACAGTTCACACAGGGTGACAGTTCTTTGCAGTTGTCGGAATTGCGGCCTGACACTCCACATTGTTCACAACTTTGGGGATCATGCCAGCTTTGTGAGCCGTGGTCACACCTTTGGCACTTAAAACAACGACGCGCGTTAAGTATGTATGGCCTGATTGAAGTCTTCGTGTACCCAGTTTGAATAGTTTCGGGTTGATTACTGGAAGCGAACATGAGTATTAGGTGTTTGGTTGGTGTTTGCTTGTTGTCCCCTCTGATGATAATATTTTGTACATTGGTCCCATTCTGACTTTTTCACTCCTCAAGAAGTTCCGCTTCGGTCAGGCCAAGAAAATCAGTGTCAGATACACTCCACCAGTTGTGTTGATTGATCTGTGTGGTGTTATAGTGATCAGAGTGTCACCAAAAGTTGAAAGACTGTGTAGCTTCGCAAACTGTTATTTTTCTCGAACTTCGAGGAGGAGGCCTCCACTGGCCATTTTGGTAACTTTGTACCCGGCCCCAAGAGTTTCTGTAATACACTTGGCAACTACAAAGGGGGATACGTTTTTCACTATGTATGACATGAAAATGGGGGAAGTTTTCATTTGATCAGTTCAAAAAACCAATGTCTTTGGTCCGTACGCGTTTTAAGGCGGTATACGATCACTTAACAGAGGAAAAGGTCTATGCAGGCTTGGTTATTAGACGCGGAAGCGTCTTATACTCGCGCCTTGTAGTGCGCCGTCCGCACCGCTTCTCGAACATTCGACAGCTGACGCGCGCGCATGCGCCGTCGCGCCGTCGCCCACCATCTGTGCCGCGCGCGCTTCTCCTTCGAGAACATTCGACAGCTGACAGCGCATGCGCCGTCGCGCCGTCGCCATCTGTGCCGCGCGCGCGCTTCTCCTTCGAGAACATTCGACAGCTGACAGCGCATGCACCGTCGCGCTGTATATATACTCAAGGTCGGCGCTCGCTCGCTCAGTTGCCGCTCGTCCGTTGGTTCGTCGCAATAAATAAAACACCGCCCTTTCGCATACGTGCCGTACGTGTTCACTCATTTAACACCCCATTTCACAACCACGTTAAGCAATTTAGCCATCGACCCAAGTAAGTCGCAATTTAACACCCGTTAACCAATTACATGCTTCCGCATCCTCCTCAGTGTTCCCCCGAGGGAAGCTGCGGGCAATTTTTTTTTTTCAGAAGCTTTGGCGGTGCCATCCACCACGAAGCTCAACGAGGGCACGCTACAAGTTTGCGGATGCTCGAACCTGCAGACGCCAGCTGTACAACGCTACTATAACCCAATGCGCCTAAACCAAGGTAGGCTATTAGCACAGGGTTAACCCTAGCTGCCAGGATGTTTGGAAATAAAGGGAAGAGAGTAGAAGACAGAACAGATAAAAAGTGAGAGATAAATATGAAGATGTAGGGAGAGAGAGTCGGGCAACACCCCAACGAAGTTCCTTGGGCGACGTCGTCACTTTTAATACTTAGTTTGTTTGTACTTAGTGTATTTAAGTGTTTGCACTCAAGTCTCTCATTTTAAGGAGGTACTTCTTTGCTCTCTATCGTATACATGCCGGTTATCCCCCATTTTATTGCTCAATTTTTTTTCATATGCGTATCAGCTGGGGTGTATACAAAAATACTAAATTCAACTGTAAACGTGGGTGCTTAGTTTTGTTGAGGCACAAGAAGCTTGCCACAATTTCGTATTTCACCACTCTTTCGACAGGTTCTTGTGATTGCTTTTATGTTTGAGAATTATTGAACGGGTGTTGCGGAATCAAAACCGCCACTGTTATCTGAAGCGACGACTTTCTCATCAGTTAGTCAGCTCAATCGATCTCTTTTAGGTCTAGCTGTGCTGAATGGCGACAGTAAAACGTGAGGCGAAGAAACAAAGAGGACAGGACAGTGGCTTTTGGTAACTGTTAAACTCTTTTGGGTGCAACCATAGGTTCGCAGCATACAGCTAAGCTTTCATTGCGTATGTAGATGAATGTGTCACTCTCGATTATTTTTATTTGCTATATATTAAATTGATCCCACTGTTTTGTAGTTAAACGTGCATGCAATATGATGCAGTCTGAGCTTATGATTGCTACCACAGTGTGAACAGCAGTCACATTGTGAAGTTGCAAAACACCATTGACATTCCATCTGCGCCAAACGCTGAAGTAGGCAAGACTCGACGATCCGGTGTTGGCGCACGTGTCCGTTATTTTAACCTACAGAACCTCGGCGCATGAGGCTGGCGACCTGCAAACACCATGCCCGACTCCCAGTCGACACGCGTCATTGTAAAGAAACGAAAAAAAATTCTCGCACTAGACGAGTGTAGGAAACCACCGTCCAGAGACAAGGCACACAAGCTGGCAGCAGCATGGATTATGCTTTGCTCCCATCCCGTACCATAAAGTTTGTGAGCCCGGCGGCTTGTCCGGCGACTGTTTGCGCTCTCAACACACGCACGTTGTGAGGGTTGGTTGACTTGTAGGAGCAAACAGACTGGTGATACCTTGAAACAGCTGCTACGCATGCAGCTCTCATCGATGGCAACAAAAGCAGGGATACAAGTGGGTGTGCTTGTTTCTGCAGCCTTGCCACGGTTGTAGTCGCTGTTTGCCATGGAGTGTCAGGCAGCGAGACGCCAAATAGAAAGGAAAGCACCAACGACGGGGAACTCCTTCGCCCTACGAGTTTTGCGCTTATCTTTCGAGAAGGACCAAAACCGGTGCCAGTGAACCTTTTTTTATTTATTTTTCTTGCTAGAGCCAACGCTCTCGGCTCTAGCAAAAAAAAGAAGGTTTCTATATCTTGCGAACAGTGTAATCGCTCAAGGTTGTACGTCTCACTTCTTCACTGGCAGGTGGCTGAGAAGTTGCAGCAACGCGCCGGAATATTACGGACGCGGCTTAAATGCCTGAGAACAGGCACTGTATGGTAGAGATACTAAAACATCGCAATTTTCAAGTACGACTTACATTTAACGCCTCTATATAAGGTCATACAACCGTGGTAGCTTGTAAACTATGGCGATGCTGAGCTCGTGGAAGGGGGTTTGGCTCCCGGAGGATCAAAATGTGGACAATATGAAAGAGCATTCGTGTGCTTCGCTACTTTCGCATATTAAAGAATGCCAGGAAGTTAAAAGTAATTTATACCAATAGTTGTACTGATTCTCCTGGACAGGCATTAGCCCGCGGTTTGATCCCCGAAAAAGGGCGAATCTTTCGCCCAATAAAACCTTTTCTTTTTGTGAAAACGATATGAATATCCTTGTATAGCCTTGTGAGACAAACTGGTGAGCGCCAAGTTTCCTATTTTACATTACCTCTTAAAAGAAAGATGTCGGCTGAAATTTCGCTTCTTGCATCCAGTGAACGACTTCGTCACAGGCGATTGTGCCCCAACAGCATGCCACGGATTGCTGAATCGAGATGCGAAGATCCGCGCGCAGCATCACATCACAATCATTCTCCCGTTTCACCCCTACAGCTCCAATTGAAAAAGGTACAAAGAGAGAGAGAGAGAGATAATTTATTTACAGAAAGTCAGAGAGGTCGGCCTGAGCTCATTGATCTTTCTTTTCCCCTTTCCCTTTTTTCAGTGTAGAGCAGCAGGCAAAAAGGTACATAATTTCGACAGGAAGTCTTTTGCGTGTATACCGCCGCGATGAATCGGAGTGTATTACATCCCAAGCTAACTCTTAAAAATTTGTAGTCTTAAAAGATGGTTCGAATTCAGGTTTAGGCCTGACTGAGCAGTAATCGAACTGCAATATGAACAAACGAAGACATGAGCCAGTCAGCATGAAAGCTCGCAAACACATGAACACGCACGGACGCATACGTAAGTTCATGCCCCCGCTTGAGTTAACGTTGAAATCAACGTTGACAAAGTGTGCTTTGCAGCACAGACACTTTTGTGAGGACAATGAGTGAACTTTATGTGGCTTCTAGGCGTGTTGCCAGGAGCTAATGACCTTATTTCAAGGTACCGTGGCTTACTCATGGCTCATCATTATAACTTCCCGCTGGCTTAAGCGCCTTTTGTGACGTCAGGTAGTAGCCATGGAGAGGAGGGGGGCGCACCAAGCCCGTGCTCCTCCGTAACCCCCTCCTATACCAAGGTGGTGCCACACCATTCCCTGAAAAAGTTTTCTACCTAGGCACTTGTCATCAGGAGCGCACGTGCACATACCATGTCGTAGAGAACCTTGGACGTGTAAAAGCAGTACTGGTAATGCTGAATGCTTCCCCTATTGTGCTCCATTTTGTGGCGCTACGTACACAGATGTTTATTTCTGCGGTCTCCTTTTTACTAATGCTTCTTTACTACTCTTGGGTTTCCCATACGCGCAAAGCCGCGAAAGCCCTCTTGTGCTTCTTAGGGACCACGAGACTTCACGACCACTTGTGAAAGAACATTGTGAGACCACACTATGTAGTCTCGAGCTGACTATTCAACCTTCTATTTCTTACTCCTCTTCTTTTCTATCTCTTTACTTTCTATTATTCTCCCTTTCCCCCACCCCAAGTGTAGGGTAGCCAACCGAGCCAAGCTTGGTTAACCTCCCTGCGTTTCTTCCCTATTTATCTATCTCTCTCTCTCTCTTGGGTAGTACTATTACCATTTCAACGCATAAACAAAGAAAAAACGCTTTCACAGAGGCAATAGTGCAGTACATCATGCATCGCCCATGTGGGATCACCTCGACAATGTATAGGTAGAAGACAAAGTGCCGTAACACCGTAGTACCACTGCACCGCAAGAGACTCTAAAGTTGTTCAGGCTACACCGTATTCCACACTTCCTCTGAAGGCACGTATTCTCAGTATTATGCTCCTCTCTTCTAATTTGCTAATGACTTCCACGTTTATGAAAACCTACAATGCTACAAGGAAATATGTTTCAAACAGGTGCCCAACTTCCGAGGGCACACACATAAAAAAGCTGTTGTGAACGTCTCCTGTCCGTCGTTTTACTTGTAAGTGTTATCTCCCACAGCATTCATGCATAAAGTCCACGGCTCCTCAAGCAAAACTGCCCAACTAAACCTACCAGCACCGGTACTACTGCGGTGTGGTATAATCAAATTAAGCCTTGTCTTGTCTTGTCTCCTAGAAGATTTTGGCTCATACCCACATGGGGGATTGGCCACACTGTACCTCATGATAGATAATTTTTATAACGCTTGCTAAAAAAATATAAAGAGAAATTAGATAGAAACAATAAATGTTCCTTTGAAAAAAAAAACGTAATAAAATTGTAGAAGAATACGATAAAACAGAATATATAAAACGAATTAACAAGAATGAGGACGTATCCTGGGATGAATATACTCCGTATATCTTTTACCTTTTCGAGCATTGGTTGCTGCGGGCACGAGCGTCAATGGCTCTATCACAAACATGCGCGCTCCGTGCCTTAAACATACAGGCGTGTTCAGTCAGTCTAGTCTGGGCGTGGTATTTGCTTTTGCTTCCTCTTCCCTTACGGACGAGCTGGAGCGATGCTTTCCGAAGTTTTTTGCTTGAAGGTGAGTCAAGAAGATGTCATGGACCACTGTGCGAAAATAACTGAACGTGACCAAGAATACCACGGCCGCACCTCATATTGCTATTCTTGTCTCTCAAAGCAAAAAAAAACACACCTCCAAAGCTGAGCAAAAGAGAATGGACTTGTAACTGTTAAGCCCGGCACACTTCGCTCACAACGCTTCAACGGCTACCTCTTCTTTAGGCTAGTTAAGTGAAACGCAATTGTAAAGTTTTAATTCGACGAATCACGCCTTGAGTGTAATCAATATATGAGCTTACTGTGCTTAGTGGAGTGACAATTCTTACGACGTGACGCTGATTTAATCATTTGAATCCACTGCCAGTCACCAAAAAACTAGCATCCGAGCACTAAAACTCCGTCTTGCACTTTTTTTTATTCAGTGACTTGGCTCATTCGCCGTTATAAGATTCCCCGCTATAAGCAATGCAGGATTTAACGACAACATTGATACTAACTTCCATTACTCGTGATGCCCCATGAGGTTGACCCTCTTCCACTTTCAGCAATCGTTATCTCTCCTCCTCTGCTATCATACCGGACGACTGCGCACGATACGTGCCCGTGTCGCATCAGTTCTCGCGACAATAATATAAGCACTTTTATATAGGCTTACTCAACGAGCCTACGTACGCAGCATGCCTACGGGAAAGAAGTACGCATGTGCAGTGCGTAACGTTTCTATTCCACGAAGGCGTGCCTACGCCTGAAAAAAAAACGCGCACGCCAACGTAACGATACGTAGTGCTAGCCACGTGACACTCTTGCCAGATAATAAGCGAAAATGAACAGCCAGATTGAAAGATGGCACAAAACGTGAAACCGTGGCTCCAACGATTCTGTTTGACTTGGATGCCAGTGGCCGTTCTGACGGCCGCTTCTACACAATGGCGCTATAAAGCACTCAATAGCTCTTTCATTTCCCTCATGATACTTCTATCTGAACAAAACACATCCCGGTATGGTCGATACCTTAAGCTAAAGGTGTTTTTGAGTGCTTCGCTAGGAGCGTGCGCATTTTATTGTGCTGCGTACGTAGGATTGTTGCGTGTGCCAAACTAAATACCCTAATATTTCATCGTAGAAATCACCTGCATACTTAGTACGCATTCTCAAGCGCGGAGCAACCACCCATGCAGCTTGTGTGCGTGGCCGCGGTGTTTATGCACGTAAACCATAACAACTACACTCAATCAAATCTCTGCCACCCACCTATCTTAGTGTTCCTTTAGCGGATATTTATGGTGACGGGGGGGGTTAATGTGGGGTAACAGGGAGGATCAGTGATTTTGTTTGCGTGATCTGAGGCACGCAGTGACTAATCCGTTCGAATATGCTCTGGAAGGACGAATGCGAAAGCTTCCATGGGTGGAGTGATTGGGCGTGGTATAGGGGAGCAGGTGGAACGAGTTCGAACAACATGCTAGCGGTGTAACGACGAATGAATTGCTCAATGCAGCCACGTTTCATTGGTCCAAAGATACAGTATACGCGTCATTTGCACAAGGAGTCAAATAACGAGCGGAACGCCAGAAGATAAATGCGAGCACGTGAATAATTATAGCGGGAACAATCGTCTACAGCAAGCACGGTGAGCCTCACCACGCACCACCTGGGCCTCTCTTTACTTTATTGGTGGGTATACCGGGTACGTGGGTATCTCATAAAGAGCTGCCAATCGAAAGTAGCCAGGCTGTTTCAATAGATTTTCAGAGTAGCCAGGCTGAGTCTTTTCAAGCCTCACTTGTACGCTGATAGCTCAATTAAAGTTTTTCCACACAAGTCTGAGTGTTTTTGAGGATAAGCATTTTAGAGTCTCGGCTCGCTGGTGCGTAATGTCGATGTCACGGTCCATCTTAAACTACATATTATGCGCCACAAAACTTGAGTAAATCCGGCTACTCACCACCAATCTATACTACGCATTTTATAAGCTAAAGGCGCGTTGCTAGTGTCAGAAAAGACCATGCTTGGCTTTTCAGCACTGTCAGAATCCCCAAAGAAATTTACCAAGGCGCTTCAGATCCTTATCTAAAACCAGTGACAGAATCACCTATTCAAAACATCATTTCTTGGAACATATCTGCAGAGTGATGGTGCGTTACTCGTTACCGTGTTCGCTTCGTGTATCTGTGGCGATGTGGCCGCCAGACTAAGATGGAAACTCCCCTAGTACAGTACCAAAATCTGTGAATCGTTAACCACTTCTTCTAAACACACAGCGTTGTTACGGACATTCTACTCGTCTTCTTTGCTAACGTCTCAGACCGTCCCTGTGCTGGCAGATGTGGCAGATGCCCGTCATGGCAAACCAGCCCCCGAAGAAGGCGCTAGCCTTCGACGTAGTCGTCCCTGAGGGGACTAGTCCCGAAGACGTCGTTGATGCGACGTCTTCAATGGTAGAAATCGAAGAGGTCTACTGTGTACAGCACTTCGAAGGCCGGAATTACCAAGTCTCCGTTAACAGTGAAGCCACTCTGGCTCAAATCGTCGACGCGTACCACCTCAACATGAGAGGAGAGCGCGTTGCTGTCGTGCCCTTGGGACCCCAAGTTATTCAACTCACCGTTCTGTTCCTGCCGTGCCGCATCCTCAGCGAGGTCCTAGCGCAAGCATTGTCTCCCTACGGGACGGTGCTGCACATCAGCAGAGGACCAATGGGGTCGTGCCCAACCGTGACCACTGGGACGCGATTCGTCTGGATGGAAATCAAGACATCGTCGCCGGTGCCCAACTACCTCAATGTCACACGCCATCGAGTGACCTGTGACTATAAAGGGATCCAGCGAGAGTGTCGTCGATGTGGAGACAGTGGGCACTTCCGCATGAACTGCACAGCTCAGTTTTGTGGAAGGTGCGGCGTTAATGAGCACGAGAGGAAGGGCTGCTTGCTGCCGTGTCACCATTGTGATGACCCGCATGCCATTGTCACCTGCACCATCAGGCCGTGGTATTCTGAAGCAGCCTCCAAGAATTACCTGCCACTTCAACCAGGAACGCAATCCAAGAACAAGGACGTCGTATCATCGACGCCAGGCCCGGATATTTGCTCCGACGAAGTTGGGCGGATTGCGACACCACACCAAACGCCCACGGTGTCTCTAGCCAGCCCGGACCAGGCAGCCCTCAAGGTGCAGATAATCCTTCCAGCGGCCTATGACCAGTGGTGATTCCCACAGAACCACCGGTCGAGACATCGCCAGAGGAGACGTCTTTTGGTGAACGCGTCGCAGATTATGACGGGATATCTGATGCTCACCCTATGGCTGCCCAGTCTTCTGTTAGTCCTTCTATTATTGAAGAGACTTTGTCCCGAGGTGACGAGGTTTCCATCAACAAGGACTCAAACAGCACTAGGAGTGACGCGGTCCTGCATATAGACACCGACAGCACATTAAGCGACATCAGCCGGGACAGTGTAGATGCGTTTATACCATCTTCACTCAAGAGCCCCGGCACCAAGCGCTGCCGAATATCCAGCAGCGACTCGGAGGCCCCCAGCAGAGACAGAAGTCCACTGCGGACTTCGATGAAGCCCCTGAAGCCCCAGGCTTCTGGTTGGTCGCCTGGTCATAAAACGTGATTGAGCCGCTTGCGGGGCACCTGCTCTCGCGTCTGTCCGAACCGTGAGTTTGGTATCCAAATTAGTCTTTATTGTTTACGATGGCTACTTCATTGAATTTTATTTCATTTGAAGTAAAAAGTTTTCGCAGTTTGGTAAAGCAGGCCGAGGTAATTAGTGTAGCCCTTGCTGCAAATTGTGATGTTTGGTGCCTACAGGAGATTAATTTCTTTTTGCTATCCGACATTAAGGCTTTTAAACAAAAGTTTAACTTAGATTGCTATTTATCTTTCGCTACAACCCGTTTTACGGGAGTAGGCATCATTATATTTAATCGGGCTTTAGTGCGAGGTCACCGCGTTGTTGCGGACCACTAGGGGGCGTCGAGATGAGCGGACGCTTACGCATCGGCTCCGCCCTCTGCTATACTTCTTGCTGGTCTGCTGAGCTTAATCTTCCCTTATTCTTCACCAACGTTTTCGCTAAGTTTAGGGGAACACCCGGATTCCATTTTTGGCCCGGGCCACTCCACTTTTCTCCCTTTTCAACCAACGTTTCGCCTTCACTTGCTAAGCCTCGAGTAGGCCCAACACGGCTACGGACCCCTGTGCCGGCGCATCCGCCCCTGCGCCGTCATCATGCTCGAAGCCATGGTGGATGGAGAAACGATCACTGAACAGGAAGCCAGTGCGCCTGGCTGGATCGACGCAATCCGACGTCGAGCAAAGTCTTCAACTACTACCAACGGCAAGCCAGCCGGCGTCCGCTTTGGCGCCCGGCGAACCGGAGCTGTGACGAGGGTTTCAGCCACCAGCCAACTCCCCCCGCTCCCAACGGACCACCACGGTGTCGTCGACCGCCCCGGAGGAGGCCTGGATGTACGTAGGTGCAACAAGCTTAAGTTCTTGCAAGCTCTACTACTCGCTGCACGACTCCCGCCAACGGCGGCAGAGGAAGATATCGTTTGCACTAACGACACACAGAATATCTTTGTGATCAGCACGCCGAACCAACAAACGGCCGAAGCGTACGCCAAAGTGCGAGGACTTGTTCTCATGGAGCGAGAACATCCAGTATCCACGTAGATAGCAGCGTCTGGCACCACCAGCCGAGGCGTAGTCCGAGGGGTTGACGCTGACCTCCCAGACTCAGAGCTACAACGCCTGTTCATCTCATCACATAACCCCACCTTAATGGGGGTACGACGAATCAAGGATACAACCACCATCATCCTTCTCTTAGGTGGACTTAAAGTCCCCAACTATGTGCGCTGCGGCATGCTCCTGCTGCGCTGCACGCTCTACAAGCGACAGATCGACACCTGTCGCAACTGCGGCCGCATCGGGCATCGACAAGACGTCTGCCCTACCCCATCTGAGAAAGTCTGTGAACACTGTGGTATCAAACCCACCAGACCTGACCATGAGTGTGTGACACACGAGTGCGCGTTGTGCGGCCATGCCCACATTACGGGCGACCGCACATGCTCAGATCGCTATCAAGTGCCTTACGTCGTTCGACGTCGACGCCGCCGCAGACGCCGGCGTAAACACAACAAACAGACCCAAAGAGACTCGGCCACGCAACAACCAACGCCCAAGCAACCATCCCCGACTCCACCGACGAAGGACCTGCCTACCAACACCAAGAACCTGACTGCAATGTTTACTTGGGCCGATCGAGTCACCGGTAAAGGTGAGACTCGCGGTTACGCGCGGTCGGGTAACTTGCCGCAGCATGAAAACGATGAGATTCGTAAGCTCAAATGCGAGCTAGCGTTGCTGCGCAAAGAAAACGAAGAATTCGAAGCACTTATTAGAAACATGCAGCAGCCGAGTGAACGTGCTGTCGAGACGCCGACGCCCACCGCTCCAGCCGTTGAACCCGCTTCCACTAACTCGTCGAACGCTAATCGCCCTGCGAAGCGTCGCGTGGCCGAGGACCCGTCGGACGAGGCCGTTACTATGCCTAATTTCATGGAGGCTCTTGCCCGCCTACACGCAGACATTGCAGCAGAACGCGTTGCCGATATGACCACACACACCCTCCAGTTCACCGAACTTCACGCGCGGTGACAAATACTAGAACAGCACGCGGTGGTTCGTGGGACAACCCCTATGCAGTAATCATAGCTAACACAAGCAATCTTGTAATTTCGCAGTGGAATTGCTTTAGCTTTCCCAAGCGGAAGGCAGCCTTGCAACAATTCATTCAATCTAGTGCCAATCGGCCTGCCGTAATTCTATTACAAGAAACGCTGACCGCCGAGCCCGTTTTGCATACCTATCACACCGAAGCGGACCATCGAGCGGGACGCGTGGGATAGCGACGCTCGTCTCCAAAAAGTACGCATATGTTCGCCATGAGGTCCGCCCCGATCTCAAAGACGAACACATTATGATAGAGTTAATTCCAAACTCAATGCTTCAATAGTCAGTCTTTATTCTCAACGTGTATAGTACACCCCAAAACAAACAAACATTTCAGGGCCTCTTTCAGCGAGCGATCAAAATTGCAGGAGACCACATGTTGATAATCGCTGGAAACTTTAATGCCACGAATCCCTACTTTGGGTACACGGCTCTTCCCGTAAGGGCAATGCCCTGGTAGCGCAAATGCACAGACATAGACTCACTCTTTTAACCGATCCTATTTCCGCTACACGGATAGGTAACTCGGTTACGCGTGATAGCACCCCGGACCTTACTATGGTTAGGTGCGCGGGACAACCCACGTGGACTAACCTGGGGGAGAATCTGGGAAGTGACCATTATATTATACAGACGATCATAAACGTATCTACACACAAACTGCGGCAGCTCCGCATAACAGACTGGGAATGCTTTCGAGAGCTTAGGAAACGCGACGAAACTCGGTACGAAACCCTATCAGAACTCCTTGCACAAATAAAAGAGGACGTTGCAAGTTCGACTAAAGACGTTGAAACCGAACTGGAGGTCGAGCGCATGGATAGCCGATACAAATATTCTAACGGCAGACCGGTCTTTCGCTATCAGCAGAAAAATCAGAATTACTTCTATACCGCCCAAAATACAAGGTGCGCAGAGACGCATACGCGGGGATCAATGTCCTGAAGCGGGTGGTACACCCATCCCCACGGTGGACCAAGTTCGCATACTAGGCATGGTAATTAAGGCCAACGGCCATAATGACGTCAGTATTTCTCATATTTCCAGGAAGGCCGAAGCAATGGCTAAATTAATTAACAGAGTAGCTAACAGGCATGGCGGACTATCTGAGGAGAATCTCCGCAGACTGTTTCACGCTTTCCTAATGAGCCACATCAAGTATGTGGCTCCCGCCCACCTGTGGCAAAAAGAAGACATACGCCGTCTCGGCGTTATCATCCGCCGGTCCGTTAAACAGGTGCTTGGGTTACCTGGCAGAACCCGTACGGTCAAGCTCAATGAGCTAGGCATTCATAACACATGCAACTACATAGTAGAAGCTCCAAAAGTATTTGAAATCGTAAGGCTGTCTTCCACTGCAGCTGGGCGACAATTATTAGCCCACATCAGGCTCAAATCTCCCGTATCCCAAGAATGTCCGCGGCAGCTCCCCGAAGACCTGCGCGCAAAATTAACGGTATCCCCGATACCCCGTAACATGCATCCCACACGTAACGCTGGGAGACGTCAGGCACGGGCGCGAGCCCTACTCAGTACCGCAGCCACTATGGAGGATAACGTGGCCTTCGTAGACGCAGTGCAGTACGGCTCTATGGGATGTCATGAATTTCATGTTAGGGTCTGTCCCTTGTGTTCGACATGCAATCATGCCATACCATTCAAGTTTTTCAACATGCCATGTGAACGAATCCACTGCAAGAGCTGCAGGACCATAAAATGTAGATCATGACATTCATGACATGCATTTCATTATTTTCATGTTATGACTAGTCCAATATGTTCTTCATACAGTCATGTTATGTCATACCAAGTTTGGTATGGATAACACTATCTAAGCGGCCAGCAGAGCTAAAAGTCCTAGGCGGCTAGATAGATAGATAGATAGATAGATAGATAGATTTGATCAAACTTGCCGAATTTGGCCAGGAAATGCTTCCCATTTGAAATTCTATTTTCGTTTTCGGAGAAACCATGGCGTCTTGATGTTCGCGTCCTCCAGGACGCGTGCTGTCGGTCAAATTTATCCCGTGCCATACGGGTGTCACTCGCTGCGTCTGATTCATTTCGTTGAGATGCGCTTAAAGCGCAGTGGCGTCTGCACTGCCCAGTTGAAGGGCGTTCACTTCGTCGTCGCGTTTCTGAGGAGCTCCATGGCTGATACTGCAGCGAAGTTACGCATCGCCATCCGCGCCCAAACGTCGTCTCCCCTGATGGAAGCTTGACAACATGAACTACGTGAACGCTTCCAGCGATCGAGTGTCGCCTCCTCTCTGGCGGTGGCTGCATGGCGTTGTAGGCACAACCCTTGTGCTTACCCTGAGGTGTTACGCTGTCTGAGGCAATCGTGTTTTGGGCAGTCGCAACCACCTGTTCTTATGACCACGCAGACACCACCTACACAGCCGCTTCCTACGCGTGATCGATCTCTTTTTCTGGCGCATCTTGAAGAGATGTCATGTTCAGCCATGCGGACAAACTGTGGTATAGTACCGCCTACGCCTATAGGTTTGCCAGGCGTTCCTCAACAAGCTGCTGATTCTCTGCACGTCTCTACATCAGCCGAAGAGATGAAAGCAGCACTAAAATCTATGAAACGGGGAACAGCCCTTGGGCCAGACGGTTTTGCAGTTGAATTTTACTTGTCATTTTGCAATGAGCTTGGTACTGCCTTAATCGCGGTTATCCGGCAATGTTTCGAGCATGGTGTCTTTCCACAAGTTTTCGAGATGGCCGTATTGTACTAATCCCAAAAGCTGACGCTTCCTCCATTAGTCCTCAAGGTTGGAGACCTATCACGCTTCCGAACGTTGACTATACGATATTCGCGACGGTGATCGTTCAACGTTTGAGGGCTTTGTGGAACACCTTGGTGGGACATCACCAGGCTTCATCTATGCCGTGACTAGAAATACACAGCTTCTCCTTTACCACCCGGGATATTATAGCCTATACTCTATCGCAATCTGCGCATGGTCTCCCTGTGTCTTTGTACCAAGAGAAAGCATTTGACCGACTAGAGCACACGTATATCTTTAATGTGCTCACAGGCTTTGGTTTTCCTGGTTCTTTTGTGGAATTATCTAGACATACATACTCTGGTATAAAAATCACACTAGTTCTAGATCGTTGGGAGAGTGCTGCCTTTTCTAATATATACATATACACGTGGGATGCGTCAGGAATGCCCTTGTGTCCTGTTCTATTTTTCCTCAGCCTTGACCTATTTTTGTACGCTCTAGAAGCGGATGTGCGTGTACGGGGCCTTGCACTTCCGGGAAGCAGTGCCGTAAAAGTCACCACTTTTGCTGACGACATAACCC
Organism: Rhipicephalus annulatus; assembly: GCA_013436015.1. Taxonomy (NCBI): domain Eukaryota; kingdom Metazoa; phylum Arthropoda; class Arachnida; order Ixodida; family Ixodidae; genus Rhipicephalus; species Rhipicephalus annulatus. Next base: position 478,343 of record WOVY01011931.1, read on the forward strand.
CGTACCTTTCAGATGAAGATAGTGTTCCAACTAGCTTGCAATTATTCTTTCAGTGACATTTCAGGTGCCGCGCTAAACCTCTCTAAATCCCAGTGTTTGTTAATCGGCTGTCCAAACTCCAGACATAGCTCCAAATCTCTTCTTCAGCCGGCTGCGTCTCTTCGCATTTTAGGAATTCTATACAACCACTATGGCGTTTGTAACTCCGTTTGGTCAAATGCTTTCGATGAAGTGAAACAAAAAGTTGAGAACGCAGGAAATTTCGACTTTCCGCTTCTTCAGCGTAGGTACCTTGCGTAGACAGTGTTCTGTGGTCGCATTTGGTACTTTTCTCACGTGGAGCAGCTGCCTTTACGCACCGTGAGGTCATTGCAGTCTGCCTTGTGTTCCTTCTTTTGGTCCGGTGGAACTGAGTTGGTTTCTCGTGCGGCGTTAGGACAGAAGCCATCCCAGGGAGGTTTTGCTTTCCCTTCGGTATCAATACGCTGCCGGCTACTAGCCTTATGCTTCCTGTTGCGCCTCGTACAAGGAGAGGAATCCCCCTTGCGAACTTTGGCATATTATTTTCTACGCACCCACCGTCGGTATTTAATTTCTAATGTGCACCTTGATCGGAGACCACGATCAGTAACACTTCCTTCGTTTTATGCAACAGCTGTCGCGTTTTTTCGTCATATCCAGTCGACTTGCCCTGGGGTATATGTGTTAGACAATCCTATTGTTGACACAACAGCCGCTTTGCTGATCCCGTTAGTTCCTCCAGCACGCCACACCCGCTCTAGTCGTGTGTCTTGGAGCATGATGACGGCATCATTTCTGCCTGGCCACGTCCGGGACTTCATGTGGCGGCTGGGTTAAGGCATTCTTCTTACCGTTGACCACCTCGAAAGGTGGAGAATGGTCCAGTCAGCAACTTGCCCGAACTGCTCCCTACGGGAGACAAATCAGCATGTTTCATGACAATGCGTCGTTGCTCGTGTTTTCTGGAGGGCCGTGCATACTAGATTTTGTGGCCTCGCAGTAAACTGCTTTGTTTCTTCTGGACGTTGTTCTCGAGGCTGCTTCGGCTGCCTTCTCATTGCTGCTGGTGCTTACTGTCTTTGGCACAATCGCTGTGAGGCTTTTGCAGCAGGTAGTCGTCGTCACGCTCTCTTCCCGATTTCGGAGCGACTGTACAAAGAAACACTACCTGTTTTGTCGGAGGAACTTTTCTTTCTGGGTGAGGAAGAATTCCTTTGACACAGGTTCTGCCCTATTGTGTTCGTCTGTCAGAGACGTGTAAAGCTTGTTTTCAGGCCTGCCTGGTTTTGGTAAGTTAATCTTTGTTTAATACCCGCACAAATACCTTGTAAATACTATGTAAACACCTACCATATAGATCTTTTCATTTGTGTGTTCTTCGTTTACCATGTATTGTACATATTTAAACATGTCTTTTTGTAGAAATTCTTGTGAATTTGTGTATGTTGTGTTCCGTGTACATATGTAAACATATATTTTTGTAACAATTTTTTGGTTGGTCTGTGGATGTTTTCTTCCATCGCGATGTTCTGTTGGAATGTAATTATTGTTCACTCTTCGCGAGAATAAATTTCTCTCAGCACTATCATTTCGAACTGTACATGGGATGGCTCTATTCTCTCCCATAGTAGTGTGCCAAGGACTCTTAATCGTTAATCACTTCTTCTAGTGAGTGAGTAAAAACTTCATTGAACATAACCGGCGTCATTGAGCGGGGTGGGGCTACAAGCACCCCGGCCTAGGTGACGGCCTCAAGTCCTTGGACCCGGGCGGCATCCTGGGCTTGCCGGACGGCCCACAGTTGATCGGCAAGGTCGTGGCTGAGCAGAGCCGCCTCCTATCGCGCCTCGCGGTTCGAGACTGCGATGTCTACCGGGTTCGTAGGGGACTGCTGCGCGTTACCGGTACACTTCCACAGCATGTGTTGCAGCGTCACTCTGGCTCCGCACGCCTTACACGCGTCAGACGTATAAATGCCTGGATAGCAGAGGCGAAGGATCACCGGATTCAAGTACGTGTGTGTCTGTAGTTGTCTCCAGGCAACCTGCTGTTTCTTGTTTAGTTTGGCGTAGGGTGGTGAATATTTGCATCTGTTCAGTCTGTAGTGTTGCGTGATGTCTCTGGAAGTGGTCATGCGATCCCCCCACGTCCAATCCCGCATCGCTGTCGAAGTGTGCGAGACATCGGGACTGTCGGCAAGCGTCGCAGCTCGGCGTGTAAGTCCTCGAGCCGCGGCGTGGGCAGTCGCGTTACCCGCAAGCGGAGGGTCCGTGTGGGCGGGGGTCCATACGAGTAAACTCTCGTTTTTGCGGCATATGTTGCGTTCGTGAACTTGGAGAATGCGGGCCGCTTCGCGGGAGATCGGACCGCTGGCCTAGTTGCGTATCGCCACCTGCGAGTCGCCTATTGTCACCTCGGCGTCCGTGGTGGCTATCGCGAGGGCTATGGCAGCTTCTTCGACCGCCTCCGTCTCTTCCGTGCCTATCGTAGCACTCGTGACGCAAGTTCCTACATGATCCGTGATCGCGACCACGAAGCCACGGTGGCAGTCGTAACGAGCCGCGTCCACGTAAACTGTGTCTTTGCTATTGCCGAATTTCTTTTCAAGGTCTTGGGCGCGCCTGTTGCGCCGACCGATGTGATGTGTCGGGTGCATGTTCTTAGGCAACGGCAGAACGACGATGCGCTCGCGAATACGTCTGGGTATCCCGACCTTTTCGCCGCGCTGCGTATGGTAGTTGATACCCAGTGTCTCGAGGATGTGTGGACCAGTTCTGGTCTTCGGCAGACGTTGGTACTGGGCGATGTTGTGTGCTTCAATTATCTCATCTAGAGTATTGTACAACCCTAGCTCGAGAAATTTTTCCGTGCTGGTATTGGCCGGTAATCCGATTGCGCGTTTGTACGCCTTGCGGATGAGACAATCTAGTTTGGTGCGTTCAGTCGACTGCCACTTGAGGTAGGAGGCGACGTACGTTATATGGTTCATAACGAAAGCATGTACCAGGCGAATGGTATTGCTTTCCTTCATTCCGCCATGCCGATTTGTTATTCGTTTCAGCAACCAGATTGTTTCATTGATCACGCCCTCTAGTCTGCGAACGGTTTCGCCGTTGTGGCCGTTGGCGGACAGGCGCAAGCCCAGTACCCTAATGGTGTTAACTTGTGGGATGATAGCGCCGTCTCATGTGCGTACATTAATTTCTCTATATGCGCACTCGAATGCGAAATCGGCGTTCTTGGGTTTACGGCCCCTGCGCGAGGGTCTATAGAGCAGGAGCTCCGATTTAGCGGCGGAACATTCGAGGCCAGTGTCGCGAAGGTAGTCCTGCACCACGTCGACGGCTTCCTGCAGCGTTTGCTCTACGTAGCCGTCATTTCCCACGGCAACCCAGAGGGTGATATCATCGGCGTACAAGCTATGGTGGAGGCCTTCTATCTCAGCGAGTTTTCGTGGTAATTCGACAAGCACGAGGTTAAAGAGCATGGGCGAGATTACGGAGCCCTGCGGCGTGCCCGTACAACCCATGTATATGTCTTGCGATTCTAGTCCGCCGATCGCTAATCGGGCCCGGCGGCCCGTAAGAAAATCTCGTACGTAGCGGTACGTTCTCTTGTCCAGTCCCAACGCTCGTATACTTTCAAGTATCGCACGCAGCATGGCTAACGTTGTCGAACGCCTTTTTGAGGTCGAGCCCGAGTATCGCTTTGGTGGATCGTGTGGGATTGTCTGCGATATCGTGCTTGAGTTGAAGCATAACGTCCTGTGTGGAAAGGTTACGACGGAACCCCAGCATCGTGTGTGGGAGCATGTTTCGGTCCTCGAGGTAGTTGGTAAGGCGAGCGAGAACCACATGTTCCATGACCTTGCCAACGCAGGACGTCAGGGATATCGGTCGAAGATTGTCAATCTGTACTCGTTTACCCGGTTTGGGGACCATAATTATGCGCGCCGTTTTCCACGAGTTCGGTATAGCGCCCGCATTCCAGCACTCGTTCATGTAAGCCGTCAGTTGTTCTATCGACTCATCGTCCAAGTTACGTAGCGCTTTGTTGGTGATCCCGTCCGGGCCTGGCGCCGACTTTGTGTTGAGCCTGTGCAGCACCGCCCTCACCTCTGCAACGCTGAAGTCCTCGTCTAGCTCCGCGTTACCCTCACCCTCCCAGGCTTATGCCGAGTGCGCGAGGGGGCTACGTGACTGAAATTAACGGCTTCGCACGTCATCTAGAAAGTCACCATGGGTGCCTTTGTAGTCGTGAAGCAACTTGTTAAGTTGCTTGCATGTTAAGTTGTTGACTTTGCATTTCTGTCAACAGGGCCTCATCACGTGTGAAGCCCACGGGACGGCTTTATGCTCTCCCATAGTAGAGTACCTGGTACTCTAAATCGTTACCCCCCCCCCCCCGTTTTCTAAACGCACATAAATAGATAGCAAAAAAAACAGCCGACAACGTTGGTGGACCTAAAACACCCTTCACTACACGTCTCAGGGAACATAAACTGGATATGTAGCGAAGAAGAAGAGGTAAAAGCACCCTATAAGGTAAAAGGTACTCTGACGCAGTTTTCCAACAATTTTAGGGGAGTTGAAACACCCTGTCCCATTTTTTTCCAGTTTTCGAGTCGGCCTCACTAATGACCCATCAAAAAAATCTCTCTCAAAACATTTCAGCGAATTACCTAGGCCAGGCTCTTCGTTTTTTTTTCTTCTTCCTCCAATTCTTCTTATCTACTGTCTTCGATTGTCCATTAGCAGCGATCGTGCCGTGACAAACACCAGCGCACACTGCATATTTCGCCCCTACTTTGCCTTAGTGTAGCTGACACATCCTTCATTATAAACTTCGCCCTTGCCCAGCCTTTCTTTTTTTTTTCTAGTCGAAAGCATCCATGCATTCTAGATATGCAGACATAGTGGCATCATGCTTAAATTTTACAAACGTGCTCGCCTGCTTAGGTGTTCGTGTCAGCGCAATTTCTCGATTCGGGTAGTACGTGGTGCGCGTATGTATACAGCTGCGGTGAAAAAAAAAAACGCGTGTGGTTGTTCGCATTTGTTTTCATTGAGCTCTAATCGTATCGTGGTTTTGGGACGTTAAACCCCACATATCAATCAATTTTCATTAAGCTCTTACCTCGAGGAGATAACAAAGACGATATAGTCATCCTTGCGTGCATCATAAGTTTGCGCCTTCTTCTTGCCAGCCAGGTTACAACTGCTTGAAAACGACAGTGTAGCGCGCATAGCCATCTCACTGGTCGCATTTCACTTGACCGCAATATTACATGTGCCTCTTTGGGTGTGTAGTGTAGTTGAACAAGGAGCCAACATGAGTCATGATTCCGTGCTCACGCCTTCTTGTTACCGGCGGAAGAGTGCGCCTGATGATACAGCCGCAGCACAGCTTCCTATCGTCTGTGCCCCACTGGTTTACTAGCCTAGCACGCCGTCCCTAATGCAGAATTCATGCAAACGTTGACAGGAACAGCTGACCGATAGCTTGCCTGCTGTAATTATGGGTGTCTCATTAAGTGGTCGTCTGTGCTTTGGCGTCGAATGCGCTCAGGCAGTGCCCGATAGTTTTTTATTGAGTATATATTGGGGATATGCCCGACTGCAATGTCACTGGCTTGTTTCGTTCTTTTTACTTCTTGGCAGTTTAGGTGTATGTGTGTACTCTTCATTCTATACTAGTTTCTTCTGCGCCAAGGCTTAGTAATCGGCTGCGCCACTGGTGATCTGTTGATGCATATGGGTCTAATCAAACACTCCCACATCTCTTTTTAGCTTTATGTCGATTTATAAGAAGCGGCGAATGGCCATTTCCTGCCTTTTAGGTGCATTACCACCCGAAAGAATAAAAGCAAAAAAATGTTCCAGTATGCAGAGAGGGAAAGTTAGGCATCAGGAGGGATGACAAAGTCACTATGGAAGTGGTGGTAGCACTTATAATTGAGCCTGTGCTCTCACAACTATATTTTTAGTGTGCACCATAGAAACACGCTAACAAGCGCTTGCCTTGCTGGTTGTTTGTTCTGTTCCTGCACGATACTCGTATTTAATCATATATTTCTTTTATTTGCTGAATAACCTTTTGAGGAGGTTTTCAAGAATGCATGCCATGTGAGAAAATTGCCATCGCAACTCAATTTTCTTTTTTCCCCTCTTTTTCAGCTCGAAATTGTTTCTGTCGGTTTATCGTTCATTTCGAGTATTTGTATTTCGTGTTGACCTGGTTACTGTGGTGCACACTTCAAGTCCATTAGCTTGCCTTAATTTGCACATGTTTTCGGTATAAATTTTCCATCACCTATTGCGCTCTTCTACGTATACTATAACTATACGGTTCTTTTCTCATTAATCTTGCTGATAACAATTGATTGAGTATTGACTAGCCACTGAGGGTAGGCGATGGCGCCCCATTTCGCACATCTGCTTTATAAGTGTCCATGTGACATATAATAGCCGATTATCAGGAATTTTCAATGTAATCAGCCAACGAACAATACCTGGATTCAAACAATTTAATAAGTACTGTAGCACGGAAACTGTGAAAGAGTTATCGATCTATCACTATTTGTTACGTGATACGCCTAATACTGAACATGGATAAGAAAATATTTCGAGCATTTTCTTATTGGAAAGTCATATTGGAGATCATCTTCAGGATAAAAAAATTACAGCACATCCACGAGGTGAATGATGTCTAGTAGGGCGAAGAGGAAAGATGGCTGGACGGACAGGCAGAAACGGACGCACGGACGAACGCACGAATGAATGCACGGATGGACGCTTCGCTCCACTCATCATAATTGACTCCATGGATGACTGTGATTTTTATAATTGATTATACTTCAAGTAACGTCCTCTATTATCTTACCATTCACATTTTTCAGCATAAATGCATTTCGTTATATGTACAAGTACTGCCCTTTACGGCCTGTTCAAAAACTAAAGATAGATAGCTACATACGATAACGACGGGACGCTCAGCCCACGCCTTACGGATCTTCGCCCCTAAAACTGGTTTTTCTAATACGACCGCTGTAAAATCGTTAAGTATGAATACAAAAGAATAGCTCAGTTTCCCTTGCACAACAGGACCATTTTCAGCGAAAGCTGTTGTGTGATCCAAACTCGGGTCACGCGCGCTGCCGTAGTTGTCGGCCGCCGCCGCTGGTGTCCATAACCACATCGCACGAAATAAGAAAAAAAAAACACCTGGTACCAAGAACACAGTGGAGCTTCAACCCGGGTCCACTGGGTGCCAGCCCAGTATTTTACCTCTGAGACACGCTGTCTTTTTAAGCTACGCTGGTGCTTGGGACTTGTTGGAAACCTTCCCTTAGGCAGGCTTGTGTCGGGAAGTCTATCGCGTTATTACGACTTATAAAGCGTTTTAAAAGAGCGAAAGAACAAGTAGTCGTCGCACAATGCGAATAGCGTAACGAGTTGGTCGTTCAATGCTCGAACCCATTACAAAGCTTGTTTTTGTTCAGCTATTAACTGTGGCGTGTATACCCACTTCAAGCATAATTCCTCATCGTCGTCAACCACAGCATGAACAATTGACACAAAATTCCCCGCTGAAGTTTTGCGGAGAGCAGGATTCTCAGAAGAATGACGAAAGATAGCATAGCGAATGCTGGCCTACTACACTAAAATTTTTATTGATAATGCCGTAATGGGCATCAAGCAAGTGTGCTTGCTGCAGTTACTCAATGAGCGTTTAGAAAAGGTTCTGAAAGATCGCTCTTCAAACTTTAACTCAGACTGTCCTGCGCCTTACGCACAGGTCTGGCTTTTTTTTTAATACTCACGTACTTCTTTTTATGTCATAACTGACAGACTACTCAGCCCGACATAGAAAAGTGACAAGACCGGCGTTTTTGTGTGTGCCCGAAGTAAATTATTGGTAGAAACCTCCTTCTACACCGAGACGCTGGAAAATATAATTTAGTTATAAGAAGTAAAATAATCAAAATGTTATACTGCTGAGAGCCGCGATGAGTGGAAGTACTGAACGAGACCTGTAGAAAGATTAGCGTGTCACTCAACAATTTTAGTAGCAATATTTTTTTATTGACACCTACTTAATCCACACTAATATTTATACTCTTCCTGGTGAGCCGGCCGCTTCTATAGATTGGCAGGCATACCGAAAACCTCCCTCACGTTCGTGCTTAATTTTATCAAACAACTCGTTATGCCTGTTTGTGCCTTCAGATTTGTCCCCATACAGATTGCAGGGTCCCGGCAGCGCTTGTTTCCATCTTGCCGGCCAGCCCACCGCCAAGTCATCTATACAGGCAAGCGGCTGCGCAGGTTATCAAATACAGAATAAAAGCTCACGGGGAATCGCTTTGGAGGGTAATTCTTGCTGTCAGCCTGCAGCTTGAGATAAAACGTACTGATTTGTGGTGCACTTCTCTTTGGCTCCGCTTTCCCTCAATGTCACTCATTTTCTCACACGCTCATTCTTTACTTCCCGTGGTATATTTTTTTCAACCTCCACACCACTTCACTTTCATATACCTCGAAGGCTCTGCTCTACACCGAGAGTCCCACGAGAGTCCCAGAGGCGGCACGTGCTCACACCGAGGGCCTTTGGCAAGGCGAAATACAGGAACCATTGTGACGTTTATATGCATTTTTTGTCGATACGTTTGTCGTTCCTCTAGACTTACCTTCGTTAGAGGCGCTTCATCGGTTCCCTCGCCTCATTCATACATTTGTTCTCTTTACATGCACTTCCGAGCGGGCTCTTTCAATTGCGACAGTGCACCGTCAGCGGAGTCCCGGCATAGCCGGGGCTGTCAACAAGAAATAGAAAAAACTGTATAGTAATAAAGAAGCCAACAGTTCTTTTTGATTTGATCACTGCCAACGTGCTATTTATTTTCCGAGTAAATTGTGCTGCCATAAGGCGATTGGATGTCACTTCACTCTTGTGCGATTGGAACCACTTAATCTGTGCAAGGGGTCACGGAGGTGCAACTGCCATGAAAAGGGGAACTCATGCCGCAGGCAAGACCATGCTATGGCAAATCTACGCAGCAGGTCTTTGTGGGTCAATAATGCACCCTCCTTTCCTTCAACACACACAATAGAATCCGGTCTTCCGGTTTCGTTTCTCGGCCACGTAACCTCGCCTATAGTTGCGTAACAAAAACGCAACTAAAAGGTCAAAGGGATGAAGAAGGCACGAGAGCACTCGCTCATCACGTGCTAGGAATCTTGAAAAAGCAAAAACCACTAACACAATGCAATGAATGAAAAGTCTCGGCTCCACCTTAGTTGACGATGTGAGGGGTTGCACACCAGGTGCTCACAATGGAAAGGTTATTACTTTAACACGAAATAGCAATTGTTGACGTTCTTCGGCTGTAGCTGTCAGTTCGGAGTGGATGACACAGTTTCTCTTTGCTGATAGGAGCATGTCGTGCAAAGTAAGGTTTCGTACGTTTTCGGGTGGGAGGATTAAGAATATCGACTAAGAAAAAAAAGGAGGAGACAGCTTTCGCTTGTAGTCGTCTTTGGCGAATGCATACAGTGCCGAATGAATATAATTCTTATTCTAATATAAAGCATTACTCCACTCTTCCTCCTACCTCACCGAGCTCGGCGCTGGCCACTGCTTGCTGTGGTGTTGGTTTATTTCTGGTAAACTGGTTTTTAATGGCCGGGGATGCATGTATGCGCCACCATGGCATGGATACTATCAAAACACATGTTATCGCCCTAATGTTTTTTATTTGTAATAAATTCAGTTTCACCGCCTTTATAGTATTGCGATCACCACTTAGCTGCCAAGTCGTCATCATTATTTTCCCACATTCAATCTGATTACCACTGCATTAGCATGGAAACTTCGTAACGCAGCCGTATTTGATGGGGTACTTTTCCCGCCGTTTTCCATTTTCAGTATATATATATATATATATATATATATATATATTATATATATATATATATATATATATATATATATACACATCTCCCGGCTGATGCATCGTCTTCTCTCGGTCATGGCAGTTTCAGTGTCACACTGACCCTTTCCCCTCCACAATGCCATAGTTATTCTATCGTCCTTATTGCGTCAACAAATCATCATTATAACTGCCTTATAATGTGCAAATAAATGCTGGCAATAATATTAACTCAAAAGAAACTGCACACTAGTGAAGAAAGCAGTCTGTCACAACGCAGCGAAATTGAAAAAAAAATATGTAGAGATAAAAAAACAAATGGGTTAAAAAGGTTAAAAAGTACACATATGTTAGATGCATATGTTAGTGCTGCTGCCTTGAAGAAAATTAAGAGAACGTAAAAATTGCCCCTTTTCCAGTGGTGTGCAATCATAGGTCATTAATATTAATTTGACAGTCAAGCAAAAGCGGTGTCATGAAAAAAGAAAAACATTCGTAACACAAAAACAGAAAAATAAATGGATAAATAAATTCCAAAGAAGGAGGACGCGAACAGCTTCTTTCGTGTTTTACAGAAAAGCTTTATCAGAAAAAGGGCATTTCAGTTTGGTGGCTACTGCTCTTTACATCTGTTATCCTCTAAAACAAACTAACGGGACCACTTCACGCAAAACGTGCCATAAAGCCTAAATGCGATGTGGGAGCGGCGCTGAACAGCAGAGCTAACAAAGAACTCTCTCTCTCGCTTTGCTACTTCACATATATCTTTTTTCAACTTCGTGCAAGCTGTTTGCGTGCAACCGTTCTCTTGTGTGAAACCACGTCACCTCAGGCCCAAACGTCGGCCGATTGACCTACCGCCACTCACGGAACTCGGCGCTCACTATTGCGGTTTTAGGCGAGCATCAATCATGCAAGGTCCACCGTGGCACTCCTCAAAGCACCAACACGTGGTGTGTCGGAGTATCGAAATCATTGTCGAAGCAGCGTAGCTTCTTTTTACACAACGTCGTTTAAAAAGGTGAAATCATGGATAAACGTACTTAATAACAGACAATGGTGCCAAGGAATGCAGTTCGGGATGTTATTACTGAAGTAATTTTAATGTAAATGTGAAGAAGGAAAGCGGACGAAGGGATAAATTGCCCCTGGTGACCAAACCTGCGACCTTCTAATCTACGAACTCAGCTACAGCGGTTGTCAACTCTTCGTGCACTTTATAGGGCATAAATGCACTGTTAAATCTCTGGGTGTTAGTCAGCGCCCCTGGTAGCCATGACGGCAGTTTAAGGAGGGTTAACTGCGCTGGTTTAAACACATGAATATAATAAGGCTATTTCGGTTATACGGCATCGCTCTTATAGAAAGAAAAGTCTCCATTTCGCCGCAAGAGGGAAGCAATGACTGCTGATTACAAAAAAGTGCAATTTCACACAACCAATTAACGCCAAGGAGCTCAAAACTTGCCGTGCGTCGCTGAGAAGGAAGGGTGGTTGAAACGAACCCCAACACAGGACAAGCGCAAACTATAGACTGTACCAGTTCATACAGCCTTGTGTTTGTTTGGGCCGCTCCGAGGAAAGGTCAGTTATGCATAACCCGACGCCCTTAGATTTTCTTCTTTTAAACTGTGACACGTAGAGTGACCCATCGGCGCCACCTGCGATGCCGTTTGCCTGACGCAAAATGTGCCTTTTTAGGTGTGCCCGGCATTCTTTGATTGTTTAACAAATCATGAGGGGTTACAGAAAGATGCCACGTTTTCGTTCATGCCTCAAAGGTAGTTTTTAAACTTAAAGAAATTGTACAAGTGTTGCGTAATAGAGAACACGCTTAAACTGTTTTTAACAGGCCGTTGTTGTGCCAGCGCAAGCATGGCGCGTGGCGGAGGTGTCTAAGGCGGCGCGCTGCAGAGCAAGAGGTTGTTGGTTTGAATTTCCAGTTGGGTGCTTCAAAATTTTTTCTTTTGATTTATTTTTGTGCCTTTATCAAGTGTATAGGTAGATATACAGGACATCGCAGTGACGGCGATGGTAATGGCAACGGCGAAAATCCGCCGAGTCTCCGTATACTTGCTACAACAATAAAATTCCACCCTACCAAGAAAATATAACCTCATGAAAGAAAAAGTGCCATTTTCTAATTTATAGGCATATTTTTTCAGACATGGCGAATATATCTTGCTAAACTGCCGCATGAAATAAAGAGGCAAGTTCAGTAACATCCATGGACATAAAACTGTCTTACTCACAATAATGGCTGAAAAGACATCGGCGCTTTCATTTACGAATGATATAGTATGTTAATATTACTCCTATCGTAAGCATGCAGTCGTCCCTGGGGTGACAGGCTCTTCAATACATCTCGTTCGAAATATAATATAGAAAGCCACATCTCTTTTCTTCCCTTTAGCTAATGCTTGGACTTAAAGACTCGGCAGCATAATGGCCGCGGCCGCCAAAGTCCCCGCCACTAATTTGGGCTTTACGCATGTTTTGTTCACTGAAGGAAGTCTAATTACAGCGGCACGTTTGTTCTCAACAAGCACAGGCAGTACTCCCTGCTTTCTTGCGTTGCATGCAGGGACGTAGAAGAAGACCAGCATAATATTATAACACGCAGCCGAAACACAAAAGCCTAACAAGTCAAAGTTTCGCTCAACGCGAAAGTTGTGGGTAATACTACAGCGACACGTGAACGGCAAGATGGGGGGGGGGGGGATAGGCGTGCGGCGTTGATTAGTTTCCGGGGGCAATTTAGCCCAATGGCTGAACTTTGTAGCGTGAAAGTAACCGTGACAGTAGAGCAAGACTTAGAAAGTCTCATTAGCAGATGAAGGACGGTGTCTTGAGGAAGCGAAAGCCTGAACTTGATTGGTGATTATGGGCTTAAGAGAAACGAATGTCCAGCTTCACATAGCCCGTAGGGTGAGCGCACGTCTCGCCTTTTTATAATAACCTCAGTTTTACTAATGTTGTGACAGCAGTGAACAAGTGTTTTATAAGCGTGTGAAGCCACAACAGGAATTTTGAACGCCAATGAGGTCATACGATTGGGTTAACCTCAGCATAAAACGCTTCGTGGTGTCTTAGAAATTACCCTATGACGAAAGCCAAAGAGTGCTAGAAATATATTCAGCAGACAATACAGTTAAGACGTGCTGCGTATCATAACGTTGATATGGGAGAATTAAAATCACAAGCAAAACTATTGTAACTGCATTTGAAATTGCCGTGTGAGACCTCTGCATTTATCGATACTTTTTGTAGTCTTCAGATACTTTTTTATGGTCGTACAATAATAATGTACAGCCTGTAGTATTAACTGAACCATATTGAGCACACCATGTAAGCGCCGTCGTTGGTTCGTCTAGTGTAGAGTCATGACAATATTTTAAAAAGAGCCAACTATTGAGAGAGAGAGAGAGAGAGAAAGAAAAACAAAAAGTATAGGTCGAAAAGAGCCAATTATTGAGAGATAGAGAGAAACAGAAAGTATACGTTGACTTTTTACAGTTAACTGCAGCATATACGCGGGAAAGACAACGTGAGGTAATTGTGAGAAAGAGAAATAAATAAGCATGTGTCTGGACAGTTCATTTCTCTCTAATTTAGTTGGAAATATAATCTTTCTTGCTTTCGATTAGAAGAATGGAAATAAAACTGCAGCTTCTATTTTACTTGTGTCGAAAGCTCTAACAAGAAAAAAGAAAAACGAAGCACTTAAAAAATTGGCCCCTTATATACTTCTTAATCTGCAAATTTCGTCGAAAGATGATAGTCTTGCGTGTGGAGAGAGGGAACAATACATTTATTTGATATTCTGCGCAAGAAAATCGGTAAATGGTATTCTGGAGACGCTGCGTTAGAGTGCCTCGAGCGTGCAGTGGAGGCAAACGAGCGCATCAAGTCACGTCACACGTGAGACATGAGCGCCATCTGGCAGTTCTCTTGGAAAACGAAGCGCGTGGCTCTGAGACGGGTGTGCGCGCCCGTCTCAGAGGTGATAAGGTGTAGAACGCAAGGCGACGGATAGGTGCCACCATGGTCTCGTCTTAGCAAAGCGTTGGAAACACTCGCCTTTTCGTGCAAGCGTTGCATTTCGGGTTGATGCCCGAAAGTGGCAATTTCGGGTTGATGCCAAGAAGTTGTTCTAAAAGCTTCGACACTTTCAAATAATACGTTCGTTCAGATTTTGTGCACTCTGGGGCATAGCAGCAAGAAATGTGCCGTTTTTGTCGTTTCCTGACTATAGGGTCACGATGATGTAATTTGATGTCATGGCTGTATATGAAACATACACTACTTACTAAATGTTTCGTCTGTGGTCTGCTGAGACTATCTATTATAAAATACGTACTAAGAATGTGTTTGACAAAAATAGAAGTTCACGGGCTGGAAGGGTAAACAAAACTCTAAACGGTGACAACAGGCACACCTGGAGACCCATCGGCCACAACTCAAGCCTTCACTGCGGAACTTGTTAGGCTGCGAGCTCATCTACAAGGTACGACCACGAGTGAAGTTTGAGAGATTCCTAACAACACCAGCCTCCACGTTTATAAAATGAACGAACGAGTCACGAGCTCACTCTAAGTTTCCCAACGCTGTCGGCCCACTGACGTAACGATGTCAACAAGTTCAGTGCAGTAATCAGCAGAGAACGCCGCCAGCTATAACGGGGAACGGCACGATACGATAATGGGAAATGCCACAAAGAACATCAGCACGATCATGCTTCAACTGCGTCTTCACAGGTCATTTATTCCACGAGTGTAGCTAAACCAAGAAATATGGTAACGATCTGGGCGGAGGAGCGAAGTGCCACGAAAGGATTAGGGAACCGCATGACAGGATTCCACGCAAGCAAGCTGTCTTCTGTATTCGACAAGCGACACGTTGCCAAGCGTAAGAGAGAGAGTGGCTCAATATCAGTGGAAAGCTGAGAGGTTCGCTTGAATGAATTGTTAATTTGATGATTGATGACTGATATGTGGAGTTTAACGTCCCAAAACCACCATATGATTATGAGAGACGTCGTAGTGAAGGGCTCCGGAAATTTTGATCACCTGGGTTTCTTTAAGACGCACCCAGATCAGAGCACACAGGCCTCCATCGGAAATGCAGCCGCCGCAGCCGGGATTCGATCCCGCGATTTGCGGGTCAGCAGTCGAGTACGTTAGCCACTGGACCACCGCGGCGGGGTGGCCTGAATAAATTTTCTGACCTGCTACTCAGTGGCAGGCAAGCGAAAGGAGATGGTAAAGAAAGTAGGAAGAACATGCTGATATTGATAAGGGTGAAGGGAATAATAGATCGAAACTTTATATGCCGAAAAGTTATTCGCGCTCTTTTTTAGTTCTATCTGACGTAACCATGGCATAAGAGCATACGTCAACAAAAGGTCCGTCAGTGTTGCCGTAAAGAGTGGCACCAACACCCCCATACTTAACGCAAACGCTCTGTCTGATGACGTCTCAACACACGTCAGTACCCTGCGCAATGAAAACGGTGAAATGGAGGACTTTGTACATTGTCTCGGGCCCTAATATTCTCTCCCTAGGAGCCTCCACATTAGATCATTGTCACCTAAAATATCTGTTCTGCAGTAGAGAGATTCTAAATCAAGTCAAGGCGGTTTTTGTTGCAAATCTCTCAATTAGTCAAATTAGATTTCTTCCAACCATTTTAAAGTTTATTAGATTTAAAAGTAATATGTGTTCCTCTATCAAATAATTGTTTCTTGGGCAATCCACCAGAGTGGGTGTGAGCCATGATTTTGAGCCATCATCATCAACAACATAAACGAGTGCCTCAAGAATGTCGTCATCCTCAAAGTCATCCTAGCCCAGCGCTACCGTCTCGATTCTCGGTTCAGACTGGCTACAAATCTCCAACGGGACGTCACCTTCTACGCGACGAGGGATCACATGATCGTTCCGGTGGAGACTGGGGAAAAGGTGGTAATGCTCGAAGCGCCGCCAACGAAGCGGAACACGTTACGTGAAGGCTGTTTGGTAGATTCGAAACATATTTGACCCAAACGGAACAAAAACCGTTCTATTTGACACAAAATTCAGAGCACCAAAACAAAAACAAGAGAGAGAGAGGGATAAAGACGAAGGCCGGACGGTTAATCAGATATGAGCGTCTGGTTCGCTATTCTAGAGGGGGGAAAAATGCACGCATCTCCACGAAGGGAATCATGATGATATGGTCAAGCTCTGGGTATCGTATCACCGAGAAAACGTACGCTATCCGAGAATTGCACGTATAATGTAAATTACTTTGCGCAACCACGTTATGTGGACGCAAAAACCGTTCATTCCATACATCCCGTCGCGCCGCGCCGCGTCACCTTAAACGCATGCGCATTTGCGCGTGTGGGTAAGCAACCACATTCAGAATTCGCATTAGGCGGCATCATAATCGTCGTCAAATTTTCGAACATGAAGCGTTTTGTTGTCCACTTACGTTAAGCTATACATGTCGAATATTTTCCAAAATCAATACAAGACAGTCGCAAACAAAAGAAACTCTCGCTTCAGAAGAAATGTGCCGGTATTGTGTAGAAGAACAGAGGAGAGCTCGAAATGACTGCTGACCAAATGTACATAAAGAGAAGTCCGATCAGGGTCAAGTGTCTTGTGCCCAGCGATTAGTAGTTTTCACTGTGCAATCATTCTATAATTGCGCACAGCTCCATCAAGATGACGTATAAGTGGGATGATAACTTACCACTCAATAGCTCCGTGTTCAAAGCGCAGCTGCCGACTGTCGGTTTTTATTTGCAGAGTCGCTTCTAAATGTGCATTGGATTTTCTTTCTTTTCTCAAACTAGACTCGGCCACAACCTTCTGCTACAATAGCAATGCAAAATTGGAAGCCTGTTTCACGTCCGATATTCAAAAAAATTTCGTAGGCCATACTTTACATTTTCTTGAATGCTGTTCTGTGGCGCTGCGAATGGCTGCAGTCGATGTCAGTTTCTTCAATTTCAATTCACATTTCAGGCCAGTTTTTGTAGCATTATGTAGTAGCTGAAGCTAGTTCCGACAAAAAAAAAAACAATTTGCAGCTGTGATTTGTACCGGGTCCTTTTGAGCGTAAACAGGGCATTCGACTTATGCACCACTTTGGTGAAGCCGCGCGCACCTCTAAACAACAAGAAAACGTACACTGCTGGTCGCCGCACCACAAGCGGCTTGACCCTGTTCGAGCATCACTTCTCGAAGCTCAAGCTACGCACCCTTCTTCTACACTCTACTGGAGTTATATAAGCCTGCTGCCTCTAGTTAAGTTATATCCGGCCAAGGCAAAGACGAAAGATCTTATCACATCTTCCGCCTTTGCCACCCTAGGGAAATTACTGCGACCCCGAAACCTATTTCTGACCAGCTAGACGACAACTTCATTACGTTTGCTAAGGTGCACTAAAGATTTACGAGAGCCTCGGTGACTTGTGCTTTCTCTACGTAGGGGCAAAACAAGGCCGTTTCTCGGCAATGAGAAGGCAGGGTCATTACACAAGAGGAGGTGCGAAATAAATGCTGAGTAGGATTAGGGATAAGGAACTCGCGCATATTGCTCCTCGGTTATCCTCCTCCTGATGGGAAAAAGGAAGCAGTTTTGATCTTATGAGGGCCAGAGCACAAATAGCTAAGAACTGGATTCATCAAGCACTCTCTTGCAGATTATTATCACAGCTTGTAAAATGATGATATGACTGCAGTCATAGGTTTAAAATGCACTCGTGTGATGTTTGCATGATCTTCGGTTGTCCTTCATAACACGTGCCCAAAAACTCAAATAAAAATTGTCTCAGCATGAGAAGATTAGTGTTCCATTGCCAAGCGTAAGAACTTTTTGGCAGTACATTTGTTTTACATATTATGCTGACTTAACTAGCATTGAATTCGAGATAAGCGTTCTGATAGCCTGCAATATGGTTTTTTCCTCACTCATAAAATTGAGGAAAAAAATGCCAGATCCTACATACAGTGGTAATCAATAACCTGCCAGTTTTTCGCGACGCATTCTAGCATGCGCCGTATTCTAGCAGCCCACTCTAAAAGCCACGAAACCTTGCCGCTTTTTTTCTGGTAATCTCTTGGTTCTAAATGATAAGATAGTCCTAGATAATATGAAGGCTTGGAAGACAGATATCGATAAAAAAAGTGAGAGGAAATTGTGGTGCATATACCGCAGTCGAACCCTTCAGAATTTTCAAACGTGTAGATGGGAGGGAGTGCCCTGCAATTGTAATTCAAAACGCTCTCCGAACATCGCACACAATGAGGATCACCCTGTTGTTGCCTGCCAGCGCATCATGCAAAATATCGGGCACACAGTGTTGCCTCCTCTTGTGGCGTCCTCCTCCTACAGCTCATTTTTCGTTTCATGTGCTTATTTATTTTATTCTTTGAATGCCACCAAATCCTCTCCTTTATACCCTTTTTCACCGCACCTCTCTAATTTCGTGGATTTCGTATTTTACCACTAAAGTGCATCCAAAGCCCTCACATCCTATTTCCTCTACTCTCTTCATCAAATCTCTTCGATCTACCGCTGGAACAGGCAATTTTGAGCTTGATGTGCATATTTTTGGCGTCGAAACACTGGCTTTTACCTTTTGCGTCCTTCGATTATTTTTTTTCCTGCAGTTCCAATGTGAATTGTATTAACGAGGGCTGGAACTCGCTGTGTGAATAAATCCGAGGCTCTTCTGAATAGTCTTTTTCTTCGCTCGCACATGCCCGATGCTTTTATCTAAATTTAAATAAATTACGGAGCACTTCGTTTTTCCGGAAGCTCTAAAGCTTGCTCGACAATTGCGGAAAAAAGTGTTAATACCGACTTCAATTTTGTAGTTTCAGTGTTTTTTTCTTTTAGCATATCATTAATACTGCAAGGATGGTGCTTATGACTAGGTCAAGCTGTTGTTTTTTTTCATGAAAAAAAATAGACCTGCCTCGCATTTTGCAAACATCATTAGTAGATCCCCTTCTTTGGTCAAAGTATTGTAATTTAATTCCAGAAGCACCTACTCGCCGAAGAATAAAATTTCTCGTGCCTGGTTTGCTGCCACAACTTCCCTCTATTTATGTTTCACATTTCCCTCTCCTCGTGAACTTCACCGAAGTGTGCAGATGCTGCATACTTCTTAAGCTTGCTCTTTCTCTGTGCGAAAAAAAATTAAGCAATAACTGTTTTGCAATAACTGTTAAGCAGTAACGGTTTGTAGAAATAATATATATTATAAGATGGCTATATTTCCAGAGCTTTTTGTGTTTTTGCAATAGCACTTGAAACAACACAAATATTCAATGTTCTCAGTATGGCAGGTGCTACTCGAAAAGACAAGTCTTTTTTTTTTTCATTTCTTGATAGACAAGCAGTGCAAGAGAATGCCGAATTGTACGTTATGGACACAGTCTGTCGTGTCAAGACAAAAATAATAAAGGAAAATAGAGGAGGTGCCGAAAAAAATATGACTGCTTTACGATATAAAAGATGACAATCCTAATTATTATTTTAATTAGTTTTAAAATACTGCCGTGCCTCACAGGTTTTAAACGCATGCGAAATTCAGAGGGAGTATTCGTGTTAACTTCGACTCGTTCTGCACGAATACCTAATGCACATATTACGAAATATTGTTTCAAGCTCCAGAAGTATACCTCCACAAACTTGAATCAGTGGAGATTAGGAGTAGTCATGAACGCTTAAAATGCGGCTTTAACAATCCGCCGTCTGTCAGTTCGTTAGCGTATACGTCTATCACAGGAGTTTTTTCATGCTGCAGCTGTGGCATGGTTTCAGGTTAGCATTAGTGGATACTGACAATCGCAAATGCTATCGTGAGCGTCCATTGTACATAAATATTGGGCATCGCAGTAGTGGTGCACAAAATATATCCACGCAATTGCGCTCACCGAGGATTGACGCACTGCGAAGAATATGGAATGGAAACGATGAGGTAGCATGGTATTTTTTCTCTGAGACTTTCGTGCGTCTCTTCTCGTGGCAGATATTGCGAGGCACAAGCTGCCACACTTTTATCTTACTAGAGCTCAGGAAAACGACCATGCGTCTTATGCACTCCCTTCTCTGTAAATTTTTATGTGTTAAAAATACGAGAGCTTCTCGTTGCTTCCAGTTTTTGGTTCTGCAGTGCTGCCCTGCAAAGTTAGATTGTTTCCTGTTGCTCGCACGAAAAAAAAAGAGACAACAGACAAACAGTTCCCTTTCATTTTGTCTGTTTCGAAATCTGAGATTTTCGACCTATTTGCCACACTCCTTGTTTTTTTTTTATGTTACCTGTATTGTTAGGTTTTTAAGGCAGGTAAACATTCGTTTCATTCTCATTTGAGTGACAAAGCATTCAGTCAACCCGTGTCTGTGTTTGACAAAGATAAAATTTGCGCAGCCACAGACAAAGACATTTGAAGAAGTATTCTCCCTACATATGAATATTTCTACGCTTAAACTGAAATGAGGTGAATCAGTTCGCATGTGCCTCGAAAGTTGACGGGGAAGCAACGTAGTTGACGAAACGCCATAATGATAATAATAATAATAATAATAATAATAATAATAATACACGATCAGAAAGCAATTCCTACATTATAACTAACAATATTATGTATATTATACATAGCAAGCGCGGTAAACTTTAGGCATGTAGTTAGCAACGTGTGTAAATATAAAAGAAGGACTCGGAATAAACTTGCAGAGCAAGACTACTCCTGGAAACCTTTTCGCTGCGAAATTTCTCCGAAACCTACTTTGAACGTGCGATTTCAGGACTTGTTCCGGCTGTTTCTTTTTTGTTTTTTTTTGCCTTTGTGGGAATACTTCTCTCTTATTTTCTCGCGTACCACCCGCGCACAACCTTCACTGCTTTTTATATCTTTAGTATTATTCTTTCCCCGCCTCCTCGCTTCAACGTATCCTGCCACTCTGGATGGCGAATTCTAGACCATCTGGCCGACTATGCAAATTAAGTAGCCGGCGTTATAGCTACAATGCCAGACCCACCAGCCAGAGCTCTTCAGCGTGCTCTTAAGAACTCGGGCCCACACTCCTCTCAGCTTATACGTGCCCGCAAACGAACTGTAGCGCAAGCTCACCTCCCTTCCTCCTCCTCTCCCTGTCGGAGCACTCACAGCAGATTTTCGCTTCTATTATGAATCTCGCATATTCTGTGGCAATGCACAAGTGGAATGCGTCGAGGTGTGCGGAGAAAGCATTCTTCTTCCGCCCCAGCGGCTCCTGCCCGTCGCGCCGCGAAATTTTTCTGCGCATAGCCAGTGCGGCAGCTGCGCCACGTCGGGAGTTTCTCCCGCCCCACACAAAAAAAAAATCAAGTATATTGAAGACTGTTTTCATTTCTAGTGCATCTTCATGGTGAGATAGAGAAGTAAACAGTTCATAACCACCTTACTAACATTCCTTCAAAGGTCGGTGGTTCAGTCTTGCTTGTGGGGATGAACGAGGATTTAACCACAGACGGGGAAAGTTCCGCAGCTGCTCGATCATTTATTCATGTCACACACGGAAAGAATGAGGTATTCTGCACTAAGCCTTTCTAGTAGTCACCGTGTAGTTCATTTCATTTGTCTTTCTTTTTTTTTCAGCAGCCAACTTTTCGCAACCTTAAAATATTTATACGTAAATTGTACGCACTTCGTCTTTCCATATACCGATCATCGACTTCATTTAAAAACATGGTTGCAGCTAACAGTAGTACCATGCACCATGTAGCGACGCGAGAGAAGAAGAGACGTGAGATGACGTCGAAGGCGGCCGATGGGGCCGTGCCGATCTCGCCACTTTATTCCAGGCCTGAAGCGAAGCCACGTCGGCTACCAGCGTCCGCCAAGCCAGGCGTGTCAGCTCGTTCTCCTTCTCGCGCAGCTCGAGCTAGCATCAGCTGCGCGAGAGGCACGGCGCGGTGATCAAGAAAATGATGGTGATGATGGTGGCACTACAGGGCTCCCCCCCCTAGTGCTTTGCGCGATTCGAAGGCATATGAAAAAAAAGAAAAAATAGTGACAAAAGCTATATACATGAACGACAATCCATAAACTGTTCATTTGGAAAGTCTAGGTTGTCAACGTTGATGGGCCATCGGTAAGCAGCGGGTCTCTGGTGGGCGACTCTGGGAGAAGCGCAAGGGACGAAGGAGGAAGTGCCGGGTCGCTGTGGTAGCCGACAAGCGGGTCTCACGCTGACCTGGCCGGACAGGCCGAGAGTGGACCGTGTGTCGCGAGGTCCTGCTGACAACGTCGGCAGAGGGCCGGCAGTGCGGGCCCTGACGTTGGGGTCGACGCAACACAGACCTCAAAGTCGAGCGGCGTCTGACGTGCCGGCATAGACAGACGTGCCGACGCCCGCAGGAACGTGTCCCAACAATACCACCAAGTGCGCGGTGGGCAGTCGGGCACACGACCAGTGGTGGGACACCGCGTCGGACAGGCCGAGTAGGCGCCTGCGCCTTCTTCAGGGCCGTGACCGCAACTCGTGGCCGCGCAGCAGGGCAGCCCAAAAGTTGTCGCAATGTGTGACACCAAGCACGCCGTCGTCGCCGACGTAGGGCAACGGGTGGCAGACACGCATGAGGCATGAGCGCCGTCGCGGTTGTGACACACGAGCTGGCATTGTGGACACACGTCTGGCCGTTGCCGTCCGGAGGCAAAGGCTCCGGGGAATGGCGGTGGTGGAACCCAGCCAGCGTGGGCTCGCCCGGAGCACTGGACGGGATACCTGTGCCCATCGGCCGTGCCGATCTCGCCACTTTATTTCAGGCCTGAAGCGAAGCCACGTCGGCTACCAGCGTCCGCCACGCCAGGCGTGTCAGCTCGTTCTAATTCTCGCGCAGCTCGAGCTAGCATCAGCTGCGCGAGAGGCGCGGCGCGGTGATCAAGAAAATGATGGTGATGATGATGGCACTACAACCATAAATAGACTATCGCGCTGTCATATGCTAATTTTGCACAAATATATAGGCGTATCACAGCTGGACTTTCGAACAGCCATTGATAGTTGCGTTCCACAACTGAAATCGGTGTTCAAGATGTACAACTACAACGGTCCGTACGTCCTAGCCCTTGTCAATTGAGTCATACTAATGACAAAGATCAAATAAAGCATATTAGTTTTAATAAAAGCTCCAGGTCACTATTGGGTGGAGAAGTGAGTTAAACAGTTCACAACCCACGTGCGCTTCAGGCTATTTTTGATCGCAGCTTTTTTTTCTGTTCATACGACATTCTGACCTCTAGAACAGATACCGCGAGGATAGACAGCATAGGAAACATTTAAACGTGGCAAAGAAACGAAAGTGTTAAAGCGCACCGTCGCGCCGACTATGCGTATGCATGAGCACGGCTACGTTGAATGGTACCAATATTATTGTTAGAGAGCAGAATGTTCAACTCGCATAGATGGCATAAGAGTTGCTATGACGCTTCCTACGCGGAAGTTCATTTCTACCAGCGTTCATTTTATCTTAGCACGAAATCCGACACCCAGATTCAAGGATGTGGTGCCCAGAACAAGCGTTCATTGAAGTCTAAGCAGGTCCACTCTCATAGCAGAGAGGCCTCACCTATACAGTTCTTTATGAGTACATGTCACTTTTAAATATAGTATATATGCAGACAGCCAGCTGCTACACAAACGCGAAGAGACTTAGTCGTTTTCCTTCTTCTCATTGCCTCTATCTAGTCTCAACCTTACGCCATTCTCGACTTGCTCGGTCACGCTCCGCTGTCGATTCGCATTTGAATGGAGACGTGCGAGCATTTAAAATGTAGAGTTTGACGTGCGCTGTAACTTTTCTAGCAGTAAGCAGTGCCAATTCCATGCCGATTTATGCAAGTTTCCTTTGCGCCACCTCGCTAGGCAGTCGCGCGCCACGCCAAGATCAAGAGATCACACACACATACCATCAAGATATTTGTGTTATAGGTACAAAAGGTCGAGAAAGTGTAAGTTGCAATATAGAGAATTGAGAATGAATGTATTAAGAGTTCTGGATGCCTTGAATTCCAAGATACTCTTAAAATAGCGTGTAGTCTGCTTCGACGCTCGATCACCCCTGCCATCGAGTTCATGAATTTAGGAAACTTATGAGCCTTTCAAACCTTGTACATCGCAGGCACGCTTACAAAAAAAACAAATAAGCGACTAAATATTTGTGCACAGTGTGCAGAATACTTATCTAGACTGTAGAATGTAAGCACTTACCTCGACTTTAACAATACTATACCGCATGTCAACATGGAATTCACCACAATGCTGGAGAGAACGCATATGGTGTTTTCATTGTAGAGATCCATGATTACGCATTAAAAAAGTCGAAGTCGACCGCAGAACTATAAAACGTTCTTCTTCCTTCAATGATCATATTGTCACGTTACAACGCAACTGTAAGCTGCAGATAATGGCACACAAGGACGTCAGACTGATTCGAACAACGGCAGTATGTTATTTTTTCTCTGCACGCACATCTTTGTCCTCTTCTGAACAGCGGCACATACAAGCATGTCAGCATCTGTGTAAATAATACTTGTAGAACTTGTACTAGTGGCATTACCCCCCTTCCCAAAGGACATCGTCCCGATGCCATTACATAATTGCCAGATGAAAAGACGTACAATAAGCAGTACACAAGGGGGTGTTCACAATCACTGTAAGTCTACTCAAGGGAGTGTGACGAATAGTCAGCGTTGGTAAAATGGTTTCATCCTCGAAACATGGACGACGTGTCGCTGTGGTGAACGGCGGGATTGACGAGCCATGTCCTCGTCAAGAACCTCGTAGTTCACTTCGCTGAGACGACGGAGAACTCTATAGGGACCAAAATAGCGGCGTAAAAACTTTTCCGACCGGCCCCGTTGTCGAATAGGAGTCCACAACCATACTCGTTCTCCGGGTTGGTAAGAGACATCGCGACGACGAGCGTTGTACCGCAGTGAGTCGATGCATTGTTGCTTATGGATTCGTTCGACTGCAAGCTTACGAGCCACGTCTGCCAGTTTGATAAATTCGTTCGTCTTGAAACTAATCTGGTGTCTGTCTGGTAGAAGCATGGCATCCAGCATTGTAGTGACCTCCCTGCCGTGAAGCAACCGGAATGGTGGGAATCCGGTTGTTTCTTGCACAGTGGTGTTGTAAGCGAACGTGACGTAAGGGAGGATGTCATCCCAGTTTTTGTGGTCTTGGTCAACGTACATGGATAGCATGTCTGCGATCGTCTTGTTTAGTCGCTCTGTAAGGCCGTTGCTTTGTGGGTGGTATGCAGTAGTTTTTCGATGTACTGTGCCGCTAAGCTGCATGATGTCTTGTATCATCCGGGCGGTAAAAGCTGTGCCACGATCAGTTATGACAACTGCTAATGCTCCATGTCGGAGGACGATGTTTTTCATATAAAAGTGGGCAGTCTCAATGGCGGTGCCGCGTTGTAATGCCTTCGTTTCGCAGTAGCGCGTCATGTATTCAGTAGCGACTACAATCCAGCGGTTGCCGTCACGAGACTTGGGAAAAGGTCCGAGTAAATCCATGCTAATTTGTTGGAACGGTTGTGTCGGAGGAGGGACGGACTTCAAAAAGCCGGCTGGGCGCTGATGTGGTGCTTTACGGCGCTGGCACTCGTGACACGTCTTCACGTAATGCTTCACGTCTCGACTGAGCTTAGGCCAGTAGTAGTGTTGGCGAATCCGGGCCAAGGTACGTGTGAATCCCAAGTGGCCTGAGGAAGGCTCATCGTGACAGGCGGACAAGACATCAGCTCGTAACGCTGGCGGGACAACGAGCAGGTACTCAGTCGCGTGAGGGTCGAAGTTTCTTTTATAGAGGATATTTCTGCGGACACAGAACGATGATGACGAGCGGGCGAATGCTGGTGGTGGATGCGGCGTACGGCCTTCGAGAAATTCGATGAATTGTCGAAGCTCGGAATCGTTCTTCTGCTGTTCGGCCAAGTCGGATACACTAACGGCGCAAAGAAAACGGCCGACGAGGTCGTGATCACCTGACGCTATCTTAAGAGCAGCTCGGGAAAGGCTGTCCGCTTCAGTATGCTTCCGGCCAGACTTGTACATGACTGTCAAATCGAACTCCTGAAGGCGTAAGCTCCACCTGGCCAGACGTCCGGAAGGGTCTTTAAGGTTCGCCAACCAGCAGAGCGCATGATGATCGGTAACAACTCTGAACGGGCGACCATACAGGTACGGTCTGAATTTAGCTATTGCCCAGACAACAGCTAGGCACTCCTTTTCAGTTGTTGTGTAATTCGCCTCCGCAGATGATAAAATCCGACTCGCGTAAGCAATAGGGCGTTCGACGCCGCCTCGCCACTGGACGAGGACTGCACCAAGGCCGATGTTACTGGCGTCTGTGTGTAGTTCAGTGTCGGCATATTCGTCGTAGTGTCCGAGTAAGGGCTCAGACTGGAGACGCTGCTGGAGCTCGGAGAAGGCGCGTGTTTGCTCAAGGCCCCACACGAAGGGAGCGTTGTCTTTTGTCAGACGAGTGACGGGTTCGGCAATGTTTGCGAAATTTTGCACAAAGCGTCTGTAGTATGCGCAGAGGCCTAAAAATCGACGCACATCACGTTTGTCGGTAGGTGGTGGAAAGTCTGCAACAGCCAATGTTTTGTCTGGGTCAGGCCGAATACCATCAGGGCTAACAAAGTGACCGAGGAACTTTAATTTGTTGTAACGAAAATGACATTTTTCTGGTTTCAGTGATAGGCCTGCCGTGCGAATTGCAGCAAACACAGATCTAAGTCGCTGCAAATGCTGCTCAGACGTTTGGGAGAAGACAACGACGTCGTCTAACTAAACAAGGCATGCTTCCCACTTCAGACTGGAGAGCACTGTATCCATCATCCTCTGGAATGTCGCAGGGGCAGAACACAGACCGAAGGGCAGCACCTTGAATTCGTACAGACCATCAGGCGTTACGAATGCTGTTTTCTCTCGGTCGCGTTCATCAACTTCGATCTGGCAGTAGCCACTGCGTAAATCCATAGAGGAGAAGTATCGGGCGCGTCGGAGGCGGTCTAGTGAGTCGTCGATGCGCGGAAGCGGATAAACGTCTTTTTTTGTCACTTTGTTGAGTTGGCGGTAATCGACGCAAAATCGGAGAGTGCCGTCCTTCTTTTTTACTAGTACGACGGGGGACGAGCATGGACTGTTCGAGGGTTGGATTACGCCATCTTCGAGCATCTGCTTCACTTAAGAACGTATAGCCTCTTGTTCCTTTTGTGATACTCGGTAGGCGTGCTGACGTATGGGTCGCTCAGCATGGTCAGTGACAATGCGGTGCTTTACGGTTGGCGTTTGTTTTATCTTGGAAGTAGACGCGAAACAGTCGCTAAACATGTGGAGGATACAGCGGATTTGCTCTTTCTGCGCACATGACAGGTTCGGATTGACATCGACTGCATCGGCTACCGCGGTGTCACTTTCAACGGTTGCAGAAATCGGGGCTATCGTCGCACACGCTTCATCGTCAATGGATTCGAAATGAGCGATAGTTGTTCGTTTGGCTAAATGTTGGTATGCTCCACTAAAATTGGTTACCAACAACACAGTCATCCCACGTTTAAATTGAATTATTCCGCGGGCAACGCAGATTTGCTGAGACAAGAGCACCGAAAAGTTGGCTTCAGCGATACCACTACTGTCATGGTCTACGTCGCCCTGTACTGTAACGAGCATACTGGTGCGTGGCGGAAGTGTGACGGTGTCGTCGACAATGCGAAGCGCAGTCTTCTGCGGATTGTTATCTCTAGGCTTCGGGCCATAGTCGTCAGCAAACGTTACGAGGCAGTCTCGAAGATTTATAACAGCGCCGTGCTCACGAAGGAAATCCATGCCAAGGATAACTTTCCGGGAGCATTCGGGAAGCACAATTAAAGAAGCAATGAACGTCGACTCACAGATTTGCAGCCTTGCGGTGCATCTCCCGATTGGTGTCAAGAGATGACCACCGGCTGTCCGAAGGTGTGGTCCATGCCCCAAGGAGTCGTGATTTTCCCGAGTTCAGCCGCAAGTTCAGCGCTGATAACTAAGTAGTCGGAGCTGGTGTCGACCAGTCACTGAATGGTTGTCGACACGAACGGCAATGTCAGCAGAAACGGGTTCGTCAGCGATGTGAAGTGTCGGCTGAAAGGAATCGTCGAAGGTAGGAGGAGTCTGTTTTGATGATAGCTTAACAGCGGTCCCAACCCCGGAGGCCGCTGGTTCTAGTTTCCCCGGCGTGGACTTGGGGACCTAGCGGATCGTCTTGCAACAACATCGGCGAAAGTGTAGTATTGATTCGCGGACGTAGAGCGTCGAGGAGACGGAGAGCGTGATTGGCGTCGCTGAAGATTCGGAGACGGTAGACTTGCCAAGTACTCTGCGATGGCGCGGGGTCGTTCGCCGTCCCTGGGCCGACGAGCGTCTGGCCGAAATCCAGGTAGGCCCATCTGTCTGTACGAGCACTCCCGGTACAAGTGACCTGGCTCACCACAGTGGTAGCATAGTGGCCGATGGTCGGACGCGCGCCACACGCTCGATTTCCGCAAATTAGGTCGCGGATTCTCATAGTGTGGTGGGCCCGAGAAGTAGTGCGGCATCTGCAGGCAAGTCGGTCGTTGGTTTTCATAGCGTGGCCCGCCCGAGAAGTGCTGTGGTGTCTGCAGGCTAGTCGGTCGGGGGAAATAGGTGGCTGCTGGTGCAGGAGTACGTACAGCTTCCGCATACGTTAGCAGAGGAGCTTCGGTTGGAGGTGGCGCTAATGGTCGTACCAGCTGCCGCACCTCTTCACGGACAACGTCTGTCAGAGCAGCCACTTGAGGCTGTGAAGGCACTGCGTGAAGCTTTTGCAGCTCGTCGCGTACAATGCTACGGACTAGCTCAGCAATGTCTCTCACGCTCGTGGCATCGGGGGTTACCAAGGGTGCTGACAGACATGCAAGGTTGTCGGACCGTTCATACTGCGAAGACCGCTGTCTTAGCATTCGTTCCATGGTCGTAGCTTCACGGAGGAATTCTGCCACGGTAGCTGGTGGGTTTCGCACAAGTCCTGCAAACAGCTGCTCCTTGACACCCCGCATCAGAATGCGTACCTTTTTGTCTTCCGTCATTGCAAAATCTGCTCGACGGAACAGACGAGACATTTTCTCAACGAACATGGCCACGCTTTCATTGGGTCTTTGATTGCGAGAATGGAGGAGACGTTCGGCTGGTTCTTTCCGGTCGGCGCTACCATACGTGTTCCGCAGCTGAGTGCAAAACACCGGCCAGGTTGTCAGGGCGGCCTCGTGATTCTCGAACCAAATACGCGCCGAATCCTCCAGGTAAAAATAGACATACCACAGTTTCCGGTGCTCGTCCCACTCGTTGGCGACGGTGACTCGATCGTATTGGTCCAGCCAGTCTTCAACGTCTTCGTAGGGCTCCCCATGGAAGGGCTTTGGCGTTCGAGAGATTGGTAGCCATGGTGCTGGCGGAGTCGCGGTCGGTTCAGTCTGGCTTGCAGTTCTCGCATATACCATGGTTCTGGAGCGTTCCGGAAGAGGGCTGAATTGTGGTGGTAGGCCTAGTTGCCGCCGACTGCGTCGAAGGTTGGCTGTTTCTACTAAGGCGTCAATGTTGGGACCAAGATCTTCCTCGTGGGAACAGTGCATAGACTATTACCCAGCGCCTCCACCAGTGTCACGTTACAACGTAACTGTAAGCTGCAGATAATGGCACACAAGGACGTCAGACTGATTCGAACAACGGCAGTATGTTGTTTTTTCTCTGCACGCACATCTTTGTCCTCTTCTGAACAGCGGCACATACAAGCATGCCAGCATCTGTGTAAATAATACTTGTAGAACTTGTACTAGTGGCAATATTTTACGTAATCGTATATTTCCAAGAACTAGCACATGATCACGTTAACTTGAATCACCATTGGAACCTGAGGAGTGGCACTTCTGTATTCATGTCACGAGTGGGTAAAGAAAGGAGCCACTTTTTTGTGCTGGTCTCAGGGGAAGTTTTGAAATTGAGGAGCGATGCGTGAAAGAAAACACGCTCGAGCTCCTCCAAGATATGCGCATCACCAGTGGTAAATGGTGCATATAAGTAGATCACCGTTGTTAGGCTGGTGTATGCGGGGCGCATTGTTGAGTATTCTAACGCAGCCCGCTGCAATACTGGCGTTACTGGTTCCAACCCCCGGTCAGGTACTTGAATTTTTTTGTTTTGATTCATTTTTTTTCTGACTTTTTCTATATATACACTCTAAAAACTAGGAGAGTGCTGGTCGTTCTCTTTGGGAGAGTACTTTCTTGTCCAATATTTCACTCTGTTTTTCAGAGTGAAACACCTCCTTTTGAGGCAGAGTGAAGTGATTCCCTCATACCCGGTCAAAGCACTCCGCCTCAACAGAGTAACATAGCGCTGCCCGAAGCAGAGTAGCGTGGCCCTACCGAAGAGAGCAGCAGTACACCTCACGAAAAAAATATATATAGCAGAACTTGGACCGGAATAGATATTTTTATTTGTTTTTGACGGTTTTCCTCATGCGCAGATCATAAGAATGGCTAACTACGAGCACTACTACGGAAAAAATAACCTGAAGAAAAAAACTAACATGACCGTGCAGGGCTTGAATCATCGGCTTTTAGATGCACTGCGGATTGCCCGACACGCTAATCACTACACCACACGAAAAAACGAGTAATTTTGATAGCATGTCTGCACTTTCATGTTTAGACGCGTAGATTTGAGTGTCTCCACGTTTATAGGAACCAGAAGGACTGTAGCTAACGTGCTTACTGTGTTTTTTTGTGTGTGTGTGTGCTTTGTGAGATGAGACCGTCTATCCGACACATTTTTTACAGTAAAAATAGGGGGGAAGATCAGCGTAACCAATTTTGTCAACGTCATTTGCACTGACTCTCCAAGTGGTTAGTCATTTCTGCCTACGAAATTGCACATGTGAAGTGTACACTAAACAATTTAGTTTTTATTTTCATCCCCTTCGACATATTTTTGGTCATTCTCAGTGTTCACCTTCTACGACTAAAGCCTCCATACTTCACAGTAGCCGAACCGTACGTTAGGTTTAGGGCACCATCGCCTTGTGTGATGATCGTAGCAAAAAACATGACTTTCAATATAAGGAGATTGTCATAGCCGTTTGCGTTGAGTTCAGATTGTTCCCGATTGAATGATATATTATTAGCTTACTTCACTACACAGATCCAAGACTGAAAACGTGAATATTAGGAATAAGTGCCTTCCAGTGCGCTGAAATTCACTGGGGTGCGCTGGAAACACTGTTGTTTTTGTTCATAATCTCTAACGTCTCAGCGAACAAATGCAGTACGTTTTTGCATATATGTGTGGTTAGGGTAGTGCTAATCACTCGCGCTGTGCCAGCACATCTAAATGTAATCAAATGAATGAGTATAACCGCATTTGACTCTCTCATTCCTGAAGAGTATATGGGCATTTCACTCTTTCAAAGAGTGGAAGAGTAGAAAGCTGCAGTGTTTCAGTCTCTCGTTTCATACAGAGTGAAACTGAATTTCACTCTATCTGTTGCTTTGCGAGAGAAGAACATTCTGAAGAGTAACTTGGCATTATTACTTTTGCGATACCCTCCGCAGTTTTAGAGTCTACGTAAATGTACATGACGACAGTAACATACATATATATGTACATATGTGACGGCTATGGTAACGGCGAAAATCTACAGAGTGTTCAATAATTGTTAACTCAATGACAAAAAAGCTACAGAGAAGGCTTCAAGCGCAAAGAAAAAAATAATTGTTGTGTCTTATTTGAAAGAAGTAATATCAAAGCATACCCCGACTCAACCACCCTTATTTTTTTGAATTGTGAACAACAGCCAACGAGGCACGCTAGTGTTCTGCAAGCCTACTTTATTTATTTGAACACTACCAGCACTGGTTGGTACCGACAAATGTTGACTCGCCTTGGCTGAGCGACGACCAATTTTCAATAGCGTAGGTTAGTTAATATTGCCTAAATGGTGACTAATGTTGCTTAGTGCTGGACTAAATGCACCTAATTCATTGCAAAAACTAGCTTGTATTGCCTTCATGATGTCTCATGGTGGCTAGTATTGGCTCAGTTGGGGTAAGCATTCACAAGTTAGTACCCAACGTATGCTAAATTTGTTTATGTGATGTTGTAACAGGAACACATCTTTTAACCTTTCTCGATGTAATGTTGCTCATACATATGCATGTACACCCTGGAGCAAACATTGAGGGACCCTTAAGCTTCGCCTTTTAAAGTTGAACGTGATAGTGAAATTCGGCCCCTAGTGCGCCTTTCAACCACTCAGTGCATACTCATTATAATGGTTTGTTACGTACACACACATGCACGCACACACACACACAGGCACAGTAGATCGTACCAGAGTGCGCGCACGAATGGTACATACAGGTTTTCGATCTAAAGCAAGAGTCACATGGCCTCAAAGATACACGCTGCTCGCTCGCCATTTCGGAGGCCATAAAGAGTCTAACAATTCTTCACAGATAGCAGCACATCATCTAGCGTTTTCTGTTTGCTTGATCTACGCTTCTGAAAAGGCGTCATATGTTTTCCGCTAGATGGACATAGTTGTGCATTTTTAGAGCCGTCTGAAAACTCCTGTTTGTTTTTGGCGGTGATGGCTGCATTATCCCGGCCTTTTTTGACCTAGTTTCAGGCTTACGAAATGCACCTGCAAATCGCCGAATGGGCTTGTTTCCGTCGGGACACCTGTTGAACAAAACGCGTTATAAGGGCCCTGAAACACTTTTTTTAAGTAACCATGAAATGAATTCAATAGAAGAACTTATTGCCTCACGAATTCAATGCCGCAAAATATTTAAGAATCCATCCAGTTTTAGTGGAGTAACAAAGGTTCGCCACATGCTGCAATTGCACTATCTCTTCTCTCGTCCCGACGAAATCGCTGGAAGCTAAGCAGGGAGGGGTGGCAAGGGCAAAGAAACTACCGCGCCTCTTGACCTTGAGCACCATATTTTTTCTTCGAATGGGTGGTTTTTTCGGTGTGATTGCGTGCGCACGCGTGGACAAGTATCGGCCTCCCACGATGATCTCTGTAACTTGTTTTTTGCTCACAGAGGCACAGACTATTTTTTTTTGCTCACAACCAACAGGGCGGACGCCGACGGCGGGATTTCTGTGACACGAGCTGTCTAACGCTATTGCGTTAAACGTAAAATTACACTGACCACAGGAGCACAGGCTGAAACCAGCGTGTGACCTGTCCAGTGTCAAGCTGCTTGCTGTCGAAAGAAGCCCTGCTCTGACAAAATTCACCAACAAAATGATAATAGAACTACGCAGTTAACAACTAGGTGGAGCAAACAGCAAAAATATAAGGTTCGTAATAGTGCAGCGAGGGTCAAAAGTTCCTAAGCCACTATTCCTTGTATTCCTACGGGAGCATGGCCTGGTAACTTTTGCCCCCCCCCCCCCCTCTACATATCATTCTGCCCAAGGGTGTACGTACAACCTGATTTCATTTCGTTTTGTCTTCTATAGTTCTATTTTTGTACGTGTTAATGCAGGCAGGTACTAAAGTGGGCATCTTGTTGAACTTATTTTATATCGATAGCTCTTAAACGATCGCAAGAGCCGATTTTGGCACCGCAGTTGTTCGCTGCGGCCGGCCCTGGCGTCAATAACCGCTATCGCACGAAATAAACAAAAAGAAATAGTAGATAATATTGAGGATAGATAGAAATTCAAAACCCCGCCCTCCACGCGGTAGCCCAGTTTTATGCCACAGAGCCACACTGGTGCTTGAAATGTCTCTGCAAACAAGCATTATGCAGGCCACATGTCAGGGAAGGAGAGGGTGATTTAGAAGATTAAAACAATAACCAGGTGTCACAAGTTGTAAATAGCAAAATGACTGGGTCGTTTAATGAATCTACCCACAACCAAAGGCTGAGCCATAAATTTTGACCGTCATCAGCCGCCGCATCTACAAAGTGCACAAAATGCATAGCAGGTGTGTAGCGGTTACCTCGCTTCTCCTACACAATAACGAATAATAGCTAAATGGGTGCATGCCTACTTCACAATAATTAGGATAATTATGACATAATGAGTGACATGCAAATGTACCTGTAGTAGTTACTCAAAAAGTGTTTGTAAAGAGCTCTAGAAAGGTCGTTCTTCACGCTTTCGCTGTTACTGCGTTGTGCATCCCGCCCAGGCCTGGAATTTCATGTCAGCAAAATTATTCTACGCCACTGTGAGTAATGTAAGTAGGGCAAGCTTGATTTACTGCAGCGTGAGTCTAAAACATATATTGAGTATTTATTGACGCCACATTTCAACAGTAAACAAAACACACACATAAAAAAGAGGCTTTGTTTTTTTTTGTTGACTTCATCATTCATCTTTTCTTTAATGACTTCATCATTCATCTTTTTTTAAGGTCTTCGTCAATTTTTTAATAACTTCATTGATGCTCGCTTTAAAGAGTGTATAATGTAGTCGAGCTTATTTTCGACTCTGATATTTTTTTTTTCGTAATGACCGAGAAGAGACCATCGGGGATCATTTTTTCTCAATTGAAAACTGAGAACGGAACGACGCTCTTCAAATTTACGCAGTCGGCTCATGCTGCGTTCACTTGACCGATAAAGGGATGGAATGGAGAAAGAAAGAGCTAGTGGTATGAGCAACAGCGTACAAAAGAAAGTAGATAGATACGTAGTGACAAGCATGTGGAAGCATTATTCGTAACATCTCGAAAAAGACGAGTCATCTTAAATGTAGACGTAGTAAGGCTTGAAATGGATAGAGACAGCCTCTCGAAGACACGGCTTCGCTACCAAAATGAGCACTGCTGATTTTTCCTGAGCTTTCCCTCTCGGTAGTGTTGCCTATCACATGTGCACGTCACTGTTCAACCAGCTGATATGTCAGCGGCGAGTGAATGTTCTCGAGGGCCTCTCTCTATTCTGTGCCAATAATAACAATGACATATAATGTATCTGGGCATTGTGCTTCGCTTTTCTGGCACACTGAACTTAGCAGGCCACTGAACGCCTCCGGAACATCAGACACGACCGTTCAAAACAAAAATATGGTTTTCCTTTATAAAGCACGATTTAGACTGGCGGGTGAGTCAGTGTTACCGGAACTAGTTTTGCTTCAGTTTGCACTGGAAGACACGTTAATGCTGCCCACGTAATGAACGACGCGCAGGATCAATAGTGTAAATTCATGAATTATGTTATTATTTACGCAAAGTCCTCATAGCACCTGAAGGATTTTGCGTTTTTATCATGTGAGTTTGATTTTGAGTTTATTCAACCACGTGACAAGTACACAAAAATACAATGTATACGTGGTTTGGTGCGAAGGGAAAAAAGCTGCATTTCACAGCTTGACTGGCCCCTTCACCCAGAAAAAAAATCTAAACTACAAGTTTACAAAAAATTACAAAGATTACAGGCAGCGGAAAGCGACAATACAAAAAAAACACGCATGTGGCCCATGACAGCAAATAATAGAATCACAACTCTCAAATACATAAAAAATATTCATAACAAAGCAATGCATGAAAGAATAAAAACTGAATAACCATTACAGAAATCACCCAACAATCATTTACAACACAATCAGCACATCCGATTTAACATATCAGTTTTAGACAATATACGCAGATTATCAGTTGCTAGTTTCCATTTGTTCATCACACTTGGAAGGCGGTAACGTAGTGTTTCAAATCCATAGTTTGTGCGAGGACAAGGTACGTGCCAAGTCTCCGTACAGCGAGTAACGCGACTGGCAGGATTTGGTTGCAAGGTGGCCAAGGTGCGTAAAAAGATACTTCCTCTGCGTATTTCTGATTTAAAAGCTGACAGAAACTGGTATTCGTAATAACAGGTAATTCTTAAAATTCCATATTTTGCAAATATTGAAGCAGTGTGTGCGTTATAGGATACACCTTCAATGCACCGCAAGGCATTTTTTTTGTAACACGACCTTGTTCTTTAGAATTGCTTTAGAGCCTGTAGACCAGACCAGATGACAATAGTGTAAATGTGAAGAAAAAAGAGCATTGTACACTAATATTTTTTTTTGTTTCACAGGTAGTATGTTCTGGCATCGACGCAACACACCTAGAACTTTACAAAGATTGTGACTAATGTGTTCTGCATGGTAATTCCATGCCATATGTTCGTGAAAATGGACACCGAGAGTTTTAACTGTTTGGCAAAGTTTAATTTCAACGTTATTAAGTATTAGCTTGTGAGACGTTTTAAATGACCTGGCTTTGGCACGGAACAGTACAGCCTTGCTTTTAGAGCAGTTATTGTGTAGAGAATTTGCCACAGTCCAGGCATATATTTTATTTAGTAATTCATTAGCAGAAACAATGAGGTCATCAGCAGTTTTTCCCAGAAAAAAAATATACTAGTGTCATGCGCGTAGATTACATATTCTACAGAGCTGTCAATACGTACAATATCGTTGATAAAAATAATAAATAATAGGGGTCCTAAAATGCTACCTTGAGGTACGCCATTCTTAACGTTCATGGATGATGATAGCTCCCGATTGATTGATACACATTGTTTCCTACTAGATAAGTAGCTTCTTATTAAAGGCCCCGCCGCGGTGGTCTGGTGGCTAAGGTACTCGGCTGCCGACCCGCAGGTCGCGGGGTCGATTCCCGGCTGCGGCGGCTGCATTTCCGATGGAGGCGGAAATGTTGTAGGCCCGTGTACTCAGATTTGGGTGCACGTTAAAGAACCCCAGGTGGTCAAAATTTCCGGAGCCCTCCACTACGGCGTCTCTCATAATCAAATGGTGGTTTTGGGACGTTAAACCCCACAAATCAATCAATCAAATCAGCTTCTTATTAAAGCTAAAACGGTACCGCGAACTCCATAACAGTGAAGTTTTCCTAGCAGAATATCATGGTTTATTCTATCGAAAGCTTTGGAGAAATCTAAAAATATTCCTAGGGTAAGTTTTTTTGCTTCTATATTTCTTAGAACCAATTCCTTTTGGTATAGTAAGGCACTTTCGGTTGAGAGGCCTGACTGAAAACCGAACTGCGACGGCATAATAATGTTGTGTTTATTAAAGAAATTTCATAACCGAATGAAAATAAGTTTTTCACACCCCTTAGAGAAAACTGGTAAAATCGAAATTGGTCTGTAGTTTCCTAAATTGCTTTTGTCCCCACCCTTATATATAACCGTTACTTTAGCGTTTTTTATTCTCTGAGGAAACAGGCCAGTGGTGAACACGAGATTATAAATATGTGCTAAGCAGGCGCATATAAGATCTAAAATGTATATTATAGGTTCTAATTTTAAGCCATCTATGTCCTCGCTTTTACTCAATTTGAAATGCTGAAAAGCGCTGATGACCTCTTGCGCGTCTGTAGAATTTGCAAACACAGAATTATTTAAAGCAGGAGGCAGATAACCTGATGAATTACAATTATGACTACTGTCAACTAGTGAGGTAAAGTGCTCGTTAAATTTGTTTGCTAGTACTGCGCCCTTGTATATTTTATTTTCGATCACCAGCTCACTAATATCATTAGACACTTGTTTGGTAGATATAATAGCATTAAGTTTGTTCCATAATTGCTTAGAATCAGTGACACCGTCAAACATCTTGAAGTGATAATCGCGTTTAGCTTGTTTTTGTGACTATGACTACATCCGGAAATATAATGACTACATCCAGAAATTGATTTGTCCAATCGATATTAATATGACCCGGTAACAAATTCTCATCGGATGATGTTCAAGCGCCAGCCTTCCATTCATAATAGATGGAATAATTTAACGTCGGTACGCTTACGTGACCTGAAACAACATCTTAAAATAAAGAAAAGCAACAAATGTAGAAGTAAACGCAATTCGTGCAGCGTAGAAAGAACACACCAACGATTGCACCCCTTCCCCGCCCAGTTCAGCGATTTGTTCGCAATCAGACAAAGTTGCAACCGAGTCATTATAAGCGGCAACATTATCGCACGCTCATCAGTGGAACGAGCACTTTCCGCGACAAAGGTGCTTGTCACGAGCCACGGACTGTGGCCTTAGCTGCTGATCCCATTTGAACATTTCTTGTTGTTTTGGCGTCGTTGTTGTTGTCGTTGCTGCATTCTTTCCCAGTGTCACATTTGCTTACGCGTTCCCAACTCACCAGAATGGGAACTTCTTCATCTTAATTCGTGGGAAACATCCAACCACCTAAAAGTGTAGAGTGTTGTTTGGCTGGTCTTAAAAGAACACAAAAAACGAAATAACTGTACGAGTGTCCTGCAGACGGTCACGCTGCTGACCCGAAGGTCACTGGTTCGATTCGAGTGGTGGCTGTCACTTTTCGATGCAGGCGAAATGCTACTGGCAGGGTCGTTCGGCGATGTGTCGAGATATTGCAGGTTATTTGGTGTAGTTGGCAGCGGCGCTTTCGGTGATGAAGCGTTATGATCATCTATCGTTTTGGACTATCTTGTCCGAGTAGTAGCGATGTAGGTCACTATATGACACAAACACAAGGTGACCCGCATTCGAAGGCACGATTTGGGAACTCGTATACCAATCTTTAAAATTTATTGTCAGGAAAGCCAAAACAACTTGTGCTGGTACAGTTTGGCAGAGATCGCTAGATAACAAAAGATAACAGCTATTAAAAGGTTGACTGATATCAGCGAAGGTAGAAAAGTTACCAATGGTGCCCATTGAGAATTCTGCATTTCAATTTAGTGTGTGGTCTCATTGCATATAGATTACTGTTTCTTCCACAAATGTCTTTTTTGAAATGTCAAACGGATAGACCAAAAACTTTTCAATCACATCTCAGTATCTAAAGAAAATTGGACAACACAAACCACCAAGAAAAAATGAGCGAAGGGAAAGAGCATCAATATCACACTGAAGAAATAACATCCTCCTCAAAGGACACACGTTAATATTGCCGCTGGTTCTATGACTATGAAAAACGCGTTTTCAGACTTGGATAACAGTTGACATTTTAATGCTGTTTTAAACATTAGGTGTCTTGAAGTAATCTACAACATATAGCAAATGATCAGAAACAAGAAACCCCCTCCTTTGCTGTACATGCAGAATTATGGCTTTATCTTTTCTGTCGCTGCACTTTCTGCATATGAACAAAGAATTTTATTGTGCCTATCCCATTTTTGCGTCTTAATTAGCGTGGGTAATAAAAGTCGCTGAATCAATCCACATACTGCAGTTGTCGAACGCCAACTTCGCCAGTGGCATCGCATTGTCGCGCTCAAGCCACGTCTTGTCGCCATATGTTCATTTTATGGTGTTCGCGGTCTTCTGCATGTCTCGTCTCTCTTTCGTGTCGATCGGTACGAAGAGCTGCGCAGACAATACTGCTTGACTAATCACGGTCGGTCCGACAGTATTGCATGTAAATATAGAATCGCTGTGTGATAACATCGTTATGAACTTGCTGCTCAGATGTCAGAGTGTATTTTCTCACTTGTGGACGTTGACCATTCTGGAGCTCTGTACACAAAATGTCCTCTGTTCTCAGCACATATCGCTATGGAACGACGGGCATTTCATTACGCTTGAGTAAAGGTCCGTCACTCATAATTAAAGCAGCACCTGTAAAGAAATGACTCAGTGCTGCATTTACAAGTGCTCTATATAAGTCTTAGAAGTGTAGTGGCATTGCCGGTGTTGCGAAGTAACTGGGATGGCATTACGTCTATGTTGAATGGGAGCAACTTTGACTTGTAGTTCAAATGAGTTCTCAGTGACGGCCAGGAATTTTTAGACCCCACTTGCGAAGGCTTTGTTAAATTTCAACCCAAATATCAATCAAGTAATCAGGGCTTCTCAGGCGAATGATTGCGTTTTTAGCTCGAAACATTTTTAGTTTTCTGCACGAGAGTTACAAATGGTGTGTACTGAAAGTGTTATTGTATGCGGCAGCCATTCATTCACAATGATTTTCATATCAAGAGCTCTGTACGCCCTAAATAAACTAAAACAATGTGTTTGAGTTGATTAATTGTATTGTTATGGTAGCATGCTCACAAATAAAGGTACTAGGCATATACAGACTTGTTTAGCCATTTTACGCCTTCAGATGTGGGCATGCTGCAGGCAGTACAAATTTCCGATATAGTTATTATCCGTTTTACTTCGACCAAAACAATCAAGTGACATGCACAATAAAGAAGTTTATGATGGTACACATAGACTTTTTTTTGTAAAATCAGCGTAACAATTATAATACTAAGTAGCAGATAGATAGATAGATATGGGGTAAGGTTTAACGTACAAAAACCACCATATGACTATGAGAGACATTGTAGTAGAGGGCTGCGAAAATTTAAACCACATGTGTGATGACGTTTATTGAACCGGAGAAGTCACAACGATGTCGCATAGAAAAATGGCCGTACGACAAGTCTGGCAAAAGGCGGCCCAGGTTCTCGTGCAATCAGAGCACGGGGTTTTTCCTTCTCTTTGGAAGGCGCATACACGTTAGTGCGTATGCTCCACTACAATACCCCCCGGGTTGAAGAGTAGCCATCCTGGCGACTCAGGGAGTAGGCACAATGAGGGGGTCGTAGTAGGGCTTGAGACGGTCGACGTGTACGGTCTCGCGTCCTCGACGGCGCAAATCTGGCGATTGTGTTAAGGGCTCGATGATGTAATTCACCGGTGAGGTTGCGTCAACGACACGGTATGGACCATGGTACCGGGCCAGAAGTTTAGAAGACAGGCCAGGAACGTGCGGGGGCACCCAAAGCCACACGAGGGAGCCAGTACGAAACGTAGGCGCTATGTGATGAGCGTCATCATGTCGGGTTTTTTGTAGACCTTGAGCCTCACTTGTCATAGACCGAGCCAACTGACGGCAGTCTTCAGCGTATCTGGCGACTTCCGAAAGCGGGGAGCACTCCGATGCATCAGGGCGGTACGGGAGTATGGTGTCGAGTGGTTGGGATGGTTCGCGGCCGTACAACAGAAAGAACGGGGAAAAACCGGTAGTCGCTTGCGTCGCGGTGTTGTAAGCGAAGGTAACAAAAGGCAAGACAGCGTCCCAGTTAGTGTGGTCGGAGGAGGTGTACATCCTCAGCATGTCGCCAAGTGTGCGGTTGAACCGTTCAGTGAGACCATTCGTCTGTGGATGGTATGCAGTAGATTTCCGGTGGATAATGTTGCATTCAGCGAGGATAGCTTGGATGACCTCCGACAGGAACACTCGACCCCTATCACTGAGTAATTCCCGCGGAGCACCATGGCGGAGAATGAAGTTGCGGAGAATGAAGAGTGCAACTTCGTGGGCGGTCGCTGCTGGTAGAGCTGCAGTCTCAGCGTAGCGTGTCAGATGATCGACGCCGACAATAATCCACCGGTTTCCAGAGCGACTATATGGGAGGGGGCCATAGAGATCGATACCCACGCGGTCGAATGGGCGAGCCGGGCATGGGAGCGGCTGTAACATGCCAGTAAGGTGCCGCGGAGGTGTCTTGTTCTGTTGGCAAGTGGTGCAAGACTGAACGTATTTCTGCACAAAGCGATACATTCCTCGCCAGTAATAGCGTTGGCGCAGCCTTTCGTAGGTTTTCAGGACACCTGCGTGAGCACTTTGGGGATCTGCATGGAAATTCATGCAGATGTCAGAGCGCATATGAGTTGGGACAGCAAGGAGCCACTTCCGACCACCAGGCATGTAGTTGCGGCGGTACAGAATGCTGTCTCGCACGGAAAAGTGGGCTGCTTGTCGGCGTAGCGCTCTCGTGGAAGGGACAGCAGACGGATCGGTAAGGTAGTCGAGTAACAATGCAAGGTATGGATCTTTACGCTGCTCCGAAAGCATGTCAGTGGTGTCTATTGGTGACAAGGTGGTAAAAAGTGGTGACAGAGAAGCCACATCTGGGGTTAATGGCGATCGCGAAAGTGCATCGGCATCCGCATGCTTGCGACCGGAACGATATACTACACGGATGTCGTATTCTTGTAATCGAAGTGCCCAACGTCCCAGGCGTCCGGACGGGTCTTTCAATGTGGACAGCCAACATAGAGCGTGGTGGTCTGTGACCACGTCGAAAGGGCGGCCGTAAAGGTACGGGCGAAACTTCGTCAATGCCCAGATTATGGCCTAACACTCCTTCTCTGTCACGGAGTAATTCAATTCAGCCTTCTTGAGAGCGCGACTTGCATAGGCGACTACGTATTCGGCTTGGGTGCCTTTCCTTTGTGCCAAAACTGCACCAAGACCGATGCCACTTGCATCGGTGTGAATTTCTGTGGCAGCAGCGGGGTCGTAGTGACGAAGAATGGGTGGTGAGGTCAGCAGGCGGCGCAGCTGGCGAAATGCGTCGTCACATGCAGGTGACCATGCAGATATACCTTTGCTGTTGGAAAGCAGACTCGTGAGAGGTGCGATGATGGACGCAAAGTTGCGCACGAAGCGACGAAAGTAAGAGCAGAGACCGACGAAACTTCTTAGGGCTTTCAGTGATGTGGGCAATGGGAAGTCAGCGACAGCCCGAAGCTTATCGGGATCCGGAAG
This sequence comes from Rhipicephalus annulatus, assembly GCA_013436015.1. Lineage (NCBI taxonomy): Eukaryota > Metazoa > Arthropoda > Arachnida > Ixodida > Ixodidae > Rhipicephalus > Rhipicephalus annulatus. The sequence goes on from WOVY01011931.1 coordinate 520,897, forward strand.
AACACCGTCTCTTGTGATGACATGTCCCAAGATGGTTAGTTTTCGTGCTGCGAAGTGGCACTTCTTGGAGTTAAGTTGTAGGCCCGCAGAAGTTAGACACGTCAGAATCTCGTGGAGGCGAACAAGATGTGTAGGGAAATCAGACGAAAAGACTACGATGTCGTCCAGGTAACACAAGCAAGTGTTCCACTTATGGGCACGCAAGATGGTATCGATCATGCGCTCAAATGTGGCAGGTGCGTTGCAGAGCCCAAATGGCATCACTTTGAACTCATATAGGCCATCTGGCGTTACAAAGGCTGTTTTAGGGCGATCACATTCAGCCATTGGCACCTGCCAATACCCAGAACGCAGATCCAAGGATGTAAAGTACTCGGCGCCTTGTAAACAGTCAAGAGCATCGTCTATTCGTGGTAGCGGGTAGACATCTTTCTTCGTAATCTTGTTTAAGCGGCGATAGTCCACGCAAAATCGAACGGTGCCATCTTTTTTCTTTACCAGAACGACAGGTGATGACCAAGCGCTTTGAGAAGGCTGTATCACTCCACGTTTAAGCATATCGTCTACTTGCTCCGTAATGACGCGGCGCTCTTCGGCGGAAACGCGGTAAGGACGCTGTCGCAGAGGCGAATGTGAGCCAGTGTCAATAGTATGAGTGATAGTCGTGGTGCGGCCCAAAGCAGGTTCTTGAAAGTCGAAAGAAGAGCGAAACTTGTTAAGGAGAGCAACAAGTTGGCGGCGATGCGAGAGGGGAAGGTCTGCGTCAATAGCATTGTCAAAGGCTGACAAACTTGATGGCTCAGACGCATGAGTTATTGCGGCAATGTGACATGGCGTTTCGTCGGGAAGAATAATATCATCGATATGGTCGACAGGTTGCACATATCCCAACGTTTCCCCACGAAGTAAACCAATGGGGTGGTTGCAGTGGTTGGTAACCAGCATTACGGTTAAACCAGATGCAATTGTAAGAACGGCAAATGGAAGAACGATGCCCTTGCGTTCAGTAAAAACAGGAGATGGCGTAAACACCACCGTGGCGTCAGGTTGCGCCACACATGAAAGGCTTACAGGGACCGAAGCTTCCGGGGGCAAGGTGATGTCGTCGTCAGCGATGAGTTTGCAGAGCCGAGGAGACCGGTCGGGTGGTGGAAATTCATATGTTGGCACAAGAGACACTTCGGCACGGGAACAATCAATGATAGCTTCATGACCTGATAAGAAATCCCAACCGAGGATAAGGTCATGAGAGCAAGATGGCAGAACAAAAAACTGCACGACGTTCAAAACGTCTTGGATGACGACGCGCGCCGTACACAGAGCTGAGGGATGAATGCGTTGCGCGCTAGCCGTGGACAGCACCATGCCGCAGAGAGATGTGGTCACTTTCTTCAGTTTCCGACAAAATTTGGCGTCCATTACAGAAACGGCGGCCCCGGTATCAATTAACGCTAATGTGGCGACTCCCTCAACATCAACATCAACAACATTTTTCGGCGAAAACGGAGGCCTTGGGAATTGCGCACAAGTTGCAGTTCTTGCCTCCGGAACTGCACTGATTAGTTTCCCTCCTCAGGAGGTGGTCGACGACGCATAGGCGATGGCGACCGGCGACGAGGGTATGGGAAACGAGCAGTCGATGTGCGGCGATCCGAGTCTGAGTGCCTCTGTTCATATGCAGATGCGGTGGCCTGCTGCGGCGCGTAGGTAGGAGTTCCGAAGTATGCGTTTGCCGGTGTGGGGCGACGGCGGCAGAAGCGTGCAATGTGGCCAGCGATGCCACAGGCGAAGCAGATAGAACGATTGTCTTGGGTGCGCCACTCATAAGGTCGACGGAAAAAGCGAGGTGAGGGCCTGTAAACTGGAGGCGAGGCCGGAGGAGGTGGAGCTGATAAGGCGACTGGATGCGGTGGGGGCCGCGCGACCACAGCTGCGTAGCTGAGAGGTGAAGGTGGTGCAGGTGGTGCGCAGCCGACAGCTGAGAGATTAGGTGCTACTGAAGCGCATGGATAAGGGGCCTGCACTGTAGGGAGGACATCACAAATTTCCGTGCGTATGGCCTGCTGCAGTGTCATAGGCAGGCTTGCGGTGGGCGCGTCGCTATGCGGCAGCAGGGAGAGCTGTCGGGCGACTTCCTCCCTGATGAAGTCTTTGATCTGGTTGGACAGACTTTCTTGGCAAACCTTGGCATTTGTGAGTGCGACGGCCGAGATCGAATCCGGCGGTGGGACACTCTGTCGGGCGATGGAACGCTGACGGCGCAATTCATCAAAGCTCTGGCAGAGGCTTACGACGATTGCCACCGTGTTCGGGCTTTTCGCTAGCAACATCTGGAATGCGCCATCCTCGATGCCCTTGAGAATCTGCCGAATTTTCTCTTCTTCGGGCATAGATGGATTCACACGCCTGCAGAGGTCGAGCACGTCCTCTATGTAACTAGTAAATGTCTCGCCAGGCTTCTGGGCTCGGTGGCGAAGCCGCTGGTCAGCGCGGAGCTTGCGGACCTCTGGTCGGCCGAACGCTTCAGTGACGAGTGCCCTAAAGGAGGACCAGTTGGCGATGGCGGTTTCGCGGTTCGTAAACCAAAGTTTAGCTACGTCTGCCAAGTAAAAGATAACGTAGGCGAGCTTAGAGTCGTTGTCCCACTTGTTGCTGGCGCTTACGCGTTCGTGCAATGAGAGCCAGTCTTCGACGTCTTGCTCACCACTGCCGCTGAAGATTGGTGGGTCGCGTTGGCGAGTAGCGCCGGGGCAGGTAGACGGGACAGCCGGTGGTGCTGGCTGGGCTGGGATGGGCTGGTTGGCGACTGCGTCAGTCATGTTTTGCAGTGGTCTCTCGGGCAACTTGCGAGAGCGGAGCTCCAGGTCTGCTTGGGGATCTCAGCAGCCTCCACCAAATGTGATGACGTTTATTGAACCGGAGAAGTCGCAACGATGTCGCAACGAAAAATGGCCGTACGACAAGTCTGGCAAAAGGCGGCCCAGGTTCTCGTGCAATCAGAGCACGGGGTTTTTCCTTCTCTTTGGAAGGCGCATACACGTTAGTGCGTATGCTCCACTACACATGGGGTTCTTTAACGTGCACCAAAGTCTGAGCACACAGGCCTACAGCATTTCCGCCTCCATCAGAAATGCAGCCGCCGCAGCCGGGATTCGATCCCCCGACCTGGTGGTAAGCAGCCGAGTACCTTAGCCAGTAGACCACAACGGCGAGCAAGTAAGTAGCAGCTGCGTCAGCAGTCTTACCAGGTAGGCATTTTTCTTATTTTCGCTTTATTGCAAATGTTTAAATAGGTTTTCAACTAAGGAGAATGAAAGGGCTAAAAAATTCAGCAGAATATCCAGTAGTTTCGCGGATGGTCTGAGAGGTGACCATTAATTGAAAGTAAAAGGAGGTGCCCAAAACGACACAACACTAAATGAGGTGGGCCTGGGATTTTTCAGCACCGCTAACATCCCTTGCCTCTTTCTCTTTGTTTCTATAGGGCTTTTGCTTGAGGTTTTAGTGCTTTGTTCTCTGACATTTCCTGTCTCTTGAGGTTTAGTGCTTTGTTCTCTGACATTTCCTGTCAGTTTAGGTCTATGCATAGCATGCCAAGAAAAGCTACGCCCATTTTCGTAGTTTTCTTCTCTATGCACACACTATGGATTCACTTAACGCAATATATCATTATCACTGAGTTATGCTTACTTACTCTACCCATTTGTGCATGCCGGTTACGTTTGAACATGAACTGAAAATTCATATGCCTCCGACACAATTTAAAGCCATGCTGACAACTGTCAAACTTGGGAATTTGTTAGGAATGTGACAGCATATTCAAGTTTCTAACCTACTCAGCGGTAAGTTGACCATTAAAGCTACAGAGCAACAAGCAGGTGTGAATAATTAACATAACAAAAATAAAAACCCAATGGGATCCAAACCCGGGTTTTTTGTGAGCCAGCCCATTCAGTATTCTTACACTGAGCCACGCCGGTGATTTGAACTTCTTTGCAAACGGGACTTAGGCAGGCTTGATGTCGGGAAAGTAATCGCAGTAACATCAGTAATAAGCGTTTTATAACACGAAAAGGAACTACCAGGTGTCACATAATGTGAACTGCGCAACGAGTGGATGATCGATTGCTCCAACCCATTACAAACGTTTGATCTTGTCAACGTAATAACTGTGGTTTATATCCACTGTGGGGCATTGTCGAGATTACAAAAGCTTCTGGCATAATCCTTAATCGTCGCCACCCACAACCCAAAAAAGTTGCACCAAGTTCTTTGCAAGTGAGCAGCGGGAACCACGATTACAAAGAATGAATAAGGATGGCACAGCGAATGGCACCGCAATAAGGATGGCATGGCAAAAAAGGATGGCACCGCAATAATCATTGGGCCTTACTGCCCAATGATTATTGGCGTTGTGAGTACCCTGCAAGTGTGCTTGCAGCAGCTACACAAAGAGTATTTAAAATAGCTCTGAAAGGCCGCACTTGCAGATTTCGCGGCGATAGTGCTGCGCGTTCCTCCCAGACTTGGTGGTTTGTTCATTTACTTAGTTGTTGTTTTTTTAATTTACGTATGATAGTGGTTACGGGCGCCGGCGGCGGTGGTGGACAACTATGGCGCACGCGACCACTGTTGTCATCTCATGCATAACATCTTTCGCTCGAAAAAGTGAAGAAGGAAACAGACAGGTGGAAAAGACCAATGAAGATTTCGAGACATATTAAGCCAATAATAGTCACAAACACTAATTAATCCCTGTCACGGTGGTCTAGTGGATATGGAGCTCAACTGCTGATCCGCAGGTCACAGGATCAAATTTCGGCCGTTCGATGGAGGCCAAAATGCATGAGGTCCACGCACATTCAATATAAGTTCCAGTTAAAGAACACCAGGTGGTTGAATTTTCGAAGCCCTCCACTACGGCATCCGTCATGATTGTATAAGGGTTTTGAGACGGTAAACATCATATATTATTGCTATGAAATTTTGATTCACCGTCCCAGTTAACCGGTGTTAAACACCGGGAACTGGTGTTTTAGCCTTGCTGGTAAACGATTTCTACGCAGCCCTCGGGCGGTGATCTTTCTTTTTCATAAGGCGTAGTAATGGGAGAGGGAGGAGGAAGGGTTAAGCATGCGAGAGATTACGAGGGGAAGGAAAGTTGCCCCCCAAAAAAGAACAGAATACTGCTGTAAAATATACGTACTTGAGACACCCCTTTGACAAATTAAGAAATATATATATACCCACCACATATTTTTCTGTTCAATTAAAAGAGTTTTTGCAATGTTGGAAAATAACTTTGTTAAGGAACATGTTCCTGTCGGACCCGATGTCAGCAGTTACTTCAGTGCTTCATTTCAAAGGTAACTTTTTACCATTACTCGCGCTAAAACGATAAAAAATAGAGCGTAAAAGCACATTAGGAACCGCATACCATAGATGTCACGTGGGTTCTTTTCTATTTATACTTATGTCAAATTCTTCGCTGCGCTACTTGAAGGACTTTGAGGACACCCCAAAATCGTTTCCCGATCTTTTTTTTTATTTTTTTGACCTTGGTTCTCATCTGCTTCTATTTCTGCGATTCTACCCATGGTAGCTAAAAGTGAGTTCTTGAAGGCTGCCTTATAATGACTTTAATTGACAGAGGAAGCAATTAGGACTTCGTCCGGCGCAAGGAACAGCCAAAGGTGTTTCTCGGCGGCGTTCAAGTTTCGGAGTGTCAGAAAGTTTAAGGAGTGTCAGACACGTTTCTCTCTCTCTTTCTCTCACTCTCTTTATTTTGTTAAAAAGCAACTAAGGCATGTCATGGCTTGCCCTTAATGACTTCAGCCTCTGAACACGCAGAAACTTCTTCAAATCTTAAGTTTAGGCGCAGATAAAACTGTTTGCGCAGTGCACGTGCGTTCACTTTTCTTCAATAATGATTCAGGCTGAAAGCAGCGCTACGAAGTTGGGCATCTCTATATTAGTTTATGGAGCTAAAATGAAACAGTTCGAAAGAAAATTTTAGTGCAAGGGGGTGACGGTGCAGGAGAGGTGCTTGTTGAATTTCGCCTAACCCATGGTTGAAACAACGCGCAAAGCAAGACGGAAGCACACAAGAACAAGCTCCTCCCCTGTGTCTGCATCCCGTTTTTTTTTTTCGCGTTGATCTTCACGACTGTGTCTTACCAACTGGTCAAGCTTATCACACGCAGCCAAATTGTAGACTACAGGACTAAAATGTGCGCCCATTTAAAACTGACATTATTTCTGCAAGTGTGGTTTGTGATCAAAAATAGCCAAGAAAAAAATGACCCTGCATCTGCACGTTTGAGTGTAAAGACGAACGATGGTCTGTTGTTATGTGCAGGTTCAAGTTTGGTTAACTGAGACATAGACGCAACGCTGAAGAATGGTCATTTCCGATGGAGGCGGAAATGTTGTAGGCCCGTGTACTCAGATTTGGGTGCACGTTAAAGAACCCCAGGTGGTCTAAATTTCCGGAGCCCTCCACTACAGCGTCTCTCATAATCATATAGTGGTTTTGGGACGTTAAACCCCACATATCAATCAATCGCTGAAGAATGGTGTCTCAAGTTTCATTAAAGACGAAGTGTTTTTTTAGAAAACTGCGGACACTTTGAGCGTTTTGATCTACGTATCTAGATAGATCTAGCCGCCAACGTCTGGTTACTTTCGGGATCGCCTTTTTAACTTGGTGTAGACCAAATTTGATACGGGCGGGCAAGTGGCCCGGAGAGATATGACTGTTTGTTCACGAGGTGACTAACATGAAAATTTTGTCACGAACGTCGTCAAACATTTTCCTCCAAACATGTGTGCCACATAACCGTATACCATGGACCGTGGTATGCGGCTAATGCTGACTGAGAGTTTATATCTACCCAGGAACAGCAAGAACACACATTGTTTGCCCCGCCATAGTGGTCTAGTGGCTAAGGTACTCGGCTGCTGATCCGCAGGTCGCGGGATCAAATCCCGGCTGTGGCGGCTGCATTTCCGATGGAGGCGGAAATGTTGTAGGCCCGTGTACTCAGATTTGGGTGCACGTTAAAGAACCCCAGGTGGTCAAAATTTCCGGAGCCCTCCACTACGGCGTCTCTCATAATCATATGCTCGTTTTGGGACGTTAAACCCCACAAATCAATCAATCAACACACATTGTTTATTCAAATGTAAAAGCGTTAAGATAATCTGAAACTGGCAGCGTTGGTCGGGTGACTGAAAAGATAAGCCACGCTGGGTTTTGAGACTGCCTTGAAAAATTACACTATGTGGGCGTAAGGTTGGTGGAACTTCAGCTGTGTATGCAGTGCTGACAATCGAATTTTATAGGAAAACAATAAACATTACATATGCAGAGACCTACGACACAAGCGTCATGCCTGGTTAACACCAATTGTGGTTCTAATGTTGGCTCCACTTTTATAGCAATCTAACAAACGTTACAATAGTATCCCAATTCAAAAATCTATATTTATCATCGACCCCGCGGGAATATTGGTAATAAAAGTTACGTGTGATATTCACATCGTCACACCGTAAAGTGCACTAAGCTTTGATAATACTGACAAATGTGCTTTAGCGTGAGTGCTGATGTTACGTTAGACTATAAGATACCCAGTGTAAACGTAAATTTCGTGGGCGTTTCTGGTCAACTCACAATACGCACATCTAATAACATGCGCTTTAGGTAGTGGTTTCGTGAGCTTTTTGGGGAGAACAAAGAAGTATAAGGCTAAAGTAGGAGTTTGATAAACACACACTTAGCGCCTGTGATGATTAAAATGTTCGGGATAAAAGTGCTCCAACAGCCAGCACGCAACCCCAACAGCGAAACAATAGCCGGATGTAGTAGGGAATGCGAAGGTAGAGGCAGTTATCTTGCATCTTGTTATTTTTCTTTCTTTATACCACGGGGTGGATCTGAGCGAAGTGAACTTCGGCGTAGCCTCGGCTTGCCTGCAGCGCTGGTAGTTATTACACGGATGCGCCCGACGCAAGACTTGAAGTTCAACCCTCGAGGATTCAACTTGAGCTCCAAAAAGTGCTTAACCTGCAAGAGCACTGAGTCTGAAGAATTCGCGAGGCGGCTTCGCCATCGGGCCTCATCTCCGCTTTAGTACGCACAACAAAAACTTCCGAATAGGCCGAGGAGCTGCTGCGTTCTTCGTCACCCCAAAAAGACGGCCCCGGTTTAGAGCGTAACCTTAAGAGCCCAATATAAAGCTGCGTATGAGTGGCGCAGTGACAGTTGAAGAGCAGCGTCATTAATCACCCTCCCGTACACGGGTAACGTGTGTTGGTGAAGAAGGAATCTCGAAAAGCTGCTTGAGAACGAGCGCCGCCTCTCCGTGCCTGTCTTTTGCTGTGAACGAGTGCTATTACGGGATTCCTTGACGTTAACAAACAAAATGCAACGCTGTCAGAGTGTCCTTAAACTCCTAGAGTAATACTACACGCGAAAAGGAAAACAGGGCCGTCGGGCCACTCGGTAGAAACAAAGCGAGGAAGATGCCTCACTGCCCTGCTGCCTACAAAAACATAATCAGGAGCACTAGCGTGTGAGCAAGACGGTAATAAAGTAAAAGACAAACTAAGGGCATTTTGCTAGGACCTTTGTTTTCCGACGGCGTTGCGCTGTTCCGTCTATTTGCCTTGTCTCACTCTGTCGACACCAATCGTTGCGGTGCAAACAGGTTTATCTTGACAGTACAGACGAACTGCGCACACCGAACGTACGTTATTCAATCTATCTAAAAGCTGTGTTATTGTAAAACTGGTCTTTATCAATGCAGAAGTCGTTACACCATAGTGCTTACATGTATGTGCCGATAATTCAGAAGAACAGTGGGGTGTGCCTCGACATTAAGAACACATGATTTTAATAGTGCCATAGTTCAGTCGAAACTCCGTAAGAACGTGACAAATGTCCACTGCGCCCATTTACCACATACTATTCGAAAGACACAAGATATTGCTAAGGTTGAATGAGGTTAAAGCGATAGAAAAATACAGCGAGAGCTCGGCTTTGCATGCTTTCACTGCAAAACAGCTGTTTTTGTAGTGGCAACTCTGCTCTGTCAAAAACTGTTCCCCAAGACAACACGCAGATAAAGAAAGTTTCAGCGCACACTGAACTAGTACAGGGAACATGAAGCAACAGGATAGCATGAAGCATTCCTTTGTGCCCCTTGTCATTTTTTTTACGGTTAGCACCGAAACTTTCCTAGGTGATGAACCAGCACCAACTGTAGCTGAAACAAATATTCTGCTACAACACAGGCGCTGCTTTGTGCCGCCAGCACATACGGCGCGAACGTACTGGGAACATTGATGAAGCCACTGACTATACAACTACACTGAAATAGAACACTTGCTGCCTGATCTCCTAATCAACTTCAGAGAGTGTCTTTAAACACAATATATTATGCTTCAACTGCAACGAGGCATCCTTGACCCAGCTCCACCATAAGCCACCAGCGGACGAACATCCTGTGTCTGGACGTCACAAAAACTTTTTGCAGTGTACCGCATCAGGTCATCCCAAATAGCTTATTCCAGTTGAATGTGGGCAAAATAACAATCGCCTACATTTCCATTTTTCAAAGAACAAACGGCAACCATCTAGCTGGGTGAACTGCGTGGTCGAAAGCTTATACAAAAGATGAACCCCACAAGGCGCTGTCTTCTTACCACTGCTGTGCATCGTCATCCTGATGAACTTACCGCAACAATTAACCGATGTACCACACACCAAACATGCCATATAAGTGAACTATGTAAGTGGTACAACAGTGGCTTGGACTAGATTTCGCCAAAGGGTGTGACTGCGCTGCCATTTTTGTGTAGATCACATGACACTGGTCTGCTGCATCACCGATACCTTAGCATTGCTCAGTCTGACGACCACCTCGTCGCATGAAAGCCAACTGTCACTGAACCTTACTCACTCACCCAAATAATGAATGAATTATAAAATTGAAGTGCTGCAATTAATGCTGATGCCGTTGCAATATATATCGGTACCTTGCGGCTTAAAGACCCGTGTATAACTGTCGACAGAAAGTGATAGATAAAATGAAAGGATAAGAGTTTAACTGTCTGCCGTGTCATCGTATACAAACCGAAGCTTATCGATAGAACTAACATAAAAACTTGGGGTCACTCACAAAATACCATGGGAAGAATGCTATGAAAACCACGTTGGAGAAAGTGGATGCTCGTAGAACGCCTTTTGAAGAGCCACAGAAGTGAATAAACGAAGCAACCTGCATTTGAAATACGTGTGCATAAAAGTACATGGTAACCATTGAGCACAACGCAGATCACAATTTGCGAGATGTGATCACAAACTTTGAACGTCATTATTAACTTTTCCGGACAGAAATGGTATTACGGAGCTGTGAAACGCCTGTTGCTTTTATTTAATATCATAATTAATAGGCTACGTTAGCTCTCTCTGTGTCCTATTTGGTCATATAATTTCATTTGAGGGATCATTAGCCAAACTCGTTGCGATGGTTGCATTACTACAGCACACCTGCTATAAGTGAAAGCAATCATTGTACTGCATGAACAAAACAGACCCATCGATCACCACTTCCTATTGCAAAAACAGCTTCTGTTTGATTGCATAGACCATCAAGCTTTGTGTCTTGTGTTCGTTCATCACATTCAGCATGCATGTTATGAAAATTACCGCCGAGCCAAACTGCCCCCTTTGCAGACTTCCCAAAAGCTCAGCGGACGAACAAAATTCTCCTGAAGCTCAAATATCAGAGGTACAATGGCAGTCTTGATTGATTAATATGTGAGGTTTAACGTCCCAAAACCACCATTTCATTATGAGAGACGCCGTAGTGGAGGGCTCCGGAAATTTTGACCACCTGGGGTTTTTTAACGTGCACCCAAATCTGAGTACACGGGCCTACAACACAATGGCAGTCTTGACAGAGGAACTATGAAGGAACAGGAAAAATTCTTCAGAAACGAAGCTAACCATTCATGAATTAAACTCCTTTTTATGAAGCAATAAAGCACCGCGCAGCAGTACAGATTCAGTCGCATCGTAACAACCAGTGAAAATGTACACTAACGTTTCAGCATTACGGACAGCACTTACATAGTCTGAACGAGATCCACAACCGGAGAGTGCCAGACAGCAATTTCTCTTCATTTAAACGATGACTCGCGCGCATGAAAGGCCGCATTGATAACGGAACTGGTTCATATTCTATTTCATCCATCCGGAGAAATATATACGACACTCATCCTGTGCGAAACGTTGATTCTCCTAAGTGTGTGCAAGAAACAGTGGGAAGGTAAAGTAAAAAGTCGTTTATCGCATGAACCAACCACACCATTGTTATATATAGCGCTGATTGACTTTAGAATATTTGAAAAAAAAACAAAGAAAGAAAGAATTGGACCACTTACACGTGCCACCAGCTCATGTTGTTTTCGCGTGATATTAACCATATAGTTTCGTGATATACCCTAGAGAAAACTCTGGTGCTAGTGTCTATAAAAGATGCAACGCACGGCACTTCAGTGAGCATGAGAATGATGGGTAGTACACAAATTTGTCTAATATTCGTACTTTTGGCCTGACTTTGGCTCCATATCTGCTCGTGTGGCTTGGAACTGTTTTTTGACAAAACAAAAATCAGCAAATGTTCAGCGATTGAACTTCCCCACTTCATTCTTTAGACTTACCTTTACAAATCAGGTCACAAAGTTCAAAAGAGTTGAATCTTTTTTTTTCAAAACAAAACAGAAACACAGCAATAAACGAAGCCGCAAGTACGATTTGTCGTAAGCAAGTACGAAGACTAGGCAAATGTGGGTACTACCCATCCTTCCCATGGTCGCTGAACAATCGCAGCGACAGAGTCCCGTCTAGCTAATTTTAGGAAACTATGATAACAACAAACAAAAACATGTGCTCTGTCATGAAATGATGATTCAATAATATAAGTCAGCTCCCTCGTCAGAACTTCTCGGTATGAAATTAATGACACTAGAAACACTGCGAATGTTCATAGGCGACAAAAGACGCTGCGCGTATTTGCAAGTGTATCTCGATGGCTCGTGCACGTGAACAAACGCGAGTGAACTCAAGGCTGTGGAAAAAAAAAGGTTGGGTTTTGGAAGTGAGCTCATTTTGTTTAGTTCTTATTGTTGCGTCTTGAACAGTCGACCCGCAAAAGAAATAAAATTAAGAAGAAAAACAATACCTGTCACACTGGAAACTGCGCAGGAGATTCTGTATTCTAGAAGACGAAAGTCTTTCAGAATTTTAGAATTTTGCTGTCGCATATTGGCGCTCACCCAGGAACCTGCAACCCTATAACGGGGCCGAGTAAAGCAGTTTATACTTTCAATGTACACATACGAGGCACAACTCACAAGAAAAATATTCTGTCAAGTAGAAACGTGAGCCTTTTGTGCGCTTGAAACGTCCCAGCGTACTTGTTTTCATGCTATTTTTTTTTCTTCGTGACCGCAAGGCTTGTTCGGGCATATATACTTTTCTGTTTGTGTCCCTCAGATTATCTGCTGTTGCTGCTAGCAACCTCAGCGGCATGAACGTCATGATTGAAAGAGCGTCCGTAAAGGACCGTGCAATTTGAGGCGGTACAGCCGCCGTCCACGGCCTTCTTTGATATATATTGTGAGCCGCGGCTAGTTGTAAGTTTCCCCTTCTCTTTTACGGCGTCGTGTAGTGTTTCCCGACTCAGACGGTTTCATTAGCGGAAACTAGGGCGAAAACAGGAACTGGCAATATTTTCAAGAGTAAGCAAAATCGGCTTTAGTTCTCTGCTATATTCGGGCACCAGTTCAGCAGTTCTGTATGAGTCTGTAACTACTTAAGCAACATATAAGCGATCTTATAGACAACAGCCTCAAGAGATTTCCCTTGTTCAGAACTGCAGAAATTTTGACTTCTTCATTCACGAATTCATTACACAAGAGAACGCAGGAAGAGAAAACATAACAAAAAACAACGGTTGTGTACTCTGATGAAAAATCAGTAAACACGGGTGTGTGCTTGAGCCTACGTTTCTATAGGTGGAGAGGGAAACTGCGAATGCATGGGTGGGGAAGTTGTGGGTGGGTAATAAGCGTCTCGCTGCAACACTTAATAATCATAGGATAGAAATTCAATATTCAGTGATGCACTACTTTGGCGTGGGCCTAATGAAACGTGCCCTTCCTCATTGCAATTTTTTTCTTCGCTTTTTTACACCATTATCTAGACAAATAAAATAGTGCTTTGCCAACTAGATCACATCTCTAGAAGTCGAAACCGTTACCCCGCGATACATGTTGATTAGGTAACCTGACACATTTTGTCAAGCTCGTTATCTGCGCACCATTAGCCACGATCTGATGCGTGACGCGGCTTCAGAGATGTCTCCTCAGTAACGAGTTGATATTTTTTTCTTTTCTTTGATCTCGTATAATCTGTTTACTTCTATTGTATATGTCTTTGCGATAACTTATTTTTTATTTCTCATTCATACCAGCTACTGTTGAGCTATGTAGATGTTGCTATGCACATACCGTATATCTAGCAGGTCCTCTAACAGCTGTCAAAAGCTTGAAGCTTACACACGGATTCCATCGACTGGAATTTTCTGCTTGTGGAAGATATGACTCCTCATAAAGTCCCACAGCAAAAAGTGATGTTTACTTTATTTATTTGTGGAAACTATTTCTGCGCTATGTTTGTTTCAAGAATATTCAAATACGTCATGTTATCGTTCGTTCATTTATTCATTCGTTCATTGTAGAATCATTTCTACGGATCGCAGCATCACTGTTTAAACCCTGGCGGGCTTCGTGACATTTTATTATGATCAGAAGTTAAATCACTTTTGTTAGGCTGCTCGTAGTCGGCTAGCTATGCTGGTCCACAGTACTAAATCAGAATAGATTTAAAACCCCAAAAGTGGCACAAAAGTGCTTCTAAATATGACTGCTTGCTCTACGCTCATGTGCGGTCTGCTCTGGAAGGCTATGTTGACTTCTGGTAAGTCTACCTAAATTTTAGACCACTGTTCAAAGGGGAATGTTCAATCTTACGCTTGTGACATAGCTAAGGTAGCATTTGTCACTCAGAAGGCATTCTAGGCAGCTCCACATCAGATACCCAAAAGTATTATGTATGCTACAGTGTGATTTTCAAGCTCCCTAACTCGATCGCAATGTAATTCAAGAGTGTTTTTTTCCTCCTCTCAAGGGTTTGAGATCTTTATTTCTGTTTTTATTAGTTTCATTGCCACCCTTTTTTTTTGAATAGCATAAAGAGGAAAACTGTGAAGGACAGTCAGCTTTAGAATGTGTAATGCCGTGCATGTTTCTAATTTGACTTTCGTTCTATTCAGTTTTCTCTCATAAAGCCTGTGAGGAATGCTCAGCAAAAACTGCGTTTTATTGTTTGAGAGTGTTTACGATTATCCTAGATCGTCCTGCTAAGATTGCGAGCAAGACGCGAACACTCTCGAATATTCCAGAGCTTGCGCAACGAGCAGTGATATGGCTGGAATATTCGACGGCACACGTATAAGTGATGACCATGGTGGTGCCAGCATATACTTCGCCGCTTGTCAGCTGATCAACGGCCGACGCTCCGTTCGCCGCCACTAGTGAACCATGTCTTACTGTTATCTGACTTTCAGTTTACCGGCCACAAGTTCGGCCAAATGAATAGTTTCATCTGAACATCCAGTGCTTTCCCTGCTTCCATTGATTGACATGTGGGGATTAACGTCCCAAAACCACTATATGATTATGAGAGACGCCGTAGTGGAGGGCTCCGGAAATTTCGACCACCTGGGGTTCTTTAACGTGCGCCCAAATCTGAGCACACGGGCCTACAACATTTCCGCCTCCATCGGAAATGCAGCCGCCGCAGCCGGGATTCGAACCCGCGACCTGCGGGTCAGCAGCCGAGTACCTTAGCCACTAGACCACCGCGGCAGGGCTTCCCTGCTTCCACGTCACGTACCCGTGACAGTATGCAATCACGACGTACGTCTAACTAACCTGACTGCTTTTCTTTGTTTCTATTTCTTTATATTTTTTTTCTTTCATATACGCCACCTTGAATACTTTCTTTTAGACATATTCTTTGAAAAATTAATTTCTCTTAACTGTAAATAAAACAAGTGAGACAGGTGAGAAGAGATATACGAAAACATAAAGTGGAGGGTAGAATAGAGGGGCAAGGTAGGGAGTTTAACCAGAAGAGAAAATTTGTTGCAGTACTCCTCAAAAAAGGAGGAGGAAGTGGGGGATGTGTTCAGCTTGGACTGAATCATTTTATACTCACAGGAGCAGCTCAGTTGTCGTAAATATATACTTCAGCATCTTCTACGATGGCCTAGTGGTTATGGCTCTATACTGTTGACCCAAGTGTCGCAGTACCGGGAATTCCTGCCGCGGTGGTCATAGCTTAGATGAATGTGAAAATGCTTAAAGCCTGTGTACTCACATTTAGGCACACGTTAAAGAACCAAAGGTGGTCAAATATCCGGAGCTCTCCCCTACGGCGTTCATCATATTGATATATTGTATTGGTATACGTTAAATACCAAAAATAATTTCAATGATTCCAACAAAGAACTGAAATACTTTAACAGTTTCATCATGCATGGTTGCAACGAGTTATGGGGTAACCAAGAATAAAAATGCTTTTCCTAATACTGCTTTGTGATTACTGAGACAACGTCAAGCAATCGTTTCTGCACGTGTTAGCAGGAACAGCCCCACACGATGTGTTGAAGAGTATTCTGGTTATCGTGCTCAACAGCACTCATCACACAAGCCATTGTCAACCACTGTTGTGCAACATGCAAAGCCGTTCGTGAAATGTTTGCACTTTTATTCGGCAATAGGCTTGAATAAGCTGTTTGGAAAAAGTCTCTAGACAGCCCGAAAAGAGCCTCAATCTCACCAAGGTATTCAGTAGATATTCTCAAAAGTTGACAAATCTTCGGGGGGCTAACAAAATTTATGTTTTGTGTATGTTGTACATTTCACATGTGCCACTGGTAGACACTTTCGGGATACCAAAGCTCCCGCTTAAGCAGCATTCTCACGGGGGTGAAGGCGTCAAAGAGGTGCCACCGCAGCCACTACTGCGCTTTGTATATCTCAAAAGAACACGGTTCGGCCCGCTTGATCTCACATTGAGCCGTGAACACTGGGGGCGCCACTTGGAAGCGGCGAGCGTCGTTGATAGGTGCGTTCGCGCTCCCGTGAGAAGGCGTTCATTTGTCATGGTGCCTGTTTCCAGCTGTCTCCTGCTGGCTCCCTTTGATAGGCGTCTCTTCAAAGCGCTCTCCTTTCTCGAGAGACCCATTTCGAGGAAGGCTCCATTGCACTGCAGACCATCGTCAGGATAGCGATCTCTGCTGTCCGCCCGAGCACACGCACACTGACGCGGTATTTTACGCCTGCAGCCAGCGATGGTATACGCTTGAACGAGCTTCCCTTTGTCAACAGTGTGGCACGCGAGCTGTGTTCGACAGGCTTTGGGGAAACGGCTGTACGTGGATGCTTAGGAAATTAGTGTTTTTTTCGTCCTGTTTTAATAGATGCGTCGCTCCGCGTTCTATGAAAAATGGTGCAGACCACGTTGCTTTTTCAATAAAAGTGCGCACATGATGGATAGCACGAACAAGACACCGAACCAGAAGAACATGCACAACAATCACTGTTTAACAATTAAAACCTCAGTGTAAAAGCAGGAAACAGTTGAAGTGTTCTTTCTGTTAAAATTATTTTTCTCATTTTTCCTTAAAACTGAAGTTGTTATTGGGAACCAGCGCCAATGTTTCCGCATACATGGGACAGCTTATTACTCTCCCATGGTAGCTTACATACATCGTACTCTGAATTGTCGAACATTTGTTCTAAACACACGTACAGCACTGCCCTGTCGGGCTCGGTCAGAAGCATTCGGGCGTACAAACAGAGGAGGTCGTGATGGAAACAATGACAAGTGGCTGCTAACATAAACCATGCCGCGGTGTGTAATGTTCCAAGGATAAAAAAGAAGCTTCGTGACCATTGTTATCGTTCTATTCACAAATCACACAACAAAAAAATCCTTTTAATAAGAGCAAAAAATAACAGGGTATATTAAGCACCCTCCGGCGTTGCTTCTCACCAATGCACATAGGTTGGTGCTCAGAAAAACATCACAAGTCTTTATTTAAATTTTGTCTTGATAAAGTGAAAGAAAGCACGATGAAAACTTGGGGAGTGAGCATCACGCCGCATATTACACACACCGTATTTATTCGATTGTAACACGACCTTGGTAGTAATGCGAGAGATGACATTTCATTAGGCCCAGGAAAAAAGAAAATATAATTTCGGTATTTGGTACGGGAAAATCAACTTTAGTTGAAAACATCTGAACAAAAAAAAGAAGAAAAACTCGCGTCTCTTTCAAGTATATACAGGATTATGTCTGACTGTGACGAGCACAGCTCCAGAGTGCTTACAAAACTATGACAGCTAGAAAACCGTGATGATCTATTTATGTTCCAATACTGATAACACACTGCATATAAAACACGGAACCATCAAAAAGTGTATTATCACCAGGTTCTTCAATGACTTTTTTTAAGTATCAAACTTAGAGAACGGCCGACCGCAAGCTTACAAATGCTCAGTAGGTCTCACAAAGGTACCTCAGCATGCACACCCCATCTCTGAAACCGTTGTGGGAAATAATTACCAGCATTGCTGCAACCCCTCTGCGTCACAGTTTTCAAAAAAGTGTCCCAATATTCGCTGGTCTTGCGCACTCCAAAGCACCTAAAACACGATGCCAGCACTGGATACGCATACATCATTTGTGTCGTGTGCATTCCATTCCTTCTTTGCTCTGGTCATCATGAGCTGTGGTACATAGTGTTAACATCTCGACCATGGGGGGACAAAATTATTCGTTCTAATCCACGTACAAGAATGTGCACTGTTAAATTTGCTATAATTACATTCACAGGAGAATAGCGGTTGCGCTTTATAAAACGAACGCACTGATACTCTGGTTCGAGCCTTTGAACTTGGTGAGACATTACGTTTCGTTTTTAAAATAATTGATATGCTCTACAAGGAGCAATCCGTTGTCTTTCTGTAAAAAAAGAAAGAGAAACAACAGCAAGTAATCTCACCCTTGATTTGATCACATCAACATTATTTAAAGAGCTCCTAATTTGGGGATTTGCATGGAGTCATAATAGGCAGATAGTCCTACACATCAAGTCACATTTTTTTCAACTGAGATCACCAATAGATATTCAGGAAAAAGGTGCTTCGGCTACCAAAAAAAAGAACTCCCCTTTTTGCGAAGATTCTCAGATCATTGCTTTACGCATCGCAGATCAGCAAAAGGACGTCGGCATTGCTAGTTTTTATTTATGTCGACTGGACTACGTGATTGCTTGTAAGTGTGCAATGGACAGGTACACATGTATCCTAGCAATGTTATCTTGCATCTCCTCTCTTGTTGTTTTTTTTCTAGCCCTCACCCTTTCTCTCAGTGAATGGTAGAAAACTGGACACGCGTCTGGCTGGCCTTCCTGCCTTTCATTCCTTCCCTCTCCTCTGCAATTTTTTTTCGTGATAGTACATTCAAATTTAAGTCATGACCAATTAACTGAACGACATTTAACAGGACACGCTTCGCGTGAAGTTTCATTATTTCCTGGCAGTTGCACCTCAAAAGAAAGCCTATGGCAGGATTTGAACACTACCACATTTAAAGAAAATTGTACACAGGTAGAATAGCTGCGGAAAGCTCTATATAGAAAGACGAGATGAGCACCTGCACAAGGCAACTCACGTCTTCATATTTCTTTTGCATACATGTATTTGCTACTCTTTGCTGCTACCCTCAAAAACCTATTTGCTACCCTCGAACATCATATATGGTTCCACGGAGACAGTAGTGACGTCATGTTTTAGGGACTACAAAAAATTGCCCGCAGCTTCCCTCGGGGGAACACTGAGGAGGATGCGGAGCATATAATTGGTTAACGGGGTGTTAAAGTGCGACTTACTTGGGTCGATGGCTAAATTGGTTAACGTGGTTGTGAAATGGGGTGTTAAATTGCGACTTACTTGGGTCGATGGCTAAATTGGTTAACGTGGTTGTAGGAGGGGGTGTTAAATGAGTGAACACGTACACACGTATGCGAAAGGGCGGCGCTGGTCGAAGGGACGTCGATCATTGTGTTTGTGGATTCGTTGGAATTCACTTCACCGCGACCTTGGACGTCGACGCGCCGTACAAACCAACCGACGAGCGGCAACTGAGCGAGCGAGCGCCGACCTTGAGTATATATACAGCGCGACGGCGCATGCACTGTCAGCTGTCGAATGTTCGAGAAGGGGGAGAAGCGAAACGGCGCATGCGCGCGCGTCAGCTACCGATGTTCTCGAAGCGCGACGGCGCATGCGCGCGCGTCAGCTGCCGATGTTCTCGAAGCGTGACGGCGCATGCGCGCTACATTATACAGCTAGCGAATGTTCGTGAAGAGGAGAAGCGCACGCGGCGTGTAGAGGAGGAAGGGATGCACAGATGGTGGAAGAAGGAGGAGGAAGCTTGCGGACGGCGCCGCACTACAAGCCTCGAGTATTAGATGCTCCGCATCTAAAAAGCTGTCGTCTGAAAATGCTGCAGTCAGCAATGTTTGGCTCGCTCGGAACAGTTCTGTAAACCACCGCCTAGGGTAAGACCATGTAGGATGGTTTTTATTAATTCATTAGCAGTCATGATAAAATACATACTCAGTTTACACCCGAGCACGTGTGATGATGCAACCAGACTATCGCGTCTCCACGCCCTGCCATCTGGCGATAAGGCTCAGCACTGCCACGCGCCGAAGACGTACGCGCGCTGGGAGTTAGGCTCGGAGAAAGTTGATAGCCGGCCGCCGGCCTGAAGCTCGCTTTCTCCTTATTAGTTTTCCCGTTGAAGCAGCAGCATTTTAAAGATGATAGTCTTTGTGGGGGACCGTCGACGCAAAAAAATTTGGTCTGCCCGTGTCTCTCCTGTATGTACATTTGTCTCTTTGCCCGCCCTTAATGGTACCTTAAACGGCAACCAAGTGGCCAAACGATACTCCAAACGGCCGACTCCATCTGCAGCGCGCACCAATAATGCTCAAAATTGAGGGTTCCTACTTGTGCGATTGTCAATTAAAAAGCAATTATTGCGCATATGTGAGGCACCATAAAAACACGTCAAAATTCTGTATGTGTGTTTCTTACTAGAAAAGGCATACATAAGTAATTGTTAGGACGTTCCACTGACCATGCAACGCTTGCACGAAAAGGCAAGTGTTTCCAACGCTTTGCTAAGACGACATGGTTATAGCACCTACCCGTTGCCTTGCGTTCCACACGTTATCACCTCCTAGATAGTCGCGCTTTGTTTTCCCAAATAACTGCCAGATAGCGCTCATGTCTCACGTGGGACGTGACTTGATGTGCTCGTTCGCCTCTGCTGCACGCTCGAGGCACTCTAACGCGGCGTCTCCAGTATACCATCTATCGATTTTCTTGCGCGGAATACCAAATAAACGTTTTGTTTACTCTCTCTAGACGCAAGACTATCGTCTTTCGACGACATTTGCAGTGTAACATGCATATACGAACCATTTTTTTTCTTTTCCGTAAATTATGTTTCCTATAACTAAGGCATAGAGCTTTAAGTGAGTCGTTGACCACTGCGGCAGTATGGGGCAAACGTAACAGATAAAAGAGGACCACACATCAAAGATATGCAAAGTGAGGACGTGTGCGAGCGGAAGGAGAAGAAAAGGACGACCTACGCTAGCGGACAATATCCCCTTTGTTCGACAGCCACCGATTGAGCGGGGAGTGGACCTAGACAGGCCGGAGGGAGCAGAACACCCTTGCTTCACTAATTGAGGCATGAGTTGCGAGTGCATGCATGGCGTACAATAACAACCAAAACAGCCGGACACTCAGACAATGCCTGTCATGAGTGCGGCCACAGCAAGAACGCAAGACAAGGGCGTGGGCCGAGAAAGAATGCAGAAAAAAAATGGCTGCATCCTTCCCCCTTTATACTGTCGAAGAAGAGGAGGGGAGGAGAAAAGACAGACACGTACAGGCAAACCAGAATGGATGGCAATGAAAATCTGCTTCATTAATAAATCCAGCCTCCAGAACAAATCGCATTAAGTGGACACAACAAAAGAAAGAGGTGCTGTTCGGTCCTCAGAAGCAGCTTTGTAAATATTTGACCCGGGGAAGCATATTTAAGAACGTCGCTACAAGCCGCGGGATTCTTTCACTGCTTGAGCCCCGCCGTAGCGGTCTAGTGGCTAAGGTACTCGGCTGCTGACCCGCAGGTTGCGGGTTCGAATCCCGGCTGCGGCGGTTGCATTTCCGATGGAGGCGGAAATGTTGTAGGCCCGTGTGCTCAGATTTGGGTGCAGGTTAAAGAACCCCAGGTTGTCGAAATTTCCGGAGCACTCCACTACGGCGTCTCTCATAATCATATGGTGGTTTTGGGACGTTAAACCCCACATATCAATCAAATCTTTCACTGCACGAATGGACGCTGCCTCAGGGCTGTCCTTGCTGCCATGTTAAGAGGAAAATCTCGCACCTTGTAGATACCTATCACCAACCTCACTCTCGTCTGTACCACTTCACCGCTTTGTCTAACCTCTTTTGTATGCTTATAAAGTGCGTACAGTGAATCTCTGCAGGGAACGTAGAGGATCCTTTATGTTCGCTCTAATCATCTGGTCAACACGTCTGGTACCAGGCCCCAGACTGGCTGTTCGCGTGCATAGTTTTGTTCCGGTGTATGTTTAGCGACAAATTAATGGCTATACGACATTTTATTTTGTTCATGAACAAAAGTTTGTCTTAAGGGGAAATAGGAGGAAAAGAACGGCGGGGAGGTTAACCAGTCTATAAGCAGCCGGTTCACTACACTCCGCATGGGTGGGGGATGAGGGAGATGAAAGATAGAGAGGGGAGAGAGAAGAGAGAAAAACACAGCACATTGAAGTAGCACACGCGCACACACTCAGTCATAGTTCGAACAGTCTTGTCTTTGGTGGTGTGTGACACTGCTGTTACAGCCACTTGTTCAATTACATGTCACGTAAGAATTTCAACAGTGCTTTTGTTGCCTTCTGTTGCAATGTCTTTTCTCGGGCACTTGAAAGAATAGTGTCCACAGACTTTTGGCTGTTGTCGATGCGCTTGACAGGTTGGCACAAGCAAGAGTCAAGTGCATAATAAAGAGCCGAAAGTTATATAAAAATGAAATGGGTTGCTTGGAATTTCTATAACCTTCAGATGTAACTACCATTGATGATATGAAGAGGTTTAAAGTTTAACGAGCATAATTTCGAAATATTTTGAACTAAAAGCAATTATTTCGTGCGGGTTGAACCTATCACATTAGCGGTCACAAAGCTACCTATCTTCAAGGTGACGAAAGACATAAAAGCAGGTGTTTTTCTCCACACAAAAAAGAGCATCGTCCCGATGCTGCTACGTTAATGCCAGAAAAGCAACTTAAACAATAGAAAAGGACAAAAATAGTCAAAAATTATTCGCAAACCGTTTCCCGATGATGAAGCGATGGCAGTAGCAAGAATAAAAGGAGACCAGAAAAGTAAATAAGCAATACGAGGGATTAGAAACGCGTTAAATAGCGCTGCATACGCACCACGTAAACTATGTTAGGGCTCGGTTGTCTTCGTTGTATCCGTGTTGAAGAGGCAGTGTCTGGAACTACTCCGTAGTTTACGTCACTCACAGGGCGCAACACATTATACGGACTGAAGTATCTGCTTCACAACTTTTTGGAGAGGCCATGCCGACGAACAGGGGTCCGAACCAAAACTTGGCCTCCCGGACTCCAAGGTACGTCTTTGTGACGCATGTTGCATAACGTCGTGCATAGACAAGTTGCTGCAGACCAATTTGTAGCCGGGCGAGCTGGCGAGTTTCCTCGGCACGCTCTGCAAATTCTTCGGTGTCAGCTGTTCACTGATCGTCGTCTTCACAAGAAAGCGTAGCATCCAGCATCATCTTAACTTCAGGGACGTATAGAAGGCGAAACGGTGTAAATCGCATTGTTTCTTGAACGACGGCCTTATATAAGCGAACGTGGCAGGATCGAATCTCGGCTGCGGCGGCTTCATTTTCGACGGAGGCAAAAATGATGTATGCCCGCGTGCTCAGATTTGGGTGCACATTAAAACACTTCAGGTGGTCGACATTTCCGGAGTCAGCCACTACGGTGTCTCTCATAATCATCTGGTGATTTTGGGACGTTAAACCTCACATATCAATCATTTAAACAAGACTACAGTAGCGACGCTATACTCATAGCGCCCCCCGGTTAAACGGCGTGGCTTCTTTCAAGCCGATGTTTATCGACGACTCTCGCCTTCGTGCACATACACCAGAAAAATTGTGCGTGGATGTGTATACAGTTTCTTCCACTCTCTTAGAAATAAATGAATACTGTTCCCGTCGAAGCACGCTTCCGGTGAACGAAGGAAGCAAGCGGTGGTGTTTGGCCCGCTTCTTCGCCGGCCTGCAGCCTTTGCAAGCGTGATTAGTGTGGGCGGTGGCGGCAAAAGAGGCGTGTATCATGGCGCGTTGTGATAATGAAGGAGCCATTAATGCGCTTGCCGGTCCGCAGCCGAACTAACACGTGCCGACGAAGACCGGAAGTTGCTTTCTTCGTCTATATCCCGCTGCTCGCTCGCCACGTTTCTTGCTTTTGGTGGTCCGCGAGAAACCGAACCTGCATCATTTGACAGCATGAAAGGTGCGCTGCTTCCTCCGATCATGCATTTTGCTTTACTGACTACGAACAGTGTATCGGGCGAGGAAAGTTGGGTTTATTCACCGTCTTTTTAGCGACAAGTTGTTCTCGCATCATCATTATTACTATTACTTTTAGTTTTATTTATTCTCTCCCGTGGCTTATTTGATGCCTCCGGTGTTAAGGTGTTGCGGGGCTCGTTTCCGTGGTTCCTAACCACGTTCGACTCTGAAAGAGGCCGAGCACGTGCGCCGTGTGCACACGGCCAGGTGTGTTGAGATGCGTCACATATTCCTGCGCACAGCTGATGGCGGCACAAAATCTGATGTTAAATGCACCCGCTAGGTCTTGCATAAACAGGCTTCGTAAGTTCAGTGGTATTTGCTGGCAGGATATAGCCGGTGATGCACAGATCATAAGCATGGCACACAAACAAATTTGACAAGAAAAGTAAAACGGCGTCCAATGTTTTTATGTCCGATGAAATTATTATCATGCCATGTGAGGTGAGTTTTGTGTTCCGGATTGGTCTTTTTTGTTTCGCATAACTGCCCCGTACGTGTATTTTTAGTTTGTTGTTCCAATTTATGCATTATACTTATGAACTTTGTAAGTTGTTCTCTTGATGCATTGGCAATAATTTGGGCATAGTCGACTGCTTTCAAGTTAGAGCTGGATAACTAGATAGTTTACAAACTGTTTCATTTCGCCCTCAAGGCATAAATAGACTGGACAGCGGGTTCAGAGATGTCTGAACATGAAGAAATGTACAAGAAAAACTTTCGTTCGAATGCCATGTTCACAATAATATTGGTCATGAAGAAGTAAACAAGGCCAAGGCTTTGATCTTATTCATTCTTTATTGACTTTTCTCAAAATGATGTATGGAAATATATACGTGCGACATGTCATGTTTATCATAGATATTCGGGGCACATTTCGAGTCTGTATGGCTGTTTACAAGCAGCAATTCCAGCAGCAAAGAAGGCACGCTGTTGTTCGTTGCAGCCAGTGTGTCTTGCCCTCAAGTCACCGGGTGGTTCTGACTACGTGCCCTGACTTCTAAGCCAGATCAGCTCCGCAAAATACAACTGCTCGAAAGTCATCTGTCTGGATGATAAATCGAAATGTGTTACCAGTGCTGTGGCCAGCATGCACCTTTCTCGAAAGTCAAAATGAGAACCGTGAAAGTATGAATTTGTTTAGAGCTCTTATAATTAGGTTTTGTTCAGCCATAAAGCTTGCAAAAGAATTAAAACAGCAGCCAAAATTATTTCAAGTTCGACACTCTTTCACTTTCTGAATGCAAGGACGATAGAAAAGGGCCTTGAACTTGCCTGCTTTTTGACGTTCTCCGCAAGCATTATTGGTACACTTTATATAGCAGGTTATAATTGTCTGTTTAGGACATAAGTTCGCACGTTGACTAGCAAAAATGAAACGGATCATTACATTTCATACAAAGCTAGCTCTTTCTTGGTAAAAAGACGGGCAGCTGTGCACAACGCCCTGCCTACGCTGCAATAGAACCATTGGACTGGAAACGCCATCAGAGGATAATGATATTGTTACGGAGATGAAGTTATGAAAGTGGAAGGACAGAATCAGCTGACAGGCGCATGAGTGTGCCAATCAGCCATTGTGACTCTTGCCTGTGGTTTTTTCTTTGTAAATGGATTTTGTACAGAAGTCACCGACCCCGTAACATATTGGTGGATGTGTGGGGTAACCCCAATAGATTTCGATTGTTTGGTTTAGCGTCCCAAAACCACTATATTATTGTGAGAGACGCCGTGTTGGAGAGCTCCGTAAATTTCTACCACCTGGGGTTCTTTAACGTGCACCTCCATCTGAGCACGTGGGCCTACAGCGTTTTAACCTCCATCGAAAATGCTGCCGCTACAGCCGGAATTTAATCCCGAGAAACACCAACGTAGTCAAGTATAATATAAAGCATCGGACATTTCCATGCTATAGCTGCCGTGTTTCGACATCCAAAGTTGGCGTTCAGGTGTACTTTATCTCCAACTATACGCACATTTCCACGAAAAGACAAATGTTGTTTCTATTCTGTCATAAATTGTAGCTGCTTATACGTTTCTAGAAGCCGCAAAGGCGTGGGCACGAGCGCGAGACTACGGTTCAACCAAGCGGTCTAGTTGGGCATAATTTCTGCACACCACGTGCTTCGACGGCACAACTAGAGCAAAACATACGAGTGGCTTTGTAGGGAGGAAGAGTGAAGCGGCAAGTAGTGATTTGTGCACAGACGTGTGCGGTGCATTTATTTTGTTCTCGTTTTGCCCTGCAGACCACCAACGACATGCTGCCACTCTCCTGCCCATCGCCGCCCAAGGGCTTGTGCGTGCGTGTGGCACCGGGTTCGATCAGTTCGATAGATTGCTGGGTGTGGTGGGGAGTGAAAGGTGGGCTTGTCTCAAGGTCGGGGGAGAAGCGATGCCGCAGTATAAGGCTCCACAGCCACGGCGAACGTTGTGGGAACTACGGCTCCCTTGGCGAGTAAGGCAATGTGGCTGGGCGCTTATAGGACTAGCATTGCCAGACTCACCATGGTGTCACCGCGCTTCCTTGGGCACTGTCCGGTATTCAGTGTCTGGCTAGCTGCTGCAGTCTCCATTTTGGTCATGAAGGCCTGGGACGCGTGCATTTATACACATCTAGCCACATGAACAAGCTGGGCGTACTGCATCACCATAAGCAAGACCACTGTGGGCGTATAATGCAAAGCCATAGTGATCTTGCTTGCTTTCTCTTTCCTCTTCCTGGCTTTTTTTTTCGTCTTCTCCAAACTTCTGCCTTGGCGCCCGGTACTTCGTTCACTACTCCTCATATCTGCTTTCTCGTCACCTGTCTCACCTTCCTCTTGGTCTCGCCATTATACCGCTATGCATCGCACTTCTATCGAGGCTTTTTGGATGCCATCTTTTGATTGTGTTTATGAGACCATCCCCATGTACGGCCTCTCCTAGCTGAAGGGTCCTTGATTAGTACGGTGTAAAATGCTGATGACGAACGCGCTGTGAATATAGGAAAGCTCCGTATGTAATCACGTCCTGTAGAGAAAAGTGTAATAAGAAAAGAAGAGCGTGGGGTGCCTCTGCCAATAGTAAATACCGTAGCGAAGGGCCACTAATCTGCTGTCACGACGCCGCTCGTAAGCGACCGCAAAATTTGTCCTCATTGAAACACGGCGTTCGGAGGGGGGCTTCCCTCCTTCTCACGTGACCACCGGGCAAGCGGTGAGCCCTTATATGCATCTCTCGGAGCCATGTTTTTCGAGGGGGATCTACAGCAGCACTGTATTAGTGACCCTCCATCACACCCCGGCGAGCCGGGGTTCCCAGATTTAGCAATCTTGGGGTTTCACTTTCTCTTATTATCTTGATCACACCCATTTATTTCTGTTTTGTCACAGTACACACCCATGTCTCCACGTCACTCACAATACCTTGCGTGTGTGTCACTGGCTGCTGTATGGCAGGTGACCCGAAATTGGAGGTGATTCACTTCTCTGCTTGCAGCGGCGGGCGACTGTTCGGCGCCCTGGAGATAGCACGTAGTAATGAATCAAAGGAAGTGCCGCAACCGAGGGAACTCGACCGAGAGCGAGAGGAAGAAAAAAAAGTTATCCTAAATTTTATAGCGAAACCGAAACCAAATCACCGAAGAGCGCAACAAGCAGACCACACTACAATGACGTCCCAGTTCAAAACAGACAGCGGTTACATAGATGCAGTACTTCCCTGTTCGTTTACGTATGTGCGTAGTGCATACTATTACTTCAAGTGCAGCCCACACAACAAAGTCGGTTGATGGTTGATATAACGTTCCCTCATTTTTGACGTCACGGACCAATATGGCAGTTGCGCTCTTTCGCGTTTTGGTTTCCGTTTCGCCGAAGAATTGCGAAGAATTTCATTCCTGCGCAGTTATCACTGAAGGCTGGTTTTCTGAAATCTCAAATCTGCAATGGGTTCTTCGCACGAAGCACTTGAGTTCTCCCTTTTAGTAGCTCTGACAGTTGGGTGAGGTGGTGGGGGTTCTTAGCTAAATATGGCGCGAAAAAAAAAACCAATGGTCCCTTATATACAACCAAACGCGCACTTACGCCAATCCTTCATTTTTTTGACAATACCCTTGTCCAACTTTCAAAGATAGAGGACAAGTTGTCAGTAGTAAATGCTGCTTCTGCATATATTAGGTTGGACTTCACTACATGGAAAAGTAGCAAAGTTTTCTGCTCTTTGAGGACAGGCGACACATGAACGGTATTGCTTTCATGCCAGTCAACAACACATATTATATTACGTGCTTTGTTGTATTATGTATTATGTAATAAACTACTATATATTATAATATATTACCACTAATAATAAGCAACTATTAACGCTGCCTGCACTGCGTCGCTCAAGGCTGGGTGACAGTAGAACTGGTGGGCGTGTAAATGGCCTCGGCTCAGCCAGGCTTTAAGCTTCTCACTCGTGTCTTTCTCAACGCTTGGTATACTATATCATACATTATAACATGCCTATTTTCCTTCAACAATTTTCCTAATCTGTGTCCTTTCTAATTGTTTCTCTCTATTTGTCCTGATGTCTATTTTGTTGTCTATCTTTGTATTTTGTTCTGTCATTTTTCCTTTTCTCTCTCTCCTTATTCCTTTTGTCTTTTCGTTTATGTACCAATTTCTCTCTCTCTCTCTCTTTCCTTGGTCGTTTTCTAGCTTTCTTTTGTCCTCGACCACAACAGATCTGCTGCAGAACTCTAATAGCGTACATGTGCCACGAAAATTTGGTACATGTTGCTAGCCGCACCTCGTTGGTCTAGTGGCTAAGGCACTCGGCTGGGGACCCACACGTCACGGGATTGAATTCTGGCTGCGGCAGCTGCAATTTCGATGGATTACAAATGCCGTAGGCACGTGTGCTCAGATTTGGGTGCACGTTAAAGAAACCCGGGTGGTCGAAATTTCTGGAGCCTTCCACAACGGCGTTTCTCGTAATCATATGGTGGTTTGAGACGTTAAGACCGACATATCAATCAGATCCTGCTACTTACCCTATTTGTAGGCTGAAAATTAGCAAGCGAACACGTGGACAGCAAACACAGATAAAGGCCTGAAGCTTTATCTTCTTTTGTCAGCCATCTGCACTCAGTTGATTGACGGTGATCAAGTGCGTGCTGGTTCATGATGACGATAATTTCTTTTGACAGATGGCAAACCTTGACCATAAAATCTCTGCTGTACAAAAAAAAACACGTGGCTTGAAAGCCCAGTCAACACACAACAAGCAGAAAGAAAAGTTCATACAAAGCTCCCAGACAGATACGTAAAATTCCTTCTCTGTCGCGAAATAAGAATAAGCTAATAAAAAGAAAGAAGAAAATATTGAATATAAAACAAGCGGGGAACTTTTGAAACCTGACAATTTTTGTAAGTGGTACAAGAGCGCTGTTGTGCAGTATAAACCTCCCAACATAGTGATTCTTTTTCCTGTTGCTCAGCACATCCTGCGTCACCCATATTTTGCGACATCTGTATATAATATCGCGCATTTTTAAGAGTGCCTTGGCCTTTCTCGGATGCGTTTGCCCTCCGCTTTATCGCCCGAGGTGGCCCGCCATGGTGCATCTTTACTGCGTGCACGATGCACAGAGACGTAATTGAGGGTACAGTATGTAGCTGTGGGTTTCGACGGTGACAGAGCTCCATGAATATGATGACGGGAATCCACTGGCCGACAGGAACGAGAAAGAGCGAGAGAGCACTTTGGCACCAGTTGATTCCACGCTGGCGCAACACAACGAAACCCCACTGTCATCTACGCAGTAGTAGCGCCAACACACAGCACGTCAGAAGCCTCCGCCGCTCCCATCTAAGAGCCACCCCCAAAGATCTCCTGGACCCACTTCTTTGTGCCAGCTATATCTCGCGCAATTGAGCCTTTTTGTTACCACTCCAACATAGATGAGAAACGATCATACACATTTACTACACGACGAAAGACAGCTAGAACAAGATTCAAAATAGGAAAGAAAGATAAGCAAAGTGGCATCGGTAACAAGCTGGATGGGGAGAGAGAGAAAATAGCTCAAAAGAACATCGTTACCCCCGCGGAATTTCTATACTCTTGGCGGACAACAAGAGTGGAGAGGGTCGCTTGGAGGGTCAGGACAAGAGTAAGAAGCGAACGAAATAACTGCAGGTCATTTGAGAAAAAAAGTGTTTCTGTTGAATAAAGGGAGGGTAGCAGAAGGCATCTCTACTCGGTGCCCGCCCGCCAGCAGCACCCTAATAGCGTGAAGAGGGCTACTGCAGTGCTCAGTGTGCGTAAACCAGCCACCGCCTACACTGTATGAAGGCGAGTTCGGCAGACATAAACGGCGTTCATTTGTCTGAAACGTGTCTGCCTCTGCAAGGAGACGAATTTTCGGAAGCCTGCCCAACGTGCTGTTTTCTTTTGTCCGTTGTTGCCTTGAGCTAAACAAAAACAAAAAAAACACATGCACCAAAGGTGCGGAAGCGTAAGAAAAAATAGAGATGAAACAAACAAAAACGTATCCTGATTGTCTAGAACAAGTCTGAAGAAGTTGACAAAGAAATGTAATAGTTGGCAAACCTCCCCACCCGATAGACATATCTGTTAAAACAGAAAACAGCAACGATAGTTATAGCCCGAGAACAGAACGACGACAAAGAGACAAGAAGGACACTTTGTCGCGTCAACATATCTGTTAAAATAGAAAACAGCAACGATAGTAATAGCGCGAGAACAGAACGACGACAAAGAGACAAGAAGGACCCTTTGTCGTGGTTCTATTCTCGCGCTATAACTACCATCATGTCATACTAACTAGCCCAAACTGCCACACTTCTACAATAAACAGCAGTTGGACTGACAGCAGAGCACAAAAAAAGAAGAAGAAGAAAGTGTACATGAAATGAACGTTGGTAAGGAGGCAGGAAACGAATCAATTCGCCCTTGTGAATGACTATAACCAGTGACGTCCGAAAGAGTGCCGCCAACAAGAAGAGGCTTATAGAGGTAGCAGAAAGGGAGAAGCGGGGGGGGGGAAGCTGAGGAGGGGAGGCTTCAGGAACTATTATATCATCGTGGACACGGGCGCTTAAAAAGCAAACATGTGGCGGGAAATAGTGAAAAAGACAAAACGAATCGGGATAAAAGAAAGAGACAAGTATGGCAACAACCTGCAGCACTCGTGGAGTGCATGGCTCACAAGGAGGAGTGAGAATCACAGATACGGCGAAGTCGTTGCTTCGAAACAGGCCAGTAGCTGAGTGGACTACAGAGGCAGGAGCAAGCCGACTGGGCGCGCTTTGATGAGTGTGCCGCGCCTTTTTTCTGAGCCGCCGGGCAATGCTTTCTGTGGCGGACGCATCTCCTTCCTATAATGCTCCACTCCCACGTCTCGGGCCAAAACAGTGTATAGAGCCCGGCCGCCTTCTCCCGCTGCTCATTTGAGGCCAGGCCGTCGTCATATATAGCTTTAAACGGAGCATGTCTTGGTGTTTCTTTCATGCTTTTATGTTACGGTGGTGGGAGTGGTCATAGCGCGTGCTATGTACAATGCTTCCTTGGCTGCGCGCAGTTGCAAGCGGGCCCCTCCGGTGCACCTCGGTCTCTCGCAAGTGTTACGTACTAGGAGGAGCGGCGGGGCCTCTGTAGAATTGTGGCACAGCAAATTTCTGCGGCCGCGTCACGTGGCTGGCTGTCTCTTGAGGCGAGAGAGAGGTTCGTTAGGTGAAGTGGTTCAGCACGAGGAAACACAGAAATAAATCTGTTACGGCACTCCTTGTTCTGTGTGAATTCAGTGCTCCAGCGGTGTCGAGTCCGTGTGCTAACTTGCATGCCTCGGAAAAAAAAAACTCGAATCATATCCACGGAGTGAATGATGATGAGTGGGGTGAAGCGCTGGAGGGTTTCATCGCTAAACCATGAACCATCCACGAATATCGCCCACTACATCATCAAAGACGTGACAAACACGGTATATATCCATAAAAGAAACTTTATTATGGCTAAGTGGTAGCTATACGTTGCTTCCGTTCCCCCTTCATTATAATGTCTTTATGTTCGGTGAAGCTGTGTATCGGTGATGGGGCGTAGTGGGATGTTTGCAAGGACGAAGTAGTGGGCAGTTTGCAAAGGTGGAACTGTAGGCGGTTACGTACAAACAAGGAATTGGTACAGTGGGACAATCTATGATTTTTTAACGCGCACCTGGATACAAGTACACGATCATGTTGCATTTCATATTGGCTATACTTCTCAACAGTATTTGCTTTATGATCGGTGAAGTGGCGGATTGGTGATGGAGCATAGTGGGATGTTTGCAAGGACGAAGTAGTGGGCAGTTAGCAAAGGTGGAAGTATAGGCGGTCACGTACATCCAAGGAATGAACAGACCCATGCCTTTAGGAGCTTCGTCCCTAAAAAAAATGGTTGTTTCATAGAAAGCGAATGAAGTGACGGAAGTACGGGCCGTACTTGGCAGTGTTGCCGAAAGAAGGAGTGCACGAACAAGCGGGAACCGACAGTCTGTGCAAGCGAGCTAGACTAATGTGCTGGTCACGAAAAAGTTCCTACACTGCACAAGGCTCCACTACACTAAACAGTAAATCATCAGCCCCGCCATGGCACCGGGGAAGGCGTAACACCGTGGTGCTCCCGGGCTAGGCGTACCAGGCTTCCTCTCGTGTCTTGCATTACGAATGTAACGACGGTACCATCGAGGACCTCCTCGCTGGTTGGGAGAGTCGTCGAACGCGCGTGCACCCTTGATTTATTTAGGTTCAGCACAACATTTATCTCTGAGTTTTACGCAAGAGGTTGCAGTGCATTCTAGTTGCGAAAGTCGTACGCGCACCGTACTGAAAATGGAGCGCAAGCAGCTGTTGGTCAAATGCGCAGTTTGCGTTCCAGAACTCTTCCATCATGGAAGTTCCCGACGTGGATATGTTGTTCTCCAAGCGCCGCACAAATGCACATTGTAGCCATGCTTCTGTTAGAGGCACAAAGTCTTTACAAATTCTCTAAAGTAGTGCTTGCTCGTCGCACACCTCAGTTTCCAAATTGCATAGGTCTTTGTTTGGGATTATACCCAGCATAGTTTCTCTTTTTAGAATACGCTGTACTCTATTCGCTAGCAATGTAGGCAGTGTGTGGTGAAAGCTGTAGGCGATTGATATTATCGGCACCCTGTGGTCTCGTCGTTTTTCATCAAGCTTGAAAGGCGACTTGAGGCTCTCAAGCCTATAAGCTAACCTAATACTTCAAGCTGTGCTTGCCTTATTACCATCCTAATAAGCTTTGGTACTGAGCTTCAAGCAAGAACAGTTGCCATATTTAGTGCTCCAGCTATTTTGGGGGCTGCAATGTGCCAAAATATACTGCGGGAAAAAATTTTAT
Organism: Rhipicephalus annulatus; assembly: GCA_013436015.1. Classification (NCBI taxonomy): domain Eukaryota; kingdom Metazoa; phylum Arthropoda; class Arachnida; order Ixodida; family Ixodidae; genus Rhipicephalus; species Rhipicephalus annulatus. The sequence goes on from WOVY01011931.1 coordinate 554,215, forward strand.
TTGAGACTTAGTTGGGTACGCGCCCAGCTTGAAATAATTTACTTATTCCTCTACAACTTACGAGCACATGACCACTAAGCAAGGAGGTAAAATTGTTATCCTTATTCTGCGTTTGCTTTGATTAAAATTTACATAGTTTAACAATGGACAACGTATTCCTAATTTATCTACTATTCTATGAGGCTACATATTCTGCGGTAAGAATAAACGACATGGGTAACTTAGTGTGCTCTTAGCTGTGTTTCCTGTTGATTTTCACATTTGCCCCTCTACAACCATTGTAACAACACCGTAATGTCATGTGGGCAGGCGGTTTTTTGACTGGCACGAATTTTTCTCTAGGAGAGCAAGAACAGTAGGCTATATGAGAAACGAGTTGGTACACTTATCAATTCTTTTTTTTTGCCAATGACCAAAAAAAAACGCGCTAGCCATTGCCAAAGAATATCGGCTGCTCCGCTTTTTTGTATTAATAAAGTACTTAGAAATGTATACCATGTAGCACATCTACCTTCTCTTCCTGTACATGTTACATTGGTGCCTTTATTGTTTTAAAAAGGTTTTCGAAGCTCTATACCTCATACAAGGATTCGGCAACACCTGTGGACCTCGCAAGATGCCCCGCCCTTATAGATTGAGTTGATTGCAGATAATCCATTATTTGTTTTGTTTTAATAGATCCGAATAGCGAAGCTGAAAACAGTCACGTCCTATGCACACCTACCACACATACCAACGCCTCCTAAGAAAATTCCTAGGAGGCATTGCACATACAGAGCTATTTAATGCGTTTTTTACAGCGAAAGCTGTTTTGAGATCAGAACTCGGGTCTCGCGCAGCACCGTAGTTGTCCGCCGCCGCCGCCGATGTCCGTAACCACATCGTGCGAAATTAGAAAAAAAATTAGTACCAAAGAGACAGTGGGGATGGAACCCTGGTCAATATTCTGCCATTGAACCATGCCTTGGGACTTGGTGGCAAACTTTCCTTAGGCAGGCTTGATGTCGGCAAAGCAATAGCGCTAATACGACTTTTCAAGCATTTTAAAACAGAGAAAAAACAAACAGTCGTTGCACAATGTGAATAGCGTAACGAGTGAGTTGTCCAATGCTTCAACCCATTACAGAAGCTTGTTTTTGTTGAGCTATTAACTGTGGCACATACGCACTTCAGGCATCGCCGTCAATTGCTGCGTGAACAATTGTCGCAGAACTCTTCGCAATAGTTTAGCAGATACCACGCTTCTCAGAAGAATGACGAAATATAGCATAACAAATTCCAGCCTACTAACCTAAAATTTTTATTATTAATGTCATAGTGGGCATACAGCAAGTGTGCCTGCAGCAATTTAGAATGGGTGTTTAGAGAAGGTTCTTAAAAATCGCTCTTCTAGCTTTCGCTGTGACGTACCTGCGCCTTCCGTGCAGGCTGGTCGTTTTTTTTTATGCCAAAGTTGACAACGAATCCACGACATTCCAAGACGCAACAAATCGTACCGCCACAACGCCTCGAAAAAAAAATCAATTGCAGCTTGTCTGTGTATGGATGGGCCGTGAACGAGTGTCCATGGTTTTACCACGTGATACCGTTGTCTCTGGAACAGACGAAACTGAGGTAACAATAATTTCACCTACCCGACACAATTGCTCTGCATGGTTACATCGAGCGAACGACTATACATAGTGGGTTTATACCAGTTCAGCATTTATTTTTCTTATCGTAATTTGTTCACTCTATGCTGCAGAAAAAAATTATGCGACAAATGGCTGTATCTTTGCTGTCAATAAACTACGTTAAACCAGATAAAGAATAGAATAGATTAGAATAGATTTTTATTTCCAGAAATACAAGGATTTTGGCAGATACCATCGGCTCAAAGCTGTTGTCATACAGCTTCACTGTGTCGATGGTTCATTACAAGGCATATGTGGCAGTTGTAAAAAAATAGCAAGCTAGAAACTTAAAAAAACTAAATGTTCACAGAAACGTGCAAAAAAATATCTAAAAAACCACACTAAATGATCGAATAAATGAATATGAGTTTAATCAGACACCTGTAAACAGAAAAACAAAAGGCAACAGAGAGTTTCTATTAAATTTGAGTACAAAATAAAAATTGTAATCATCTCAGCTCTTGCTCGTCGCATTCGTTGTCATGGCCTACATGCAGGGCCCCTAAGCCAGCTCTTCGCCACGTCGCAGGAGGGGCGAAAGATAAACGACAGAGACTTTCCAGCCGGAAGAAGTGTGCCAAAGCCACAGGAAGCGGCGAGACTGTATGAAGGATCCATCAGCGACGATCAGATTTCTCTCGCTGCTTCTCTAATGCCGATGCCGCTTCTTTCAGGGAAGGCGAGAGTGAAGAAGCGTTGGGCTCAACGTAAGTGGCTACTTGGAGCGGAAGACAGCCAATGCCTCCTGTACCGACGTCGACATGTCACTTGCACGGGCACACGGACGCGTTTGTTGGCAGACACACAGCTGAGTGTGGTAATGGTTGGAGACGTTCATCTAGTTCGATGATCTTGCTTGGATTGTATATACATTATTGTGGACAAATCGACGGAAGTATAAAAGAAGACACAAAGGCTTTAGTGTGATTTATTATTTATTTATTTATTTATTTATCATTTATTTATTTGTTTATTTATTTAGATTCTTGCGCCGGCGTAAGCACTGCACAGCTAGAGGAACAGTATGCAAAATCGAACTAACTACAGTACAAACAAGAGAAAGAATGAGGAATGTAGACAATGAAATGGTCATCATGTTAAGAGCAAGACGCAGTATGATGCTGTCTTCGTACGTTTTATCGCGAATGCATTTCTGACGCACGCAAAGCTTGTTTTTTCTGTAATTATTTTGAGCTGAAAGTGGTCCGCCGTGGTGGTGTAAAGGTTACGGTGCTAATTGGTTGAGCAGAGTGGGGCAGTCACATTTCGGCCCGTGCTACAGGCCCGTGTATTGTGCGATGTCAGTGCACGTCAAAGAACAGCAGTTGGTCAAAATTTTCTGGGCTGCCCACTACACGGCACGCCGCATAGTCATATCGTGGCTTCGACAAGTAAAATGCCAGATGTTATCTTTACTATTGAGCTCAAGTTTGCTGATATATAAATTCAGCTCAAGGTAATTGAGTGAATATAATTGAGCTCAAGTTTACTGATATATAAATGCACTGTCAACAGCGCGCCAGAAACGCTAGTCAATGCTACAAATTGGCTTTTCCCTCTTCCTACGCCAATATCTGCGCCAAGAAAGTGAAACGAATGATTCATCGTTAGCGCTGTGTTGCTCTAGAGATGGTGTTATAGGCTAATAATATTACAAAGAGAGCACCATAGTTGACATGTCGTGCGACAATCAAGTTAAGTTTTTTTTTATATTGCGTGTGCGCAGGGTAGGTTTTGTTACATGCACTACTAAATATACAGTAGGGAGCACTGTACATATTTTCTACGATAGCATATACAGTAACTCTTGGCTTGTTACATGCACCGCTAAGTTAGTGTTTGTTTGTAGTAGGGTCGCCCGGTGGCGTAAGGGCTTGTACTGCTCGTCCTCAGATCAGTTTTACCTGCTGCAGGATGCAGAATGAGAGAGCAAGTCATAGAGAGGGAGAGAGAAGGAGACGTGGGCACAAGTTTAGTATGTTATAAGATACAAAAAAGTGAATAACATTACTCGCTATGGTAGTTGTCCTGTTCAGATATAAAATTAGCATAGCAAAAACTTAGGACGCTGGAGCTTTGAAATTGAATTTACCAGTAGAACACTATAGCATAATCACACTACGTACTCCTCACCTGGTCAACTGCTAGCCTGGCTTCTTTTATCCGCGCACGCCTCAATCATGCCCCCCCCCAAAAAAAATAATAATAAACGACTGCGCGCAGAACATTGGCCGTATCAAACTATCCTAGAATGCTTACCGTAAGTACAGCTCTGCAGTGCCTACGACGCCATAATTTTTCCTTCTTGTGAATCTGTAGTGGTCTGCGAATAGTAAATTTTAGAGCCTAATCAAACACTATTCGAATAGTTTTCGAATCGCAAGGCACAAAATTTCAACACATGCTCTTGAATGGTAAGGCGACAATCGTTTAAAAAAAGTGGAATTCCACACAATTTTATTTGAAAAAAAATACTCAGAAGTATTGATAAAAAACGTTATGATCGATTTTCACCGGCAAAAACTACTACAGTTACTTAATCTGAGAAGTAACTAAAGCCTTCTCAATAATTTGTAAACGCAGGCTGAAATATAGCAGTAACTGCAGTATTCAAGTCGCTAATTTATCACTCGCTTTTGAATAGAACTAACTCTTAGATATAAAGAAATTTTTATGAGTTATAATCATAAATTTCATAGTGAAAATAGTTGATTACTGACACTTGCTTCGGCAACACTGAAACCTTAGTCAAACGCTCTTACACTGTAAACAATGCGGCGTGAACAATACTGAATTTACATGCGCTAAACGAATCTCGGAAATTAGATTATAAAAACAGGAAACTTTAACCGTCGTTAAAATATAAATAAATAAATAAAGTTTTCCATAAATAAAGTCTTTCTTTCCGTTTCATACCCCTCGCTCTTCACACGTCTCAATCCTTTGAGCATTTTCAATCATTGCTGACTGTTGCAAAACAATTCAAAAAATAATCTGTATTTCAAATGCACGCCAGTAGATGCAAGTATCGAGTAGATTCAAGTATTGAATGATATAGCTTACTGTTCCATTCGTTATTCGGAATTTTCAAATATTTGCACACCCCTACAAATCAGTGAAGGGCCCACGACGCATCCACGACAACATCCATCCCACACAGCTGCTCAATAATATGTGGATGTATTTAATGACGTTGATCAAATATGTGTCAGCACTGTGAGCTTTTAAAGCATCTGCTCGTTTCCCAATTCGCAATTTTTCGGCACCTCGCGCGACAGCTTTTTCTTCCCATGCCCTCTACTTCCTGAAGTGGAAAATAAATTATTGATTGATTGATTGATTGTTTGATTGATTTATTGATTATACGCTTCTGCCACGCAATATAGGGTACGTCTCAAGGAGGTTCCCCCACTACATGATATTTATGCGGTGTTTTAAATGCGAAGCATTTTTTGAACGTATCTATCTATCTAGGCGACTTTGAACGTATCTATCTATCTATCTATCTATCTATCTATCTATCTATCTATCTATCTATCTATCTATCTATCTATCTATCTATCTATCTATCTATCTATCTATCTATCTATCCATCCACGTACGTTTGAGGGCTCTCGTGGTCACCCCCTTCACCTGGCGTGAACCAAAATTAGCCGGGAAGGGCAAGATAGTTTGACGAATATGACGCGGTGGTCAATACATCATCATCATCATCATCATCATCATCCTGGCTACGTCCAATGCAGGACAAAGGCCTCTCCCATGTTCCCCCAATTAACCCGGTCCTGTGCTTGCTGCTGCCAATTTATACCCGCAAACTTCTTAGTCTCATCTGCCCACCTAACCTTCTGTCTCACCCTAACCCGCTTGCCTTCTCTGGGAATCCAGTTAGTTACCCTTAATGACCAGGTCAATACATAATGTTAAAATCCCGTCGCGTACGTCGTCAAACACTTCCCGCCAGACAGTGGCACATACCCACGGGTGGGTTTGAGCCGCTGGTATGCGGGTATGTGCCACAGGTGATTGACATTTAGTATCTACCACGAACGACGAAAACACACATGAGCAATTTTAATGCGCGAGCGTTAAGAAATACCCGGCATCGGTAGCGTCCACCCGACGAATGCAAAGAATAAACGTCAGTGTCCCAGCTGGAATCAAACCCAATTATTTTGCGTAGCAATGAATCATATTACCACAAAGCTACGCCAGGTCTCGGCACTACTTCTCAAATAGACGCTAATCTTCGTGAAACGTCAACAGTGGTTGCAGTGCTGCCTACCCAATTTTATAAACAATACAAATGTAGTCCTTTGATGCACCTGTCACGTAGGGTTACGTAAATTTTGGTTAGTTAGCATGTGCTTAAGTTGATTCATGCAGCAGTGTCCAGGGCCAGCATCCTCGCAAGCATCAGTGCTTCATATCAGCTTCTGGTGTTGCTAATATGCATGTTCTAGTTGGAATCGTTGGGCAAGTGCAAACTGGTTATATAAACATCTGCAACCTTTCAACATGTGTTTGTGCGTGCTACATTTTTACTTATATTTAGCATCATTTCATGACGTGTCGCTCAATAAAAAAAATTGTCACATGGTAACCTTCCCTCCGCATGCTTCGCATAACGTTGATTCCCAGATACGTGGGATCGCACAAGTTTTTCTCGGTAGCACTTTCAAGCAATGGCGTGTTTCTGCCCTAGATCATCGGTTTGTCACGCAAAGGGCTCCCGTCTTGTGTACGTCTCATCTCTAGTCCGTGGTCTTTAGCGTAGCCATCAATCAAGTTACAAGGCCTGGGTTCGATTCTCGCCCGAACCAAATAGTTTTATTTTGTTTATTTTTCATTTTTTGTAACTTTCTCAATTTGTCGGGGAAAGACAACGCTATAATGTTTCGTGCACAACCATCGATATCTACACCGACACCGCCAACGGAGTTTCTGCGAAACGATCTTTTTTTGACCCTATCGTGTTATAAACGGAGCCAAATTAGCACATCCAGGATAATTCTCTAAATTGATCGTAACGTTCTGCCACTCATTCGTCAATCGTGTAGAATAGATAGCGAAACATGCACTGATCAACTACTTTTTCGGCTCTCTCTCCACATGGTCTTTGACTGCGCATTTGTTCTAGACCGTAAAAGGTTTACCTCGAATGGATCATTTCGGGCGTGGCCAGGCGCCTGCTGTACGCGTGGCTTCGGTTTCGTCACCTTCATTTCTCTATAGAGGCAAGCTCGGGTTGAGGTCGTGGCGGCGACGTGAGGTCCGAATGCGAGGATAGTGATGACGACTAACACCTTTTGCTTCCCGCAACCATTCGAGGGGACAGCGGCGATCTGTCATCTATTACTTTAGCGAGCGGCGCCGTGGTTGCAACTCAATGTGTGCGGCGAGACGGCGTCAATGCCCCTGGGCTTCAACAATGATTTATCTTCGGGCGTCGTATGCGTACTTGCTGTTACTTGTGATGTTTGGTAATAGTGGGCTTGCAGACATATTGCGCAAAATATATAAACGAACGAAAAGAGCGCGAGAGGAGAACAAAGACAGCCATCATAAAACACAGTGTCAAAACACCTGTCGAAAGTGTTAGGAGACTTCTATGAATATTCGATGCAGCCCGCAAAGGAGTGATGTACATGTTAACTGGTGAACATATTGACTAAGAGAATGTTGAGGTGGTCCAGCAGTTGTCACCTACTCTTTCATTTCTTTGGTGCAACGTATTAAAAATGCATTGGACTGGTCTAGGCTGTAAGCACCGCACTGATCGATCAGTAAGACTTTGTGTATACGATGCCAGTTTAGTCTGGTGGTCAAACTGTGGTGATAAAACACTTGGCGGTCGAACAGTGAGACTCGGTCTGTCGTATGTTGCAACAGGGCTCTAGGCTCTAAATAAAGCAAGTCAAGTGGAAGAGTAAAACACCGTTAAGAAGAAGTAGTAGGGTAATTTTCTAAATCAAGATTGGGTTTCTTGCTTGTCTGGAATTACGATACTTTCCTTAGCAATATACAGTGACCCATACAATGTTGCGCACTTGAATTGATAAAAAAAAAATAGAAGGCCTGCGCGGAACGTGAAGCACAGTCACAGCAAAAGCAAGAATATCGGCCTTTCGGTGCCTTTTCTAAACGCTCTTTGGGATGCTACAAGCACACTGCTGGGCACCCACTGTGCCATAAATAATCATAAATTTTGTGTAGCAGGCCAGCATTCACTATGCTATCCTTCGTCAGAGCTTGGAAAAGCGTGGTATCCGCTACACGCTTGTCGGAAATGTTGAGCAGTTTTTTTATGCAGTGGCTGACGACGATGAAGAAATATGCCGGAATTCAGTATGAGCCACAGTTAACAGGTAATCAAGAACAAGTTTTCTAATGGGTTGCAGAATTGGACGACCCAGTCATTACGGAATTCGCATTTTGTGACACCTGGCTGTACCTTTGATTCTCTAAAACGCTCTATAGCTCATATTAAGGCGATTCCTTTCCCGACATCAAGCCTGCCTCAGGCCAGTTCAAAAACTTTTTACAAGCAATCGCGTGGCTCAGTGGTAAAATACTGGGCTGGCACACAGCGAACCAGGGTGTCCTTGGAGTTTTTATTTACAGTTTGTTTTATACTGGTTACGGATACAGGCGGCGGTGGCAGCGGACAACTACGGCGCCGTGCGTAACTCGTGTTCTGATCTCATAACAGCTTTCGCTGTAGAAAGACCACGTTTTCGAGACCGAGGGGCGAGAATCCAAACCCCCTTTTCTCAGATAATGTACACTCTCGTCCTTTATGAAAGCGAACACGCGAACGCGTGGCCTGCGTTTTGCAGCGGCTGCCTACAGCACCAACAACCGACAGCAAAAGGAAACACGTTCACTTGCAGCGTCATCTGTTGCCGGAAAGAATAATAACGAGTTACGGCCAGTAGACAAGCGCTGCTAGATTGCACTCTCTTCTGCTCACGCCTGAAGTACGTAGTCCACTGCCAACATATCAAACGTTGTTCGCGACCACGGCGCAAGCTGCAGTAATCGCTCGATCTCACTCACCGCACGAGCGATCAGGGAGCGTACTCTAGCAGCGCTTGTGTACCGGCAATAACTCGTTATCTTGCTTGGTCATAGGTGACGCGAAAAGCGAACGTGCTTTCTTCACTTGTTGATTGATGGTGCTCTAGGCAGCCGCCGCAGAGCGCAATCCACGCGTTCGCGTGTTCCCTTTCATAAAGAACGACAGTGTACAACCTAAGATTCCTGCCGAAAGAGAATTTTTTAAAAAGATGAAAGCTAGTAAAGTCTTTATTAGCTTAGCCGGTTTTAAGAAAAGATATTTCAGCTACGTAAAAAAACGAATGGTGCAGTTTTTTTTTTGCCCACCTGAGATTTGCTAACTGACCTCGCTTTGTGTGTTAGACGCACAGAGAGACGCGGTTGTGTGCATCTGTTTTGAGCTAAGTTGCGCCTTTGTTGACCTTGTTGTGACAAAAAAAGCATAATGTCGCGTGCTCTAATTAAAAAGCTGCTTGGAAAGCACAGTATATTTAGAAATTGACACACCTTCACTTTACACAGAAACTGGATCGGGAGCGCATGTGCGAAGAGTTCAACTGTGTTCTCATTGTGCGTCGCTGCAAGAGTAAAATGTTTCGTTTAATGACATAATTTGTGGGGCACAAAAAAATAAATAGATGTACCCTAGCCCATACCACAAATATAACCGGCGTGGCTATACTTTGATTGATGTAGAGCTTCTACAAACCGTGATTACGAGTAAGTTTGTCGGCACAGAATGTACAGGAATCCTGGCACCCTTCGAGAACACAATGGATCGTGTTCACTAAATGAAAAATCTCAGATTTACCCCTTTTGAAACCGCACTAATTTTAAAAAAAATGAGTAAAAGTTTTGAGTGTCATTTGGCGTACCAACGAGGCGCAACACTGTTATATGAACAAGTGAAATCAACCGCCATCAACAGTATTTGTCCATTAGAGAGTCCAAAACTCACAAACAAGCCAGGGAACGAAGCATACAAGAAAAGAGGAGAACAATCGATTCGTTTGGTGGTTATATGAAACATTGCTAAGTTGCTCAGTACATATATGAAACATTGCTAAGTTGCTCAGTACATATTTGTGAAGCAAACGTCAAATAAACCTGTTTCCTTCTCCAACTCTCAATATATTGAAAGCGTTGTTATTTTGTTACATTGATCCTCTTTATATGTAAACAGTTTGAAGGAACAGACAGCTGATTTTATTCCAGAATAAACCAAACAGGTACACTAAGCTACTGACCTGTGTAATAGTGTTTTCATTTCTTGGGTAAATTTATTGATTGATTGATATGTCCCAAAACCGAGACGCCAGTAGTGGGGGCTCCGGAATTTTTGACCACCTTGCGTTCTTTAACGTGCACCCGAATCCGAGCACATGGGACTATAGCATTTTCCCCTCCATCTAAAATGCAGCCGCCACAGCCGGAATTCCATCCCGCGACCTGCGGGTCAGCTGCCGAGTACCTTAGCCACTAGACCACCACGGCGAGGCTCTTGGACAGTTTTATAACATTCTATACCAAAAATTACTTGGTTTGGTAATACAAATGCAAATATCAACACTTTGAATAGAATTGTCATTCGAGTATTATTACAAGAAGAGACGCAGACAAATAACATGATGCAATGCCGAACGCTCTACATACAGTGTAGTAGTTTTAAAGAAAACGGGTCTTTAAGACGGCTTATCATCAGTGTGTTTCGGTAAGCTGTATATATGACTGTAAATATATCGCTGTAATATTTTTTCCAAATTGTATTACCTTCAACTTGCCTCCATCATCAACATCAATCATCTATATTACTGAAGGGACTCGACCCATTTCAAAAAGGACACAAACAAACGATTAACTGAACTGCCATGTAAAAAGATGGGCCTCTTGGTGAAAAATAAAATTGAACTAGGACAATTTGGACATACCATCAATTCTGCTGAGGAAAAATAAACGGCAAGTCTAACGAATTATTTCAGTGAACAAAAAAGGACACTAAGTTGCAAGACGCCGGTAACACTGCCTCACACTAGACGACTGGTATGAAGGCCAAGTTAAGGTTGTCACACAAGGAAGTCCTTGCTGCAGTAGCATATATACTAAGAACGATGACGAGCACTAGTTTATAAAAAGTGCTACGATCCTTAAAATGATCTTGCACCGTCAAAATAATCTAACTTAATTGAACTCACCTAACTACGTGGCGTTCGCATCTCCTGTTTGTGGCGGCTGTGCATTGTCGAAGTACCTAAGATCAACATAAAAACAAATCTATAAAGTAAGAGTGATGCATTCGATGACCGCGCATAAAAAGGAATTCCAGTGACACCGCAATGCTTGGGGTATACCACATCAATGCACGCAGCTACTGTTTTTCTCGTTACTAATATTTCGTGAGAGGCCACACGTTCTCCTTGCCAGGAAAGCCACGCTATCAGATTTCCCTGTCACCAGAGCTGTCTCCTTTACTGAATGGGGCAGGTGAATAGCAACACAGCTGTCATTCAGCGCGTTGTTTTGGTAGCAAAGCGAATATCGTGGGTCCTGCTGCAACGCACCCATCGTTAGATTACCTTTTGTAGAAGAAAATTCTTCCATTCAGGCTAGAGTACGCCTTTCATATAGCTTTTCTCATTTGCAGTTCGCCCCGGTGCTTCATTACAAAACATTAGTTTCTGCGTTACCGAAGCAGTGGACAGTTTTTTCCCAATTGAAACCTTTTAAAAGTCGTAATGTTTCAAAAAGTTAAGCTGTAGTAATAGAAGTGGCACTATTCCAAGAGAACCAGCAATTATGTGACTTTATCGAAAGAAAAAAAAAGTGAAGTGAGACGCGTTCCAGGCTGCACTGAGGACTGTCGTCATGTTCAAACAGCGCGCATATGCGAATACAAAGAACTGGCGGCACGAGTGCTCAATCTCAGTTGAATTTATTCGTGTGTAACAATTCACTCAGCAACATTAAGTTCCATAGGCAGAAAGAGCTACAATCTGCACGTCATTTTATATGGCCCGCAATGTACTCACGCCAGTCTCTTCAAGACCTATGAACGCTTGCGGAGGAGATATTACTGGATGTACGTCGCCACGCAGTGGTAGAAGAGGAAGCGGGGTAACTTGGTGCCCTCGAAAGTCACCACCGCCGCCGCAGAATCTCCGAGTTTGCAGACCGCAAGGATAGTACCTCGAGGCCAATACAGTTCAGACTTGATCTTTTCCGGGCTTTCAGCAGGGTTTACGTTGATGACGCCCCTGCATGTATCCCCTGGTGCCTTGGCGTGGCCTCGAATGGGCAGCTGCTGATCCCCCACTTGCAGCTGGAAGTCCCCGAGGAGTCGCTGTGCCATAGGCAAAATGGTGGTGCTACACACTAAGATGTTCTGTTCCCAGAATGGCCACACTTGAATTTGCGTGGTAGTCCGGTCGCCGAGGTAGCTGCGGATGGCGTCGCCCGCGCGATCGGCCGGAACAAATGTGCGTAACTCGCAGGGAACGCGAGGTTTCACTACCACGATGTAGTCGTCGCGAGAGAGGCGAGGAGTTTGACGCGGACGCCACTTGCGTTGCTTCGCTGGCTGCGAGGACGGAGCACATCACCGGAGGGATGGCGCGCCGGCGTTCCTTGCAAGGCTGGGGAATGGTGGCCCCCTGTGGCGTCTCGTTGTTGTGAGACGCAGGCTCCAATTTCGCTTGCTTGCGTTGCCACAGTCTCACCATGTCATCGAGGTATTCATCTTCTGATGGCATAGTGTTTACGGAGGATGAAATCTCCATGGACAGCATTTGGCTCAAGGTAGGATCATAGCCCGTAACCACGTTAGCGGCCGCTGTCGCCGGTCTGAGAGCCCTTGTCGAGGCGGCGTTGTAGCCGGGAGTGAAGGACGTCCCTCAAGTTGTCAAAACTGGACCCACCTGGACGAAGGTGTTGTCTAGGCGAAGCGGAGAACTTGGCGGTGACGATAAATCCAAGTTTCAGGGGTACCAAGGTGGATGTCCGCAGAAATAGCAGGAAATCTACGGAGGCGATGTGGAGTGCGTCCGTCACCATCGAGCGCTCGCAGCGCCCCCCTTATGTACGCAGCACACAAATGTACCTAATACAGGTAAAACCAGGCATAGGATTGCCATTTGTAGCATATTTGTTTGTTTCTTTGTATTTCCTTGTCTACGGAATCTACCCACTCTGGGGAATCGGCCAAGAATGCGAAGTTGAAAATTTATTGTTTTATATCAAGAATGTTAGGTGATTTTAAAAAATAAATGAAATGGCCTAATACTTCATAAATTATTTAATATTATTGCGTAATTAAGTATTATGCTATTGACTTTGTATTCGAGAATGCCGTATCAACCGGATGGGAGCACTTTTGAAGAGAATAGTTAGATTTCACTTTATTTTAAAAACGAATATTTTAAAATACAAGAATAAAAAAAATTCTGCAGATCCCACGTACCTGGAAATCAACTTTATACGAAGCACTTGGAGGGAAGGTGACCGCGTTGAATTTTCTTTTGAGCATCACGTCATAAATTGACGCTAAATATATGTAGAAATGTTGCATGCAGAGACATATGTTGAAGAGTTGAATATGTTTTGGATAACCAGTTTTCCACTTGCACATCGATGTCAGCTGGAAATGTGTTTTAGCAACACCAGAAGCTGATATGAAACGCTGATGCACGCGAAGATGCTAGCCCTTGACATTGCTACCTAAATCAATTTCAGCACATGGAACCTCACCACAAGTCACGTTAACCAGACGTGACGGCTGCATGAAAAGAGTACATATGTAATGTTTATAAAATTGGGTAGGCAGCACTGCAACCACTATTGACGTTTTATGAAGATTAACGTCTATTTGAAAAGTAGTTCTGAGACCTGACGTAGCTCTGTGGTAGAATGCTTGACTGTCACGCAGAATTCTTGGGTTCGATTCCAGCTGGGGCCATGAAATTTATTATTTGCCTTCGTCGGGTGGCCAACGCTGCCTATGTCAGGGTTCTCCTAACACTCACATTTATTCTATGCCTTCGTTCGGTCGACGCTACCGATGTCGGGTATTGCTTAACGCTCACAAGTTAAAATTGTCCATGTGTCTTCTCGTCGTTTTTTGGGTAGATACTAAGTGTCAATCGCATACCCGCATACTAGTGGCACATACCTGCCCGTGAGTATGTGCCACTGTATGGCGGGAAGTGTTTGACGACGTACGTGACGAGATTGTGACATTATTCATGTCTTGACCAGCGCGTCATATTTGTCAAACCATCTTACCCTCCCATACTAATTTTGGTTCACGCAAAGTTAAGGGGGTGACCACGAGATCACCCATACGTAAGCGGATAGAGAGACAGATACGTTCAACGTCACCGAAGTTCTCTAAGAAAGGCTTCGAATTTAATAAAGATCGCACTCGCACCGACAAGAAAGCTTCTTCCTCTTGTTCTTCGAGCTCCTTCATAATGGTAATAAACGCGGAGAACTTGAGGGGCTCATGCGGTCGTATTCTGTTCTATGCAGTCATCGCTTGGTGTAATGCAGGCAACACCACGAATAAAAAGTGGAGGAAAAAAAAGCAGAAATAGGCATCAAGTTTTGTATAGAAAGATAGCGAAATAAATAAAATTATAATAAGAAAACTATAAGTATACACGAAGAGAAAAGGTGGAAACCGGAAAGTAAGACAAGAAATAAAGAGAGCAGGAAAGAAAATAAAGAAACCGAGGAAAAACAACCAGACAAGACAGTTTCCCGACTGTGCACTTCCTTCAGGCTTGGTAGCCCTTGTGTGAAGCTGCCCTTATTTTGTCATACGTTTTTTTTTTTTTCGACGTTTTGAAGTGCTAGGGCGCAGGATGGCGAGTCACCAGAATCGTTCCCGTGCACTTGAAATAAAGCGTTCAACATGCATACTAAATTCACATTCTGTAGTCATATAAAATCTGTATACCATATGCACGGGGTTTGTGCCACATCGATTCCGGTCACCGGTTCCCAAAGCGTTCCGGCAGAATATTGCGACGTTTTCGTTATCTTCAGAGCGCTGCACTTTCACATCGTCAACTAGGGGCGAATTGCGCGCGCCTGTATGGTGGCGTCGCCTGGTGGCCGAAGCCGCACTGTTCCAGCGCCCGAGAGAGCGAAAGAGGCAGGGCCGCGAGCGCGAGAGGCATGTATAGAGTGACCTAGAAGGAATAGAGAGAGATAAGCTGGTCAAAGGCGCGCTTTCCAGGGCAAAACGTAGCTTCTATTTGTCGGGTGGCCACCGGCGCGAGATGTGGCCCTTTCTGGAGACTGGATCTCGCCGCTTCGACCTCGCCGCCTACGACGACGCCTCATGAGCTGCAAACTGCGATCCGTTCTCACTGATAAAATAAACACAACGTTTCGCTGCTCGTACAACAATACACACTATTCGATATTGTGTGAGTGAATAGGGGTCTTCTTTTTGAGAGTTTCGCTTTCAGATTCTCAGCACGCCCCAAGAAAACAGCGCGCTCGTGGTCAATGCTTCTTTTTTTTCATTTTTCGGATAAGGGGGTGCCACTTAGCGTATATCTATTTTTTTTTTCTTTACTGGGTGGCGGCATGCCATCTAGTAAGCAATGTCGGAATCGCCGGAGAGAATGCCTTGAACGCCGATCGAGTTGGCGACCGGAGAAGTGTACACCGGCAACACTGGCGTACACACCGGCCGCCGCAATAGAGTGTAGTACATTATAGCCACAATGTTACTAGACTAGTCTAGTAACGTTGGGCCGCCGGCCAGTGCCGCCGCCAGACAAGGTGAGAGCACTAGAACCTTGCCCAACAAGCTCCTAAGAAAAACCCCGTCGTAGCAGAATTTGGTTGGAAAAACAGCAAGTCCTCTCAAATACAATTCGCATGTCTTCACTAACGTTGTGAAGGGAAGGCGACAACTACGCTGGCTGTCACCTGTCAACACCGCGCAAACAAGACATAACTACACGCCTAATTGCATAGAGTTAATGTAACAGACTCTAGAGGAAAAGCTGGGCCCGGAAAGCTATAACAACATAAGCACCGACATCTTAGAACGTAGTTATTGTTGCCATTAAAATGCTTCAAAGTAGTACTAAAGCCAGCGTTTAAAATACTCAAACTCTCGCTATACAAATCATAATTGCTACTAGCCGGTGACTTCAATATGCCTCTATTAGACTGGGCCCAAGAGTTTTCTGATCCACTCGGCTGAGCTCCAGAACTACTTGTTGACCTTGTTTTATTTCGCAACTTAACGCAACCAGTGAAGGAGCCCACTCGAAATCAAAGAAACAGCAACTCAATTCTGGATCTTTTTCTTGTCAACAGTCGAATTGCGTGTCGCTACCCACAGGTTTAGGTACTTGAAGGCATATCTGATCATAAAATGGTGTCTCTCTAACTGTGAAAATAGGTTTTACGAAAAAACAAGCAATCCGAAAAAAAAAGATTTTTCTTTTCTCTTCTGCTAATGACGTCAACTTTTTAGACGCTATGGACAAATATTTTTCTGAGTTTACCTGGCTTCATGAATTTTCTAAACATTCAGTGGATAACTTATCGCTTTTTTAATAATTGGTGTTCAAACGCATGCATGATTTTGTTCTAAATAAATATAAAGTACTGCAAACAACAAATCCGTGGACAGCAACAAAAAAATATACGGTTAAGTCGCAAGCTGAACAAAACTAGATAACAGCACAAACGACGCCCCTCAACGAAAAGCACCGATAAAATGCAAAGAGTGCGCGTGGAGCTCAAAAGCCTAATTACAATAGCTAAAGACCACTATCTATGAGAAAGTACCTTTAACAAACTTTCTTTTGCCCCGCCGCGGTGGTCTAGTGGCTAAGCTACTCGGCTGCTGACCCACAGGTCGCAGGATCAAATCCCGTCTGGTGCGGCTGCATTTCCGATGGAGGCGGAAATGTTGTCGGCCCATGTGCTCAGATTTAGGTGCACGTTAAAGAACCCCAGGTGGTCGAAATTTTCGGAGCCCTCCACTTCGGCGTCTCTCATAATCATATGGTGGTTTTGGGACGTTAAACCCCACATAACAATCAATCAATGAAACTTTCTTTTTTTATTTCCCGCAAAGTTCTGGCGTCATATTGCACCAGAAATATCAAGCTTTATTTACTCTTTCAATAAGTAATACAATTGTAGCCGACAGTGCAGGTATCACAGTGGAATTGAACTACTTCAGCTCGGTGTTCACAAATAACAACGGAATCACCCCGCCTTTCCCATAACCAAACGATATACCCACCCCCCACCCCCCTAGACGACATTAGCGTTTCTGAAGTGCGTGCGGTCGTTAGCGCTGAACATTTACATTAAAAAAAAACCACCTGGAACTGATGCTATACTCTACGCGTTTCTTGTTCGATATGTGGAATGGTATTCTCCAAATCATTGTTCAGTGGCGAAAAATGATTTGGAACAAATCATGGCTACTGAACAAATCATTGTTCAGTAGCCTCAAGCAACGCATCTCGGCGTTGCTTGAGGCTAATAACATCATCGACCCGCGGCCGCACGGTTTTTGGAAAGGGCTCACTCTACTACGGCACAACTGCTCGAGACAATTCACGACCTCGCCGGAGCCTTAGATAACCATAGTCAAATTGACTGGGTCTTTCTTGATTTTGAAAAAGCATTCGATTGCGTTTGCCTTCAGAAGCTGCTTATAAAATCAAAACCAATCCACAACATGGCTTCGGGCATACCTTTCCCATAGGTATAAAAGTGTTTCTCAGTAAAGAAGACGTAAGCTGAACTTTAACCCCAGTCAACTCCGGGCTACCGCAACGCTCCATCTTTGGCCCCCTTCTGTTTTTGGTCTTTAATAATGATATACTCTGTGACGTTCCCGTTAAAATAAGACTTTCTGCAGATGATTGCGTCATTTACCATGTCAATAACAACCCTAACGACCAGACAACCTTAAACGAATCTATGGATGGAATACACTCATGGTGGTCTACGTGGCAGGTGAACATTATTAAATAAACTGTCGCAATGGGAATTACACGTAAGGACTATCCGCTGTATTTTACGTATTCCATTAACGATAACATTATATATTTCGTTCACAGCTATAAATACCTAGGTGTTATAATTACCTCCAATTTAAAGTGGAATGAATAGAACACACACGAAAAAAAGGCAATGAAAACACTCGGGTACTTACGAAGAAGCATTAGCAAGACTACTAAAGAATAAAGAAATTAAAATGTTGCCGTACATAACTTACGTGCGACCCATTCTGGAATACGCGTCTGCTGTATGGGACCCTCACACAATAGCAAATATTGAAAAAAAAAAACTGGAAATTGTACAACCAAAATCCATAAGGTTTATTTACAACGCTTACAGTAAAGAGGCACGTCCCCTTCAACCCATCTGGAAAGTTCCAACTTGGAAGCCATAGCGCGCAGGAGCGCCTGTGAAAGACTTCAAATATTTTATCAGATCTATAACAATAACCTAAAAATTGGTAAAGGAACATATATTCAACCATCAAAATCATGAACAACATGGTCACACCATAGCAAGACAGCTCAAAAAATTTCATGTAAAACAACTGCTTTCTTAATTATTCTTTCCTCGAACAGTACGTAGTTGGAACGCACTGCCCGTGAAGCTGCGTCATTTACAACTGTTTCTTCATTCATGAATGCGACAGCGAATCTGCCTTCCATCCTTTGATTGATTTGTCGTCGTTAATAATAATATTAATATTGGCACTGCATCTAAATTCTTTTGCGTGTACCAGTTGTGTTGATTTATTATGTTAAGCTCTAGCTTGTTTGTATGTTACTTTTTGCTGATTGTGTCACTTTGTCATTCTGTCCGTTTTTGCCCACTGTTCTGCTGCATCAGTCGCTCATGCCTTTCTTTGGCGAAAATCGCTCATTCTATCTAAAAGGGGCAAAACGTGTTACATCGACTCGTGTTTTCAATGTTTTTAAGTTGAAACCCTTCTAGATTTTTTTTCCTCAATGCATTGTTTTTGTTATAAGTCATTCCTATTGGTTTATTTTGCATTGTAAATGTAATATCAAATGCATATATATATATATATATATATATATATATATATATATATGTACTCACTCCTGCCTACAACTTCGCACAGAAGTCGGCAGCATCGATTAGATAAATAAACTAAACAAATAAACAAGTATGTTCACGTAGTATAAACGAACAGAAACGATGTGATGTTCACATCAACTATATTTAGGGAACATGCACTAGTCATTCATGCAATTCAGCACAGATATGCCCAGAAAGGAGCGTTTGGTGTGTTCTATACTGGATGACCATCCTTGTAGCGTGGCCGAGTGCGCCAACTAGCTCGCGTACGTGTATGATGGTGCTTCGTCGTCCGCGTTCTTTGTTGTCGTGAGCCAAGAGCTCGACATTATGCCACTGTATTTCAACTGCGATGAAACAGAGAACCAGGAAACAGATAAGAATGCAGATTGCAGCATGTACTAGCGAGTGCAAGTGAGACCCCCTGAAAGGCGAGTATCGTTCCATCATGGTGGCACACACTTGTGGTTATGGGTTTAAATTCATGAGCCCTATTGGTAGCCTTTCCTCTAGAGTCTTAAAAATTAACTCCATGGCTAAATGCAATGGCCGGCAAAAGCGAGAAACGGCTTGCAAAAAAAAGGGTTGGGGACAAGGTCGAGGCACGGCCGCTCGAGCTCCCCCTTTTGGTGGGAAGATCGAGTGGTGGGGAGATCGAGTGGCCATGTGCAGAAAACAGGAAAGTGTGCAGATTGCACCCCCGGCTCGGAGGCTGCTCCTCGATGCACCAAAAAGATAGATCTAAGGGGCGTTGACACCCACCTACATCAGAAAATTGACAGGTAAATACTTAGAAAACCGCAGGGGGCCAAACCAAAAATAATTATCGGTTAAGAAGAAGGTGAAGGAAGCTGAGACAGATATGTGGAGAATTGGCATGATTAAGAAGTGCGCACTAGAGATCTATTGAACTTTTAAGCAGGAAATTGCCAAGGAAAGGATCTATAATAATAGTCGGGGTAGTTTTCTACTGTTTGAGGCCAGGACGAGAGTATCGCGAACCAAGACATATCGGGCCAAATACGAAGGGTTGTACACAATATGCAGTGCGTGTGGAGAGGAGGAGAACACTGCCAAACACTTGATAACGTTCTGTAAAGGACTTCACCCTATAGTTCAGGATGATGGTGCACAGTTTTTCACGCACTTGAGTTTAAAGACAGGAAGGGCAAAATAGACTTTAAACGTGTAGAATTAACTAGATGGAGGTTGTCTGATTGGTGGCTAAAGTCAAGGCACGAGTGAAAATTAAACCCTTCACTGCAAAGTACGAGTCCTCTACCTCACTACTTAAAGGGAAAAAATAAATCTAGTTTTTGGTTCTGTAAGTATTACGGCTTGGTGGCGTTAGCCACCGCTCGATCTAAAGGGTACAGCCATATCAATCCATCCATCCATTCAAAGTAGAGTTATTGTATATGCTACCTTTATATAGTATATGCTATCTAAAGGTAGCATTAAGAGTAATTCTACCTACACGTAAGGTAACTGTATATGCTAACATATACATTATCTCTGTTTGCACGTACTTACATGACTTGCATGTCCACTCGCCGCTAGTCGTCTGCTTTCCGCAATGCAAAGTGGCCGAGTAGAGGATAGACGTGCGCTCAAATTCTGCTGTCTCTTTCTGCGACTTGCGCGTGTATACAGCTTTATTTGCCAACTATGTGTGCCGTGGTAACATGATATAATATTTTCGTAAAGCAATTTATGTGTTTAGTTTTGTTGCTCATGAACGCTTTTAGATATCTCTCTCTCTTTATTGAAACCAGGGATTGTAAAACATATAGGTAAGGCAACCATTTACCGTTCCAACTCCAATCACCGTTTTTTATGTTTCTTTGGCATTTTTTTCCTTCTATGATCGCAAGCCAAGCATCTGCTGTTAAGATATTTTATTACACAAGTGATCGTCTATGAAACATGGAAGTCATTATAAAGTTGCAGCATAAATGTTCTTTTTTTCCAGAACATATTGCCCACTAAGGTATGAGGCCAAATGTAAAAAAAAATTAAAAGTGCTAGGAACCGAAGTTTCCTGGTCATGAACTATATTATACATCGTTTTAGGCCCATGGGAGCATTACGAAGCTCTATCCTTCTTTTTTGGTAATTTTTAGAGTTAAACATGTTAATAAAAAAGGACCCTACGCTCACACTCCTGATTCAAGCTCTACTCCTTAACAAAAACAATTTTTGTGTAGGGCCATAAAATATTCTTTGGCCAGTGCAATGATCAAAACAAATCAGATTTAACGAAAAGTAGAAATATTGTTATCAAATATCCAAAAAAATGCACTAGCACGAGGGGCTCCTTCGTATAATACGCAGATATAATAAATTTATTTATCTTGTGTCACGATTATGCTTACTGGGGTCCATTTTGCACACACTAAAGTGATGCAGAAGTTGCCAAGTCTTATGGAAAAGCCTTTGTTACCAAAATGGTCATGACTACATGTTGATGATGATAATGAAAAAACAAGTAATTTTTAAGTTATAAACAGGGAGGGTGGGGATGCAGACCTTAAGGGGCCATTCCGAACAAACACTAGGTGGTCACCCCTGTACGGGAGCGCGTCAGCTTCGGCCGCGACCCGGGCACGCTCAACCAAGGCCCGTTGGGCCGTAATGTCAGAGCAGTCGAACAGGACGGCCTCTCAGTCCTCCCGGGAAGGGCTAGAGGGGTGATATTTGGAGCTTTTTGACACGCCAAGACCATGCGGAAAATGTGACATGACTGTTTGCGTACAGAATAACACCGAAAACACAAGTTCTGAGCAAATCAATAAGAAAGTTCTGTAGAAGGTGACGTGCTTGCACAAGGTGTCCTGGAACGCTAAAATCGTAGATATTTCGTATTTTTAGCCAGTTTGATCATGGCAACTAATTTTTTTTTTCTGGAATTCAAGCGTTCACTGCCGGGACGGAATGCTTTCACGATGCAGGGTAAAACGATTGGGAGGCAAACTCGGGCGCCTTGCCTGCTCTCGGAATGTTGCGCTGCCACTGTTGGAAACATATCCGCTTCCTTGGGCACATCGAACAAAGCCTTTTCTTTACATGACTAGTACCCACCATTGCAACATCTATTGTGACTCTGTCGGCGGGTCATCGTCACTTCTCAACGCATAGTTTGAACAAAAGAAATTACAGCATAGCCACGGAGTGAATGATGCTGAGTGGGGCGAAGCTCAGAGGGTTTTATCGGTAAACCGTGAATAGTTCGTTCGCTGGCCGCGTCCATTTGTCCATTCTGTCTGTCCTTCCGTCCATCTAGAGTTACTGTACATGCTACCGGGAGCATATACAGTAACTCACTACGTCCATTTACGGAAATGTTGTAGGCCCGTGTGCTTAGATTTGGGTGCACGTTAAAGAATCCCAGGTGGTCGAAATTTCCGGAGCCCTCCACTATGGCGTCTCTCATAATCATATGGTGGTTTCGGCACGTTAAATCCCACATATCAAGCAATCAACTACGTCCATCTAGTGAATACCGCCATCTCGCATCTTTTTATCATATATCCATCATATACAAGTACCGTCATCCAGCGGACACTTCAAGGACTAAACAGGAGATGGCTACCTATTACTAATACATACATCGAGGACGCACGACCCAAGGCTTACGGAGCTTCGCCCCTAAAAAAAAAAACAACACGAAAACCTTGCACGACACGCGCAGTCGAGAATGCGAACATGCGTTTCTCGTGGCGGCATGATGTGGATGTGGCTGTACCCTTTATATCGGGCGGTGGCTAGCGCCACCTAGCCGTAATACTTAGTGAACTAACCACTTGATTTATCTTTTTTTCCCTTTAATTAGTAAAATGGGGCAAGTACTTTGCAGTGAAGGGCTTAATTTTTTCTCGTGCCTTGACTTTAGCCACCAATCAGATAACCTCTTTCTAGTTAGGTCTACCCGTCTAAAGTCTATTTTGCCCTCCCTGTCTCTAAACCCCAGTGCTTTGAAAAACTCTGCGCCATCATCCTGAACTATAGGGTGAAGCCCTTTACAGAAGATTATCAAGTGTTCGGCAGTTTTTTTTCTCTCCACACGCACTGCATACTGTGTCTACCCCTTCGACGTGTAAGCGCGAGAGCGCGCCACCTAGTGTATGCATCGTCATGCGGTCTTAAGGCCGATACGCGCCGCTTGGTGGTAATCACGTATTCACGCTTTAAGTATTCAAGGCACTGTCGCCGTTGCCGTGGCCGAGGAATGGTCCGATCGTTCCCTAGCTAGAATACTGCCCATCTAGGAGCGGGAAGTAAGAACACGTCGCATACGTCGTCAATTGTTCGCGGTGGGAACCAGACTACGGCTACTACGGCTATATTGTACTACGCTAGTACGCTCATCTTTCCAGGGGAAGTTCTGGTCAAAGCGTCAAAATGGTGGAATTCAAAGTCGTGGCAGACGGTGTGGATGCCTCTGGCAACACGGTGATATATCTCAATCTCCGCTCGCTTGTTGGAGCTGCTCAGCAAGGTAATCTGCAGGATGTTGTCATTGTAGGTAGTGCTTTTGACAACACGAACATTTCTAGCGTGCATAGTGCAAACATCTCAGAAGTACACAAAGTGTCGCTTGATGTTATAACGCAGCCTCTTCCTGTTGCCCACTACGCCGAAGACGAGGTCAAAAAAATTATGGAACTACTGGAGGTAGGTGGATCGAGAGTTGCGTAATGTTTGTGCTCCATGCACCTGTGTTACGTTCGTCATTGAATCATTGCTGCGTCTTGTGGTTTATAACCAACGCTATTCCACTTGCGTTTTGCAGCGTCAGCTGACAGTGTGTTTTGCGAACGTGCTGGTGTAGGCTCATAAATTTTACCGGCATTTAGGTCGGCTGTGAGTGCTCGGAAACTATCGGGTTGTGCCGCTGAATGCAAGAGCGTGGGTTCGAGTTTACAGTGATTTAGGTGCGAGTGATGCTATACGCACGACGGAGTGCTCCTCTGCTGCCTTTGCCGGAAATGGCTGGGTCAGGGTGCACTAGAATGTTCCTTCTTCAGAATGATGCTGGCTCACGCAGATCCCTAAATCTAGGGATTGACTGCAGTGTGCACCGTTGGCGGGAAATGGATGGGTGAACGACGGCGTTCTTACTCGGTAACGATTCTCGGCAGTTGTCAACACGTGCGGAAATTACTGAAGTGGTGATTGAACTGTTACGCACAAAATTAGATTCTGTAGCCGAAATTGAGTTGGTGGACAATCTGAAACATCGTCCGTGCCAGAGGTTGAGTTTA
Organism: Rhipicephalus annulatus; assembly: GCA_013436015.1. Lineage (NCBI taxonomy): Eukaryota > Metazoa > Arthropoda > Arachnida > Ixodida > Ixodidae > Rhipicephalus > Rhipicephalus annulatus. The sequence goes on from WOVY01011931.1 coordinate 578,312, forward strand.
TTTAAACGGTAATTGTGGTTTTGCACTCCCAAAACAGAGTTTGAGTTCATGAGGACAGTTATGAAAAAGTCGTTAGGCCCCGAGGTTGAGTTGTGGCTTTGCGTTCGCTTCACGCGCACAGGTGCCGTTGTCATTTTGGCCAAATCGCGCACATAAGTCGCGGGAGCTTGAACACTTCAGAACGAATAAGCAAAAAAAACGCGGACAATAGAGAGAACACCTTTGTTGTCGTTTTTTTTGCGCAGTCGTTCTGAAGTTATGAATTAGCAACTTGCCGTAAATGCTGCTCTCATTAGGCTTCAGCACTTCATCCTAGCCAAAGCCTAAGTAATTTAGCAAAATGGGCTATTTAGAACGTACTCATGACGACCACTGCAAACACGACAAGGTACATGACCCAGGTTCAAGTAGAAGGCACCTGCGTCATGTATTTTGTTAACATCCTGTTTGTGTTTTTCATCATTTATTTATTCCATACTGCAAACACTTAGTCGAAGCAGAGAGGTAAAAAAATGGTACATGCAGTGAACACATTTTTAAAAAAAGCTTTTCAGCAATACAAATTTTATTACACAACTTACACTAAATGCTGCCGTGGCCTGTGCAGCGACTGCAAAATCACTACTTCTTTGCACCAGCTAGCTTCACTGCAGCACATGTCCTGCACAGAAAGAGTATAGATGTTGCATATTGGCCATTTGAAATCAGCATATGTAACTCATACCAGTGAAACCATTCGGGGCAGTGGTCACACCAAATCATTTTAATTTCACCACTGTCTTGTTCCTTGCAGGAGTAGCACAACCACATTTCATTTTCTTTCTTGGTGGCAACTGAAAGGACAATAAGACAAATTTTAGCTGGGAAACAGCATTACATTACATTTTCTAGTAAAGGCAGCACACTATAATTGTATTCCCATACTTACCTGAAGATGAAAGTAGGTGCCAGGCATCGTCCGAGAAGTAAGGCAGCAGAAGCCGCATCTCAACTCGATAATCCAAAAGCGCGCGAGCTTTGGCCATACTTCTACATCAACCTCAATAATGAGGTAGACCTGGTCGAGCACATTGCCGGAGGTAGCCTTCCCCACAATTCCAACCGTAAGAACTGAAAGAAGCGCCTCATCGGTATGCATTAAGAACTTCTTTATCCAACTATTTACTCACCTTTGTATTAAGCCATCTCAGCTGCACAAATGGTGTTGCAGCCGTTTCAGACTGTTGCCTAGGCCTTTTACTCTTTTGCATAGCCTTGTGCTTTGGGTGCCCTCTTGGCTTCACAGGTGGAAGTCTGAGCTGTGGTGGTCTTGGATTTGAAAGGGAGGGGCTTGAAGGATCGTTGGGTAGCATGGAATGGTCTTGTGGTATTGTAGAAGGGGCTAGTGGCAGCATGTAACCATCATGTGATTCCATCAAAGAACCTTAGTCAGCGTAGAAATGGTCTTGTGGCCTGTGGAAGGCTCTATCAGCAGCATGGAACCATTGTGCGGTTCTGTGGAAGGAATGTGTGGCAGCGTGGAACCATCGTGTGCTGTGGAATGGTCATGTAGCACCATGGAATGGTCCTGTGGCACCGTGGCAGGGGCGTGCGGCAACGTGGAACCATCATGCACTGCGGAATAAGCTTGCGGCAGCAATGGATAGTCATGAAGTACTGTGTAAGGGGCTTGCAGCAGTGTGGAACAGTCCTGTAGTATGGTGGAAAGGAATTGTGGTAGCGGAGGTGAGTTTTGTGGTAGTGGGAAAGTGCCTTGTGGCAGCAGAAAGGTGCGAGCTCTGCTGGATGGCTGGCCGGCTTGAGGTTGATCAATGTCGCTAGCGGAACCTGAGGATCTTTCTCTAAGCCATTCTGTAAAAACATCCTCAAGAGTTTCAAGGCGGGCAGCAAAAATTTCATGGGAACAGTCAGCAAGGTAATCTGCTACTGTCTTCAGTTTCCTCATTGCATAGTTAAATGGCTGGTTTCTATTCATCTTATGCAATACTGACCCAAGCATGACTATCCGTTCTATGCTGTCCTGCAATGTATCAGCATTTTCTTCATTCTTGTTGGCAGCCATGACACTGAGGTGAAAACTCTTAAACCACCGTGGTTTGACAAATTTAGACAGGTCAGGCACACCACCAGTTTTTTTCACTAACAGCCATAATGTGACGACAAACAAGCTCCATCCTCGTAAAAGTAGTGCATGTGTGGAATTTTCCCTGACACAACCTGCCACGTGTCGCAAGAACTTGCAACATTATAAACAGGTGGTCCTACTTGTCGTATTTTTAGAGGAGCTTTCTTAGCTTTAGCTGCTTCTTTGTTGACTACAGAGCAAGTATACGGACTTAACTCCTTGGCATATATGGCTTCAATGTTGCTCGATGCTTCGTACGAGTAAAATGAGCGTGTTATCTTGACGCTTGCCTGCTGCCTGGCTTCTTGTGAAGGTCCATTTGATAGCCTTACAAGTCCCTTTAGTTTCTCGTACAATTCGTTTTACGATAAGATCTACTTGATTTTGGCATTGTTGGACTCCACTCTCTTAGTAGTGCTGTTGCCTGGAGTAAACTACTTGTACCAGAGATGTCTGGTCCACATGATTTTGTTTCCCCAGTTCTTTACATAGTAGACACATGCTTGGCTATTTGCTTGTAGTAATATGTCAGCTTGTGCCTTTTAAAATTTTTGTGCAGTAGGTACATACACCAATTCACTGAAGCTGTTGACAAGCCTTTTTTTTTCTTCAGCTGAATGTGTGAATTTTCCGGCACCTGCCCGGAGAACTATCATTGCGTGAAACATGCAAAGCTGCACAGCAGGTCTCGAATTGAACGTGCTTCTGATCGCAATTATTTCTGTGAAGTCTTCATCTACAATGACAACATTAACTCAAAATGCCTTTGCATTTTCCTGTACAAAAGTTTCCAGTAGCTTTGTGACAATGTGTTGTTGCTTAGAACCAACGAAAGCATATGGCAGAACATGGCTGGCACCAGCTCCATCTTGGATCATGAATACAAACAAAGGCATTTTGTGCTTGTTCCATATGTCACTTCTAAGATGAGTACTTCGGGATATCCGTCAAACATCCTGTGCATTTGTCTTCTTTGCACGTATAGAACCTGTAGCTCCTTGTTTTCATCAGTAATGGTGATAATATTTGTCTTTTCCTTCTCACGAAGGTTGCGGATCACTTGCATCGTCATCTCCTCTCTTTGGCAGTTTTCATACTTTGAATGTCTTTCGCAATGCTGACTTTTCTTGTAAAAATAACTGAGGCAAAAAGATGCAAGGCTTAGTCATAATGACAAGAACGATGTGGAATATATATTATTACCCGTGTCTTCTTTGAGTTTCTGTACGATGAGGCTGGGCCGCATGTTCAACTCAAGAGACAGTTGCAAAACCTGGGCCTCATGCTTATTCAGCCGCCTGGACTCGGATAGGAGGCTGACATGTTGGAAGTGCTTTCGTGATTACGTTCGAGCACAACACGGGTTACTTCCAGCTCTTGGCTTGCTCGTCTGGCAGCAGTCACAATTCTCACTGGACAGTCTTTCTTCATTTTCCTAGAAAAAAGAAGCACCTGGTTTTATGTACCCGAGAACACGCTCTCAAATATTTTATAATACATGATACAGCACCGAATAAGGGCCCGTGTTACCTCTGGTTTGGGGGGCACTCCCGTGCCCTTAGTTCTTTGGACACCGCCTTGCTTGCATGCGAACGTTGCGTTGCCGAACATCAATTTTCCATCCAGCTTGATAGCTGCGGATACCAGGTGCGTGTTGGCAACATCCACGGACTTGGAGGTCTTTTTTAACAAACAGAGCATTTGTCCGCAGCTGCAACTTGCGCAAAGCACTATAGAACTTATTATATGATTAAAACTGTGCACCAACCCTTATTTCTATGCTTTCATGCGCGTGAACCTGCCAGTTACAAAGCAAATGACAGGGCACCGTTTTCAACACGTATTGTCATCACATTGTGGATGGCGCTAACTGGCAACTCTCTCTTCATAGATGGCGCCACATTGTCATAGTGCACCCAGCCATTTCCGACAGGAGTGCACTTCGTAGTGCGCATAGCATCACTCTTCAGATGCACATGAAAATAACCCCAAGAGCTCACAATGGGGTACCCTACTACAGCTGGCTTCATATTCATATCGTACTCAGAATTTCAGCTAAGACATTGAGACTGAAAATGCATTCGGCAGCAGTAGAAATTCAGGCTTAAGTTCGTTATTCATTCGTAGATTAGTCTACTGTGTGCCAACTCGATTTCAGCTTTGCTACCATGGATAATTTAACCAATGATGGCATTGTTTGCTTTAAGGTGGTTTTAGTAAGGCTAGAAGAATATCGAGCCCCGCACATTTTCTCATCTATAACACGTATTTTATTATTTCCCTCTGGCCAGAATGCAGTGGTTGCTTCCAATATTCAGTCTTGGCATTTTGTGTTCATTGCTGCAACGCCGCCACTACGATGACAGATCCCAGAAAAAGCATAAAATATTGCTATTGAGGTTTTGTCTACATACATAACAAACTGCATTTGAAGTCAGAGTGCACTCTCAGCTTATCACATTGAATAATTTTCGCAATGCTGTATGTAACTATTCAGTGTTTGTGCAATGAACACACTGAATCCTATCTGTCTGCTATTGCATTGAAGCAGCACGGCACTCATTTTGCTAGAAATGCAGCACACAGTAAAGATATCATTTATAAATTGTTTGTCCTTTGCTAGCTAACGTAGTACAAGGGCCTTCGAATTCCCCTTGAGCACCATTTGAAAGTATTTAAAAAAAACTTGCTACTCCCTTTTCTAACTGATTACTAAGGTTACTTTAGCTGGGGTTTAAAAGTCAAGAATGCTAAAGTGACATTCATCCTCCTACTCTTGCCAGTTCTTGTACCTCATGAACCCAGAAAAAGAGTTGCCAAAAGGACAAGCTTTCAATTCCAGTGGATGTAGTGTCTCATCAGAGAGTACCATTTAGTTAAAACCTAGCTGCGGCATTCCATGATAGACCCTGCTAATAATCCGCTTGTCCATCTTCCTTTAATGCATATTTGCCATACTAAAGGTGACAACTGTTAATGCTTCAAATGGAGTCCTAGTTTCACATGCTGAGCCTGGTCCATCATGCATGCCTATATCGAAAGAGCTGACTAAATATTTCTTCCATGACAAAGTGCAATCAAACTGCTTGAACGTGTGGTTATTTGGCAGGACTAACTGCATCGAAAGAGCTAGATTCACAGTTATGTCAAGAGTTCATTCCCTCTCTTGTAGCTTTTTCATTCCGCTTCAGACGTTAGGCCTATTCAATTTTTTTATTCTATTCATTTATTTCATTTTCTTGCCATACACAAAAAAATATGAAAGAGGCCCGAACAAAGTGTGAAACACTGTTCACTTTATGGGGAGCCCCTCTTACAAAACATACAGCAGGACAGTGGATACTGTACAAAAACATACAATGTGTGCATATGTGCTAACAGATACCGCTTGGTTGTACATTTGGTGTTTTTTTTAAATAAACATTTTTGGTGAGTGCAAGAAACCACACGCTATAGTTCTGAAATAAAAGGGACACAGTATATATCTTGACTATATTTTTTGAATGAAGGAAAGAGAAAGAAGAAAATTATTTAAATGCATATAATCTAAAAAATGTTAAATTTTTTATTGGTGTAAGCAATTGACGAGACACAAAAATCTCTTAGAGTTTTCTTACTAGTTGATTTGACCACAATTTCATGTTCTGTCAAGTAGTTTAGCAGTTTTGGAAGTCTGTAACAGTGTATCTGATCACTCATAACTATACGTGTATATGGAATGATCCAGTTTTTCTGTATTTGGGAAAGGATATAGGTGAGTTTTCTTTTTAAGCTTGGCTAATGTATGGATTGTTCCATCATAAAGTTGAAAACCTTGTTTGTGTCTGAGAGGCAAATTTTATGCGTAAAATTTGTGAGCAGAAATTATGGGAAAACTTGTAAATAGTGGTTGGGTGTGTGCTTTGTAGTGTACTCTAGGTAGGTGACGAATACCTTTCTTTTGTAGTATATGAAGTCTGTTTATGTTTGTCTGTGTCGTGGTGCCCCAAACAAGGAAAAAAGTAGCTCATTTGAGAGGTAAACAATGCATTATAGAGCTGTAGTGTAACACTGCCTGGAAGCAAAAATTGTGATTTTGCAAGTAGACCTACGATTTTGACAAGCGGCCAATGATGAGGTTCACATGTGCATACCACGACAAATTTTTATGAAAGTATACTCTAAGAAGTGTGGCAGCTCGGGCTAGTTGGTATGGCATGGCGATAGTTATAGCGCGAGAACAAAACGACGACACAGAGACAAGAAGGACACGAAAGACACGAGCGCTATGTCTCTGTGTCTGTGTCGTCGTTTTGTTCTCGCGCTATAACTATCGTCATGCCATACCAACTAGCCCAAGCTGCCACACTTCTAAGTTACACTCCAAGAGTTTTCACACTGCCAACAATACCTCAGGCAGTACTCCCCAAAACTAAATTGCCCATTCGTGAAACGTTCATTTGGGGTAGTGAGATTATGATTGGTTTAATTGTGTTCACGTTTATTTGTAAGGAACTTCAGTGGCACCACGAGCTGAGACTATTAATAACTTCGTTTATCTCGCTTGTTACATTTAAGAAATTCTGAAAATAAAATAATAGTGTCGTATCATCTGCATATAAACATAATGTGGATTTGGTATTAGTACTTTTTATAGTATTTATGGAAAGATAGAGCATTAGGGTACCTAATTTTCTCCCTTGTGGAACCCCTGTAGTGATGGGCTTTCATGAGGATAGGCAGCCATTTATTTCCACCAGTTGCATCCGACCCCAGAGATGTGATGCCACTAGATCTAACAGTAAACCGCGAACACCATTCAACTGTCATTTGTTTAATAATGTTTGATAAATCAGTCTATAAAACGCATTGGATAAGTCTGCATAAATGCCTATTACTGACTGCTTTTCTTCGAACACTCTGAGAATGAAGCCTGTCTGAGTTACGAGTGCAAGCTCCGTAGATTGATCAGTTCGAAAACCAAACTGAGCATCGTTGAGTATGCGAAATTTGTCAATGAACTTTCTTGACCTTGTAATTCTAACTTTTTCTAGGCCTTTAGAGAAGATAGGCCATATAGAAATGGGCCGGTAATTAGAAAAGTTGTTTTTCTCGCCTCCTATAATTAAGTATCACAACTTTTGATATCTCCATTTTTTTGAGAAAAGATATCTGTGCTGAGCGCAAAATTATAGATGTAGTAAAGATGCGGTAAAATTATGTCAATCATATATTTAAGCCTCATTAATAAATTGGTCACATCCCAGAAGTTAGGCATTGGAAAAGAAATAGTATAGGACTACATAGCTTTCCCTTCGTCGGATACCAATTAATCTCCAAAAGGAATTGGCCTGTGCTGTTATGTTCATCGTTGCTGCTGTTTCTTTTTACACTAAAAATGTCGCCCACATTTTGCAATGCAGAACCCAAGCACGAAAGATGAAGTGGCCCCTGTGGACATCCTGTGGATCAAGGGCAGCGAAGGCGGCAACTACTATTACGCCTTTGGTGTCAACCACAGATTCGAGGCACACTATTTATTTATTTATTTATTTATTTATTAAAGGTACTTTCAAGGCCCGAAGGCACTACAGAAAGGAGTGGTTTGAACAATCGTAAGTGCAGTTAAAAAGTTAAAAAAAACAGAAAACAGGAAAAAAGAAAAATTTTACAGGGCATCATGTATGGCGAGCTTGAAGTCTTTTTGGTCCGTTATACAGGCGATGGAGGCGGGAAGGTGGTTCCAGGCGGCGCTTGTCCTTGGCACAAATGAATCATTATATAGTCTGGTGCGACAGGATGGTAGGCCCACCTTAAAGCGATGATCCGTCCTTGGTGATATGAAGCGAGGTGGATGAAACAGGGCGTCCTTCAAATGGCTGTTATAATGATAGATTTTGTGAAAAAGGTTAAGGCGAGACAATGTGCGGCGCAATGAAAGATCAGGCAAGTTTAGGGTGCTCTTCATGGATGTGACACTGGAATGACGTGAATAATTCGATAAAATGAAACGTGCTGCGCGATTCTGAGTGGTTTCGAGAGATTGAATGAGAATGGCATGAGTTGGGTCCCATATGGCGCATGCGTACTCTAATTTTGGTCTGACCAATGTTTTATACAGTGTTAACTTGAGTGACGATGGCGCAGAGGAAAAGTTACGGCGCAGATAACCAAGCATGCGGTTAGCGTTGTTAATCACATATTCTGTGTGTTTATTCCAGGAAAGATTAGAAGATATGTGAACACCAAGGTATTTGTAATTGTCAACAGATGGTAATGGAATGTTATTGAGGGAATAAGTACGCGGACAGTGGGTGGTAGTGCGACGTGAAACTTGCATGCTCTTGCATTTAGATATGTTAAGTGTCATGAACCATGTGTTACACCATGCGAATATGCTATCTAGGTCGCGTTGAAGGTTAAGGTGATCGACATGACTGGTTATTTTCTGGTAGAGGACGCAGTCGTCTGCAAAGAGTCGGACAGTAGAAGAAGAAACACAAGAAGGAAGATCATTAATGTAAATTAAGAAAAGCAGTGGCCCTAAAACGGACCCTTGCGGTACACCAGATGATACTGCGGAATTAGGTGAACAAAAATTATTAGCTGTCACGTACTGGCTGCGGTTAGAGAGGAATTCTTTAATCCATGTAAGTACATTGGGGTCGATGTTAAGCTGAGTAAGTTTGAAAATGATTAGTGCGTGTGAAACGGAGTCAAATGCTTTAGCGAAATCTAAGTATATGCAGTCAGTATCAAATTCAAGATCTGCGTTAATAAACAAGTCGTTAGTAAAACACAGCAACTGTGTTTCGCATGAAACTGTCTTACGGAAGCCATGCTGATAAATGCTAAAGAAGGAATTAGATTCAAGGAATTCAATGAGGTGCGAGTATATGACATGCTCTAAGATTTTCACTGGAATGGATGTTAACGATATGGGACGGTAGTTATTGGGGGAATGTACATCACCAGATTTATGCACAGGGACCACCTTCCCAGTCTTCCAGTCAGATGGCAGTGTGGACGTCTGTAATGACTGTTCAAAAAGTTTTGACAATATTAAAGAAGAATAGACTTGAGTACACTTCAACATTTTTGACGAAATGCAATCTGGACCAGCTGATGATGACACTGTCAAGTTTCCAACAAGTTTTTCGACACCAACTGCATCAATGATAATAGGGTCCATTGGCAAGAAATCGGTGCTTGTTAACTGTGGAAATATAGTTGGGATGCTGTTCTGAAAGTGTGCAGCAAATACATTACTCAGAACGTTGCAGCACTCGCTAAGAGCGACTGGGACATCAGACTGTATTAATTGGATATGTCGCGTTGTAGTTCCGCTAATGATGCTCCAAAACTTACGTGGATTAGAGCGCAGCAGCGAAGGAAGAGTTTCATCGAAAAATACTTTTTTGGCTTTCGAAAGCGCAGTACAGAATTCTCTGTTAAATGTCTGATAAAAAGACCAATGGTCTGTTCTGGCTGTTGATTTGGCGCGTCTGAATAGCCGCTTCTTTTTATTGCGCATGCGTTTCAACGTGTTATTGAACCACGGAGAACGAGGATTCGATGAAACTTTTCTCTTAGGTACAAATCGGTCAATTAGGGCTAGCAGTTTGTTCTTATAGTCTAACCAGTTCTGTTCAACAGATCGCTGCTCAAAACCAGCAAAGAATAGGTCAACAAAAGATTGTAACTCTGTATTCATTCCATGAAAGTCCGCTTTGCTATAGTCTTGGATAATTTTTGTTCTTTTCTTGATGGAAACCCGTGCTTTTATTGTGAAGTGGATTATGCAATGGTCGCTAATTCCCGGTAGATGAGTGAAGGGTGAAGCTAGGTCAGGTGTACTGGTAAGTACTAGATCTAATACGCTAGCGGAAGTGGGAGTAACGCGAGTAGGAAAGTCAACAAGCTGGGTAAAGTTGAAGTCGTGACAAAAATTCAAAAATTCCCTACTTTCACCTGAGTTGTGCTTTAAGGTAACCGGGTCTCTTTCCCACATGATGTCGGGAAAGTTGAAATCGCCAAGAATGAACAAAGGTGATCTCGGGTATCTGACGAACAGCTGATTGACAACATCATGCAAGTCATTGCAAAAGGATGATGATGCAGTTGGTGATCGATAGCAAATACAAAATATTATTTCGCGAGAATCAATGAGCACGCGGACACAAACAAGTTCAAGTGAAGACATAACAGGAATAATATGAGAAGCAAGATTATCGGCAACCGCCAGCTACAGGCTACTACAGGCTTGGCTGCACAACCATTCGGGCCAAGCTGATTCGAGCAGTACCTGATATGCTGAAGCCATACCTGGGAGGTTCAACACTAGATCTTAAGTGATAATAGCAGTGTCCATTGTTGAGCACTGTCACATGACAACAGGTGTTTTATTAGCTACTAACCTTGAGTTATGGGTGATTGACATTGGTGAGGCAGCCACTACTTCATTTGTACGAGAGAAAGAGAGAAATAATATAGGATTGCTACTCCACAAGAGAAAAGAGGGGAATGACTCGGGAGATCTTGGGTACCTAGTCTTCAAGTACGTCAGCCCAGAAATTCTTGAGGGCAACGTCATTGAGCGACCACTTGTGTAACCCTGCACTATGTGTGCAGTGTGTTTGTGGTGTGCAATGTATATCCCGTCTTCTCTCTTTCATTTGTACAAAGCTCCTATTGACATAATCATCTACTTCTTCAAGATCCAATCAATAAAATAAGTATATAAGTGCAAAAATATCTGTTTTCCTGTGTGCCTACTAGTATCATTACATGAAAGTGTGGCGAAATTACTAAATGACTCAGCTCTTTGTGTTTGGGTCTAGTTCTCTTGATTATTGCACTTGCTATTCCAAGTTTGAGAATTTGCATGATTCACGAGATAGCTGTGGTGGTCCACCCTTTTACTTCAATTTTATAGCGAATCCATTGGGAGAGCAGCACTACTCAAAAGCACGCTGAAAGTGCTCTCTTCAGAGCCGGCGTGTTTCGGTGGTCGAACAGGTACAGGAGCACTGTCATCTATTGGTAGAGCGAGAGTGCTTTTGTTGCGCAGAAAGCAGCCAAGAGCAGTTTGTAGTGCTCTCGCCTGAAAAGCGAAGTAGGTGTAGTGCGACGAGTCACGTGGCCTTTGAACGTCACAGTATCCTGGCAAGTGCAGTGGCAATAATAGCAGCCCTAACCAAGGTTCCGTTGTTTTGTACAGGTGGGGACGATGACAGCTGGACATCTATCGAATGCGTCGTTGCACATATACACGATGTATTAGGATAATGAAGAAGAGTTTAGTTACCAATTTCACGCATATTTCACTGCTGCCCCACAGAGAACATGCCAGGGCTTGTGATGTTTTGATCACAAGGTCTCCCTACTCCTAGTCATCTCTTCTCACCTGCTTTCCGGGAGCATGCCGCATTCCAGTGGCGAATCCAGTGGACCTGTTCTCAGTTTTATGTTAAACTCTAACTTTATGTTAGAAATAGGGGGTGTAGGGGTAGCACAAGCTGGCTGCAAGGCTCGCCTGCTGGCCCGAAGGTCACTGTTCGATTCAAGCCATGGTGGTTGGATTTCCAAGAGATGAAATGGTAGAAGACATGTACTGTGCAAAGTCAGTGAACACCAAATTGTCAGAACACCAGATGGTCAAAAGTTCCGGAGCCCTCTACTACAGCATCTCTCATAATCATATAGTGGTTTTGGTATGCAAAACCTCAAGAAATAATATGGCCCTAGGTATGCATATTCGTGTGTAAACACTTCATTTATGGTTTTTTTTTTTATTTGAAGTTCTTTCTCTTTTGCCAGGCCATTCATTGTTATCTTTGTTTTCACCATATTTATTTTGAGAACTACCTTAATACTTTCTCGAATTAATTCCTCAATCATTCTTGCAATTCATTGCAGTCATTACTGAACAGCGCGATGTCGTCTGCAAATTTTGGGTTGTTAGCCATTCTCTTTCAACGTCGTTTCCTGTTTTCTTCCAGTCTAGTGGTGTCAACACTTCTTCCAAGTACATGGTGAAGAACGTTGGGGATATTTTTGCTCGTTTTCGCACACCTTTGCCGATTGCTATTTTATCACTTTGTAGATGTTGGCTGAGGCATTGACATAGCATTTAGGTACTCGTTGTTGATTAAATGCTTTTAAAGCTGTATATATATCTACTGAGTTGAATGTCCTTTCGAAGTTTATCAAGGCTAAGTAAAGAGATCTGTTGTATTCAGTAGCTTTTTCAATTACTGGGTCATCACACGAACGTGATCCATTGTGAGTAGCCTTGCATGAATCCAGCTTGTTCTTTATGTAGATTGAAGTCAAGTGTTTGTCCTATCCTGTTTGAGATCATGTTAATATTTTGTATATCACTGTCGCCATATTATGTTGCCCGGCTCAGCTTGTTGGAGTAAACAGAAAGAACGCCAAAAAGGGGCACGGGGTGTGGCACAAAAGTACCTTTCCTTGCTCACTCAAACACATAGAGTGCACAGAGAAGACCAACAATCTCTAGAACCAATTCGGTCTTTGAAAACACAACAATTAACGCGTCCCTCTAAGGCCACACCCTAGGCGTATTCCTATATGCACATTCAGCGGTTAACGTCTCTCAGACGAACGGGATGTAGGTGTCGAGAGCTTACAACGAATATCAGTCGCGCCGACACCCGAGCGTAGCTCACCGCGTGCGTCCGTGCTAGTTGTTCCTGCTGAACTGAAAAGGCCCGCCCCAAATGCTCCAAAGTGTGAGGATGTCAGACTCATGCAGTGGTAGAACTATTACCGGCAGGTACTCCTGACACGTCCCAGGCCCCTCTGGTCCATGCGCCGTGGACATGGCAGACAGGTGTCCACAAGCGCGGTTTCGCTGAAAGTCAGCAACGTGACGCTAACCGGTCCCAGCCGTTCTCTGCATCGTCCGCCAGCTGGACGACCGGAGGAACAAAGACGATAGCTCGCCGAGGTACAAACTCTGGCAGCTTCCGACGCGTTGAAATCTTGGGGCAGGACCCAGCCTGCCTCGAACATCTGCCGTCTTCTCCGTCCTCCACACCAAGCTCCTCCCAAGGCCGCGCTCGTCCAATCTCTTGTTTACGGGCGCACTCTTCTTTTAAAGACTTTAGTTTGTCTTGGGGACTTCGACGCAAAACTTTTTGGTCTGTTTGTCTGCCTGCCTGCCTGTCTGTCTGTCTGTACATTTGTCTGTCCATTCTTAAAGGCATCGAGTACTTAAAACGGCCAACCCCATCCGCAGCGCCCACTAATGTCGCTCAAAGTTCGGCTTTCAGACTTATGCAATTGTCAATTAAAAAGCAATTATTGCGCATGTCTAGGGCATGTTAACAGCATGTATATAGTCTGCATGTTCGCCTTTTACTATAACAGGCATACATAGGTAATTCTAAGGATGGTAGCGCTTATCCCGCTGCGCTGACCATGCAACGCGTGCACAAAAAGGCGAGTGTTTTCAACGCTTTGCTAAGACAAAACGGTGGTGGCACCTACCCGTCGCTTTGCGTTCAACACCTCATCACCTCCGAGACGGGCGCGCACACCCGTCTCAGGTACTTGCGCTTCGTTTTCCAAGAACACTGCCAGATGGCGCTCATGTCTCACATGTGACGTGACTTGATGTGCTTGTTTGCCTCCGCTGCATGCTCGAGGCACTCTAACACAGTGCCTCTAGAATACCATTCTACGAATTTTCATAAATGTTTTGTTCACTTTCTCCACGTGCAAGACTACCGTCTTTCAACGACATTTGCAGATTAACATGCTGATACGTGGCCAATATTTTTGTCCAATTTGTTTGATTTGCGTGCCGTGCGTCTCTCTTCTTTTTTTCTCTTTTTTTCTTCCTTTTTTTCTTTTCATCCGTGACAATACCCTCCCCCCCCCTTTCGAGTTTCTGGCCTCCAAAAACTTCATTCTCGAAGCCACCACACGATACCTCCTTTCACTGCGTTTCACGGCACCAACACTTCACTGCATCACCGTACTTCCCTGCACGACACAACACTTTTTCCACTACACCGCACCTCACTGCACGTCATCAACACTTCAGTGGACGTCCCGAGCACTTCACTGTGTTTCATTAACCTTCCTTTGCACACTGTCTTAAGCAAGAACTTTATTCCAAAAGAATACAAGTCTTTTGCTCTGGTAGACATGTGATCACCCAATTTCGCTCAAGTACACTCAATAAACTATTTACATTGTAAGAAAGAACAGAGTTTCAAGGATACTTTAAGGAACTGTTCGGTAGCTATGTACATCAGATCACACAGCACCTGAAATGCATGTTCACAACGAGATCAATCTCTACCAACTGATGAATTTCATTGTCCAATGTCAAGATTCATAAGACAGCAGCCAGCCATGAACTCAATGCTCATGTTATTGCGTCCCATATCCTCCGAAAGAAAGTTGTTGCTCGCTGATAAGGTGCGTGCAAGGAAGACGCATTGAAGCGTGTTTGTGTATACGAATGTCCAAAACAGCACATGAGAACATTAGGTCGTTCAATGGAATTCTTAGCCACTGTGCCGCAAAGGTTCCGGCCAAACATGAGGTGTTGCCTCCCTGCGCCCTGAGACATGAGTGTCCGAACCACGCCTTTATGTTCAAGAATACCGTCCCTTGTCTCTCCTCATTTAAACAGACGCGCACTTTTAAACGAAGGTTCCTCGACCACCTGCGCTGCCACAGCAAAACCACCAGGCTCTTCACTGCCCAAAGAGCAATCTCCCCCTTGCCATTTCATGTCATTCTCTCTTTGGGGACCCGGCTCCAACGTAAGGCAGTGACAAGGTTCAAGCTTAAACGGGTACTGACATAAAAAAATTTGGCCTCGCATTTTTTGATTGCAATGCGTTGCTGTAGGGCTGTTAGTCATGACACGACACATTGTTTGCTGCAGCACACGATAGATAATTAATTACAGGCCCATCATTATTGATCAGTTTCAATTTGTGTTTGAGAGAGTTCCAAAAACTGGGTGCAACTGCCGCCACGTAGTGTGTGCAACTCTTGACCATGTCAGCACACAGAACTATGACACAATTCCGCCGGATCCGCATCAAGAATTACTTTCGAATAGGAATCGGCACTGGAATGTCGCCAAACACAAAACTTTCCAAGCGTGCACCACGGCCACGCACTCGTAACCAGCCGCGGAGAAATACAGACTTCGGAAACTAACGCGGCAAAAGAAAAATGGTGGCTACGACGTCGTGATAGCTTGTTTTGTTGACCGCAGCGTGGTGACGTTAGGGAAGTAGGGGGTCACCTCCGAGGGTGTCTATAGCGCTATGGAGTCGGTCGCTCACGCAAACTTCAAGATTAATTAAAAAAACTTTCTAAGCTATATCCGCTGTTGATATCTTGCAGACGATATATGAATGTTCACAAGAATTGATCCCGCAGGCTATATCGGCCCCGAAATTTTGTGTCAGTACCCCTTTAAGTTTACAAAGCGATAAGAACTCTGTCTCACGAAGACCGTTTGTGGAATGCGCATATGCGCTGGGCTTGCACTTCTTGTTGTCACACTGTACATCTCTCGCTTTTGCCAGCTTAAGGTACTGCTGCGAACTGTCTTTTTCTAGTTCCAGCTGCTTTTTCTCATCGCGAGCCTTAAGTTCAAGCTGCGTTTTCTTTTCCCGTTTCTCCTGTACCCCTATGTAATACCCTCTCACGAGGGCCTTTAGGGGTATTATGAATAAAATAAAATAAAAAAAAAGTCTTGCTTTCAAGCTTTTTCATTGCTGTTAGAAGCAATCAACTGCAATTGCCTTTCTATGATCTCATTTTTCCTCGTTAAACGACTATAAGCATGCTGATCATCTGTTTTAGCTTTCTCCCTCTGCTCTATTGCAGTCTCCCGTGCATTAGCTTGTTCTTCTTTTAATTTCTTTTGCTCCTGGCGGTAAAGCTCAATATTGGTTGCCGGACATAAACCCGCAGCATGTTCAGCCACTAGCAATCATTCAAAGTCCATCCCGCTGCTCAAGACAGTCCAGGGCACGTGACGAAAATTAATGAATCTTGGGCAGACTTGCCAATATGTCACGATATTATGTTACCTGGCTCTGCTTGTTGGAGCAAATGGAAAGAACGCAAGAAGGCGGACACGGGGTGGCACAAAAACACTCTTCATTTCCCTGAACGATACGAATATAGCAAGACGAGGAAGCATGCGAAACCCCACACACTAAATACTACGTCCCATCACGGCAACTTCAAAGTTGTGTATCCTTTTCTAAGTCAGTATACATGTACATGCCTGCCGAAATCGAGAGTTACCACTATCGGTTGCGCGTCTTCACTATCGTCGCTCACCGCGTCCGTCCCTCTTGTTCTTCGTGCTGGTGTCGACCGTCATTTTGTGCATGATGCAAGGTGCTCACCTGGCGTTCACTTGTTGCACTCACTGCAGGCATGCTCTCCTCGCGCCTCAGGAGACTCTGTTACATACGCCGTGGTGGGGCAGACGGGCGGCTGCGATCCCGGGCTTGTTGAAGGTCGGCGTCACACGCGCCGACTAGACCCGGCAGCTCACCGCACAGCTGGCCAGCAGGTTGCTTGAAGCATGAAGACGGCAGCTCGCCAAGGTAGAAACTCGGGTGTACCTCTAAGCTCTCAATGACTGGGGCGAAACCCAGACCGCCTGAAACCTCCACCGTCTTTTCCATTGTCCTGGCCTGCCACGTTCTCCGCTTCGCGCGCCCGTTAAATATGGCATCCCTAAATGCACTTTTTGTTCTTGTCATCCCTGACACTCACTAAAGGTAATCAGTCTATGGGGATATAATTCTTTAGGTCCTTGATGTCTCCTTTCTTATATGTTTGTATTGTTAAGTAGAAAAACAGCACCTAAATGAACGAGGACAAATGAAGACACAATAGTGCTGAATTCTTCAATAAAGATTTACTGAAAGGTACAAGCACACATATGTAAAGCAACTGACCTCCTCAAGTGACACACTGTAGCGTCTCCACGGAAGAGCAGTGAAGATAACAAAAATAACTAGTAATGGTGAAGGAAACCACGTGCAAGCTCACCAGAAAAAAATAACCATTCACAGGCAAAAACATGGGTATCGGTATGCAGCTTGATCACTTTAACATGGCAGCATTGAATCCAAATAACAAACTTTCTTTTAACCAAGGGCTACCGATGGTTTTTGCAAATATCCTTGCCCCTCTCTTTCAATGTAAAAAGCTCCCATCACATCCCAAGTGCATTTGTCCCACGGGCTGAAAAAAAAGTAGTTTTCTCTGCTGTCAGCCACAATTTCTACTATGAGCTGGCAAATGCAAACTGCCAGAAGAGGTTTACTAGGATAGGTGCTCCTTCAGTCTAACATTAACGCTCTGCCCAGTTTGCTCTATATAAGCCCCCCCCCATGATAATCCATAATCCGGCTTCCTTGGCTTGACATAAAGCAGGTTGGCAAAGTCTACGCTGACACTTCGAACAGTCGAGACATTCTCATTCTATGGGCACAAATGCATACTTGACATCAGCAGATTTCGCACTGTATCTTTTGCACAAAAAACTGGATTTGACTACTTCTTAGGCCTTTTGTCTTGTTTGAATCAACCAAAATCATCGCACTTGCATCATTGTGCTTAACGCACTACCGTGTGAAACACGGTTGTGGGCATCTGTCACAATTAATCGCGTAAACTCATGTTTACATGGCAGAATGACTGGATGCTTCTCTTTGTAAATGCCATCCAACTCTTGAAATCATCTGTCAATGGGAAGTTCTTCTTTGGCACGAATGAATGAATGTAAATCTCTTGAGACAGAATCCTTGTTAGTCCCTTTTCTTCATAACGATTGGCAAACATGTTCTTTCTACACCTCTTTCTGCACTCGAAGAATCCATAATTCTTTGGCGGTCCTCATTTCTGTTGCGGAAATTCCGCCTTGAGCAGTTTTTCGCCCATCTCGGCACTTTTCAAGAAAGCATAAAAGCATTGCTGTGAGGCATAGTAGCTTTTGTAAGTCACTGAATCTCATTAGATGGATGAACGTGTCCTCTTTCTTTTTGGTAATAATGGGAACATTAAACACTGTAACCTGAGTTTCTAGGTCAACATTTTCATTTCCTTCTGAGACCATGATTTGTTCTGTAGGCCATTCATAACTCGCTCGTTTGAGCCATTCTGGACCGCTCCACCAGACGCAGCTTTCCAAAAAAGCTTTTGGAGACGTCCACATGTAATAAGGTCTGCGGGATTCTCTTGTGCGGGACAGTAACGCCATTCATTTGGGACTGTTACACTCCAAAATTTTCTTGACTATTTTTGGTCAACTGATTCAGCTTGTCCCCGTTTCCTTCGATCCAGCTGAACCCAATAGTAGAGTCTGTCCGCATAGTACAAGAAAGCTCTTACTTCAGCAGCTTTGCTCAACAACTGCGCCTATTTACTCCAACTTCAGCCATGTGAGTGATTTCATTGGTGCAACTCTACATTTCGCCGTTGTGAGCACAGTGGTAGACTTGCCTCGCAGATTGATTGCACCTGTGAGGCAATCATTCGCCATATACTTTCTGGCTAGCATGAACAAAAATGTAAAGTTTCGCTGTATCTGTGAGTCCTTGGAGATCGCTTCTTACGCAGCACGGAATTCTAATTGATTCAAACTGCAGGACATTCGTGCACCATTTTTGCTAAGGTGTTCCAATTTCTTCGGGTAACTCTTCGTCCTGGGCAACCTTGTGAATCCACAATTGTTGAAATAATAGCTTGGTTGTCACTGTAAAAGATGAAAGTACTCCAAGAGGGTCATAGATCCTGGATTCTGTATTCAACATTTGCCGTTTTGTAATTGCCTTTGCAGACGTTAAGTAATTCATTACTGACTTAAGAGTAAACCAAAAAGTGTCGGAATTCGTATTTCACTGCATGCCCAACACAGCCGTAGTGTCGTTAATGCCACTACTTATGGGCTTTTCTTTTGTCGTAAAAACTTCTTGCAGCGTGTCTTCATTCGTTTTCTATTTCTGAAGATTCATTCCTGCATCGTTCATGATTGCCTTTATTCTTTCATAAACTTCTAAGACTTCTTTGAACGTGTCTGCTCCAATGACCAAGTCATCAACATAAAACGACTTCCTCGGCCGCCAGCTTCTCGTCTTCAGGATTAGCGTTGTATAGGTGGTTATAAATAGTAGCCATCAGCAGAAATAAACTCGACATTGACCCGAAAACCTTACGTGCCATGCTTCTTCGAGTGGAAGAAGAAACAGTCCGTATTTGAATTGTGCAACAGAGAAGCTGTGGCAGCTGTTACTGTCATTTCAGGTCGTTCATCACGTTTCTTGCTCAGCGTCATGTATTGTTCACAACTTTTCAAATCAACACGAATGAAGGCTAGTAGTCGTTTCAACTTGGCATCAGAGGAAGCCGCTGCTGAAGCTGACTCAGATAATGCTTGAGTGCCATCTGGTGTATCATTCCTCAGTGTTTTAGCTCGTTGCTCTCTAGTAAATGCAATGACCATGTAGTACGGTAGAGCCTTTTGCAGTATGTAGATAAGCATTAGATAAGCAGATAAGCATAAGATTGTTTTGGGATAATCACAACTAAAGTTTAAAAGCTGAATTATTTGAGAAGTACAATGAGTTAACAGCGAATTGAGGGACACATCCAGTAGGCGCCAGCCAGATACTCCTCCCCAATATCATTTTTTCTTATGTATTTAAATGTCTTGCCTGGTGAGCCTCAATCGTCACCTGCTACGCAGCCGTGTCAGCACAGTACAATTGGCGCCATTCAAGGGTGCATTGGCCGTGCACTGTGCAGTGCCCTGGTGAAATTTCAAAATAGTTGAGCACATTCACACGAGCTAATATTTTTGTTTTGAAGTTTGAAGTTTATTTGGTCCTTTCTTTGGTACACGTATTTACAGTTTTAAGAAACCAGCAAATTTGTTAAAGGGTTCCTGACGATATTATAACAACAACAAATAAAACACTATATGGCAATTGCCATTAGCAAGGCACTAAATAGTAATTATTATCAACAACACAAGAAATAAAGCAACACATAATACTTTTCTAGCAAATAGTAAGCTTTACTAAAACATAGAGTAACAGTCTGGCTATTCCAAGTGATAGTTCTTCTGAATTATAAAGTTTGACGACCGTAATTAGTATTTATTTTTGGTAGTAAAGGTCAGGCTCGTGAAAAACACTCGGTAACTCGAGGTGACATATGAAGGGACACAAACAGTAAGTTGAGACTACCGTGAAAAAATCTGTATAATGAAGATGTAATATTTTAAGTAACCAGATTGTGTACACTTAATACATTGAAATTCTGGAACAAGTCATCATCTCTTACATTCATATTACTAGGTATTATTATGCGTAGTGCTCTGTCTTGGATAATTAGACCATATTTAGGGAGAGATTTGTATGTGCAACACTATGTACTAGCATTGCAATAATTTATGTGTGACTGAATGAATGCACAATAAAGATTACATAGTATTTCGCTTGAAAAAAAAGTGCTGACATTCCCAACGAGCATGCAATCTGTTTGAGGCTTTCTGAACAACTTTGCGAGGATGTAATGAAATTTCGGGTGAGAATCTATGTATACTCTCAGGAATTTAGTGCGAGTGGCATGCTGTATTAAGCAGTTGTAGATTATGTCATTGTGTGCTAAGATTTGCTGCCTCTCAGAGTGGAAAATAATTAATACAGTTTTCATAGAATTAAGAGTGACCGCATTGGTTGTGCACCAACGGTAAAGATTATAAAGTTCAGCATTAAATTTGGTAATTAATAAAGTTTAATTTTTGCCAGAAATTAGCCAGTTAGTGTCATCTGCATAAAGGAGCACAGTAGCCTTGTCTAGTTGTGAGGGTTAATAATTCACAAACAGGAAGAAAAGTAATGGTCCGAGTATAGAGCCCTGTGACACTTTAATATTAACTATTTTAGGAGACGATTGTGATATGACTATAGGAACAATTTGTGTTCTGTCTTTCAAGAGCTGCTGATGAGTTCTAGAGGCATTCTAGTAATGCCATGGCGATCAAGTTTACATTTGAGGATATTATGTTTCAAGGAGCCGAATGCCTTTTCAAGGATAATAAAGCCTTCAGCTGCCAATAAGCCGGAATCTATCGCTTTTCTAATACTGTCACTAAGCGTTGATATTGCTGTTGTCGTGGAGCAGTTTTTTCTGAAACCAAACTGGTGAGACGAAAGAATTTCAAAATTTTCCAAGTAACTCATCATCCGCATGCCAATTAATTTTTCAAGGACTTTACTAAAATATAGAAGTACCGAGGTGGGTCTTTATTTTCTACCCTGTCTTTTTCTTTTGATTTGTACAGCTGAGGAAGTTTTGCAATTTTCATCTTAGTGGGAAATATGCCAGTTGTAAATATGATATTTATTATGTGTGCTAGCACTGGTGAAATACTGTTTTTAACAAGTTTGGCAGTTCAGGCTGATATGTTATCTATACCACAAGCACTGTTGTGCAATGCTGAAATAATAGAAGCCACTTTGATTTGATTTGTGGGATGAAGAAAAAATGAGGCATCAGAATGGGGTATGTACCATGCATCAAATTTTGTTTCTATTGGTTTCAAGTGCGAAAAAAAGCTGCTAATTGCTTCGCTGACATCATCCTATAAAGTATACGAAACATTGTTAAGAATGATCTTTAGGGGTAACACCACCTTTTTTCCCCTGCCGAGATATTAATTCAGAAGGTTCCAGTTCTTTCTGGAGTCATTTTAATTGCGAGAAATTTGGTTGCTAGAGTACTCTTTCTTTACAGTGTAAATGGTTCCATCCATTATGTATGAGTATTTCATGTACCATTAATTCAATAAGACAATAAATGGCTGTTCCTTTAGTTTTCTATATATATTATATTTTTATACAGCGCAAAATTAAGTATGATAACTGTGGGTCACTAGGCACTTTATGCTTGGACGTCACATGTAAAGATGTAGCAGCGGTATCTACTGCCTTTGAGTACAGTTCAATAAACCTGTCATAGCACTAGTTTGAGGATGGCAGCTCAAGCACAGGTGTTCAATCTATGACACGTATGTTTTTAACAAAGAGCTCCGAGTCAACTGAAGTCATAATGAAACACTTCTGAATTAGTTTAAAACAGTTGGAAAGAACAAAAGCAACAGGGTAATGATTTGTAATAGCTACACCCAATACAAAGAAAGAACTACAGAGTAAACTATTCAATAAGACATGACGATTAATCGAGCTGTTTTGGTCAGTGGTTCGTGTGGGAGTATGAACAAGAGAAAAAGACGATAGCTTGTGAGACATGTTACATATTCCTAGCAAGTTGGAGAGGTTTTATTTCAGAGATCAGTATTAATATCCCCCATTATAACCTCAGTAGCTTTGTCCTTTAAAAAGGTCTTAAAAATTGTATTCAGATCTTCACAAAAGTAATCAAAAGATGCTGATGATGATCTATAAACAACACCAACAATCAGATTATGTGGTATTTCCATCGGTCTTATCGACTTCTATCCAGAAGTGTCCACAGCATGGAGTGTTAAATTGAACATCACATCGCCGCTTATAAGTGATGCTGTCGTCTATGTACCATGCTGCTCCACCATGAGCAGTTCAAGAGAAGTTTTGTGCGCGGCACTGGGCTTCGATGCTATAACTCGGTATTTTATTGGAAGGTGCTTTATTGTCAGATAACCACGTTTAAGATATACCAATGAAGGAAGATTTAAGCTTGAAAAGGGCCACAAAATTTCGAATGTCATAGGAATTTTTTCTTAAACTGCAAGCATTAAAAGGCGTGCAAGAAAGTTTATCTTGTGAAGCTATAGCCCCATTAGAATCATTAATTGAACAAGCCATTAAATATGCTGTTGTGCTAACTAAATGATAAACCCAAGATGAGCCTCACACGCGAGACAAACCACTGGGCTATAAATGTTTTTTTCTTGCTTTGACATGACCTTAGTCTGTCCACACAAATAACCACTTTTTTCAACTTCAGAGCTAATGCAATCATTAAAAGTTATTACAGCATCAAGAGTGCATGTTAACAGTATCTGGTGCCCATGGAAAACCTTTTTTTGAAGGGCGCTCTCACACGACAATCCAGGGACTCGTTATGGGCTTTCCAATGGAGGCATTTAGCAAGTAACCCTGCATGAGCTAGTTCCAGATAATTTGGCCCAACAGCCTCAATACCAGATGCTGGAAGGTGTTCTTTGTGAACGAATGGCGAACCATTCAGCATAATGTTGAGGAGTGCTGGCTGTCATGTTGAAAGAGGACACCTTCTGGAAATAGTGGCACTGCATACAAGTTCAATATGAGAAGGTTGTTCTTTGACATGACACACATGATCACATTTTTTGCTATCACAGAAAAAGTGAGCCGAATATTTTATAATTCATCAGGCCAGATTACGCGGTATATTCATACTTAACCTAGCTCAAGCAGTTTTTACAGCCCATATTCAGTCGCCATGGCAATGAACAGGTCCACAGACATCGGCTGTCATGCCATCTCTAAACGCACCCTCCTGCAGAAATCATTGCCAACCCCGTGCAGCATATCTTTAGCATACACAAAATGGTCTGGTATATCTGCCATTTTCATAGTGTGTAATTTGAAACCTGAAAAATGTAGATATTTCATGCTAAGCACATGTATGCACGAATTTTCAAGGTAAGGCTCTTTATGTAGCTCTCCCATTGAGTCGCTTCATACTCGTCACTTACCAATGGTTTACCTGGACAAGGTTGATCCAAAAGAATACCGGTATGTGGCGGGGCTTAATTTTACATGAGATGGTATACATGTGGCCCTTTGGGCATAGATTCAAATTTATCAAGCCACAGAACACCATAAACTTTACTCTGTGTCGCTATCTATTGACTGGCGTGGGCTGATTCGTTACTGTGAATTTCATGGTGCTGCATCATTGCTTATGTGCGCACTCTTTTGCAAATCCTTCTACAAAACTTTGATGAGTATTCCATTCATTTGGTGAAGATTTCACATTTTTACTTTGTTTTGGTGCTTTTCTGTGACAACCGACATTGTATTTGTGAAGTCACACATAAAAAAAGAGCCAAGGTGTCATAGATTGCACAAGTATATATTATGTGATTTTGATGAATAAACCTTTGTTGTGAATCAGTGCTGCTGTTTCTGTCCTTCTTGTCTGGTGCTCTTTCTGCACTGTTTTGATTTCTACTAGGCTGTGCCAACAGACCTAAACAGACACTTTAATTCCAAACTTCTTATTATCAGGCTGCTGTCTTCATTTAGTTTTATTATTTTTTTAATATTACAATGAAACTATGACACCTGAAGCTCGCAGAAACTGTAAGTGCCATGTTTACCCTTTTTTCTACTGAGTGCTTCCCCGAATTGCACATTTTGTTTGTTGTTGTGAAGCTAGCATATTGCGACATTGTTTCGTGTAAAGAATATGTCTCTGACTGATGACCTCCTGCATTTACTCACATTTCAGCAGCATGTCTTGTTTCTACAGCAGTAACAGTCCTTACACACTCTATGTAATTTTGTACATTTGTATTATTAAAAGCAGCTTCAGAACACAATTTTATCTGCTCTAATTCTTGCTCCTAAACTGTTTCACACCTGCTCCGGAAAATTGCTGACACAGCGAAAGAACTGGACCACTAATGCAGGCTTGGAATAAAACAGCAGCCCACCAATAAAGATAGCCGAAATGAATTTGCCATCTCAAAGTTTGATGGCTAGGGTTGTGCCTGTATAATTTTTGAAGTTTTATCAAGTAGATATTGCCGAAAGCCCAGCTGACTTTTGGATTTGTAGAAAATGAACAATTTTGCCTATAACCCTTTACTGCCGAGTGCCGCAAATTCGCGACATACCAAAAACTTTAAGCAAGCAAGCCACAAAATTCATGCCACCTTTGATGCCAGCTGTCAAGTGCTCAAGGGGAACATAGCTTTCAGCATAGAAAATCTAGCGGTCTCGAGTAAAGTAATCTATGCTAGAAGCAAGTTTTGTGTATTCGATGGTAAAAAGTGTAAAGCATGCGCAACAGCACTCACTTTTTCATTCTTTCTCCCCTGAGTAATGTAAGTTCCATCTTCAATAATGTTGTTTATTTGGTGTGGGCACAACCAAGATGAGCCACATGACACGCTACGTAGTTCTGAAACACGTTTTTTTCCAAGGTCCTCGCTTCTGTGACATATAAAGAATTCGCGACATACTTAAATGTATGCATTAAATTTGTGTTTCAGATAATTTAACTTCCGAATCGATTAAAGGTTGTTCTTTAAGGTTGTGAAATTAAAAGAACTTCCATTTTGGCTCTTTCATAATTCAGGCAATAAAAAGTTAAAATACTTCATATGCTAGCATATATTTGTAAGGGAGCTTTCATCATTACAGAAGCTTGCAAACAAGCATGGAATTTGCATACTCAGCACTGTTTGTACAGTGTGGATGATGAGGTATAGCCAAGGTGTTTCATTTCCAGAGTAACACAAATTTTTGCTCAATTTTCATACTAGCAGCACCAATGTGAACATTTTCTGTTTTTGTCCGATTTTCTGTTTGATCTCGTAGAGCTGACAATGCAAAGTGTTAAGAATATTCAGTAGCAATAATATGATTCGAATATGAAATAAAGTTGGTCAAAATTATTGGTTATTTAAAACGTAACATTATTTGTAAACATTCTTAACAATGGTCATTAGGTATCACATTTTATGTTTTGACTCTGTACTACTTTCTGGTAAAATGAAACTCAATCCCACAGATTCAATGTGTGACATAGGATGTCCAGGGTGAGAAACACTACTGCAAGTGAAAGTCTTGAGAATGTATGTGGCTGCATCTGGAAGAGGCTTCTAATTAGACCTGAGCTGAAAAGCTTTGCTGCTGCAGAATGTAGGTTTTGGAGAAAAGTTATCAAACGTTAGTTACGCTTGTCTTTTTGCCTTGGTGCAGGCATCTCGTAATGCAATGAATTCTATTCTTTATTTTTATTTTTCTTTCCACCACAGAAGTTGTGAGATGCATAGAAAACTAAAAAGACATGGTTCATGTGCTGTGTGTCCAGTCTGCAAGAGCGCCGTCTGAAACATAACACATGCTACTGCCAGAGCTTTGGTGATATGTGCACAAAGGGATGGTGCAGCGGTCCTGATGGTACCAGTAACACCAAAGTGTTACATTTGTAATGTTTTCTATGAAAGCCATAAAACTGTCTTAAGTTCTGTGGTCTCGGTGCTTGCTGACTCAAAGGTCGCAGGATTGAATTCCGGCTGTGGCGGCCACGTTTCAATGAATGCGGTTAGCTAGAGGCCTGTATGTTAATGTTTAGGCGCATGTTTAAGAACCCCAAGTGGTCGAAATTTCCAGAACCCTTCTCTACAACTTCTCTCATAATCATATTGTGGTTTTAGCATGTAAAAGCCCAACAATTATTTTTATTATGTATTGTTTCAAATAGTACCGAGATAGCTTCAAACACCAAGTCAAATCATCTAGGGCTAGTACTCGTCTGATCTTGGGTGAGAAGTTGCAGATGGGCTTGTTATCATCATATTAGAATAGCATTAGGAGTTCTAGCAGTCAAGTATCACATCATTGCAACCTTTGTTCCACCCGATTTACATACGAAAATCTGCAACCTTATTTTTGCACCCGTATTCAAATACTGTAAGGAGCTTGTAGACTTATACCCATGACACATCAACTTGCTCATATGATAATCTGACGATACTCGTATACATTTCTCATTTGCCTCCTTTTTTAATTCTGCTTTCTGTAGAAGAACATGTTTCATAAGAATAAAAAGGAGAGGTCAGCCTGGAAAGCGGGTTTCTAGCCTGCTACTCCTCAAAGGGGTAAGGCAAAAGAGGAAAAAATGAGAAATAGGCAGGCATGATGGAAGGTGGCTACGGTATAGCACATTGGGTCACAGCACACGCTGTCGCATGTAAGGTAGGACATGCCATATTACATTAGCTACTTTAGCACATGCTCAAAAACTTGCATCTTCGCATCTTTAATACTAATAAGTTCCATATTGGATTAGCTACTTTAGCACATGCTCAAAGACTTGCATCTTTGCATCTTTAATACTAATAAGTTCCAGTGCCTTTCTCACTGAGAAATGTAAAAAAGCATTTTAAGCTGGGCATTTGGAATGATCTAAATGTTTTCAAGCACTCAAAAGCTTTTCCTTTAAAAAAGGTTCAACAGTCTAGATGATCGACAAGGTGCATTATTGACTGTATTTTGGCCGCATATTTAGGGCACACGAACAGGATGTGATTAATAAGTACTTTCTGACATGTGACACACACTGCAGTTAGGGTCTTGCTTCTGTCCAAACTTGCAAAAGTATCACTGCGTATATGTGCACCCAGCCGCAGTCTATGTAGCAGCATTTCCTGATCTCTCCTTAGCCGGTACAGAAGACAAAAAGCCCTGCTAAAGTCAAGCCTTTAGATGCACTCGTGGTGATAATCAGGCTCATTCCACAGTCGTAGATGTTTTCATAGCCTTAGACAGGAAGGCGTTGATATCATACTGAGAAAAGTGAATTGATGTGATTTCATTGTTAGTGTGCGCCATTTTCACTTTTGAAACAGCTTGTTCATTCTCAGCTATGCCCCAGTGACTGGGAATTCATTGCAACGCAACAGTTTGTCCGGATTGAGATGCCTTATTTGACATATTCATTGTGTTGCACAACAGAGGACTGTATGCGGTTTCTTGCTTCATGTAACAGCTGATTAGATAAAGTACGGGCTTGGAGTCGCAAAATAATGTTCATTTCGCATGACTCTATTGTAAAATGTAGGCGGCAGCTTGTTGGACGCTGATTAGCTTGGCCGCAGTAGACAATGTCCAGTGTGCTATTTTTAAGTATTTCGTGGTTCCCATGTGAAGAAAACAGAGCCTTCCGATGTATAGAAAACGAGTTCATTTACAATAAACTGCAGCCCGACTCCGTGTGTTGCTGTTGCAGTACGTGAATCCAAGACAGGATGGTTCGTCGTTTTCTTCCTCACTGATCTTTGTGGAACAAACTGCCCCGTGTGCTGAAGTTAAGTTCCAGTGCTGAGTGGGTACAGATTCTGCAAGGCCTGTTTAACTGTAGTGATACCAAATAGTCTCTGGAGCTCCACAATTCGAACAATGTTCTATAGTTTCCGGATGTCACTCAACCTGTATATATGAACGAGGATTCTTCTTACGCTGACGTTGTCATATATAGTGTGCCGAGTTGAGTGTGCGAGTTGTTTTCAGCTACCAAAGGCACCCTTTGTATCAGCGTTCTTAGAAATTCATGTTGCGCTGGAATTTATTTGTTATGCAATTAAGGTCTTGTGAGATAAATTTTTCTTTTGTCTTAGAAGCATGTTGCTATTGCATTGCGTAATGTTGAGCATGTGGTCTGGTGGCCGTGCATTCACTTCATAAGTAAGCCATTGGGGTCCTGTCTACCATAGAGAACCTGGCATTAATTCCTGGCTGGACGCTCCTCTCATTATATGGTCAGATGCGGTCTGCTTTCTGGGGTTGTGCTTCATGTTTATAGTGAAAGAATCCAACATGCCAAAGGCGACATCTAGCTGAGAGGTCATCTGTAGATTAAACATTTCTTATCGGTGCATTGCTGTAGTATTTCCTTCGAGTTTTTCTGGCTAATATGTTATGTCAGAGTGCGGTATCAACCTAAAGGCTCCTGGCCCACTTTTCACTTTTGCAAGACGTAACTGTGGATGTAGCGTGTAGTTCAATTCATTCCAAGAACACTTGGATCATTTGAAGCCCTGTTGTGTAACAGCACAGAGGCACAAGATATCTCATTGGCTGGTTGACCGTTGTTAGGACAAATCCTAAGGGTCTTTGTTGTGGGTGTTTTTACGTCCCTTGAATTTCATTTCCATAGCTTCCAAGTCTGCTTAATTATTCATTATTGTCGACAGCCCATTAGTTCTGCTTTTGGTACGATAAGCTCGTTTCAGTGAATGGCCGAAATGCAAACGGTTGTGAGTCCTTGTAGCATCTAGCCTATGAAGGTTTCTATGGCTTTCAGTCTCTTTTTTAAATTCTCGATGGTTCTAGTGACAAATAACCAGTAATAGCCACTGCCGATCAAGATGTCAACAGTGTTTGGGTTCTCAGCTCAATTGATGTCGACGAATACAAATTGAAGTCTTTGGTGTCCGAGCTTGTCAATGAAGTCTCTGGTGGGCTGTGGAATTGATTAGTGCCTGATGTTCGTTGTAACGACAGCTTGTATCTACACTAACTTTAACCACGAACAGAATTCAATGGGACAAACACACGTGGAAAAGCCTTCTCATCTCGCTTAATATAGCCCTTGAAAGACTTTTATGACCAAGAGAACAACAATGCAATTTTTCAGCCAGCCGCTTCATCACAAAACCGCACTGACTGCATCGATCGAATAAAACTCAAACTTTGCTTTCGCGGACGGCGGCCCTACCAACAGCTGTTTGTAGGTATACATGCCATCTGTGATTGGCAGTTCCAATTATTTCGAGTTTTACCGGTTTCAGTAACGTCTGGAAATTCGTAGTCAGTATCACCATCTGCAAGTTGCACATTATATCTACATGGCGTCAATTGCACTTTTTGAATTTGATCTTTCTCCTGCAATATGTTGCCATGTGATGCTGGAATGTGAAGCGACAGCAGGGACCGGCACGTAGTAGGCATTTTCTCTTCTTGTTGCGTTTGAAAATCACACGGCTTGGTATCATAGGTTATTGAGGCACAAAAAAGCAGCTGTTCTTCTGAGGAGCTGGTTTTACGGATGAAGTCGATTACCATGTGATTGAATATTGCTGGTGCGTAGAGAATGCCATGCTACTGTGAAAACAGTCAACGTGGCCCTTCGACTTGTTTTTTCTTACAGAAACGTGCCGGACTGTTTCTCGAACCTCTATTTCAATTGTAAGCAGAATATTGACAGCATTTGACCTTCTTCTCCTTCATCTGTATGTAATCATCATCACGAAAAACGTCGTCTTCGTTCGAAGCGTTCATCAGGCGACTCGGCCTAATAAACGCCGTCGTGACCCCAACGCTGCTACTGTCTTACAGAGTGGTGGAGGCTGCTTCGAAACTCAAGTCCTCTCTGACCTCACGTTCTGCTGGAGCTTCGTTCGGGTCACCGCTTGCTTCCCCTGTGCGCTGTCATGGCTCAAGAACCGCTGCTTGGAACATCCAGCATACCTGTCTAGCAAATCATTCCTGCGTGGATTGTCAACGCCCGGCAGCGCGACCCACCCATCTTCTCTGGTCTTCCACGTGACGACGTGGAGGTGTGGCTGAAAGAATACGACATCACCAGTGTTTGTAATTAATGGGATGAGCCTCAAAAACTTCATCATGCCGCCTTCTATCTGTTCGATGTCGCGAAAACGTGGTTTTTAACCACGACAGCAGTTTCCCGGATTGGCCTACTTTTGCTCAACAAGCCCGTAGGATTTTTGGGAAACTGATCATCTATTGCGAAGTGTTGAAACGAAAGCTCGATGGGCGTACCCATCTGTGTCACTATAGTGACACTGTCAACTGAGTTTTCAGTCACTCCTGCAGATAGAATTTTGGATGAGTGCGCCATGTCACAGAGGTCACTACATCTGATGGGCAGTCTTGCTGTTGCTGTACAGCAAATTTTCCTATGAAATTGTGATAAAAGGGTTTTGGTAATAGTTGAAACACTTAATAATTCTTGATGTTTAGAGATACAATGACAGAGAAAGTACACAGTCACAATTTATTACAATACTTAGGAGCTTGCGCCAAACTTTGAGCATTGCCTGTCTGTGCTCCTACTTGCTCCATGTTGGCATAGGCTGTTTGACAAGTGTTGATATAGTTTCTTTTCTCTAGCATCATGAATTTCCTCTGTTAGGTTGATTTGATTGATTTGTGGGGTTTAACATTCCAAAACCACCATATGATTATGAGAGACGCCGTAGTGGAGGGCTCCAGAAATTTCAACCACCTGGGGTTCTTTAACGTGTACCCATACATGAGTACACGGGCCTACAACATTTCCGCCTTCATCGGAAATGCAGCCGCCGCAGCCGAGATTCGATTCCGCGACCTGCGGGTCAGCAGTCGACTACATTAGCCACTAGATCACCGCGGCGGGGTGCCTCTGTTAGGTTGCAAACCAAGCGAAACGTGGCGTGATGGTGTGGCATTATGTGCCTCGGCACGGCAAATGGTGAGCAGGGTTAAGCAAGTGACTGGAGTACAATGGTTTCCTAAGCATTGGGCTATGTCCCATTGATGTAAGGATCGGCGTGTTGGCACCCACTACTTGTGCTGGAAGTTTGCGGTCATAGTTCCTGTATTTACACTCGCCAGTAATCGTCATCAGGGAATGTTAGCCTGCTAGCAAACTTCGGGGCTTTCGCAGATTGTCAGCTTACTGGAGAAGAAAGTGCGCGCGTCGAGCGACTGGGATTTCCGCAAAGCAATCTCAGCCATGTGCTGGCAGAGAGCTGGAGGATGTGGAGCTTAGCCTCGATCAGTTATCCTGGGATCCCAACTGCTTAGTAAGTTGAGAGTTCACTTATGATGTATTGGCAGGCTGATTGTACAGTGGCTCTTAGAGTGAACACGGCTCAGTGCGGCAAGTCTCTGTGGAGCACTAGCACATCCACCATGGCCGCACATAGACTCGAAACAGCACAGGCACACGTGCTGGTCTTGACGTACTGCAGTCAAGCAAGACCCGACGCCTGGCTACTACTGAGAAGCGCACTTGAATGATGTAGCAGACGCTGCAGAGTATCTCCAATGTGTCCGTGTGCACAAGCACGTTGCTACGCTTCCATGCACAGCTGTGCTAGCCACCCTAGCTGTGCCAGCTGCACTGGTGCTCTTGGGAGGAAGGCCATACAAAGCCCATAGGTCTGTTCAATTTGTCATGCACTGCGTGAATCAGTCCCAGGCAGAAGTGCAGCCAAAGCTGAACTAATGGAGCACCAGTTCAGCGAGTACACGCGTAACGTGACTCTAGCTCCATGTTGAAACGAACGCCGAAGTGTAGGTAGTGCAGCCAGTGTACAGCTGGTAGGGTGCCAGCGGCGCCTTGTTTCTGACTTGTTCTTTGTATACTTGCGCGCGTTTGAAAGCATTGGTATGCAAGCTGGCCAGTTTCGACGAAAAAGCCATGGATTCCGTCGCAACATGGACATGCAGCTATTCTACAAAGTTTTATACAATTGAAAAGAGTTCGACGACGCATCATCGCAGTTGTCACGCTCAAATTGACTAGGTTGAAATGCAATATAAAGCAAAGGTGCTCCAAGAGAACTTGTGAGTAAGTACCCAGACAACACAAATATAGCCTCAGGACGTCGCCAGTATGCCTCCGTTCAGAAATTTAGAAATGATTTTATTTTGTCATCAAATCAATTACAAAAATTTGTGTATACAGAAGGAGGTCCCATAGTCAGAGACTAAATAGGGACTTCCTGCAGTAGCGAATATAGAAAAAAATTAATTGAAACAGCAAACAGTGGTACAGAAAACAGGTAATGAAATTAATCGCAGGTAAAAACAAAAAGGAGTTCTACCTAAAAACAACATTAGCAGAAAGCAGCAAGAAAAACGGAAATGAAATAACATAAAAAATAGAGGTAATTCAACTCACTTAAGCAGTTTTCAGATAATTACCATGGTGAAAGATAGTAAAAATAAACTACAAGGAAAGAAAACTAAACAGTGGCATCTGATATCAGCATTGTAGGATGTTGATGTGATGCTTTGTTAATGTTAGGTTGTGAGAAAGCATGAAAGGGTGCGGGAGTAATAGAAGTCACCAAAACTATCCAGATAATGGAATAGATGAGAGGAAAGTCTCCATATCTTTTTCGAATAAGCCGATTGATTCCGAGGCTTTTATTCCTGGAGGTATAGTATTCCAAAGATGGATTCCAGTGAAATGGGCTGTTTTTTTGCCATAGTTAGTATGAACTATAGGTACAATAAAATTGTGATTTTGGGCAAACCTTGTCTAGTTTGTATTCTCTAGACTAGATGGAGGGATTATACACAAAGGAAGCTAATTTTTTATTTGCTTGAAAACTAGTATGCCTAGATTATATTTGAAAGTGTTCTCGACTGTTAGGATGTTGTTGGCTTGCAGGAGTGCTTTAGCATCACTGCGATAATGACTGTGAATTCTAATAGAGTGATTTTGCATAGTTTGAAGGGAGACGAGATGACTGCTGTAGGTATTGCCCCAAGATGTGATACAGTAATTACATGAGAGTGAATAAAAGCATGGTACAATGAAAGTAATGTGTGTTTGAAAAATATATCATGGGATTTAATTAGAACATGTATGCCATAAGCCATTTTTTTCGCAGGTATGCAAAATGCGAATGAAATTTCAAATGACGGTCCAGTCTAATTCCCAAGAACGTCGCCTCATAGTCTGCTTCAATTGAGAATTGATTTAGGAATATTGGCGGAATATAATTATGTTCATGTTGGCGAGAGTGACAAACAACGAATTTCGTTTTGGTGGGATTTATTTATAATTTATTATGGATACACCAAGCAGCCAAGCCTGAAAGGTCATGATTTAGTTTCTGTGTCAGAGATAGGAGGCATTTATCAGTGTTCACAATTATTGTGTCGTCTGCATACAATTAGCAATCTCAGCTGGCAAGGCAAGATGGCAAATCATTTATGTAAATAATGAAAAGAAGTGGGCCGAGAATAGAACCTTGAGGTACTCCTATATTTGTTACCTTAAGTGTAGAATTATGACCTGACAGACTGAAGACTTGGCTTCTATTGAGTAGGTTGTTTTTTATTAATGATAGTGCAGGACCAGTTACACCTATTGCTTCAAGCTTCATAAAAAGAATGTGGTGCTTGATAGTGTCGAATGCTTCGGTGAAATCTACAAAAACGGAACCTGCGTAGTAGCCTCCATCGATTGCTTTCTTCAACTTTTCAGTTAAAGATAACAAAGCAAGGTCAGTGGAATATGCTTCGCGAAAACCAAATAGGGAAAAAGATAAAATCTGAAACTTATTGAGGTATTTTGTCAGACAAATTTTGAGCAGTTTTTCTAATATTTTACTGAGAAATGGTATTATGCAAATGGGTCGATAGTTGGATATCAGTGTACGGTCACCTTTCTTAAAAACGGGAACGACTCTGCCATTTTTCAATTCTACAGCAAGGATGACAGTTTTGAAATCTAGGTTGATGATGGATGCCAAAATATCACAAACAACATGACCAATCATTTTTACGTGGGTTGGGTGAATATTATCAGGGCCAGCACTTGTGTTCAGGTGACGAATGACATCGTGTACTTCATAACATGTGGTAGGAAATAGGAAGAAAGATTGTGCCATACGAGAAAGGGGAAGATGATAGTCAGCTTTGGGGATGACATCAGAGTTAGAGAAGTAGTGCAGTTTTGAGGACCATGTGACACCCTCAGAATGTCCTCTTGTGGTACTTGAGTGGCACTAATCCCGTCCCCTTGTCCATACAAATAACAATCTCAGCACATCCTCAAAACAACACTTCAGGACTTTCTCAGTATCTTTTCAGCACAACGATAGCGTGGCCGGTTCGGTACTGTGGGCAGTGATACTACTTAGGATTTACTTCTTTTCATGATATTTCCATACATCAAAAGAAAAACACCTGCGAGGTCTCGAGTATATATACTGTATTAATCTAAAGAGAGGTGACAGTGCTGGAATATAAAAAAAGCTTGTTGACTGAAATTTACTTATTCAACAATAATCACAACTGACAGCTTTCTGAGGCATTCGAGTCCGCGTATAGGCTGAAAAAGGAAAAGCAGTATCACAGCTCAATCAGCAGAAGGCAGTCAACACAGCTCAATCAACTACGTTTGTAATCTTCTTCGAAAGTTTGACACAGTGTCATCACCACGTGTTTCACAGTGTCATCACAACGCTCAATGCACTCACTAGTGTTAGAGGCCCCGCTCTAACAGTCTATCAGTACACTCGACACGGGCGTTGTCTTGACTTGCGCGAGGTCGTGCCCTGTGTCAGATGCAGAAGTCGATCCTTTCACGGTGGGACCAGACTCCTTCGAAGCACAATTGATCGCGATTGGCTGGAATGAACATTGAATTGGCTAGCAGAAGTCGGGGCGCGTTCTCTTGCTGTGTGCGCACCTGTGCAATTAAGATATCGCGTCTCAGTATCAGGGATGACGGGGAAAACTGAATAGAGTCGCCGGAGGTGATGCGCTGCCCCCCTCCCCCCTTACTTTTCTTTTTTTATCTCTCAGCTGATCGTGTCGCGTCGACCGAGCGCTACGACGAAAACGCTACGCTTCCCTTTGCAGTCAAATTTAGCAGCAGTTTGGCAACACTGACCCTCCCAGTCTGGCAACCATTTATGCAACGCCAAAAGGAACCTTGCCGGTGTTCCAGGCTGCTTCAAACCACACCTCGCCGCGGTCGGCTGGTGACAATGCATCCATGATCAGTCTCAACGTTGAGCAGACCAGTGCACCCATCAACACGGCAATTTACCTCCCGCCATCACCTACAACTTACACTCTCACACATATCTCACTTTTAACCATGCACACAAACAACAAAGGAAATGAACTTTCACTAGTACACTGCACCTTCTCTGACAGAGCTGCCGCTGCCATTTTGACAATGAGTTGGCTTGGAAAGGCTTGGCTATTGACTATCCAGAATGGTGCTGCATAGTCAATGGTTGCCAGCTGCCAGTTTGTTATTACTTGCTACAGCGGCGTATAATGACTAATTTAAGGCTGTGACATTTAAGAATACACTGTGTAGTAAAGCACACGCACCAACGCGTATGCGCCTTCGGAAGATAACGAAAAGCCCCGTGCTCTGATTGCGCGAGAGCCTGTGCCGCCTTTGCTAGACTTGCCGTACGGCCATTTTTTGTTGCAAACTCGTTGCGACTTCTCTGCTCGAATAAACATCATCTCATTTGGTGGAGGCTGCTGAGATACCCAAGCAGACCTGGAGCTCCGCTCTCGCAAGTTGGCCGAGAGACCACCCATAAATATGACTGACGCAGTCACCAACCAGCCCATCCCAGCCCAGCCAGTACCATCGGCTGCCCCGTCTTCCTGCCTCGGCGCTACCCGCCAACGGGACCCACCAATCTTCAGCGGCAGTGGTGAGGAAGACGTCGAAGACTGGCTCTCCTTGTACGAACACGTAAGTGCCAGCAACAAGTGGGACAACGACTTTAAGCTCGCCTACGTTATCTTTTACTTGGCAGACGTAGCTAAGCTTTGGTATACCAACCGCGAAACCGCCATCGCCAACTGGTCCTCCTTTAAGACCCTCGGGACTGAAGCGTTTGGCCGACCAGTGGTCTGCAAGCTCCGCGCTGACCAGCGTCTACGCCACTGAGCCCAGCAGCCTGGCGAGATGTTTACTAGTTACGTTGAGGATGTGCTCGACCTCTGCAGGCGTGTTAACCCATCTATGCCTGAAGAAGAGAAAATTCTGCAGATTCTCAAGGGTATTGAGGATGGCGCATTCCAGATGTTGCTAGCAAAACGCCCGACCACGGTGGCAATCCTAGAAAGCCTGTGCCGGAGCTTCGATGAATTGCGCCGTCAGCGTTCCATCGCCCGACAGAGTGTCCCACCACCAGATTCAATCTCAGCTGTCACACTCGCAAATGCCGACGTTCGCCAAGAAAGTCTGTCCAACCAGATCAAAAACTTAATCAGAGAGGAAGTCGGCCGACAGCTCTCTCTGCTGCCGCATAGCGACGCGCCCACCGCAAGCCTGCCTTCGACACTTCAGCAAGCCATACGCACTGAAATTTCCGATGTACTCCCTACAGTGCCGGTGCCTTACCCAGCACCTCCACCAAATGTGATGATGTTTATTCGAGCAGAGAAATCGCAACGAGGTTGCAACAAAAAATGGCCGTACGGCAAGTCTAGCAAAGGCGGCACAGGCTCTCGCGCAATCAGAGCACGGGGCTTTTCGTTATCTTCCGAAGGCGCATACGCGTTGGTGCGTATGCTCCGCTACAACTGTTTCAAATTGACATTTCGCAATACCAGGTTCGATACCTAAGCCAATTGATTACGCGTGTCTCATTAAGCGGAAAAAGAAGCAAACGAGGCGAAAATATAAAATAACTTTATGACTGTATGAAACAAACGTGCGGAGAAAGTTTTCACGTAATAAATGCATCTACTTGGTGCGCAAAGGTCTTGAGGAATTATATGTGTGTGCTCAGCGCAATGCTTTTGTCATCCCCAAAAGGTCCTTGACAGGATCTTTCCCTGACATATTGTCGTCCTCAGAAAGCACGCGAATAGTCGTATGAACCGGCGCTAGTGCATTGCTTTTGTCATCTCCAAAACGTCCTTAAAATTACTTTTTCATGATAAATTGTTGTCCTCAGAAAGCACTGGAAAAGACGTTTCCGGCCCCGCCGCGGTGGTCTGGTGGCTAAGGTACTCGGCTGCTGACACGCAGGTCGCGGGTTCAAATCCCGGCTGCGGCGGCTGCATTTTCAATGGAGGCGGAAATGTTGTAGGCCCGTGTGCTCAGATTTGGGTGCACGTTAAAGAACCCCAAGTGGTCGAAATTTCCGAAGCCCTCCACAACGGCGTCTCTCATAATCATATGGTGATTTTGGGACATTAAACCCCACAAATCAATCAATCAAATCAAAAGACGTTTCCGGGTCAAACCAGCTTGTGTCGTCCTCAGTAAGTACCAAGGTCAATGAGAACTGTGCGAGGACGATTGTACCATATGAGGACGGCCTCAGGACATCACGTGTTGTCTGGGTACCTTGATTTTTTCCTAACGCGACAAAAGGGCGACAAAGGCGGGCTGAAAAAACGTGCTTGACGGTATACGTACCCTTGGCCGACCGATTCGACACTGCCGTGACGACCGTACACGTAGAAGTGGGGCAGCTTGGTCTAGTTGGTATGACATGACGATAGTTATAGCGCGAAAACAGAACGATGACACAAAGACAAGTAGGACACGAAGGACACAGCGCTTGAGTCGTTCGTGTCCTTCTTGTTTCTGTGTCGTGGTTCTGGTCTTGCGCTATAACTATCGTCAGACCATCAAAAATGCGTCAAGCGATCCTTAGATTTTTTTCAATAGCGTGAGTGTGAAAATGATTACTTACAGCCGGACAGGAGCGGGAATGCATCAAAGCAGGTTTCTTAGCAAAAACGTGGTGACATGGGGCTTAAAAACGTCATGATGCATTGGCGGCTGACATGTGGATATCAAAAAGCCGACGGAGTCACCAAAGTCCTATTTACTACTACAACGCGGTTCACGTATTCATCCAGTGTCCACGTCAAACTTTTAAGAATGCCGCTTATGGATATAACCATAATTCTTCTGCTAACACGGCTGCAAGAGCGCCCCAGCTTGTACTCGAGCTGCACAACCTCTAAACTTGGAGCAGGCATTTGTCTGAACTGCAGTCCACGATGTCTGCACATGTTTTGAACCAGTTTTGACCAACTCCTGCGACTTGAGATGCCTGTGACTTGAGCCGTCCAAAGCATCGGCTCCCGCGCTGGCCTTTTGCGGTGGACTGCCGGGCTGAGCCACTGCTGCGCCAGAAGTACATAAAAGGGATAGAAAGGCAGCTGTGAAATTTCGGAACCATCTAAACTCCCCAAGAAATGAGACAAGTTTAGAGCAGAGGTTTATAACTACAGCTCAAGGTGGTAGGCTAGGAGGGGACGCTATTGAATATATGAGAACAAGGGGGACAGAAAAATTTCAACAAAGAAGTGCCCTATGCGCCTTATTAGACAAGGATGGATCGAGTGGCGCAGTGGCTCCATTTTCACAACGAGAGTGGGAAAGGGCTGAGAAGAGGGTTCCTAGTAGAACATTAACAGGCCTAGATGGTGTCCCAATTATACTGATAAAGACATTGGGTCCCGAATCTAAGCAGAGTTTGAGAGAGGCAGCGAGTAAAACAGTAATCGATGGTCAAGTTCCCGAGCGATGGAAAGTTAGCAGGATGAGAATCATTTATAAAGGAAAGGGGGAGAAAGCTGACATAAACAACTACCATCCTAAACAGTGACATCCGTGGTCTACAGGCTGGAGATGCAGATTATAAAGGAAAGACTTTGAGCATGGATGGAGGATGAGGGGGTGCTGGGGGAACTCCAGAATGGGTTTTGGAAACACAGGAAATTGGAAGACAATCTGTTCTCACTTACGCAGTGCATAGAAATAGCAGAAAAGAAACATGCCCTTGTGGCTCGTAGTTTTGGATAACAAGAGAGTGTACGATGGCGTGGTTCAAAAGGACTTGTGGGGAATACTGGACACACTAGGTGTGGAAGATGGACTGACAAATTTTTTGAATGATATCTATAAAAGTAACAAGGTAGTTACAAAATTGAAAACAAAAAAACGTATCCAAGCCCACAGAGATAAAACGGGGGCTTAGGAAAGGGTGTCCTCTGTGACCCTTGTTATTCATGACGTACCTACAAGGATTAGAGGCCAAATTATAGAGGAGAGTAGACTTGGTTTCAACCTCTCTTTCA
Source organism: Rhipicephalus annulatus (assembly GCA_013436015.1). NCBI lineage: Eukaryota > Metazoa > Arthropoda > Arachnida > Ixodida > Ixodidae > Rhipicephalus > Rhipicephalus annulatus. The sequence continues at coordinate 618,053 of WOVY01011931.1, forward strand.
TCAAACAAGACAAACTCATTGAACAGGCACTACCAGCATTGATGTACGCAGATGACATAGTGCTAATGGCTGACAAAAAGGAATATTTGCAGAGATTGATGGAAATCTGTGGTAATGAGGGAGATATGTTAGATTACAGATACAGTAAGGAAAAATCAGCAGTCATGATTTTTAATAATAATGAAGGTAATGAGCTTAAAATACAGGAGGTCACGCGAGGGATAACAGATAAATACAAATATCTGGGCGTATGCATAAGCAATGGGACCGAGTACCTAAGGGAACACGAAATATACGTGACGACTGAAGATAACAGGAATGCAGCGGTGATGAAAAACAGGGCACTGTGGAATTACAATAGGTATGATGTTGTGAGAGCAATGTGGAAAAGGGTCATGGTTCCTGGTTTGACTTTCAGCAATGTAGTCTTGTGCATGATATCAGAGGTTCAAGGAAGATTGGAAATTAAGCAACGTGGAATAGGTAGGCTTGCTTTAGGAGCTCGCGGGAATACACCAAGTCAGGGAGCACAAGGTGATACGGAATGGACATCATTTGAGGGCAGGGAAGCTAGCAGTAAGACAAAATTTGATAAGCGATTGAAAAATGTGGGAGAAGGATTGGGCTAGGAAGGTTTTCAGCTACTTTTACATGAGGAATGTCGATACGAAATGGAGGAAGCGAAACAGAAAATTGACTGGTAAATACTTAGGAAACAGCAGGGGGCCAAAGCAAAAAGAACTATCGGTTAAGAAGAAGGTGAAAGAAGCGGAGACCGACATGTGGAGAATTGGCATGATGAAAAAGTCCGCGCTATCGATCTATCGAACTTGTTTGCCAAGGAAAGAATCTATGATAATATTCGGGGTAGTTCTCTAGCGTTTGAGGCCAGGACGGGAGCATGGTGAACAAAGGCTTATCGGGCCAAATATGAAGGGGCAGACACGGTATGCAGTGCGTGTGGAGAGGAGAAGGAAACTGCTGAACACCTGATAATGTGCTGTAAAGGGCTTCACCCTATAGTTCAGGATGATGGCGCAGAATTTTTCAAAGCACTGGGGTTTAGAGACAGCGAGAGTAAAATAGACTTTAAGCGGGTAGAAATAACTAGAAGGAGGTTATCTGATTGGTGGCTAAAGTCAAGGCACGAGTGAAAATTAAATCTTTTACTGCAAAGTACCAGTCCTCAACTTCACTACTTAAAGGAAAAAAAATAAATCTAGTTGTTGGTTCATTAAGTATTATGACTAGGTGTCGTTAGCCGCCGCCCGATCTAAAGGGTACAGCCATATCCATCCATCGGTCGGGCGTTCCGCGATCGGAAACCCCCCTCCCCACCCTGCCACTTACTCTACTTATTTTTTTTCCGCCACTTCGCGCTGACATGATTTAGAAACTAAGCGCTGCTACTATCAAAATAAAATTGTTGGGTGCTTTTAAAGACGATAGTCTTTCTTGGGGACCTTCGATGCAAAAATTTAGGTCTGTCTGTTTGTCCGCCCTTAACTTTACCCTAAACAGCAAAGTGGCTAAACGATACTCCAAATGGCCGACCCCATCCGCAGCGCCCACCAATATTGCTCAAGATTCAGCTCATACTTGTGCGACTGTCAATTAAAAAGCAATTATTGCGCATATCTCAGGCACCATAACAACACCTTAAAATTCCGTATGTGTGTCTCTTACTAGAAAAGGCATACTTAAGTAATTATAAGGACCATAGCGTTTATCCCGTTGCACCAAGCAGGCAACGCTTGCACGAAAAAGCAAGTGGTTCCTACGCTTTGCTAAGACGACGCGGTGGTTGCACCTACCCGTCGCCTTGCATTCTACACCTTATCACCTCCTAGACGGGCGCGCAGGGCGTGCGCGCTTTGTTTTCCGAGATAACTGGCAGATGGCGCTCACGTCTCACGTGTGACGTGACTTGATGCATTCGTTCGCCTCCCGCACACGCTCGAGGCACTCTAACGCAGCGCCTCTAGTATACCATTCACCGATTTGCTTGAGCATAACGTCAAATAAACGTTTCGTTTACTCTCTCCAGACGCAAGACTATCGTTTTTCGACGACATTTGCAGTGCAGCATGCAGATACGGGGCCAATTTTTACAATTATTATTGTCTGCATACGAAAAAAAAACGCATTTCGGTGTTTCTCAAGGCTTGGCATTCTGGATATATTCGGCGGAAATCTCGGCAGCGAGTGTTTAAGTTGGCTCGTTGATGGGATTAATGCTCAAGCGGTGGTCATACTTGTACCCGCCGAAACAGATTTCACCACAGTAGATCACAATAATTTTCAATAGGGAGAGGTTCGTTCTAATGGAAATAGCGAAACACAGTTCCATGGAACTGTGTCAGACCTTGCAAGGTCTGATAGGCCACGTTCAAGCATATTACAGTGCGCCTCTTCGTACGTGTGCTTAGATATACTCATGCCAAAGAATAACGTTTCTATTTAACCTTCGCACGTCCTGCTAACATTCAATAACACACACACACACACAAACACACACACACAAACACACACACACACACACACACACACACACACACACACACACACACACACACACACACACACCAAATACCTGGTGACCCTCGATAAAGTCGCAAAATGTAATAAAATCCTATAAAGGTTTAAACTGCTGCCTTATTATTTATAAAAGCAAGCTCAAATTAGTACCTTCAACTACCACTGCACACTGCACACTCCGTAATGATGATTATCAGATTATCATTCATTGCGTCAATGCTTAGGCCAGTTTCTTCGATAGGAGCTGAGTACCTGTTCCGAAGCGAGACTCTAAATTCCCATACTATCTCTTTTAGTGCTAGCTCATTTATCGGCATCTTTAATATCAATTTCTGTCATTCTTTTTTAAAGTCTAGGCGAATTTGATACTGTACCATTCTAAGGTCTCTGCATCGTACCTTGCGAAGCACTTCCACATCCGGCACGATGCGTGGGTGTGCACTCAGTATAAAGTTTATTTAGTTCTTACATTTGCCATTGGGGCTCCTCCATGTCCACTAACGGTTCCCTCATTTTCGGTAGAATGTATTCATGGTCCGCAAATTATTGCGTTCTGCGAATTCAACTGATAGCTCCCCTCCGGCATTTATAGTACCGATGCGATAATCTCCTACGGCCTGGTCTCCAGCCAGCTTCTTCCCTACCTTGGCAGCGAAGTTGCTTATCAGAAGTTAAACCCCATTAATTCATCATTTACAACTATGTTGTTACTGTTGTTCAGAACAGCTCAATCCAACAATAACTCCAGCTAACTTTCGCCCTTGATTGAGCTGGCGCAAATGGTTGATATTACACACACATTCAGCTGAAGCAGACTACATTCCCGCAAAAGGACAGATTTGTGTTGCATGGTGGATGTTCAGAGAGCGATGCCAAACAATCTTTCATGTGTTTTTGTAGCTCTCATGTACAACTTTAGGCGTCTCAGCGATGAAAAAAATAGCATTCTGATTCTCACCGGCAGAGTTGCCGGAATTTTTTAAAGATGGTGCACGTTTGAGAAGAATACCTCTGGGCAATCGCAACCGCTTGCATCACAGGCATGCTTAGCGTTTCTGGGTTCTCTCGCTTCCATTTCGCAGCATACTGCAAACGCCCCCCCACCCCTCTTCGAAAAAAAATTTCTCGATACACCCCTGGCGTGCATTTCTACAAGCCTTCACCATACGAAACGAAAAGTTTCAAACAACTTACTTTGAACTCATTCAACTAATTCTTAATTTTCTGCATTTTCCTGATGAGTCAATGTATCTTACACCACGTTTTTCGCTTGCTGCGTAGTATTGACAAACCTAGAAAATTCCCATTCTTTGACACAGCGTATATATTTAATGAACGTAGAGATGCCCTGATAGCAAAATCAAGCCTCCTGTGTACGATGGGCATGTATCTCATTATCACGTTTTTACCGGTGGCCAGTCCTAACATGAAGTGAGGCATACATGTTGGAGCACTGTTGTCGATTAATTTACGTTGGTTTTTTTCTGTTACTTTTTTTCAATGCGAAAGCCTTAGCTGCTTCATCAAACACAATAATAATCCGCCCGCGTCTCGCGAAATCAGCAGGAGTTATGCAAAAAGATTATCACGTGTGAGGTCACAGATCGACAAAGTTTGCGACGGCATCATGCCATATGCTATGTAAAACCAGGTGACATGCATAAAGCTTGCGATGTCTCTGACCATCGGGGCAGTGCGAAACAAGGTGTATCACCACTGCCTCCTGAAAGAAGCATAAAATATTTTCATAAGCATTAAGTTAGCTCATTTGTGTCTTGTGAGTGTCGCAAAAAGACGAAAACGAAGTAAAATCCAATAGAAAGCGCAGAAAGCGCCAACGTCGTTAGCAGACCAAGAAAAGCGTTTCTGGCAAAAGAGCGAAAGAACACAGGCAAGTGACATGGTTGGCGATCAAAGGACCGACTTGGTGGAGCCGCGAAAAACTGCCTCAAGATTATTTTCGTGAGGACAGTTGGAAGAAACCGCCATAAACTAATTGCAGTAGTACCACAAAGCTGGTGCAGCAGAACACGTGATGACACTATTATGACAGACGAAGTTGCTCGAGCACGCACGACACCACGGAAGCAAAACACACACACACACACACACAGGTGTGTGTGTGTATGTGTGTGTGTGTGTGCGTGTGTGTGTAACTGCTAAAACTGTCATATAAAGCACACCGCACGAAAGATTTTGAACACCGCTTATTCTAATATGCATCGCGCACTCATATTTTGAAAGTACCAGAAGAAAGCATTTATATTTCTTATCAGAATTTGGAAGTTTAGCGTATTGGTTATAAAGTTTTATATTGGCTTATTATGGGGATGGAGGACTGTCAGGCTACAAGTCGAATATTTTGTTTTATTTTTTGCCACTCTGGCATTTCTGTCGAAATAAAAAATTGAACACCAGCCCTGTTTACAGTGAGAGAGAAAGGCGTGGAGGTACTGGAAGAGAAGCCTTTATTTATTTTTGTTAGGAATAAGACTTGTCAAAATAACTTACATATGACGATACCAGCAGCCCTAAAATGCAGTAGCCAAAAGACCACGGTTTCTCAACAACATGCAACGTAAATCGTTGTGGAAAAACGGCGTAATCATGTGGTGTTTCTATTGCGTATAATTACACTAAAGCTGCAATAATTGTATGATGACGACGCTACATAGCATTTCCCTCATAATAGTAATTTATAAGTAGCATAAACTCTCATACGTGTTACTACAAAGACGCTTTGGTCACCGGGAAAATGCAATAAAAACAAAAAGAAGTGCCTTCGATTGGCTCCCACATTAAGGAATCCACGAAGCTGGAAGAAAAAAACAGCACCTGCTGGGCAGACACAATTGCTTTCGACCGGCCTTATCATTGCGATGCATGATCAGACAAAAACATGCAAGGTCAAACGAAGAAAAAAAAGCGAGATGAGCCCAAAGAACATTGTCTTTGCTGAGAGTAGTTCTATTGACAGAAGTTCTCTGATGTCACTTCAGTATGCTGATTCTTTTACGCCCCCTTTCACGACACTTGGAGTTTCTGATTTCGCATCTGAATCTTGCCTCCATGAATGCAGAGAGAGACAGGGTACGCCTTCTTCCATTTTTTGTTGCTTTATTTCGTTGTGTGTTTTTTCATGCAGCTTCTATCGCTTTCAGTTTCTTTATATTTCGTAATGCATTCCACGCTTCTTCCACTCATTTTCTGCTGCTGTTTCAGATTTGTACTGCGGCGAGTTCGCTTACAGGCTACTGCACACAGCTTGCCGAGAAAGTCTGAAAAACAACACGTCCCTTCAAGCAGACTTACGTGAACGAAAACACAAAATGCCAATAACGACGAAAATAGGAGCAGGCGGCAGAAATGTTGGAGAAGAGGCTTTGTTTTTTTTTGATCGATTACTGGACGTTCCTTTTTTTATTTTTTATGATAATCTATTTGCAAAACCATAATGTTTAATTTTTAATCCTGCCCGTTGGACAAGAAACACGGTTAGCTCCATTCAGTTCTTCAGTTCACAAAACGACATTTTCTCACTAGCCAGAAAAAAAATTCACTGAACTATTCTTGTTACTTCGCTGACCTTGTTTTCTATAGCATGGACATTATGCCTTGAATCGATCTGTACTCACTGTAAATTTCTTTATCCGGAACTTCACAAGAGAACGTCCACATAAAGTAAATCCTGTGCCTTCCACCAACTCAGGGTGGATAGAAGGAGCACGGAGGAGGACGTCTTTCAAATACCGAAAGTACAGTCCTAAGGGTTCCCCACGAGGAAGCAAAAACAGCACGAGAGATAGTACGCTGGTAAAATGAGATATAGAGAAAGGGAAAAAAAAGGAACATTAAAAGATGTAAACAACTTAAGCCACGGCTACGAACACACTGCGCAAGACAACATAGTGCGTGGTCGAGAAACGTAACTTGCGGGTAAATTGGTGCGCGAGGTTTTTTGGGATGAGTCATTCCGAATGCCCCGCACGTCTAGCAAGCGCTTTTCCGCTGCATTACTCCCACTAGAAGGGGGAGGGTGCTTTCACTTACTATAATTTCTGAGACAAGAAAAAAAACGTAAAAAATATGGCCACAGTGTCGCGACAGCTCCTTTTTTTCCCATCCTCTCACCTTGTGTCCCACCGCTAAGAAAAAAAGGTCCTCTTGTCTTGAACGCTTCTCGACGAATCGGGTTATGGCCCAAAGCTTCTTTGATAGCTTGTTCTGCTTTCTTGCTTTCCCCCTTCTTGAAAAAACTACGACAAAACGTGGGCAAACTCGTAGCGATGAAAACGTAGAACACACTCAGGTGTTCAAACACAGCATCGAAAAAAAAAGAGAGACAATACGACGCAGATGTGCTGTAGAAGCGGCAAGCTTGCGAAGTTCTGGATCAGTACTTGCTTTTCCATCTCAAAGACGAGGCCCTTGTGAAAAGCAGCGATGTTTAGCGAAGAGTATACCAACCCCAGAAAGTAACAAAAGTGGTGATTGTGGCGCGCTCTCGCGATTCCGCGTGGCGGTTTTTCGGAGGTTGTGGTTTTCGGGAAAATCCTGTTTCAAAAAGAACAAGGAAGATCGCCAACTACAGTCTCAGCCGAGGATCCCCTTTATAACACGCACGGTCAAGACAGTGAATCTCCACTCTTGTTGAGAAAGGGCGTATGTTTTTTTTTTATTTGGCGGTCACGAGGAAATCACCTTATTAAATCTGGAAAAACGTCAGACTCCCAGCGTTGGGTTTGCGAGCACACCATTCAGTTCAGAATGAACGACAAATGCTTGCGGCTTAAGCAATACTCAAGACGACCACATAGTTCCTTGATGATACTTCGTGTGTGTGTGTCTGTGTTTTTAGGGGCGAAGCTTCTTATGATGTGGCTTCGGCGTCCTTCGTGGTCATGCGTAACCACAGGTGGCACATACCCAAGAGAACGGTCCTTGAAATGTCCGCTGGATTGCGGTACTAGTATATGATGAATACCTAATGAAAATATCTGAGATGGCAGTACTTGGAGTTTTCACTAGATAGACGGACGTACGGATGGATGGACAAGGAGATGGACGGAGACCTGATGGGCGCATGAATGGACAGACAGACAGAGTGGCGGACGCATGTACGGATGGATGGACAGACAGAAGAACGGCTGCACGAACAGACGCACGGACGAACGGACAGATGAACAGACAGATGAACGAATGGACGCATGGACGGACGCGCGGATGGGTGGGCGCACCAACGATCACACGGCTGGACGGACACATGGATGGACGCAAGCAACAACGAATAGATGAACAGAAGCATGGACAGCCTGATGAACGCTTCGCTCCAAAAATCATCATTCACTTCGTGTATATGCTGTGATATTTTTTTGACAGCACGCTTTACCTTTATAACTCGAGAGCGCATTTGACCAAGTACACATCAAAGCGCTAAAATATCGGTGGCCGCCATTATAGATTGAATACAGACATCAAGTGTAACGGCACAAAGAAAGCTGAGTACGTGTATGAAGACCAATGAGGAGGAGGATGCAACAAAAAAAAAGGCAGAAAGGTTGACCAGAAAGACATCCGGTTGGCCACCCTACACTGGCGGATTAGAGAAAGGGACAAGAAAGATGAGAAAGAGGGAAGGGAGAGAGAGAAATAAAGATGCAAGGAAAGGCAGGAAGGTTAACCAGACGCACATCCGGTTTGCTACCCTGCACTGGGGAAGGAATAAAGGAGAGAAAAGAGGTTGCAGAAAGATGAGAAGGTACACACAATCACGAGCACACTCGGGGAGCACACACAGTCTACAGGCGGTCGCTCAGGTTTGTTGACTTGAGGTAAAGTAGCAGCGCTTTTGTTGCTTTCTGCACAACTGAGGCAGATGCCCAAGGTCCTAGTATCTTCTGCGCACAAAATGGTCCGGGGTCAAGTCAATTCAAAACCATCCGAAGCTGGCATCGCTGTGTGTCGTAGCAAGCGCAACTGCACAGGACGTGTTCGATGGTCTCTTCAGCTCCGCAGTAGTCGCATGTAGGAGTGTCTGCCATACCAATGCGAAAGGAGTACACCTTTGTAAATGCAACACCTAACCAAAGGCGGCATAACAGTGTCGCATCGGAGCGGGAAAGTTGTGATGGTAGCTTTAGCTTGAGCGAAGGATCCAGTTCATAACATTGACACCTTTGGAAGCTAGTAGACGACCAGAACGTGCGTGTGAGATCTCGAGCCAGCAGGTAAAGTTGTCTTGCTGCATCATTCCTTGATAGAGGAATCGGGACTACACGGGTTTCTTCATGGGCTGAGCGGGCTGAACGGGAAGAGAGGAAAAGAAAAAAAGGGGGGAGAGACTGACAGTCAATTCACTGCAGCGTGTAGAACTCATGCCAAAGGCGTTCGTAGAAGCCTAAAATCACAAGAAGCATTTGACAAAGTTCCGCATCAACGGCTACTCCTCAAGCTTTCTTGCTTAAACATTAATACATCGGCGTTCAACTGGATCTTCGTAGTTTTCTGACTAATCGGCAACAATTTGTGTACGCTAACAACCATTCATCTAACCATCTTCCCGTAATCTCTGGCGTCCCACAGGGCACAGTACTCGGACCCCTACTTTTCTTAATTTATATAAATGACCTCCCAGCTAACATTTCATCAAATATTCGCCTGTTTGCAGATGATTGTGTCGTGTACCGTCCAATAAAAAACCCTACCGATATTGCTATACTTCAAAACGACCTTAACCCTATTGAATTCTGGTGTAACGACTGGCTAATGTCTTTAAACGTAAATAAGACATCGCTAATATCATTTCACCGTAAGCAACATTGCCAGCAAGCGACCTACACCATTTCGGGCTCTACAATCTTAACAGCAGAATCCTATAAATACCTCGGCGTAACATTCTCAAGCAACCTCACCTGGTCCACTCACGTTAACAACGTAGCATCCTCCGCTAATCGTGCGCTGGGTTTTCTCCGTAGGAATCTAAAACTTGCTCCCTCATCAGTGAAGTTGTTAGCTTACACCACATTTGTTCGCCCTAAATTGGAGTACGCATGCTCGGTTTGGGACCCTCATCAATCCAATCTATCTAACCTTCTCGAATCTGTACAAAATCGCGCAGCCCGGTTCATCTACTCCGTGTACTCTTATCATTCCAGCGTTTCCGAACTTAAAACTCGTGGCCACCTCAACAACCTAGAATGACGTCGTCATATATCTCGGCTCTGTCTTTTTCATAAATTTTATCACGCTCCTTTCCACGTTCCAGCCATCTTGCCTGCTCATCGATTATCCAGCCGTACAAACCATCCCCGAGCTGTTTATCCACCGCCAGCACAAACTACTGCCCACCTTCGCTCCTTTTTTGTTGCAACCGCCCGGGACTGGAACAACTTGCCTGCCTTCGCCATGCACCACTCCGACCCACATGTATTCAAGACCGTGATTGAATCGTTAATATGTTGCTAATTATGCCCATCTCTCATGTAATACCCCGACTGGGGCCTTTGAGGTATACTAAATAAATAAATAAATAAATAGCAGTATTGAAAGCGCGAGAGAGAATAAAGAAAGACAGGGAGGTTAATCGAAAACTCCGGTTTGCTACCCTGTTCTGGGAAGGGAAAAAAGGGTGTAAAAGAGGGAAAGAGAAGAAGAGTTGGTGACAGTAGGGAAAATGCCAAGGAATGTATAGGGGAAGTTATTAGAACCAATGTAATGTAAATAAGAAGAAAGAAAGTGGGTGAAAAATAACTTGCCATGAACAAAAATTGCTAACCCCACACCCACCCACCCGCCCGCCCGCCCGCCCGCCCCCGTTTATTCACGCTCATCGCGTGCTCGCGGCCGTTTCGCAAGCTCTACATATACTAAATTTGGTATCATTTGACGTGAACAGATGATGAAGGTAAACGACACATCCAAACAAAATAATCATGACACGGAAGTCATGTACGGCGTCATTTACCTCCACCTCGTAACGTTGTGCTGATTTTGAAGTAAAATATGAACATTTCTCATTCGTGCTTCACATATCATCGATTGCCTCTATACGTGGGATCTGCCAGTTTTTTAATTTGCATCTGTAGAGTCACTCACAAGCCCAGCTGGCGCTGATATAACACTGAATCCGCTACAATTTTTCTATCTGTTGTCACGTCTGTCACAGCCTTAGTCACCTTGGCTAGTCAAATACCATAAACAATATTTGCCCTGCCTTCTCAATGTTTTGTTTCTGTGTCACATAAATGACGGTGACTCAAAAGTCTCAGCCGCAGCACTGGTTTTTCTATTGAAACAATTTTCATTAGGTAGTGTCTCGCCTTGTTTTTAATTCAGAGTTTCCAAATTCCTATGAGTTGATAGAAGAAAAATGAAATTAGGTAATAAACGAAAAATGTAGCTCTGTGTTTGCTAAGTAAAAAGTTCTTGTTTAAAGACAGGTTACTGAAATTTGTCACACAGACGAACAATAGGGAGTTTTGATGTAGGTCCCTCAAGACTCATAAAAAAGTTCGGTGCTTTCAAAAATAAGGCACTGAATTTGTTTTTTTAGTTTTTGAGATTGATGTTGGATTGCTATGAGCGTAGCAGTTAGTCGAATCAAAAAGTTTCCTCTGAGTTGTTAGACTATGGTTGTAATGTTTCCTTCAGCGAAAACAAATAAACGAACGAAGGAACAAACAAACTGATGCAACGGTGGTCCTACGATGAAACACGATCGGGCAAGAGCAACGGTCAAGCAGATGCCGGCGATGATCAGCACGAGCCGAGCGAGAGAAGCCCAGCACCCAGTACCCAAGCGGTGGCGACGTTGCTTGCCAACGATGCGTTTTCTTCTTCACAATTTGCCCCCGCCGAAAAAGAGCCATCCTGGTGACCTAAGAGTCTGGAGGCAGAGGGCTATGATATGGCTTAAAGCGGGCGACATGGACGATGTCACGTCCACGCCGGCGCATGTCGTCAGATGGGGAAAGTGGCTCGATGAGAAAATTCACCGGCGAGGTTTGCTCCAAAACGCGGTATGGGCCTTCGTACTGTGGAACGAGTTTTGAGGAAATGCCGGGGGTTCGGTAAGGAACAACCAGCCATACAAGTAATCCCGGGGAATAGCTGGGGCTTTGTGAAGAGTCGTCGTTGTTTTCTTTCTGGCGCTGTTGTTCTTGTGACGTAAAGGTGCGTGCGAGTTCACGGCACTCTTCGGCATTTCGGGCAGCTTCGGACACGGATGGGCATTTGGATGCGTCAGGATGGTATGAAAGGAGAGTGTCGATGGTGTGGGATGGTTCGCGTCCGTAAAGAAGAAAGAAAGGTGAAAATCCAGTGGTAGACTGTGCCGCGGTGTTATATGCGAACGTGATGAATGGAAGAATGCGATCCCAGTTAGTATGATCGGATGTCACATACATGGCGAGCATATCGCCAAGGGTGCGGTTAAATCTTTCCGTGGGCCCGTTAGTCTGTGGGTGGTATGCCGTGGTCTTGCGATGAACAACATCGCATTCAGAAAGCAGAGACGTGACGACTTCTGATAGGAAGGCTCGACCTCGGTCGCTTAGTAGTTCTCGAGGTGCACCATGTCGTAGTATGAAGCGATGAAGGATGAAGGATGCTACGTCTCGCGCAGTGGCACTTGGAAGGGCGGCGGTCTCAGCGTAGCGTGTTAAATGGTCCACAGCGACTATGATCCACCGATTTTCATCTGATGTTGTCGGTAGAGGGCCATAGAGATCAATTCCGATCCGATCGAAAGGTTTGGCAGGGCACGGAAGTGGTTGAAGCGCACCGGACGAGTGGAAAGGCGGTGATTTGCGGCGTTGACAGTCAGGGCAGCCCATAACGAATTTTCGAACGAAATTATAGATTACACGCCAGTAGAAGCGATGACGAATGCGTTCGTAAGTTTTGAAAACTCTGGCATGACCACATTGGGGATCGTCGTGAAAGGAGGCGCAGATTTGTGATCACAAGCTGCGCGGGACAACCTAGAGCCACTTACGACCTTCGGGGGCGTAGTTGCGTCGGTGTAGCAGCCGATCACGAATGGCGAAATGAGCAGCTTGACGTCGGAGAGATCGTGGTACCGCAGTGGTTGACGATCCAGAGAGACAGTTAAAAAGGGAAGCGATCCACGGGTCCGTGTATTGTTCACTGCTAAAGGAGTCGAGGTCGAGAGATGCGACGGAGTTGGTACCAGTGGTTCCGCAGGCCGAGTCGGGAGGTAAAGGCGAACGCGACAGGGCGTCGGCGTCAGAATGCTTGCGTCCGCTGCGATAGATGACACGAATGGCGTACTCCTGGATTTGCAGTGCCCACCGAGCTAGGCGGCCAGAAGGATCTTTCAATGTGGCGAGCCAACAAAGTGCATGGTGGTCCGTTACCAGGTCGAATGGGCGACCGTACAAATAAGGGCGGAACTTGCGAAGCGCCCACACTAGCGCCAAGCACTCTTTTTCAGTGACGCTGTAATTGGCCCCAGCTTTAGTAAGTGTGCGACTCGCATAAGCGACGACGTATTCGGAGTAGCCCGGCTTGCGTTGGGCGAGGACGGCGCCTAGACCAACCCCACTAGCGTCTGTGTGAACTTCTGTTGCAGCTGTTGGGTCGAAATGCCGAAGAATTGGAGGAGATGTTAGCAGACTACGGAGCCTGGCGAACGCGACGTCGCAGTCAGAAGACCAGGATGAAAGGTCTGCATCACCGCGTAGGAGGTTGGTCAGTGGTGACATGATCGACGCAAAATTTCGCACGAAGCGCCGGAAGTACGAGCATAGTCCGACAAAACTGCGTAATTATTTCAGTGCAGTAGGTTTCGGGAACTCAGCGACTGCTCGCAGTTTTGCAGGGTCGGGTCGAACACCATGCTTGGATACGATGTGCCCTAAGATGGACAGCTCTCGCGCGGCGAAGCGGCACTTTTTAAGGTTCAGTTGGAGCCCAGCGTTGGTTAAACACGTCAGAACCAGTTGGAGCCGAAGCAGATGTATAGGAAAATCGGGAGAGAAAACGACAATGTCGTCGAGGTAGCATGGACACACAGACCACTTTAGTCCACGCAGTGTGTTGTCCATGAGTTGTTCAAACGTGGCCGGAGCATTACAAAGCCCAAATGGCATTACGTTAAATTCGTACAGGCCATCTGGTGTAATGAACGCAGTTTTCTGGCGATCAGCTTCTGCCATAGGAACCTGCCAGTATCCAGATCGTAAGTCTAAGGAGGAGAAGAATTCGGCTTCTTGGAGGCTGTCAAGGGCGTCGTCGATGCGCGGTAATGGATAGACGTCTTTCCGCGTCACCTTATTTAATCGCCGGTAGTCGACGCAAAATCGAATCGATCCATCCTTCTTTCGAACTAGAACGACAGGAGATGCCCAAGGACTGTGCGATGGTTGAATAACGCGACGGCGTAGCATCTCTTCGACCTGGTCGTTGATGACGTGACGTTCTGCAGCAGAGACACGGTACGGTCTTTGACGCAATGACTGGTGCGAACTGGTGTCAATGTAGTGGTGCACTGCGGAAGTCCGACCCAATTGCGGCTGAGAAACGTCGAATGAATTCGCGAACTGCTGGAGGAGATTAAGAAGCTCGGCGCATTCATGGGCACTTAAGGTGTCGGGGATGGAACTCGAGAAGGTGTCACTCGATGAGCATTCTATTGGGGAAAGGGCATGAAGTTCGGTCGAGGCGCTACTGCACGATTCGTCTGGCATGTTAAGGAATAAAGAGGAATCGAGGGTACTCCACTCGACCGAGACATTAGCCGGCAAGTAGCGTAAGTGGTGCAGAAAGGGGGTTGTGGACGAAAATATTGCTTCGGCCCACAGTGACGTCGAGTGTAGCGAAAGGCAAAGAAACGGCTCTGCGCCTCATGAAGTTGTCGAAAGGTGTAAACATTACGGTAGCATCGTAATAGTCATCGCAGCAAACCGGGACAACGGCAAGAGAGGCTGGCAGAATTTCAGTGTCTTCACGCACGACAAGTTTTGGCGACCGCTCAAGGGTTTCGTGCAAAGGTTCGTCACACAGGTGCGAAAATTGAACTTCAGCACGTGCGCAGTCGATGATGGCATGATGATTTGACAGAAAGTCCCACCCGAGGATAACGTCATGCGAGCACACCGAAAGGACGATGAACTCGACAACGCACATAGAGCCTTAGATGAATATGCGGGCCGTACAGGTGCCGAGAGGTCGAACTGGTTGTGCGCTAGCTGTACAAAGCGATAGTCCAGAGTGCGGCGTGGTCACTTTGCGTAGGGAGCGGCAGAGCTGGGCGGCTATAACAGAAACGGCAGCACCTGTGTCGACGAGCGCAAAGGTAGAAACACCATCGACAGATATGGCGACGACGTTAGCTGGTGAAGTGCGAGGACTTCAGCATTTCGACGATGACGCAGTTCTTGCCTCTGGAACTGCGGCGTTCAGTTTTCCCGGTTGGAGGAAGCGGGTCTAGGATGCATTGGGGACAGTGATCGCCTGCGAGGAGATGGGGAGCGGGGAGAGTGAGTCTGAGGTGAGGGCTGGGGTGACCGAGACTCAGGAAGGTTAGTGTATCCCTACTGCGGTGAGGGATAGGGAGCAGGTATGTGCATGGGCTGTGGGTCATACGGTAACGGCCGAGTAGCGGCGTGGAGTGGTTGGAAGCGACGGTGACAATATAGTGCCACGTGTCCTGGAGTACCGCAGGCATAGCAGATCGGTCGATTGTCAGGAGTGCGCCATGAATTGCAGACTCGTGGTGTGGCCCAAGATGTCGAAAAAGGGGCGGAGTGGGGAGCAACTGAAGACATGGGTGGCAAATGCTGCTGGCGGGGTCTGCTGCGTACCACCTGGGCATACGTAAGAGGCGCGGCCACGGGCTGCATAGCCGGCGCATGGGCAACAGGCATGGCCACAGGCTGCTGATGGGCAGCGACGGGAACAGCCTGAGCTACCTCTTCGGCAATAACGTCGCGGAGTGGCGAGGGCAGACGAGAGGACGGTGGTTGCTGCGTGAAGAGAATCAACGACAGTTGCCGAGCTACTTCTTCACGTACGAAGTCTTTAATATCTTGCAGGGTTGGTGAGTGGTCGGGAACGGAAGTGAGACTGGAGAGTGAGTCGCCGTGCGAAGAAAATGGCCGAGTCAGGGCGCGCTGCTTGCTCAACTCGTCGAAACTTTGACACAAAGTGACAAGTTCCGCAACGGTGGCAGGATTACGGGCGAGGAGCAGCTGATATGCACCGTCATTTATCCCTTTGAGGATGTGTTGAATCTTCTCCGACTCGGGCATGGTGGTGTTCACACGGTTGCAAAGACCAATAATGTGTTCGATGTAGCTGGTGAAAGATTTCGTTGGCTTTTGTGCGCGAGTTTGCAAGCGTTGTTCGGCTCTGGACTTGCAGACAGCGGGTCGGCCAAGAACGTCAGCAAACAACGTTTTAAAGATGGACCACGTCGTAATGTCGTTTTTGTGGTTGTTATACCACATTTTGGCCACGTCAGTGAGGTAAAAGATGACGTTAGTCAATTTGTCCGCGTCATCCCACTTGTTGTTTGTGCTCACCAGTTCGTAGTTAGCGAACCAGTCTACAACGTCGGTCTCATCAGCTCCGCTAAAGACCTTGGGCTCTCGCAAACGAAGAACACCGGGGTTGCTGGGGGATGGAGTGGAAGAGCCAGGTTGCGCGTTGTTGGTAGCCATGATGGGAGGTAGCGTTCGGTTGCGCAGCTCCAGGTTTAGGCGACGGCGAATGGCAGCACCCAGGTTCAGGCAAAGGGGAATGTTAGCACGCTCCACCAATTGAAAAAGGGTTTATTGGTGACTGTTGTGACGGTGGTCCTACGATGAAACACGATCGGGCAAGAGCAATGGTCAAGCAGATGCCAGCGATGATCAGCACGAGCTGAGCGAGAGAAGCCCAGCACCCAGTACCCAAGCGGTGGCGATGTTGCTTGCCAACGATGCGTTTTCTTCTTCACAAAACAAACAAACAAACAGACAGACAAACAAACAAACAAACAAATGGTCTTCCACAACCTTGTGAACATGAAATAGCAGGAAATGTTACAGTTAAATGACGACGCATGCAAGAAAACGAGTGAGGCTTGCCTGTACACACAACTCAGGCATCAACTTTCTTCGACTGTTTTGCATAATTGACATAAAAAGGTCGAGTCTATGTCGTTATTTTCTTTCTGTTTTACGTAAGTTTAGGCTTGTGGACTTCATCACACGTGCGTGAATGGACCATTTGCGGAAGTACGAGTGACACTTGTTGCGTAAACAGCAAAGCTTTGCTCTTGCTTTTCGTTGGAAACCTATTTGCCAGTATGCTCGGGGCTGAGTTCAATGGTTCACGTGTGCTTGTTTTATTGATTTAGTTATTGTTTTCGCCGGTGGCACCATTTATTGAAAGCGCATGATACAGGAGGAACACATCCAGTTTGTCTTCGTAGAAACTGTGTGGAGTGACAATTTTTTGCTTTGCAGCCTAAGCAACGAACGAGTGTGACGATAACTGCACTTGATACGTCGACTGTTGGCCTGGCTGATTGTGGCTGCTCTTTGAAGCAAGGAAGCTGTTAGACTCTTCATGTCGAACCTTCAAATCAGTGACGATGAACTTGGTTGGGTGGGAGCGGCAGTGGCTTGCGCATTGTCTATGATGTCTGGTGTATAGGTGACTACAGGGTTCATCGTAACTATGAGCCGCGCCATTGACGCGCAATGAAGTTGAGCTGCTTGGCCGTATGTTTTTGATTATATCCTCCATTAACGTCGATATCACCAAATGACCAAATGGCGATATAAGTGAATGCGTGCCTATGCGCTTGCGAGTGTGACAGTTACAGCAGGAGGATGCACTTTCCTAATTCGGAACAATACGCTTTATTCATGATACAGACGTTTCCCCTACAATGCTTAAAGAGGCTGCAGGTGTAACTCCCACTATCGTGGGTGCTCCATCTGGAGCTGTTTCACGCTGTTTCAAGCAAAGTTTGAGCAGCTACGGGAGAGCGCAGCCTCGTGGTCCGTTAAAATGCAGTGGTATAATGAAATTGGCGTACCCATGTTGGAGGTAGTCACCAGATTGGCCAATCCTTCTCTGATGAGTGCGTTACGGGTGGTGGTTGGTCACCGGAGAGGCCACACCCCAGGACTCTTTATTGAGTTCCATCAACATGCAGATAAATTTTTTAATACGATGGTGAATTGCATGGAACCGGGATTTCAGCCATGAATCTCTTGCATGTGAGGCTGATACTCCAACCGCTACACCATCGCGGCCTACTTCTTACCTTACTGGTACTAGACTACGGAGCACAAACCTAGAGAATTACTAAAAGGTTCCAACTTAATTTAAAAACGATGCAGTGAGCAATGAAAAGAAAAATGATCAGCTTAACCCTACGAGAGAAGAAGAGAGAGTTTATGAAGGAACAAATGGGCGTTTAGGACATCATAGTAGAAATCAAGAAGAAGAAATGATCATGGGCGCGGCACGTAGCGCGAAGGCAAGATAACCGCTGGTCATTAAGAATCACAGACTGCAGTCCAAGAGAAGGCAAGCGTGTAAGGGGAGACAGAATATTAGGCAGGCAGGTGAGATAATTTAGTTTCCGGGTATAAAGTGGCAGCAGCAAGCACAGGACTGAGTTGGATTGGATTGGATAAACTTTTATTTGGTCCTCCAAAACACAGATCACTGTGTTGCGGGCAGCTCCCACGTGGGGACTGTGATGCCAAGCTCCTCAGCCACCTCGCGGGCTTAGGACTGAGTTGACTGGCGGTACATGGGAGAGGCCTTTGTCATGCAGTGGGCGTAGTCAGGTTGATGAAGGGGATGACGATGATGAAGATGATGAAGATGATATACGCGAAACTGTGTGATGCAGTGCTACGTGCACTACACAGGTCCACAGAATTGTCGTTCGGCAACCACGGGGAGCTGCCAGCATACTGCCGCTATGCAAGCATCTCTCTTTTCAGCATGTGGTCTCGCGAATGAGAATATGCAGAATTTCATACCTTCTTTCTTTAAAAAATAATTCGCGTAGTGCGCTGGCTTATTTCGCTTGAGAGAAAGATGAGTATCAATTGAGAGTCAGCGCATGTCGTATCACTTCTTCTGTCTCTTGTTTTTTTCGTGAGCGTTGTACAGTCCTATGCATAGATCTTTGCACAAATGGTGGAAGTGAGGCCACTCAGTCACGGCCCACGAATGCACAACTGGCGGCCGGTAGAGCTCATGTTTTTCTACCAAAACAAAAAACACCCGTAGGGGGAGCTAGCTGCACCACTACGGCTCATGGGCAGAGGCTTTCCCACAAATGTTCAATCGTTAAGTTGAAGCGGATGCAATCCAGTTAACGAAATTGTATTTGTAATTGCTTCATTTATGCATCTTGCCTATAGCCAAGTCGGGAAAATGGAATTGTACCATTTGAAATGCATTTCGAAAGTGTGAGTGCTCTGATGTTTCCCACGAGGTCATTAGTAAGCCTTGTTGAAAATTGCGGTCTGTGTAGTTCAGTGCTAAGGGAACTGGGCTTAAGCTCCTTTACAACGCCGATAGATCACACCAAAAAGAAATAGGGGCTATCTTTCGCTCTTTTCTATTGTCGGTTCATTAGTGCAGTAGCCTTGTTTTGTCGAGAAGTCCAAGCATTGGCCAATCGATTTCTCTAGGGTGTGGACTGGGTCAGGGCTCTGTCGCACTCTCAATTCGCTTTTAACTTCCTCCTCTTTTTATTGCCATGATATTGTTTTGGTGTGAGTGGATAGAAGAGAGTTCGGAATGCAGTGAGTAGACGTTTTTTTCCCCACTGGACAAGAGACAGTAATGATCAAACCAAAAAGAACGATCATACATCATGCTCCTAGAGATTGAACCTGCTTCTCTTGGTACTGCGCAGAGACGTGACTTGCGGTGATGTTGGGCTATTTCTCCTTGTCGTGCCCGCCTTTATACCAGTTCGTGCTACAGAATGTGTACCAGCAAGCACCACTTGTGTGCTAGATTGCGCCAATTATTGCATGTCCCATGCGGAAATGAACACATGGAGTTTATGTTTTAGCAACACGCATTGCCTCTTAAAGTGCGTGAGAGTGGTCGTTAGTTTAAAAAAACAATAATAATTGGCTTGTGAGCCACCGATGGATTGTTCGTGCTTGTGAGTGTGTGTAAGAGAGAGAGTGAGCGCAGATTTCACGGCGCTGTAGGTGTTTCAGATTAAAATGCTAGTGTATCAAATAAGTGTTATTGCCTGTCTGCAAAAACAGGCGTATTTGGACCAGTTAATCAGTACATAATTTCTAAGAAAAGAACGCTGTGGTTCGTTTTCTGCTTCGATTGTCTTGTTTTGACTGTTTCCCCAGCAGTTATCTTTATATCACAGAATGTGGGCATAAGCTAAAGAGGTAGCAAACCACATGCCCTATTTTTATTAGAGTTTAAAAGGCCATGATCACATCACGTATGTAACGGAGGTAACTATAATCTTTGTTGCCCTCATGGTATAGCAAAGACGTGCTGCCATGAAGACTATGTTTTTTTTTCGTAGCTGTCACTTGAAGAGCTCCAGTATTGTGACCACTTATGCTGTGAGGGCGTTTCATAGGAGAGAGAGACAGTGTTTCTTATCATGGTATATAAGTCTCCTTACGTCTCAGTAATATCAGTAAGGCCATAAGCTTCATATACCCCATAATATGTTTACAAACCTAGATGCAGTTTTCTGAAGCCTTGTCCGCAAAGTTTAAATTACAGAATTTGAATATAGTTTCACAGTGAAAATTGAACAACGTACGGCTCATCGGACTTCGGGGGGCTAATTGCAGCTGCACGTACAACGCCTTCCGTTTTACAATCCCGACTTTTGTGGTGTTTCTTCGTCATGACAAAATACCTTCACTGCATGTGATGGTCCGAGTGAATCATGCATTCAGGATTGCAGTTCTTTTTTTTCGAAGATGGAGTTTTTTACGATTGAAGAGCTATTGTGCCGCCTCGGCCTACTGCACCTGCTTATCGTGCTCTTTGCCTACCAACCGTCCTGTTCATCACCCTGCTTTTGTATTGCAAATATGTATTTACATGGATTACGTTTTCTATATTAGTGTTACATGTGCAAAGGAGTGCTCTGAATTCAATCGTAGTATAGTGTGACAATTTCAAATTAGGGCATACGTGCATTTTACAGATCAAATATATGTGTGTTTAGAAAAAGTGATTCACGATTTTGAGTACTTGGTACTCTATTATGGGAGAGCATAGAGCCGTCCTGTTTCAATTATCAAATGTAGTTTTGACGCCTTGAACGCTGCCTAAACCTTCTTGCAACGCCTACAAACCACCCGCCTCTGCATGGACCATCACCATCTGGAAGCGCGACCCACCTATCTTCTCCGTTCTCCCGCACGACATTGTCGAAGTATGGCTGCAGGAGGATGACATGGCCAATGTGTACAATCAATGTGGTGCATCTTCAAAATGTCATCACTTTGACTTTTATCTCTCAGACGTAGCAAAAGTGAGGTTTTTTTTAAATCATGTAGCCATCTTCGCTGAGTGGTCTACCTTCGCTCAACAAATCCAGGGGTTTTCGTGACACCAAACATCAGAGATAGAGAGAGAAAACTTTATTTGCGCATAACGCGGAGCATTCCAAATGGTAGAGCCCTTATTCCAGGGCTCCGCTGGCTCTAGCCATCATCTCAACCCGTTGAACCAGCCAGCGCTGATCAACAATGGCTGAGCTGGACAGCAGCGCCTCCCATTGTTCCTCTGTGTTGTTCATGTTGTGGTGTTCTTCATTGTGATGCGTACACTCCCACGTGATGTGAAACAGAGTTGGTGTGGCCCCACACCACGGACATATACTTTGTATGCTGTGGGGTAGAATATATGCAGCCTGTGTAAGTTCGTGTATGTGTTTGTTTGGATTCTGCGTAATGCCACGGATTACATTTCTGTGAGTTTCTTATGCGGTGCTGGATACACTTTTCTTTTGTCTCTGTAATACTGAAGAATTGTACCAAAGTTAGGGTCTAGGGGCGTTGGATCCTCTATTGCAGTGTGCAAAGAAGCTCGGTAATTTGTGAAGCCTCGAGCCGTCTCATACGCAAACTGGTTCTCGGTGACGCCCTCGTGCCCTGGCGCCCAGATAATGGTTTGGGTGTTTTCAATTGGGAAGTCCTTATGAGCTTTGGTTAGAATATGGAAGGCCTTCATACATATTCTACCTTTTTCGTAATTTCTACATGCAGCCTTCGAATCTGTGATTATTGTCATTGGGGCTTTTCGCTCCCTGCCCTCTTTGATTGCCAGCGCGATCGCTATCTCCTCCACTTCTGTGATAGGGCTATGGAGGCACAACTTGTGACGTTTCTTTTTCGGTCCGTGACCACGGCCACCATGTTCTTTGCATTTGCCTGATATGGTGCAGCGTCAGTAAATCTCGCCGTATTCAAATATTTTGTCTTTTTATCTATGTAAGCGGCTCTTGCTTTACGTCTTCCAGCATGTAAAACTGGGTCCATGTTCTTCGGTAGGGGGCATATTTTGTACCAGGCTCTGACTGAGCACGACGATTCCTTAGCTCTTCCATGTGCCTGTACTTGTTCACCGAGGCTGATCCTCTGAAGAAGTTTTCTGCCGCTTGGCGTCTGTAGGAGGCGATTAATCTGGGTGGTTACTTGTGCCCCAGCCAACTCATCAAATGTATTGTGAAGTCCGAGCGCTAATAGCTTCGCAGTTGAAGTGCTTTGTGGTTGTCGCAGAGCCGCTTTATACGCCATCCTTATTACTTTGTCTGCTTTTTCTTTCTCCTCTCTATTCATGTTGTGGTAGGGTAGCGAGTATGTTAGCCTGTTGATTACTAAGCTCTTTACCAAACGAAGCACGTCTTGTTCTTTCAGTCCAGCACGATTGTTCGTTATTCTAACTATCATACGAACAATTTGTTGAGCTGTTCGTTTAAGCATATTCAGTGTGTGGAGACATCGCTGATTGGACTGTAACCACATCCCTAAGATTCGAGCGGTTGTTTTCTCTGGAATAATATTGCCGTCTAGCTTGACCTCAAGGCGGAGGCTCGGGTCTGTCCTTAGTTTTTTACTCTTGGAGAACCGAATGAGTTCCGATTTGTCTGCTGAGCACTGAAGTCCCCTTTCTTTAGTGTAATCTTCGATGGTTTTAGCTGCCATTTGAAGCCGCTCTTCTTTTTCTGCCAAGCTACCCTTGGTTGTCCATATAGTGATGTCATCCGCATAGAAAGAGTGTCGAATGTCGGGAATACCTTCCAGTTTTTTGGCTAGACCAATCATGGCTATGTTGAAAAGCGTAGGCGAGATCAGAGCGCCTTGTGGTGTGCCTTTTCTCGGTGGGTGGAAGATATTGGATTCGTCTTCTCCTAATCTGATAACAGCGGTTCTTTTAGTAAGGAAGTTCTGTACATATTTGTACGTCCTTTGACCGCAGTTTGTCGCTGCAGGCCATCCAATATGGCCTTATGGCTTACGTTGTCGAAAGCACCTTTTTTATGTTGATGGCCATGACAATGTTTTCGCCTGCTTTTGGAACATTCGTTAGTACTTCCTCCTTTAAAAGTAGAAGGATGTCCTGTGTCGAAAGGTTCGAGCGTAAACCAAACATGGTGTTTGGCAACAAGTTATTATGTTCAAGGTGCTGTTGAAGTCTGGTATTTATTAATCTCTCAAACACTTTGCTTAAGCACGAGGTAAGAGACATTGGCCTGAGGTTTTCTATTGTCAATTTCTTGCCTGGTTGTGGTATCATAATTATTACAGCATGCTTCCATTGCTGAGGTATAGTGCCATTCACCCAGTGTTTGTTAATGAAGTTTTGAAGCGCTGTTATGGCTTCGACATTCATGTTGCGAATCATGGCATTGGTGATTTGATCCGCCCCAGGCGCTGTGTTGCGTTTCATGCTGACGATTGCCGCTCTGACCTCGGCATGCGTGAAAGGTGCATCCAGTTCTGAGTTTGGGAGCCCAGTGTATTTAGCCTGGTAAGGGGCTGTGATGGCTCGGGCGCCGAAACACTTATTATAGATGTCTTGAAGGAGGTCATCTCGTGTGCCTGGATATGTGTGCGATAATCTTTCTAGAGATTTTTGTCCTTCTCGTTTAGTTTTCAGAGGGTCAATCATGGCTCTTAGGATATTCCATCTCTTAGCTGTTCCTAGGGTTCCATTTAGTGAATCGCAAAATTGTTCCCAGTTGGCTGTCGCGAGTTGATTAGCGTACTGTTCGGCTTGCTGCGTTATTTCTTCAATTTTCGCTTCGAGTTTCTTATTTCGCTTTTGCCTTTTCCATCCTTTAGTGAGGTTTCATCTTGTTTCCCACAGGTGGAGAAGGTGAGCGTCTACTTGAGGGGTATCATCTGTTCTGGCGAGGAATTTGGTGTGCATTTGCTTTTCATTTTGAATTACTTTGCACCACTCGTCCAAGTCGTCTATGGCGGTCACGTGCACTTTTAGCGCTTTTTTATATGCATGCCAGTCTGTAATTTTGGCTGTGCCAATGTGCTTGCGAATTCGGCCGGTGCGGATTGTGGTGCTTAGTATGTAATGATCACTGCCCAGGTTTTCAAGGGTGTTTCTCTATTTGTCTTGCGATATTCTTGCCTTTGGTGTCTTGCATCTTATATCCCCAGCTTGCATGCCTGGCATTAAAGTCCCCAACTATGATTATTGGATTCCCTTTTACCAGTTTTGCTGTCTCTTGAAAGAGCTCGTCGAACGTTGCTCTCTTTTGTCTTGGAGGATTATCAATATTAAGTATGAAGGCGCCCTTTCCATGGCTCCCTTTGTAAGTTATTTCTGTTATGATATGCGGGACATTTGCCCCTTCAATGGGCTGATGACATATTGCTGTAATTGAGTTATCGACTAATGTAGCAACTTTCCATTCTGCGTTCCTGGTACTATAAGTTTCGTAGCCCCGTAATTTTGTTTGTGTTCCGGCTTCCTGGACTGCCATGACAGCAGGTGGCTTTTGTTGCGACGCCACCAGCTGCAACAGTTGCCCTCTTTTCCGCCGGAAACCACGGCAGTTCCACTGCCATATTTCGCACTTTTCTGACCGCTGCGTTTGATGATTAGCCATTATGCGTTTCCTGGTTCACGACCGACAATCCGGGCCTGTTGTAAATTTTCTCAGCTTTTAGATACGGAGCATCTAATACTCGAGGCTTGTAGTGCGGCGCCGTCCGCAAGCTTCCTCCTCCTTCTTCCACCATCTGTGCATCCCTTCCTCCTCTACACACCGCGCGCGCTTCACTCCTCCACCATCTGTGCACCCTTCCTCCTCTACACACCGCGTGCGCTTCTCCTCTTCACGAACAATCGCTAGCTGTATAATGTAGCGCGCATGCGCCGTCACGCTTCGAGAACATCGGCAGCTGACGTGCGCGCATGCGCCGTCGCGCTTCGAGAACATCGGCATCTGACGCGCGCATGCGCCGTTGCGCTTCTCCCCCTTCTCGAACATTCCACAGCTGACGCGCGCATGCACCGTCACCCACCATCTGTGCCGCGTGTGCTTCTCCCCTTCGAGAACATTCTACAATTCTCCTGATTCTCCAGTGGACGCGCATGCGCCGTCGCGCTTCGAGAACATTCAACAGCTGACAGTGCATGCGCCGTCGCGCTGTATATATACTCAAGGTCGGCGCTCACTCGCTCAGTTGCCGCTCGTCGGTTGGTTTGTATGGCGCGTCGACGTCCAAGGTCGCGGTGAAATGAATTCCAACGAATCCACAAACACAATTATCGACGTCCCATCGACCAGCGCCGCCCTTTCGCATACGTGTGTACGTGTTCACTCATTTAACACCCCCTCCTACAACCACGTTAACCAATTTAGCCATCGACCCAAGTAAGTCGCAATTTAACACCCCATTTCACAACCACGTTAACCAATTCAGCCATCGACCTAAGTAAGTCGCACTTTAACACCCCACCCCGTTAACCAATTATATGCTCCGCATCCTCCTCAGTGTTCCCCCGAGGGAAGCTGCGGGCAATTTTTTTCTCTGATGTTGATGCCTGTGGCATGCTTTCGCAAGGCTTTCGTGAATTCGACGTGTTGTGCCTGGATTTTCTTGTCCAGAATCTCGAGCTTTCTATCTACATTTATCATTACTTGCTCTATAACTGTCGGTATAACTTCCTTTAATGTTTCTTTCAGCATCGACGACGTAATCATTGAGTCGCCTTCTGCATTCGGTTGCATCTGCAATTTCTGGCCACTCTGGGCGGGTATAGAGTTTTGTTGCGGGTGCTGCGTTTGTTGCTTTTTTAGTTCCCTATTTTCGCGTTCTAGGTCACCTATTCCAACACCACCTAGACTATATTCTAGGTGGTGTTGGCCGCGCGCGTTCGTCCAACACCACCTAGTCTAGGTGGTGTTGGTTCGTCGTCGGCCCCTTTCAGATGCTCTTCCGCGTCGCTCTTCTGCAAGCGTTCTAGCGCCGGAGCTGTTGCTCTCAGTTACGCCTCGAGCAACGCTGTCATCACTCGCTGCGCGTTCTTGTTTCCTGATGCGTTTTCGCTGTCGCAATGACATTGCTACCTGCCACTGACCATTCTTCGCTTCGTCATCGCGTTCCTCCGCAGAATCTTTTTCCTTGTTCTCGGCGTCGCTAGTAGATTCCCCTTGTAGCACCTCGTCAGGTGAAAGGAAATCTTCGTTGGCGTCCACCGCAGAGCTCACTTGGGTTTCGATGTCTTGGTCATCCATGTCCATGAGTGCCTGGGCTAGTTCCGGGTCGTTGTCCGTTGGGGTTCGGGCAGGTGCAGCGCGACGCGAGGGCCGAGAGCTGGCTGCCAGGACTCCGCGTTCCGCTTCGCCGCGAGGCTTAGCGTGGCGGGTTGGCATGCTCTGCCGAAGGTCTTCACTTCTCAGATGAAACCGGGATCGCTTGTACAAAAAGGTGGTGTCAGCGTCTACCTGACGTCTTCCTGCACAATTCCCGCAGTTTCACTGGTAGTCACATGATTTTAACCGCTGCTAGGTACGATGATTGACGGAGCCGATGTGAACGCGTGTGCACTCCTTGGCGCCACCTGGCTGTCATCTACCAAACATCAATTCTTAAGTCTCAAAGAGTACACTCGACGGACGCATACAGCACCTACGTTGTACATCGAAGACGTTGTTACCCTGTGCCACCACGTTGACTCGACTATAACAAAAGCTTATCATGTACAATACATTCTCAAGGGGACAGGTCACGTCGCGCTCAACACTCAGGCTGCCAAAAACCTCAGCACCGTCGAGGACGTCACCACGACTTGCCAAGATTTCGAGGAACTAAAAGACATCCGACTGCACCCAGACATCTGTGATACCGGAACTTCCTCGCAAGCGGATTTAAGTATACGTTGATTGAAGCACCAAGACTATCATGCAAGACCACCCCTCAGCCTCACTCTCCGTATACAGGCGTGCGCGACATCTGCCTGACACTGCACTGCCACCAACTCCACCCCACAACGTATGCGCAAATTTCTGCCATGCTACCTGCATTAGTTCAGAGTATGTATTCTGTTTCAGCTCAGAGCAGCATTTCGCACCACGGTCCCCTGTCCCACTTGCTGCTGCTTTCTACGCCCTCTGACACTCGTTTCGTTCAATATGTTATCATCAAGGCAGGCGAAATTGCTGCAAACGCTAGCAGAATGAACGCCGTGACTACGACGCTTACAAAAAGATCTCACGTCCTCCTCTAGTCAGCCAGCAGCATCTCCACTAATCTGCAAAGCAGCAGTGATGAGTTCTCGACACCTGACCGATTATTCAGAGAAAGTAGACGCTCACAGTGATGATGGTTACATAGAGGTAAACAGAATGAAGAGGAAATGCTGGGAGTACCGCGCTTACAATATTTTTCTTATTTAGAGAATATAGTAGATCTTGTAAGGGCTCTTGTAGGTACATAGAGGTATGTGAATGTCAACAGAAATCTTTAAAAGCATGATATATGAATACAAAGCAGATATCAAAATTTTAATAATAATAAAGAAATAATAAGTTTGTATTATTTACTTGTCGCTCTGTGGCTTATTTTCATGCATGTGGTTCTTAAGCAAAGCGCACCCTCTATACAAAAAAAAAATCGGGCAAACAAGTGAGGTATTGCAGGTGCGAGCTACTTCTACGCTTCATTATGCTTTACCTTTATTGTCATTGTTGTCTGTTCTCAGTGTCTATAACCAAAGAAAACGAGCCCTTATATTTGAATTTTTTCCCTACTTCTGCAAGTGTTACTGTAAAGCGCTTAGAGCTGCATCATTTGTCGAAGTCGTGTCGGACTTACGACCATCTCATAAAGAGCGCGATGCTTCCGGGTTGCGTCTCTAATAGCGGGAACTAAAGGATAGAAGAGAGGGGTCACCAGAGTGCGTGGCGGACATCCTTCATGCTTACCGCATGAATTAACCCGACCGTCAGACAGCCAAGAATAAACGCCTTGTGTTCGCTAATTCCACACTCATGAAAAATGAGACTAAACACGCAAGTCTATATTGTGAGCGACGCAGCGCGCAGGAAACTCATCTTCGTTTATATTATGAGATTACGGCGAGTTTGTGAAGGCAAAGCAGGAACATTGAGGGACACCATGCGATCGAAACCCCCGGTGTTTACGAAAACGATCAACATCAGGTAAAGCACCTGATTCTCCACCATCTCAGCTGTGGCGCTAATTAGCCCGAAGTGCTGCATCGACTATCTGGCTCCTGACCCCCCCCCCTCTTTCTGACTCATACATTCATCGTTAGTTTCCTTTCATTCACCTCCCTCAACGCACCGCCGCGGTGGTCTAGTGGCTAAGCTACTCGGCTGCCGACCCGCAGGTCGCGGTGTCAAATCGCAGCTGCGGTGGCTGCGTTTTCGATGGAGGCGAGAATGCTGTAGCCCTGTATGCTAAGATTTGGGGGCACGCTAAAGAACCCCAGTTGGTCGAAATTTTTCGGAGCCCTTCTATACGGCATCTCTGATAATCAAATGCAGGTTCTGGGACGTTAAACGGCACACATATACACCAATAAATCTACCTCCCCCAAGGGCACTACCGTTGTATGACATCCAGAGAAAGTCACTGGCGTCCGTTCTTGCGCGCATCTACAACAGCCAAATGTCTGTGGACACTATTCTTTCAAGTACCCGAGGGAAGAAATTGCAACAGAAGGCGACAAAAGCACTGTTGAAATTCCTACGCGACACGGACTTGAAGAAGCGGCTGTAACAGCAATGTCACATACTACGAAAGACATGACTGGACTATGACTGAGTGTGCGCGCGTGTGCTGCCTAATGTGCTGTGTTTATCCCTCTTCCCTCTCTGCTCTCTATCTTTCACCTACCCCGTCCCCCTCTCATGCGCAAGGTAGCAAACCGGCTGCCTATAGGCTGGTTAACCTCCCTGCCGTCTTAACCTTCTATTTTCCTTCCTTGCCTCAAGGCCACACGCACTCTGGGTAATTGACTCGTATCACTGGAAGGAGAGCTTCTGCACCGTTCTTACAAAACTCTAACCCAATGCAGCTCAATCGGACTGAGCATAGTTGTGCATGACGTGGCCCAGAATACCATGAGCTTTTTACACTCTTCTGCGCTCGCCGGTACAACTGCCATTGTTTCCGGGCGCAAAGGAATTATTGTGCCAAGGTGTGGCTCGGGCGTGTCTGACTGCTTCATTGAATAATAACCATGCCATCCACGTTACGTGTTTTTTTTCTGTCGCAATCAGGGCATAAAACAACACTTCGAGTTATCACTCTGAAAGAGGTACCTAAACAAGTCAGTGTTAGAGTTATGGTAGGAAAGCTCTAAACTAGCATTGAATGGACGGAAACGAACTGATTCGCGCCTGCCAAAATTATGACACTAACGTACCGGCACGCAATCTCCACTATGGTTACCTTGCGTTTGGCTCCTTGAATATACCACGAAAAAAAAAATAGATTGATCTGACTTCACGATGCGTCGAGATAAAATCACACCCGCCATGAAGATATAGTGGTTATGGTGCTAGAAAACTGTCGCGTTTTCGAATCCCATCTACAGAAGCAGCATTTGAATGGAGATAAAATGTTCGATGTTTTTTTTATTTTTTTTTAAATATTAAGGGCTGCAAGTCCTGCGCACTCAGATTTATGTGCACGTTAAAAAAACACCGTATGGTCAAAACTTCCGGAGCACTCCACGACGGCGTCACTCATAATCATATAGTGGTTCTGTGATGTAGAATTCTACATGTCAATATGAAATGAAGTCGTAGTAAATGTGGATAAGGTCTGAAGAAATCAGTCGGTGCAATATTGTTCTTGAGCGCGAGAGCAAACTGTCCTCACTGGTGAATGCAAAACATCACCCTACACTGTGAATGACCTCCCCTTGTTTGTTCATATAGCCTTACTGTTTATTTAAGTTTAATCATCTCGATATCATAAATGTCCTGTCTGTTGTACAATTTTCGCATTGTACGTCACTGCATACGCTATAAGTTCTTTCGATGTATATAACAGCTTGCATTGTACATACGCATTGATCACCATTGTCCATTTTTCTGTGTGCACATAAGCTGTGTAACATATGTCCGGAAATAGAATTCTCTTAAATCAGTCGGAAGATTTCTTCACTCTACAGATTCAAGTAAACAAAAAAAATCCTTTCACGTGTTAAACACAGGAAGTCTAGCGCTATTGTCACCAAAATAATACTATACCATAAACTTAGTATAGTTAGTTTATGAAATCGCTCAAGATGCACATCGCTGAGCTGCCAAGCTTCCAAATGCATTGACTGAGTACGCGTCTGAAACAATGTTCAGTCTGCATTGAAAATGATAATGGCCAAGTTGGAAGAATAAATTTGCCCCTGGAACCGAACACTGAAAGGAAATCATCGTAATAGTAACACCTCATTGATGGAAATAGAATGACCATTCATGTGATTAGCATATACCGCTTAGCTATTTATCAGCTCATCTGAAAACGAGCAACTGCATAAATAAATTATCCCGCAGTGCTCTACAAGACAGTAAACCGAACAAAAAAGAAGGCTGTGACTATAGTGACGGGGCCCGTCAACTCAGTACTATCGTTAGAGTGAAGGGGCCTGTCAGGGTAACGTAATTGTTACTAGTGACGGGGCCCGTCGGTGCAGTGATATCGCTAAAGTGAGGGGGTCCACCAAAATTAGCCACAAGAACGAACAGTGACGTCACTGCAGTCGCGGTTAAGTGACGTCACGGCAAGAACTCGTATGCTCCGCTGCCGACTTATGCCGACTGTCGCTTTTTTCAAAGCCCGCCTTGTACCCGCTCTTCAGCGATATGGTGGTCATTTCTTTTCAGTTTCATGGAGTAGATCACTAAAGGTACAAAGTAAAGGTATGTATTGCTGTTAAAAGTTAACTAGGCTGCAGAAAGTATGGATCCACATTGAAAATGAAGGTGCAGGACAGCGAGACATCACTTGTTTTCCCCATGCACGTACTCGACAATGTCATTGCTAAAAAATATTTGTGCTAAGTGGGTCTGAATTCATTAGAACTTGGCATAGACTATGCGGCAGAAGACTTTAGATGGATCTGTCTTTCATACACAATCACTTATAATAGCCAGAAAAAAAGTAACGCTGCAAACCACAACATAGTTTACGGAACTCTGAGACGTCGCTATACTCTGATCTCATGTACAAATTTCTTCTCATCAGTCTTCAGGATAAAGCAGTCGCCTACCCTGATTTCTGCAAACATCGGACCCAACCTACCACCACGTTGCAAACGGTAATGTTCATTTCACGTATGAGCGCAGCTAATAGGAATAGGAATTGTTTGCAAAACAAACGCCAGAAATTCGAAATGAACAGTTTAGGTGATGGACTCCCCTTCGTGGCCCACGTGATAATAAAACGCCCTTTGCTCAACGAAGCAACTATTTGTCTCGCACGTTTTGCTCATATACAAATTGATGCTGTTCTAGGGTAATCAGCCGTGCGAAAAACTTATTCATTAGGTGGCTATCTAAACTGGTACTTACAAACGTGACAACGCAGTTGCTAGGATAATGCACGTAGACACTGTCTGAAATCAGTAGCATTTTCTGCAATTAACCTCAACCTGATTCTTTTTTCCAGTGTAACGGAGCACCGAAATTATCACCAAGAAAACATGAAGCTAAATAACGTTAATAAATATGTGCAACTACACACCAGAAAATCTAACGCGCAGTAATGCTCTTGGGCAAGCGAAAGAAAAAACAAACGCTTCCCGCAAGCACTCCGATTCGTCCAATACAGACGCCGATTGTGGAAGTGAAACAATCATCTTTTAAATGAATTGCCCGTGAGCAACGCAATCCGAAGTGCTAGTACGCTGTCGTATTCGTTTCAGAAGCGCGACAAGATTGCGAGGCACGCTGCAGAGTAATTGTGGTCACCTTGCATTTTTTTGATCTGATGCACATGAATCGTCTTGCTGTTCCCTCCCGTTGGAGTGCGGCTGCCGTGACCAAGAACTAAACCCACCTTCGAGGTAAGCAGCGCGACACCATGCATAACAAACCGCATCAAAGCGTGTACGCTGGAGCGCAGGCACTATTGGCGATTGTACCAAAAAAATCAGTTTTTTATTGTTTTACAACGAACAACATAGATGCTGCTTCAGTCATTTATTTTAAGCGTGAGACAAGCAAAAAGAGAACGCTGGCAGCGCAACGGCGATCGAAGCGAGTGCATGTTATGTTAACGCGTGCCACAAGAAGATTCGAAGAGTCCGCGCATTGACGTCATGCAAGCCTCCCACTAGGTGGCGCCACTCCAACTTCTGGGGGGTAATAGCGATGACTATCGTGACGGCCCCATCCTCTTTCTTTCTTTTACGTCCAATGTGGAATGAAGACTTTCCCCGATGATTTCCGATTGATACTGCGCTGGGCGAGCAGATTTTGTTGTATGCGTACAAATTGATTTCATTATCGCATTAAAGAAGGACCCTCGGTGGGGTTTCTATTCCTTTGCGTTGATACCAGGGAACACCTACACTTGATACTGTAGCTCCAACTAATAATTTGTTACACATAGTGTGATGTTCCCAAATCAATCCGTTCCGCGTATTTTTCGTGTCGCTGTATAAAGGCGACATATGGGCTGATGGCAAACGTTGTGCAGGTCCACATAGAATTAAGTGTTCTAACCCTGAGGGCTGTGTAGTTGGACAGTATGTTTCAGGAAGTCTCAAAACCACAACGCGTATGACTAGAATACACGTAGCTCCGACTTCGAGCCCGCTTCACCTCAAATCGCACACACAGACTTATTCATGTGATCGAATCAACACCGTTAAAAGAAGGGAATATGCACGTCACTTTTATCCCATAAATGTGTGCTAATGCTATGCAAACTTACATATGAATTTGAGCTCTCTACGCGGTACAGTAGATACTTGCACGGTGGTGTGCTTTCTATAACTGTCTTCGCATCCTGAGAAGACGCTTGTCCTGCGGGAGCAAAACGTGTTCTGTATCGTTCCCGGAGATTAAAATGCGAGTGCACTGAAGTCGTAAGCGTGACCGGTCAATTGGATGCTTTAATTTGTAAGTGCTGGCTGGTGCGGCTGCGGGCTTGGGTAAACCACAAAGTGACCTAGTCAATGAAACGAATACGCAAGAATGGACGTGCATCTAGCAGCGTCGATGTATCCTACGATGAGGAAAGGTAGCTGTAGAGCTTGAACGCAGTCACCTCGCGCAGCCGTAAAAAAAATCAAAACTTCTCCAATGACTTCAGTAAAAGCACAAATAGCAGCACTATGTCGAAGCCTGTCACTATAGGCAGCGTTGTTAAAACGGGCCACCTTATAACTACATCATTACGGCGCTGTAATAATTGCATCGATGTGATAGTGTCTGTGCACGCACTTTTAATGGTGGCGATGAAAACTTGCTGGACGTGCAGTACTACAGTGGATTTCGTGGTGGGGGGAGCTCAGACCAGGGCTCTGCAGCAGCTGCCCATCAGTGAGCCGGATCCGTCAGCGAGAATATCGACTTAGCTGATCGTCCAGGTTGTCGCACGCCAGCGGCTACTCCCATCGCTCCACTGTAGGATGCTGCCTTAAAAATAGGTACCATTACTCGAAGTGTAGCTTTTTTTTTTGGTCAGTACTATTCGAGCTGAAGTCGCACACTAACAACGCATCATGTTGCACTCCAACAACATACTCACTGCACCTCAAAAAATCAACGTGGTAGGCCTGGCTAACAACCGGCACAATAACGACGTGGTTTTCTTTCAAAAAAGCTAAATTAAGAATCCTGAAAACAGTACCGTCAGTACTAAGGCAGTCAAAAATTAAAAAAAAAATAACAAAACGGGATTTCATCTGACAACCTGAAGCACGACCGCTTCCCCAACTGCGCGTCAGTCCACTGCGCCACCGAAGCAACTAGGCGGTAGCGGCTAAAACGACTACAAATTTACGCTGCCACAATTACAGGTGCCACAACGCGACACCTACAGGACAACCATTCGGTTTAGCTTTATAATTCTTTTGGTATAATAAAATAAGTAAACGGTAGATAACGAAAATAAAAGTAAGCAGGCAGCGAAATTAAAACATGTCTTCAAAGGACCATTCCCGAAATGATGAAGCAAGAGAACGTTCTTGTTTCCATTTCTAAGACGCGTTTGCTCCTCAGAAATGTGTGTACGCGCGCGCACCAGAAATGTTTTGTGTCGATACTCGGTGTGTGGAGGACTCCATGTTGTCGTATACAAAAACAATGGATCTATTTTTTTCCCGCTGATCATGTAGACAATGAAACAAGTAAAAATTTTCCATTCTTTATTTTTTCCCCTTGTGCACCCATATGAATGTGTCTAAATAGTAGAACGGTTGCCGGTCATAACCCTCGCTATGGCCCTCTAGTTTGAGCCGGCGCCCGATAGCTGTACTGCCTCCTGCCTTCAGCTGCTGTCTTAACACACAACGTGCAGTGACTGATGAAGGGTCTGTTGTCTCGCCCCATAAGAGGGATAAGAGAAACCATGCGTAGGAAGGCAAAGACGCGGGTAGCCAGTTTGGCACACACTATTCCCGGTGACAGCCTGCTGCTGCTCGAGCAGGTTTTTTTTTCCCGCTGCCCCCAATCCCCAGAAGCCATGGCCACGCGTATCGACAAAGCGTCAGTCGTGACGAACGATCTGACAGGTCGAATGATGCCGAATAATGCGATTTCATCGTTTCTTCCACTTGTCGGCGTCGTCGTTGTCACTTAATCTCCAGCCTTTCATTTAACCCTGACGATGGCGTCAGCGTCAACAATGACGAATCAGATTTTGCCGTCTCGCGTCGTGGCCATGTTCTCCCCTTTCGAAAGAGCCGGGCCTGCAGCCCTATCTGATGCATTTTTTTCTTCAGTCTACCCGTTTGTCCGTAACCCGTTAGAAGTGTATTTTCTCCCACCCGCGTCCATCATGGCGGCTACGATTACTTCGACGCATCTTTTCTCATACGTTCTCAATCAGGTTCGGTGGAGGAAGTTGCTGAAAGTGACATAACTGGGTGATGTATAAGACACGGGCTTTGACCATAGTAAATCAGCAAATGGTTTTGTTGGCTTTTGTTATTTTGTGTCGCTTTGCAGCAGCACTCACGTGAAACCTCGACATAGAGAAAGAAAGCTGAGGTGCACATCAGTCTACATCAATGCGGTTTCTTATTTCGTGAACTGTATACACGTAGCGTTTTGTGACGTTTGAACCCTATGAGGAGAGGAGACAGGAGAGAAGGGTCAGTTTGGATTAACTATGGGCAGTAATGCACAGGTCTCTTCATGTAAATACATACGTTAACACGAGAAACCAGATAAAACAGCAATATCGCTAAATAATCACGTTTCTCATCTCACTTGCATTAGGCAATGAGCCTTGTTCTTATAAGAAATACGCTGAGTACGAGTAGGCCTTCCGTAAAAGCATTCTCCTGCCGAAACACGAGTGGCACAGCACCTATCGAAGCGAACAAGGAAAGCATCGTTTTTGTTTTGACGACACTGGTGTGGAGCCGAGGCCACCGTGCTCGAGGAGCATATAATGATCTCGGCGTTTGGAACTCGTGCGTTCAAAAACAGGAAAATACATATTGCCGCTCAACAATACCGGAAACAAGTATACAGGAACAAAAAGCCCCAAGGTGAAGCGTGCCAGGCGAGGACAGATTGGACCGGCGAAGAGCCATGAATTTGAGCTTGCTACCCCTGTTCTATAATTCATACAAGAGAAGAGAAGGCACAAGCGCAGCTGGTTACGACTATACCATTGCGCTGCTTGAACACGCAGCATACCAATAAACTGCGGTGCCGCAGCACGAGTAGTACACTCACTGCGGGGTGCCACATCGGCCGTGCTGCTGATTCTACAACCAATACGTAGCTGCGATGGCAGCCGGTCACGGAAACGAGATACAACAGCACGCGCCAAGTTCGCGGGGAACTGCACTGGAAGTCGTTCTATAGATGTACTGTGCAGAGATTCTCCTTCACCGCAAGACCTGTGCGTGGAGCCGCCTTTCGAGCACCAAGGAAGTTTAGAAACCTCGTTTTTTTTTTCTCTGCGCAGGGCAACACTCCAGTCTCGTAGCACATGACAAGGTCGTTAAACGAAACAAATGGCTTAATGTTGGGGGGGCAAGACGGCTCACTGCTGTAAATTGATGTATATGTTACCCTCATTTGGGTGCGCCCGCGCGTGGAAAAAAA
Organism: Rhipicephalus annulatus; assembly: GCA_013436015.1. Classification (NCBI taxonomy): domain Eukaryota; kingdom Metazoa; phylum Arthropoda; class Arachnida; order Ixodida; family Ixodidae; genus Rhipicephalus; species Rhipicephalus annulatus. The sequence goes on from WOVY01011931.1 coordinate 654,366, forward strand.
TAAAGCGCGCATGTTTGAGCCCTTCCCTCGCTTTCCTTAGTTTCTTCAATTCGTGTTTTCGCCTTGCCACCGCATATTTAAGAGCCCCCGCAGACGCAACCGCTATTCGCAGTGTCTGGCCGGTGCGTGGACTCCCGCAGAACCGGGGAAAACGGATGCTCGGTTTACGACTTGCGTGGGAGAACCCTGCTCGCCTGCACGGGATACGACTCTGCGAGTCGTCCTTGATCTATGCTTTTTTGTTTGCTTTGTTATCATTTCTATTTACCGCATAATTTTCAGCGTCCTCTAGCTCGCATTGCGGCTCCCAAATGGCTTCGATAATTTGAGAAGTGTGTGAGATCGGCGAGTGAATCAACGTGAAAGGGAGAAAAGGCACACGAGAAAGGCGAGCAAAACAAGAAATAGCGATGTACTGCATATAGACAAGCCGCCAAATAGTTTGCAGGATCTCCGTCTGCTGCCACCGTTTTGCACCCTGCTCACCCCCAGATTGGTCTGTAGCAACGAAGGTGTGTGTATACAGTGAAGGGAGTGTTGCCAAGTTGGCAGGGTAGTAAACTGCCCTTTTAAGAAATAAACAGGTATAATGTTGCAGGGGCCGCTCAGAAAAAGCTTAGGGTGCAGAAAAAACGTAGGAGCAAGTTAACCCACCTCTCCCACACCATCATCCTCCTCCTCTTTTGCATCTGGTGGCTCCTAGTCTAGGGGTACCACAAATGAGGAACGTATTTGATAGAACGTAATCTCCTGCCCACTGCATTAACAGACAAAGCAGCCTGCCCCTTCCGAACTCGGGGAATGTTTGACGTTAGGGAGTGAAGTATAGAAATGGGTAAGTGTTCCTGCCCACGCACACAAGCGTTCCACGCTCGCAAACGTAAGTTTGCACGTGTATGGAAAGCAAAAAAGGAACGGCGGTGAAGAGCACGACCTGCGAAGAGTGCGTGGGTGGAATTCAGATGTACGTTTTATTATATGTAAGCAAATAAAACGCAAGCGTTTCTGAAAACAAAGTTAAACGCAGCCTCTAGGAAGAAAAATTTCGTTGACAGGTGTCCTCTCCAAATCGTCCTTTTGTGGTTTTCGTGTCGGTGTTCTATTTTTTTTCTCTCCAGCACCCTTCCATCTCCTATATTTTTTCTGTTTTTTCTTTCTTCCACAAAACTCTCATCCCCTTCCTGGATTGCGGCACAAAGTTCTTTTTCTCTGCAATTGCGAATTCACATCAGGGTTGCCATTGCAATCTCCCTGCACCTGTTTCGAAGAGACGGGGCGATTCAATTTCAGCCCCCTTGCTGAGTTCATTCTGAACCATAACGAACGTCTACCAATTCTTTCTTATACATTTATCTTCCTTTCGCATCTAATTTGGAGAGTACATCATTTTGCTTTGTTTGAGTGGTCATCACGTTTAATTAACTGTTTTGAATGCGAAAACAGCTTAGTAATTGCACTGCAAATTAACTGAGATTTCTAGAGAAGCGCTTTTAATTTCTTTATTTTATACCCAATTAAAATATGTTTTGGTGGATCATAGTAACGAAATTACGAAAAAAACTGCTTCCGTTTGAATGGAGCGGGAGTTGATTGCAATGTCTTCTTGAACAATGAGGCAAAAATACTTGCAGCTAGTTAAAAGTTGTCAGTATTCTTCACAATACTACGTTACTCGACTGCGTTAAAACCGGAGTAAAAATTTGATTGAACACAGTGATGAAATATAAAATACAACAAGCAATTGATTTTTTGTACGGTAAATGGTAGTTTGTGCACAGTGTAGGGATTAGTGATGGTTCGTATGGATACATTGAATTAGGAAGTGAAACAGCGTTACTGGAAGTACGAAACGTGTCGAAATCTTATCCCCACGTAATCGGTCTCCCGTATATTCATGTGCAGGTAGTTACTTAAACTCCTGACTGTATCTCGATTGATTGATATATGGGGTTTAACGTCCGAAAACCACCATATGATTATTAGAAACGCCGTAGTGAAGGGCTCCGGAAATTCCTACCACCTTTGGTTCTTTAACGTGCACCCAAATCTGTGCACGCGGGCCTAAAGCATTTCCGCCTCAATCGAAAATGCAGCAGCCGTGGCCGGGATTCGATCGCGCAACCTACGGGGTCAGATATATATACTACGCCAGAATTCAAATAGACGGGAAAGGTTTCTCCTGGTGCTGAGCAAATATAAACATCACCCTTTTTCCAGCGTCAATGGTTGACCCGTGTCACTGAGGAGCCAGTAACCTACGCCATGCCACTCTATGGTTTTGATTACTTTCCCAGCGTAACTACTGCAAAAACTGCAGAGGTAGAGGACATCTTGTTGCTTTACAAATGACGTCTTAGGTGACGTTTCAACACATGTGACGTCACTTTCTCGCATGTGACTGTGCCAGTAAGTTCCGATGATGTGTTCTTTTTGGCAAACACGCGGCGCCGATCAATGAGAACATTACCTAATAACGGGTGGCTATCGTATTACGATAGAGATGCTAGACTCGGACTTTTTTGATAACATATTTCACGAGCAATGTTGACTTCGTCAGACAAGAGAGCATGTAAAAATGTGTGAAAGAGACGCGAACGGGGCCACGCTTGTTTAGGCAAAGCGGGCAACACTAAGGGTTGCCGGGATTGGAAGTCTCGAACATACCTCCAGTGCTCAAGTTAAATATTTTTGTGGAGAGTAAGCATTACGCAAAAGAGCACCGTACTGGCGATGGCCAATCCCTGCTTTCATAAGCGTGCGTCTGTCTGCTGACCTCTGTGCGTTTTTGTCCCGCCAGCCATAACGACATTGTGAGCTCATAAAATTTTGTGCACTTAACCAAGCCTGGTAAACGCGGGACGTAATCAAACGTCCCCTCTGTGAAATGCCTCTGTGGTGTACGAGTTAGTGTGCTCTTTTTTAAATGAAATTTATACTAAAGTGCAGCGATACATTGCGCAAACCTGATAGATGTGTTAGGCCAAAAGCAAGCTAAGGTGTACGAATGAAAAAGAAATCTTTACCTTGAGCACTTGAGGTTTCTCATGTGAGTTTACTTTTAGACCCCATAAGTGTTTGCTAGAAGTACGACCGAGTTTTGAGGTTGTTTCACCAGGTTTCGCAATCAGTAACGCATCTTCTAAAAATGCGTCCGTATATAAAAAGAGGACGTGACCGTTGGTGTTTGAACACCTATTTATACACAATTTGTATTCAGCATGTCTTTTCACTCGAGGCTTGAGTTAGCGTTGGGAGAGAGTATCGCACGTTTCACCGTGCACACTTCATGAAGTTGTCGTTGGGGAGTAAAACAAAAGTGATTTCCTCACAACGCCAAGTGGAATTAGAAATGTGACTGCTTCAAATTCGCCCGGTCGCGAAGTGCTGGGTGTGGTACACAATCAAATGGGTAAAAATATTCAGCAAATAAAAAGGGATTTCACAACTGCAAGCAATTTATGCTTTCTTCCATTGAACCTTTGTCGGCTTCACTCCTAAGTTGTAGACTTCCCGCCTCCTTAAGCCCAGATGATTGGGCAAGAAGGGGCAGGGACACTAAGAAGAAAAGCCATTTTTTCACATAGTTGTGAAGTACGATTCCAAAATCCAGAAAAAGCCAAAGAAAATGTGGGTGGAGACGGCGCCTAGCGATTCCTGCACCAAACACAGTGAGGCAGAATATTTTCAATGGCATACAGAGTTCTACGAAGTGTCTGATTGGTAAAAACTGAATGCATTGTCATCTGCGGGTGTCACAAAAGTAACAGACGAAGTTTGAAAAAAAATATCTCAACGCATGCCCGTGGTGCGGAGTTACTCCTACACTAAGACATATAACGTACAGACGTCCACTGCGACCTGTCACAATCGACATAGGACATACGCACGCAATACATACGTGGTCGTGGGAGGCGCGACTCGCTGAACGGACTCTGGGAAGCCAACTGGCAACCATGGGTCAGGCCCGAAGAGCCGCTATAGCCAGTGGAGCTTTACAAGAAGAGCCCCACCCGTGATGAACCGTGCACTTCTGTTTTATTTCAGTAAAGGCTGTCTCTCTCTCTCTCTCTCTTTCATATAGCCAATGTCGAGAAAATGCGGAAAATACATTTTGTGAGTGATGTCCTGTGCAGACTATTCAGTGCGAAATATAAAGATGAAGCTTCAATCTTGATTTTGTTTTCTAATAACGAACGTACAACAGAACAACTTGTGACTTTAGAGTTCTCTGAATAAAATCTAATCCAAGTCATGATTTGATTTTTAGCGACCCTTCAACATAAAAGTGTGGGTCTTGTGAGAGCTCCACAGGGATGGAATTTGTATCCACATTCCAAACACCTGGTGTTGATAGATGGTTTCATGTTGTTTCCTCTTGCGAGCCTAATTTTATTCCTGTAAAGCTTCTAGAGTCTCAATAAATCTGGGCATCGCTCACGATACTATATTCCCAAGCTCACTGTTCAGCAACCGCATAGTTGCATCACTTATCTGTCTCCAAGCCTGGCAACCAATAACTTAGGCACAAGCGAGCGTTGTCTTCGTGTGGCCGCGCGCTACCGGTAGGGAATATCAAGTAGCCATATAATGCCAGCGGTGTCTATGAACCTGTAGTGCACTTTACGTAACTATCGCAGTCTTCTTTTGGTCAATGAATTCTCACATGAATATAGTTCGCAGTTACGTAACGCTATATACATTTGTTTAATGCCTTCTTGACGCCCGTCTGCTTGGCTTGAAGTTATGTTGAAAAAAAAGGATGCTAGAATGGAACAGAAGTGCAAATCAAAAAGGGAAGCAACGCATTAAACCGAGTTTTTTTCGTGCTCGTGACAAACACCCTTTTTATTTGCATATCAGCAGTAGGTTTATGAAATTCATATGCTTTGTCTTCATATGAAATTCATTCACCCATTATCGTATTTTCTAAAATTGAAAAGAGGTCTTCCCAAAAGAGCATACACCGTCTAATCTACATGCTGTACAGCTCGACTTGAACTTCTTCACAGTTCTTCGGTTTTTCCGATAGGTAAGCTGCGGGCGCAGAAGTGAGTTAACATGATCATGATCATGATTAATAAGGAAGCAATGTTAAGACTAAAGAAGCAGATTGAAGCACATATGGAACAACGTGCACATTTTGAAAGAACCACAGGCCCCGCCAAAGCCGTTGGTCTGTGACATTAGCAAGAAAACAGGCAGTTTATGCAGCGAGAGTCTTTCAAACTAGCCCTTCGCAGACATGGCGCTTGTCCTCAGCAGACGCTGGTCCCGGTCGTCGTCGCCAGTGCTTCACTTCGACGCTTCGTTTTTTTTTTCTCATGTCGCTGGTTTTTCGAGCTATTATTGGCTGCCACGCGTTTTCATGGCTCGCTGGTCTTGGCCTTTCATATCGTTGTTAGCACGCAGTGGGCACCACGCACAAAATTGTACCTAAAACGCGAGAATAGAAGAGGGACGCGGGAAAACGAGGACGACGGTTGGAAAGAAGCAAGAACCATGATTGGCGTGTCGACGTCGTGCAAAGTGGTTAGACAGTGCTGCCACCGGAAGCTACTTGGTGGTCTCCTTTCGTTCCCGGTCGTCCCTTTCAGGTGGAAGGGGTATGCCTCTATCGCCCACTGACGCTGTTGTTGCGGCGGTTTTGTACTGGTCTTCAGCGAAAGTTTGTCATTAAATGAGTGCGTTTTTGCGCATTGTGGTGGTGGATACAAAAATAGATTAAAAATGCAAACTTGTGGTAGCTGTTCTTTTTTGTGCCGTTTTTTATTCGTAACTACAAACGCCCTGTGACTACTCTAATGTAATGCACTCTCACGCAGAGCCGCAGTGCGGACAACCCACGTGAGTTGCTGAAATTGTTACCCTGTTGACTACTGGTCCTGCAAGCGGCTTGTATAATACTCTCCTTAAATGTTGATATTCATTCTTTCGCTCTCCTCCAGCAGCCACCCACTCCTCGCTCATGTGCTCTTTCGAGCTGAGGTTTTTTTATTTTTTTAATTTGAGATGTTGCTTGTTACGTACAGGGAAGAACACGACTGCTTCGCGTGACACACACGGGGCGCATCTTTTGGAACGGTAAAAGCACACAGAATACGAACATACAAGGAAGGAGCACACACTAACACATAGCGCCACTTTCAATTATTCATAAACATGGACTACCAACGTGTCCAGGTTACCACCTTGAGCGGTTGCATTGCATGCTTTTACCATTATCTAAAATAAAATAACAAAAGAGTTTAAACGGTGATGTGTCCTAAATACCCTGAGAATAATGAATGCGTATCACATAAATAATTCTTCGGTCTTCTACAGGTTGCAATACTTGTGAGCGTCATTGCTCATTGCTGTAGTTCCGAAAAATTTTGTTCATTGCATGAATCACAGCAAGCGTGCTTCGCCGCATCATGTGTCTTGATACAGTGAAGCTCACACTGCACGGTATTTTTGCTTTTTTTTTATCGCATCCTGGTGCTTTATTTGGCCGGATGTGTTCATGAGGCACCGTTCTGCACGCAAGAAAAATAAATAAAGGCAACAAGAAAAAATTGACAATAAAACGTTCAGAAGACTAAAAAAGTCACAGCGTTGCCGCAAAGGCGAAGCAATGAACGCAATAGCAACAAGTTGGCAGGTCACGCGCAGAATGGCAAGCAGATTGAAACGTGCCCCGCGTTTCTCACGCACAAAAAACGCACGAAAAGTACTCACAGGTAGAGATTAACGCGAATAAGGGTCTCAGTTGTTACTTCACTGTGTCTAAAAAGCGTGCCCTTTTCGCAAACGGAGGCTATGCAACGATTGTAGTGACCTGTGTCCGTTAACTACAACAGAATCGTTCAGACGGAACTCGAAGGCTAGCCAAGGCGTGCGATTCTCCCCACTGTAAAATAAGTGCGCGCGATGGAGCGTACACTCCCTTATTCTCTACGCGAGCCTAAGAATACGCGTGAGAGATGAGAGCCGCCGCGCGCTCACTGTGCCATCTTGCTGATAATGCTAAAAACACGATAGTTCCCTTCCGAGATGCACGCCATCAGTGGTAAATGGTAGATATGAATAGCTTGCCGTTTGAATTTGAAGGAGGCACCTCTCGGTGGCTCAGTCCGTCAGGCTGATTAGTAAAGTGCATCTTGCTAAGAAGCGCAGCCACTATTACAAAGAACACACAACACAAGCGCTTAACTTCAACTAAACGTTTATTGCAAACGTCAGAGTTTATAAAGGGGATGAAAAAAGAAAAGAATAAAAAATGAGTGAAGAATATAAAAATGGTAGACAAGAAAAAGCACACGTGCCAGCCCCGTACATTACTATCCGTTATTGTCTATCACCCCATCCAAAAAACATAGTTCTTTCCGCGTGAGCGAGATAGAGGGTGCACTAACACAGTCAAAATCATCGTGTGTCATTTCAGACGCTTCTACTATCAAACGCGTTAACAAATCTCTGTCTCGATACAGCACGCTCGTGTTATCGAAATAAGGCACACAACCACACTCCTTACAGTGGATCGCCATTACAGTAAAGTGCGACATTGTTTATTGTGTCACTGAACGGCGAGTTCTTGGCGTCTATTCTCCAACTACGTTGCAATGACGCCAAAATTTTTTGATCATGTGCGGCAGTAGATGCACAATGAGAAGAAGCTCATATTAGTACGGGATTTTAACTGTGTATTGAAAGAAAAAGATAGATCGAGCAGTCACTGGTTCACAGACAAAGCAATGATGTGCTGGCGCAAGTGACCGGATACTATGAGTTAGTGGATGTTCCAGAATGCCTGGAAAGTTACCGGGCAGTTAAGTTTACCCACTTTCAAGGTGCAAGTAATGCCCGATTAAACTGACTGTACATACCAGTTGACATAATTGCACAATGTAGTTGCTATAACACTGTTCCAATGGCTTTTCTGATTATTGCTTCTTTCATCTCTCCCATCCCCCTCCGACGCGCAGGATAGCAAACCAGCTGTCTATAGACTGGTTAACCTCCCTACCATTCTTTTCCTTCTGTTTTCCTTCCTTAGTAGTGTGCCAGATAGTTGCGAATAAAGAACACTATAGATTTTCGTAGGGTCAGTGAAAAATTAACACCAATCTTGTAAGTAACGAGTCTTTCTACGTAGCTGTGATGAATGAAATCAAAGTAATTGAGGAAGCTCATGTGGAAGCTTATTGAGCAAGCTCAAATAGGAAAAAAGTGGGACCTTTTCAAACAGCGGATCAAAATGATATTGATTGAGCGATCAAGTGTCCTTGCCTTCGAATCGAAAACGAAAGAAAGAGAGCGCTTAAATTGTTGCTGCAGAAACTGACAACACTGGAATGTGAAAAGCCTGGTGTGTATGCTGATGACTTGCGTAATACCAAAAAGAAGCTAGAGATCTATGATGAAGAGCGCAATCGAGGTGCCCTAGTAAGAGCCAGAGCAATGCAAATGAGCTTAGATGAAAATCCAACAAAATGGGCACTACGACTCGAGAAAAGTCATGCAAGGCGGAACCATATAGAAACTATCGAATGCAATTGTGTAGAGACGGCCGACAATGAAAGCATTGAACGGGCTTTTTTTAAGCACTACGAGGCTCTATTCGCTACTAGACCAGTTGAGGAGATGTTTAAAGAGTCCTACCTCACTAGAATGTCTCGGTTGTCTGATGACACAAAAGCAGTGTTTGAATAGCCTGTATCACAAACGGAAGTAGAAAAGGGCATAGATTAGCTCAACACTAGTAAGTCACCGGGGCCTGACGGCCTGATTGCTGTTGTTTTATAAAACATTGAAGAGTGAGTTATCCGGACCATTTAAAGAAGTTCTTAACCAATCATATAAAGTAGATAGTCTGCTTCGGTCGTTTAGTGAAGCTCATACTATTTTGATACCAAAAACCGAAGAGAGAAAGAAGTTAAAAGTAGTTCATATCCGCCTATATCATTATTCACAGTGTAAGAAAAATAATTTAGATGTGGACACTCTCCGCCCACCGCAAAAGAAAGCGCGTCCGGATAATGTTCGCCTTTAATACATGCGCCGGCAGCATATTCGGGGTGGGGGGGGGGCGCTGCGACGTGGTGGCTTAAGAAACCAATTTGACGAGGTGAACACGCGTTTTAGATGCGGAGCATCTAATACTCGAGGCTTGTAGTGCGGCGCCGTCCACAAGCTTCCTCCTCCTTCTTCCACCATCTGTGCATCCCTTCCTCCTCTACACACCGCGCGGGCTTCACTCCTCCACCATCTGTGCAACCTTCCTCCTCTACACACCGCGTGCGCTTCTCCTCTTCACGAACATTCGCTAGCTGTATAATGTAGCGCGCATGCGCCGTCACGCTTCGAGAACATCGGCAGCTGACGCGCGCGCATGCGCCGTCGCGCTTCGAGAACATCGGCAGCTGACGCGCGCGCATGCGCCGTTGCGCTTCTCCCCCTTCTCGAACATTCGACAGCTGACGCGCGCATGCACCGTCACCCACCATCTGTGCCGCGCGCGCTTCTCCCCTTCGAGAACATTCTACAATTCTCCTGATTCTCCAGTGGACGCGCATGCGCCGTCGCGCTTCGAGAACATTCAACAGCTGACAGTGCATGCGCCGTCGCGCTGTATATATACTCAAGGTCGGCGCTCGCTCGCTCAGTTGCCGCTCGTCGGTTGGTTTGTACGACGCGTCGACGTCCAAGGTCGTGGTGAAATGAATTCCAACGAATCCACAAACACAATGATCGACGTCCCTTCGACCAGCGCCGCCCTTTCGCATACGCGTGTACGTGTTCACTCATTTAACACCCCCTCCTACAACCACGTTAACCAATTTAGCCATCGACCCAAGTAAGTCGCAATTTAACACCCCATTTCACAACCACGTTAACCAATTTAGCCATCGACCCAAGTAAGTCGCACTTTAACACTCCGTTAACCAATTATATGCTCCACATCCTCCTCAGTGTTCCCCCGAGGGAAGCTGTGGGCAATTTTTTTACATTCAAATAATTATTGAATTTGGTTTTTCTGGCAATCTTGACGAGACGTTTCTCATTGACTGCCCCCGTGAGAGCCTGTGTCAGTGACTGTGCCGTCTCATCTTTAGCCACTGTCTCTTTTTTGCACTGTTTTTACATTCAAATAATTATTGAATTATGTTTTTCTGGCAACCGTGACGAGACGCTTCTCAGTGACTGCCCCCGTGAGAGCCTGTGTCAGTGACTGTGCCGTCTCATATTTAGCCATTGTCTCTTTTTTGCACTGTTTTTACATTCAAATAATTATTGAATTTGGTTTTTCTGGCAATCGTGACGAGAGGCTTCTCAGTGGCTGCCCCCGTGAGAGCCTGTGTCAGCGACTGTGCCGTCTCATCTTTAGCCATTGTCTCTTTTTTGCACTGTTTTTTACGTTCAAATAATTATTGAATTTGGTTTTTCTGGCAATCGTTACGAGACGCTTCTCAGTGACTGCCCCCGTGAGAGCCTGTGTCAGTGACTGTGCCGTATCATTTTTAGCCATTGTCTCTTTTTTTGCACTGTTTTTACATTCAAATATTTATAGAATTTGATTTTTCTGGCAACCGTGACGAGACGCTTCTCGGTGACGGCTCCGTGAGAGCCTGTGTCAGTGACTGTGCCGTATCATCTTTAGCCATTGTCTCTTTTTTTAACTGTTTTTACACACAAATATTTATGAAATTTGGTTTTTCTGGCAATCGTGACGAGACGCTTCTCAGTGACTGCCCCCGTGAGAGCCATACGAGCAAGCTTGCGCGAGAACATTGCTCTAAACGCAGTATCAGATTGTCATTGCCAGAAGCAGCGGAGCACGCCCCACTGCCTTAGTTTTTCAAGAGGCACAGAGAAAACAAGAAAAAAAGGAAAGGCAGGGAGGTTAACCAGGTTGCACCCAGTCCAATACCCTACGGGGGGAAGGGAAAAATGGAGAGAAATAATGAATAAAGAGAAAAGGAAATAGAGGAAAAGTTATGCAGTAGCATGCAAAGCAGCACGTGTACCGCGCATGCTCAGGAGGGTGTAAAACTGCAAGCAGTCACAGACCAGATTGGCTTCGACTGTTGTATATGAAGTGCACTGCAATCTACGATAATAAAGAAGGCTTGCAAGGACAGGCTCCAAAGTATCCAGAACTTGCAGTGCGCTTAGAGCTGATGGAGTTTTCTCTAATTACGTATTTTGAAAATGGAGTGAATAGCGGAAAAACAAACATGACGCCATTGCACGAACTCTTGATTTATTTGCGGTCTACGCTCGCAATGGGCAAAACGAATTGACAAATATTAAAACAAAAAATTTACCTGCCTTTCACGCGCGAATAAAGAAAAATCTTGTCGTTTGAATTGAAGCTGCATATAAGCAGGGTCGAGAGAACTTTATTCTCGACGCATAGCCTAAGGTGAAGTTCCGGCTGATGAAGATCGTATTCTCTTGTTAGCTTCACGCACTTTACAAGTTATAGCCCTATACAGCATGTACTTTACGGCGTTGTTTGTCGAGTGTGTTCTACAGAAAGGCTGTAGTGAGGGGAGCACGCGCGAAAATATCTCTCTCTCTGGTGTACAAATATTTACAGGCGCCTGGAGCCAACAGCGTAATCCCCATATGTTCAGCCAGCGAAGGGCACTGTGCGAGTTTGTGTCATTTAGGTTATGTTGTTAGCAAGTGAGTAAAAAAAATATGACGCTCTAAAAGGAGGAACAGAATCGTTAGTGGAAAAGCAATCTAACTCATTCAGTTTCCTTTAGGTTTTGATATCTAAATTAGTTGGATATAGCCGCTGAAGAAATTCACGTGAGCGTGGAGTTCCATTTGCTTCCGGCGGTACTCTGAGAAAACAATGAAAGCACCAATCACCTTTGAAATCTTGACACCACGCATGTGTTACTGATCTAGTGGGGTGGCGTTCTCATTAGAAGACGACTCTCCATGCCTGTTTGCCCTTAACGTGAGAGCGTTAAAGAGCTCGTTTCGCAGGAATTCCAGCAATAGCATTGGTGTCGGCATCGTTGATTTTGAGCGGAAAATCATGATTTTTTGCGTGACCGATAAATCGAGAGAAATAAAAACAAAGTAAAAAATCACAACTTTGCCCCAAAGGCGAAAACATTAATGCGATAGCAACAAATTTGAATGTAATGCGAAGAACGGCAAGCAGATCAAAACATACTCACGCACAAATGACGCACGAAACGTACTAACAGGTAAAGATGAACGCTAATAAGTGTCTTAGTTGTTACTTCGCTGTGTATGAAAAGCGTGTCCTTTTCGCTAACGGGGACTGTGCAGTGAGTGCCGTGACCATTGTGCGCCCGGTAACTACAACAGAATAGTTCCGGTGAAAGCACAAGGCGTACGATTCTCCTCACCTCGAGATAAGCGCACGCACACGTAAGCGTCTACACCCCTCCCTTCTTTCCCACCTCCCCGCGGGGCGAAGTACGCGTGTAAGGTGAACGCATCAGCGCGCGTCACCGCGTTGTGCTGAAAATGCAATAGTTCTGCCGATATTGGCATTACTAACGGTAAGTGGTAGATATAAATAGCTTGAAGGAGGTGCTTTTTTTGTGGGTAAGCGACGGTCGGCACGCACTTGGGCGTTCGATTCCGCGTGCCCGGACTGTTATTTTTCCGTTAGGCCACGAGGGCGATGGACTGTTATTTTTCTTCTCATTATTTATCTTGCGTTTTCGTATATATAGGTACGTATACATATACGGTGAGTGACGGCGCTTACCGGCGGCGAAATTTAGTCGAGAGTGTCCGTATGATGGCTATCGCAGTATTAATAATAAAAACTTCCCGGTTAGAGCCAGGGTTGAACTGAAACTATTTGCGTGGCAAGCAGTAGTTATGCCACACAGCCACGCCCTACTGCATGCTTCAGTCAAAATAAATTCTGCTTGGAAACGCAGTGAAAGTAACTGTCATGCTTTACTTGCCCACGCGTCGGGTTTACAGGCTTCACATCACAACCTGCAGTATCGCAGTAATATTACGTGGCACAAGCTTACGTTGCCACAGATACAGACCTTGAGGAAGATCTCACGTGGACGAGCAACGAACACTGACCGTTCCTGCAGTAGCTGGTCCCTTCGGACTCTTTCGGACGGTGGTTTGGCTGAGTTTTGGGTGAATTTGACCTGTTGAAACTAGCTGACGTTGCATATTACTTCTTTAAGCAATCGAATTAGTGCTGATGTCTAATTCATCTCCTGGCCAAGGGCACAGCCCTTGGTCAGCCTCCTTGCCTAATGATGAATTGCCATTGGAATATTTTTTCCGCAGTGGTGTTGGAAGCATCCCTGTTGCGCTGGTGCCCTCGAGTGGTGGATTTATTAGGCTCAACAACCCGAAGACGATCCAGGTGGGGTTGCAGGCCATGACGCCGCACTTTCAGCTGATAAGTGATGTTCGTCAGTTCGGAAGAGGTGGTTTGGTATGCAGATCGTCCGATCCTTCGTGCGTTTCTGACTTCCTAAAATGCAAGACATTTGCTTCGGTCCCGGTAAGTGCATTTATCCCGCCTCATTTAGCGTGCACTAAGGGAATTGTACGAGGAGTCGACTCTACATTAACGCCCGCTGAGACTCTGGAAAAGCTGTCTGATGCTGGGGTCATAGCTGTGTACCGATGCAACCGATTAGTTAACGGTGAGAAAGTTCCCACTGAGTCGGTTATTGCTACCTTTGCTGGCACTTCCTGTCCATCCGAGTTGAAAATATGGCCGCTCATTTTCAGAGTCGAACGTCTCGCTTCTCGTCCTCTCCAATGTCAAAACTGTTGGCGTTACGGTCACAGTTCAGGGGGCTGTAAATCAAATTCACGTTGCCGCATCTGTGGCGATACCCACCCATCGAAGGAGTGCAACGCCGAAACCGAAAAGTGCTGCCTCTGTGCAGGAAATCACGCGGCCGATTATCTGAACTGCACCGCAAGGTCTAATGAAACGCAACTTCTAGAAATCATGGACAGACGTCGTTGCTCGCGGCGAGAAGCAATAACAGTTGTGAAGGATAGAGCCTTTGGATATGCCGGAGTCGCGTCGAGGCACGAACAACTAAGTGAGACGAAGATTCTTAATCTCATTGAGGCTGCAGTAGAAAAGGCGATGTCGAAAGCGCTGGAACACATAGTTACGAGCGTGAGTGAGTGCATCTCTCAAGTGTTTTGCTCACAGATGACACAGCTGGCTTCTGCAGTAGCAGTACCGATGGCCAAGTCGGCACCTTGTGCAGTGGATGAGATACCGAATTTAGCCCCACAGCGACAATCCCGAGAGGAGAAAACCCCAATTTTGTCCGTTCCTTCTATGTCGACCCACGTGGAGGATCAGAATGAAATGGACGTATGCCAAGATTTCAGGCGTCAGAAGCGCACTGGATCTCCATTAAAATCTCCTTGCCCAAACACAAAACCCAAAAAGGGCAGCGGAAATGCCAGTGCACTTTTTAAGGAGAGTATTTTAGAAGCTGCCGTTGCTGAAGTGTTTCGCTCGTCAACATAGATACCTTGAAAGTACTACAGTGGAATTGTAGGTCTTTGATTTCTGCTTCTACTGACTTACTTTGCCTAATTAATCAGTTATATCCGGATATAATCTTATTACAAGAAACCTGGCTTAACCCCGTTAAGAATTATTATTTAAACAATTTTAGAGCATTTCGGTTAGACCGTCCATCACTAGGAGGTGGTCTAATTATACTAGTCTCCAATAAATTTTGCCGCACAGCGAGCATAGCTTTTCAGCTTATGTCCACAGACTGTGAAATTTTGGCAATAGACCTCTGTCTGCCAGGGCACCACCCTTTTTCACTTATAAACGCATATTTTCCAACGGGTTTGCATAATACTCAACAATTAGATACTGCCTTAGCTAATTGCAAGAATGATTTCCTTCTGACTGGTGATTTCAACTCACATCATGTTTCATGGGGATTTCAAACAGATCCTTCTGGTACTCTTCTGTGGGATTGGATGATTAATAAAAATCTTACCTGTCTAAATGATAGACAGCCTACATTTATTCGCGGACGGACATGATCGGTATTAGATCTCACGTTTTGCAGCCCAAATGTTTCAATAAAGAAAACAATTGGAAAACAATTGATTTCTCTTCAAACAGTGACCATCTTCCTGTATACTTTGAAATCTCATGTGCTGTGAAATCTATTGAAAGGGCAGAGAAAACATTGATCAATTACAAAAAATTTAAAGACTGCTTGCGTTCCAACATTAGGGCAGTGTCCAGTGGTCAAAATGAAGACCTCGGCAGAAATCTCTGTTCTGCTTTAAAAATCTCCAAGAACACTTCAGAATTTGTAATTGCTTCGTCGTCATCGAAAAGTGCCCAACCTAGTAGATGGTGGAATGATGAGTGCACACGAGATTATAGAAGAAGAAAAGCTGCATGGAAAAGACTTATATGTAATCAGAGTCCAAAAAATTGGAAGGATTATCAGTTCATTGCGGCAACATTTAAACGCACTGTATCGCGAGCGAAAGAGCAATATGACCAAGAACATTTCGAGTACCTGTCTAAATCAAATAACAAACGTGCTTTATTCAACTTCCTTCGTGGTAGGAAGAAGACCCCTATACCAGGAAACGTTGACTCAGTAGTTTACACCTCACAGGAACTACAGGAATCATTGAATCAGTTGGCTAAAGAATTAGAAAACAGGTTCTCAACGCATCTTCCTAATTCGGCTTACACAACAACCATCTATGACTACACAGAAATATCGACTTCCGAATTAAATCAGGCCATGGAAAGATTGCCAAATGCAGCACCAGGCCCCGATGGAATAACAAATACAATGCTAAAAATACTTCACAGGGAATATCCGAATGATCTGTTAAGTCTCGTCAATTATTCCCTTAGAAGAGCATGGATCCCTTCTGAATGGAAGATTGCGAAAATTATACCATTGCTTAAGAAACAGGGGGCAGGCTATAATTTAGACAACATACGACCGATAGCCTTAACATCTAATGTAGTGAAACTTATTGAAAGGGTACTTCATGGTCGTATAATTAGGTTTATTAACGAGAAACAACTGTTGAGTTCTTCCCAAATTGGCTTTAGATCTGGATATTCCATATGGCATGCACATGTAGATCTGGAAAGTCGTATTCATATTGCCCGTCACAAAAAGCACTTTGCGGCTTTAGTAACGTTAGACATATGTAAAGCATATGATAGTGTAGAGTATTCTATCTTGACTAATCAGTTATAGAGTCATGGACTTCCACCTTATATAGTAGCATGGGTGACGGAATTTTTAAGTAGAAGAGAATTCTATTGTTATCAAGGCGGTTTCTCTTCCTGTAAGCACAAGCAAACCCGAGGTGTACCTCAGGGGTCAGTACTTTCCCCGGTTTTATTCAACATATTGCTTAGTACCATCCCCGTTCATCCAGATGTCAAAACCTATGTTTATGCCGATGACATTGCTTTTTTTGCTATGTCACCTGACTTCCACTGTCTCTACACTATCTTGCAAGCATATCTTAATAAAATAGAACATTGGCTGGATGGATTGATGTTGAACCTGAATACCGGTAAATGTGCTATTCTCGTTTTTCCAATCAAAGATTCCGTTCACATATCTATTAATTACAAGCTTCAAGACATCCCACAAGTACAATCATTGAAATATCTTGGAGTTATGTATAATGAACATCTAAATTGGCGCCCTCACATTGAATACATCGCGACAAAAGCAGTACGTGCGATGGGCGTATTGCGGAGGTTGAGCAATTGTAGATCAGGTATGAGAAGAAAGGCACTTTTGATTATATATAAAATGTATGTTCGACCTGTGTTGGAGTTTGGCTGCATTCTTTTTTCTGGTGCGCCAGCCTACAAACTTCGGCCGCTCGTTCTGTTGGAAAGAGAGGCTTTACGGCTCTGCTTAGGACTTCCAAAGTATACTGCAAATGCAGTGTTATACCTTGAAGCACGAATACCCACCTTATTATGTCGCTTTAATATTCTTACTGTGCAGACCTTTTTACGACTATATGAAGCACCGTTTAACCCTGAACAAATTATTTTTATTTCCAATCCTGACCTATTCTTCTCCGTGCATTGGCCCAGATTTACCAAACCACAAATAGTATTTGTTCAATCGTTACTTGAGCCCCTAAATGTACACGTTCGTGATCGGATTCCTTTAACTGAGCAACAAAATTCACCAGAAATTGTTTACCATGATATCTTCCCAACTCACCCTAAGCTATTACCTACAGGCAATTTAAATGGTTTATTGCAGGACCATTTAAGTACTCTGCCAACAAATGTCATTATAGCAACGGACGCATCTCAATCACATGAAAAATCAGGCGTTGGAATATATTGCCCCGTACTTGATTGGTCATTTTCACTTCGCTTACCGGACTTTCTTCCTGTCTTTCTGGCTGAATTCATGGCAATAATGTTAGCTTTGCGAAAGGTAAATATTTCCATTCCAGTCGTAGCAGTCATAACTGATTCATTATCAGTGTGCTCTTCTCTGTCCGCATCTGGTCACTCACCTATAGTGAAACTTTTTAAATCGTTGATCCCCTGTCATCTCCAAAGTATTCATTTAATCTGGACACCAGGGCACAAAGGTTTGTTGTTAAACGAAATAGCTGATTCTCTTGCGAAGGCATCCCTTTCGACACCAATTATTCCTATTTTCCCTCATACAGTATACATTACGGTGGCGCGATTTCGCACACTTAAAATCAGGCAAAATTTATCTGACCCTGCACTGACAGCTTCTTCATAGTACAAACACTTGTTATTTCCCTGGCGCAGTGAACTGACTAATTCAAGGATGATGGAAGTAGTCATCACGAAATTTCGTTGCCGCGTTACCTCCCTCAATTTTTACTTGCATAGATCAGGCATATTGAATTCCCCTATGTGCATTTACTGTAATCAAGAGGAAACGATCAGTCATTTTTTATTACATTGTCGCCGTTTCGATTTATTCAGGCAAAGCATACTAACACCACCTCTTCAAAGACTGGGCTTGCAACTATCACAACCTGATCTTCTTTCATTTGGGGCCTCTACACTGGGTTTCAGCCACAGGGATGTTTTATTCGCCGTTCAAGAATACATCACTGCGACTAAACGATTCTCTTGCTAAATTGCTGTCTCTCCATTTTTCTTCTTTTTTTCTGCAAACTCGATACCGGTATTTCAAATCAAAATTAAGTTACAAAAAAAAATTGTAGGAATGACGCAATGCTGAAAGTTTAGGGCAAATTCACCTTATAATCGGCCAATCCCCTTCTTTGGGTACGAGCCATTTGCACAAGGAAAACAACAACAACAACTACTACTCAGAAGATTGAGTCAGAAGTCAGTGACTTGATGATTTAAAGCCAACCACCCATTACGAAAGGCACACACGTTACTGTGCGTATTCCCTTCCGACAACGTGTGGTGTGTAAATATTTCACGCGCATATATTTCCGGTGATTTAAAGCATGCTATCTACTTTAAAAAATGATACCTATAGTCGCAAAATTTATAGGAGACCAATGCGACATCTGCAGACACAAGCGGGTCAGTGCAGCGGAGAATGATGATTTTGACCTCATACGGATGGCCCCGCCGCGGTGGTCTAGTGGCTAAACCCGGCTGCGTCGGCTGCATTTCGATGGAGGCGGAAATGTTGTAGGCCCGTGTGCTCAAATTTGGGTGCACGTTGAAGAGCCCCAGGTGGTCAAAATTTCCGGAGCCCTCCACAACGGCGTCTCTCATAATCATATGGTGGTTTTAGGACGTTAAACCACACATATCAATCAATTAACCTCATATGGATGGTGCTCAACCACAAATGGGGACGGGCTGAAACCCAGGTGGCCGGATGCTCGAAGTAGCGAAACAAAAGCCAATCTTAAAAATTAGTTGACAGGCATAACTTAGAATTATGAGAAATGCTCACAGCAAGCCTTCAAGCCATCTGTTTCCTGATAGAAATAACAGCGATTACAAAATAAAATCTAAATAAGTGATGATAGAGTAACACGGTAATCTGTTTGCTGCTTTGATGTTGTCAATCAAACACAGCAGAGCATACATCCCTGTAGCAATAACCCAATGAAGTGCCGCTAAGTGGTAAAGAGACTGCAACATTTGCTACTATTCTTAGCTTGTGCAAAGAGGCTTACAGAGATATTTTTCTCTGGTAAAAATAGCGATGACAAAATAAAAAAGAAAAGGTTCAATGGTTTCAACTTCATTGCTAAAAACTCACAACGAGGACGCCTTCCGTCCAGCTTTAAGTAATAATTTAGTTGAGGAACTGCACATGTATCGCGATCTGGTATAATTTCTAATTTATTGATGATTGATATGGGTGGTTTAACGTACCAAAACAACCATATGATTGTGAGAGACGCCATAGTGGAGGGCTCTGGAAATTTTGACCACCTGGGGTTCTTTATTGTGCACCCAAGTCTGAGCACACGAGCCTACAAAATTTCCGCCTCCAACGAAAAAGCAGCCGCTGCAGCCGGGATTCGATCCCGCGGCCGGCGGGTCAGCAGCCGAGTACCTTGGCTACTAGACCACCGCGGCGGGGCTGGTATAACTTTTAACTGACCAGATACACACCACTGTTTATTCCAGCAATGCCTTAAATGATCTAAATCTTTACGTTTATTTGATAATTTACCTATTTCACGTTGCAAACAGGCATTTACGAACGTTAACGCTGTCACGTAAGCCGTATCTGGTACAACTGGTATGATGGGTCCGCTAAAGAGTCCACCATTTTGCTAGTATATAATTTATGGTGGCCTGGTACCCATAGCAAATGCAGTTTTTGTATGTTTTTCAGTATTAATTGACGAACCGTATTCAAGGGTTTCAAGTTTGTCGCCGCAGAAATTACTGTACATACTGATAGTGAATCTGTAATAATCACTGCTGCTGATTCGCTTGAGGGCGTTTTGCGTAGGGCTAAAACAACAGCCAATAATTCTGCAATAAATGCAGGGGTATAATCTGAGAGTCAAATTAAAAAAACACAAGTCAATAGAAGAAAAGATGGCAACCCTTTTACTTTGATACAGATGCATCAGTCGCAAAATGCTTATCTCCAGGCGAGCTAGAAATTCTGGTAACTGGACTTTTAAATACCTATACGGCAATTTTTTCGGGTTATGAGGAAATCTATCATCAAATTGTATGCTAAGCATTGGCTCTAGGTTACCTATTGGGCCAAAATGTTCAATGTTCCCATTCCGCTGCTCTAGCATCGCGTGTGCCTTTACAGTCTAAAATGCCTTTACAGTATAAGAATGAGAATCGTCGGGTCTAATACCAAATTTGACACTCAGTAGCCGTACACCGATAAGCTATCTTAGCTTTGTGACTGAACTTAGTTGATAACAAGTAATGAAGCCCCCACCCCTACCACGTCCAAATAGCCTCGAAGAATTAAGAGGCACTCAATGCTTTCAAATCGTACTGATGATGATGATGATGATGATGAATCCACAGACGTGGCTCGTACCCACTCAGGGGGATTGGCCAAGAATCGATGATTTAATTAGGTAAGTTTTTTTTTAATATTGAAACCACCCACCAGAAAAAAAGAATGAAAAAAATAAAGAAACCCTAGTCAGAATGAATGGAGTGCAATAGTTGCTTGTCACTCGTGCAGATAAGACAACTATTCATTACCTTGAATAAGAATCAGGATAGTTAAACAATGCTCTTGTGTTCGTTGGAATTATTATTTTTTTTGCATGATTAATAATCACGCAATTAAAAGCTTAATTCTTTTACTTTCAATCAGGTACTTGCAAACTGCGTAGAAAACGTTCTCGTGGCTGAAGCCCAGATCGTAAGCACCGAAGGAAAGTATGTTTTCCGTAGATAAGTTCAACCGCAGGCTAGCGAATGGGAGGGCTAAGAATGTTTTCCTAAGCGTACTCAGGCTGCTGCTTCGTCTTCATCACAGTATGTATGGTCGCTTTAGAAATACGTGCTGATTTCCCCCTTGATTTAGTGCATAATTGTAATCTATTTTCAGCATGCTGCCATGCGCTTGTCGTACGCTATCATCTTCTGGACCACCATGTTGTTGGAGTTACTGCATATGCTACCTTTATGCCAGCTTGTATCATATACAGTGACTATAATGTTGGTTTACTTCATCCGTCACTTTTAGGGCACGGACAGTCGATCCGAATAGCTCCGTCTTGACTTCTGGCTACACGCGCAGCGTCGCGAAATTTTCTTGCTACAATGTGATGAATGAACAACCAGCTGCTAACCGTTTTCCAGGCAAAAAAGACAAATAGTTATGTGCAGGTGGGGAAGCCACGTGTAAGAAGTTAGATTCGGGAGTAGTTTCGGCTTAAGACACGGGGATCTCGTGCCATTGTCAGATTGTAAACAATGGGGCGTTTGACGAATATCGTGGGCTTTACGCCGTTTCGTGGGAAATAAATGGTGCATTTACGTGTTCGCAGAAGGAAAGAAGTGAGGCGCATTGATGTAACCACCACTCGCTTATTGTCTCGTCAGTCTTGGTACTTTTTATTTTGTTCAATTGGGCCACCTTTTCTTGTGAAGTATTAGGGAGCTTTTATACTCTACCTTTATTCTTAATGGGCTTGTGTTCATGACAGTTCGGGACCAATAGTACTAAAAAAAAACACTTCCCACCATTAGTAATGCACGCAGCATCACAAATGTAGTGTGGAACAGTAGTATCAGTTCGGCATGCGCAACGCCTTGTTATGACTTAAGTTACAAGGCTTCCCTGGGCACGTCATTCGCAGTACTTCCACGACGTTCTCGTTGGTAGACGAGGTCCCCGCACACTTTCTTTTATTCGCGTTATTCTTGACTTATATTCTTTCCATCAACTTGGGTACACAATGCCCACCGGCTATGACGCTTAATCTTGATCACCTCCCACTTGCCGAAGTCAAAGTTAGAATACTCGGCCACGCAGTGGTACTAATCTAGTCATCTATAGTTTTTTATATCAAAACTAAATTTATACTGGAGGCAAGGACCGTGCTTATCAGCTTACAGAAAGGGAAACCACAACCATACATTAGAGTTTGCACAAGTGTGGTGTCGGATTTGAACCAATCTTGTCATCCGAGCGCAAACCGAGAAAGGTATATTTATGATCGACAGTACACCCACATTTGATGGAAAGCCTTTTTCATATCTCATATACAGATCACTTCTGAAGGCGACATGGCGTCAGGATTGCAACAACGTGTCAAGATCAATTCCCAAATGACTAAAATCTGGACACTGACTTTTCCTTTCACGGTTATGTTTTAACGTGTAGTGATCACATAGGGAACCTCACGAAATCAATGCGTTAGTCCACCTGTCTGTCTGTGTAGCTCACGAACACAATTCTCGACAAAATACAGAACTGTTGGGCAAAAAAAAAACGGTCATGTGCAGGCCGCGTGTTTGAGATTCCTGATTTAGTGGATGCAAAGCTAGCAACCAGAGCTACACACAATTGGCTGACTGAGCGCAATACTTCTGAAGCCATACTACAGTGTAGTACTAGAAGGGGGCAGTGGAATGAACGGTGTGGTGGCGCCTCATCTCGGGTGATGCTCCGGCGGGCGACAGTAGGGGTGGCGCTGTATTCACTTAGTACTGAAGCTGTGAGGAGCATCTGCATTTTGCGCGCGTGCGTCGTAGGCTGAGAAAGCAAGTGATTGCTCATTTCGAGTACGTGTAATATACGTGTAATGCAGGCAGCTTTAATTGATGTCTTAACGCTTTCTGCGCGCCATGGTGCTCAATTGAATAGGCAGGTGTGCGAAAATTGCCCCGTAACACTGCCTGTTTGAAAAGCTGGCCGAAACAAAAGAAGGCGACGAAGAAATTTCGTTCAAATGCACCAAAGTGGCTTCAATTAAGTGGTTTACAAGCAACACTTCCAGCTGAGCTACATCACAAGTTACTACAAAAGGACTAGGAAGGTTGATGATAGAACCCGACACTGACGAATATTTCTGCATACAGATATTGTTGCTGGTTGTATCGTTGCACATACACGAAAAATTCAACCAATAATCAGCGCTCGTGTTGTTGGTTCTTTGTGTCTTCGTGTGAGGAGGAGAAGGTAGTGGAAAGAAAGACAGGGTCAACCAGGCAAGCGTCCAGTTCACAGCTCTACGCATCTATCTATCTATCTATCTATCTATCTATCTATCTATCTATCTATCTATCTATCTATCTATCTATCTATCTATCTATCTATCTATCTATCTATCTATCTATCTATCTATCTATCTATTTTTCTCGCTTTTCTTTCACTTTATGTGTTCAGACGACGCCTATAGCAGCCACAAACCTGAGACGCCGACGTGGAGGGGCTGATTGATTGATTGATTGATTTGTGGGGTTTAACGTGCCTACACGGGCCTACAACATTTCCGCCTCCATCGGAAATGCAGCCGCCGCAGCCGAGATTATATCCCGCGACCTGCGGGTCGGCTGTGAAAGGGCTGTAGACGAGTTCAATTCAGTCAGACTTTTCCTGTGCGTGAATAATGTTTTTCGCCTCCACTGGGTAGCGTATAGCACCTGTACCGCTACTGCTGGTCATTCTACTTGAGAATGTGCAGCTGCCTTAAAGACTTAATTTTCTGAAGTGACTAACTAGGCCACCTTGACTGTCGTCTAGTATGCGGTGCTGCCAACGGCTGCCATTTTTCTCTTTTTTTCCTGCTTGTATATTTCGTTGGAGTTGGCATGTATTTTTATTTATTGAAACAATAGTTCATTATTTCACTAGTTATTTACTTGGGGCTTCTTTTTCTTTTTTACCTATCAACCCCTAACTTTATATGCCTTGGTGTTATGGTTTCGCTTTTCGCTTAACCCTATGCTTCCTCAATAAGCTAGATAACTACTTTAGCGAACACCGTCATCATTTCTCTGTTGTCAGCACAATGAGATTGACCACTTGGCTTAAGAATGCCACGTATTCCTTTATATCTCCTTCTGCATCCCGTAGAAGGCGAAAACTGATACGACGACGAGTATCACGATCTAATGGCAGCGAACGACTCGATTAAACAAAGCCTCGCTTTGCCGTTCATGTAAGCAAACTCATGCCGTGCGCAAGCAGTCACAACAACGCAGCCTGATGGTGGCACCACATACTAGCTACGGTGTTGTTTTTTATCATTACTAAAGTACATCGCTTTTTTTTTCTTCAGAACAGTACATCTATAGCTAACAATGAATCATTCATATGACAGTCTGGGCGATGTTTGCGTGGAAAAAAGCAAAAAAGCAAACTAACCGACCGACTGACTAACCGACCGACTGACTGACGGACTGATGGACTGACCAACAAACTAACTAATTAAATAAATAATTTGAACAAAACACTTTTGCAGCTTCGTTCATAATTCTCCCATTCGGGCGCAACAAAGTACGTACGAAGTGAGCGACGCCATCAAACTGTAAGGACGTCTACATTGAATACAACACGTAGCTGTATGTGCACCTAATTACATGTCAATGTCGCGACAAGGTGCACAGGCAGTGCCTTGCACCCCGAGAAGCTCATCAAGTTGAGCCGAGTCAGCGCTTGTTCACTGTCGCCGTCTCCGAATGAAATGGCGTTCGGATCAGAGAAGCAGCGAGAGCAATCTTAGCGTCTCTGATGGATCTCTCGTTCTGGCTTGCCGCTTTCAGTGGCTTTGGCACACTTCTGGCCCCCAAAAGTCCCTGCCATTTATCTCTAGCCACTCCTGCGACGATGCGAGGACATCACTTAGGGACTCGGCCTGTTGGCCATAGGAACGAATGCGACGAGCAACAGTCAAGACACCAATGCTCATATACATTTATTCGGTTACTTTTTTAAGACACCCCATTTAACAACGTTGAATGAGCGTTATTATACAGTAATTCGTTAAATGTTCTGTTTTTTATCTGCAGCATACAATCCCCAAATTTTGGAAAGAAAAAAATTGACAGATCACGCCCTACGTAGCAGGCGAACCGATGTTATGTGAAGCATACGGGCGGGATGTGACTGTGTTGGAAATTTTTTTCCTTGGTCAAACGTTATGAAATACACTAAAGATGACACATGCTGTTCGCCCAGACCAGAGTTGCTAGCTCTGTTTATAATAAGAGGACTTGGGTTTTTTGTGTCCGAGTCACTTGTAATATGTTCACGTCACTTGTCACGTTTTCTTCGGCTAATTTGCATTTTCCCAGCAAATATAACTATTTGAATTATCACGTTCAACAATGCACGTCTGTCGTTCAATAACAACGGGTTCGCCGATGAACTTCAGTAGTTGTATGTATGATCTTGTAGAGAGTTTCCTTTCAAGGGGGTGGAGGTTCATCACGGCACCCCATCCCCCTCCTGAAAGTCAATGTATGAAACATATTTTGGGCCTCCTTCTATTTCGGTGACTAGGGAGAGAGGCCGGCCCCCTGACCCCCTCACACCATGCGCACTTCTATAGTTGGGTGTTACAGTCAAACATACGTCGGTGGATTGAACAAATAAGGTTAATAAATGTAATTGTTGAGATTTAACATCCCAAACGCTGACTATGTGAAATCCCTTGGTGGAGGCCTCCGGAAATTTCTACAACCTGAGATTCATTGACGTGCACCTAAATCTAAGCATGTGGGACTCAAACATTTTCATCTCCACAAAAAATGAGGCTCATAGGATAGGAGTTCAATACCACGACCTGCGTGTCAGCAGCCGAGTGCCTTAGCCAACAGATTATAATGGCGGTTAAAGACGTTAATCATGTGCTGACAAAAGTGTCTTCAACTTAATGTAGGCTGCCTTGGAGAAATGTTAGAATGCAGATAGTTGCGCAAATTTTTCATATGCAGAACATTTAGACTACTTTTAAAAATCTGCTTTGCATTTGAGTGCAATTTTTAATCATAATGAGAGCAGTTTGGAGAATGAAAAAAATATTGTTTCCGTTATATTTGTGCTATTTTTATGATGAGTATTCGCTTGTTCGCTCGGCAGCATATGGAAACACTGGCACAGACGCATATTGAACCGTCGTATATGTTTTATACAATGGGTTGTGTAAAGTTGCGTAATGATGCCAACATCAACATAGATATTAGCAATGCCTAAAGCGGTAAGTTGACGTGATGTGCTTCTGTTCGCGAGGATGGCAGCACTTGACAGTGCTGCATAATTAAACCACAGGGGATGGTGTTTAACTACAGTTGGCATCAACTCGACGTGATTGCTGTATCATATAAATACATTTGTGATGGTTATAAAATTAGATAGATAGCCTTGCAACGACAATTGACATACTATGCCCAATGCCCTACAATCTGTATTGCGTGAGCCTTCCAGGATAATGTATCCACGTCGGGCAGTTCCATAAGGTCAAATTCTACAACACACTCTGGGCATTACACGTATACAACTACTTGCGCTGTATTTTCTGTATGGCACACGCACGACGTTACAGCCTCGCCACTTGAAAACAATGCAACCTCATTCGCGAAGAACTGCGATAAATGGGTCGACAACAACAAATAAAGAGGTCCTCCGTGGTCTTCTCACTACATTCTTAACGCAAAGGAGCAGAAGACACCTGGCACGCCCAGCCCGGGAGCAGCGGAGCTGATGATCCACTGTTTAGTGTACTGGAGCCTGGTGCGGTGCAGCCTATTGTTCGCAACCAGCGCATTTCTATAGCTCACTTGAACAAACTACCATGTTCCGCGTGCTAACACTCTCCTTCAACCGGCAACACAGCCGAGTGCGGCGGGCACTTCCGTCGCTTACTTCACTTTCTAACAAACAAGTTTTTCTCCAAGGCACGCAAGCTAGGATACGGACCCACTGGTGCGCTGAATTCGAACAAAACAAGTGAAGTCGTTGGAGCTTCTTTTTGTGCTTTTCTCTTTGAATCGTTAAGTGAACATCTCTCTCGGCTTGGCAGCAGGCAGCGAACCACTTGCCACAGCTACGGGAATTTGCTGTCATAATCCTACAAAGGTGACACTCCCCGCAGTGCATAACGCCGGTGCACTCGTGAAAGACCCAGGTGAGCCTCGGGGTCCGCTGCAGCTGCGTGCGGCCAAAGAAGCACTGCATATAGCGTACGCTATGCTTCCTCCCAGCAGTGTAATATGAAAAAAGTATGAGAAAAAGTACGCTGTATTTTGAGCTATATGACGATAGCCGGCAAGCGATAAGGCGGCACGGTCATGCATCCGTTTAGCTCGAGACGTGGTAGTGGGTGGAGGAAAGAGATGCCCGTCGAGATGCTGCCAAAGAGCAGCGGGCAACATCGCCCCGCGCCTCGGGAAAAAGGCACCGTACAAGCATCAGAATGCACCCGATCGGCTTCCTCCTACGTCTGAAGTCCACTTTGCTGCTGGGCCACTTCGAGGCAAAGCGTTCGCTCTCTAGGTCGTTCTCGCTCACAGCTGCCAGCCCTTCACTCCATGCTTCAACTTGTTCTTATACTTGTTTACTTGTTTGTATTCTGGATTCCTCTTCATTTTGCCTAATGTATTATTTTCCGCCACAGTTTTTTTGTGTGCCTCCGTGTCAGTGCTGGCACAATCGTTTCTGAAGCCTTGACTCCCCCTCAGCTTTTTCGACATCTTTCTCTTATTCTCCAAGCCACTTTTTGGCGGCGATTTTTCGGATGTCGCTCGTTATGGTCTTTAATCATTGCGAGTTCATTCGTTCCCTATGCCATGTTTTTCCTCATTTTATGAACTCTTTCATTTTCTCACTTCATTTTTTTCTGCCGTCAGTTCAACGTGTGTTTTCTTCGCAATCGCATATGCCTACTCTTGGAGGTCTGGTAACTATTACATTCTCCTGCCGGCTTTCTTGCTTACTTTTGTCTTTAACGAACGACGTACTGTTTTCTTCTTCTTTATTTGTTTCATCTCGTTCTCTTTTTGCTTTAGAGCCTCCACGTCATTTTTGTATTTTTAGGCCACACCAAGGAAAGACAAAAAAATACAGAACGTTCTGAGAATTCATCTCCTTGCAGAGGCAGGCCACGTTTCAGATAAATGAACGCAGTTTATTGTCTTCAGAACTCGGTTCCGTACAGCGTAGGTGGCCGATGGTCCACACACACGGAACTCTGTGCAGTATATAGCCCTTCTCACGTCACTATGGTGCTGGCCGGCGTCGGCAACGAGTAAAGATGCTTGCTAACCTCCCACTTTTTTTTTTCAACACAGAGCACTCCTTACTAGAGTGGCTCGCAGTTATTTTCTATTTTCTTCGTTTCTTCTTCTGCATATGATTTTCCAAGCAGTCTTTGCTCTTGTTCTAACGCAGAAGTAACGACGCTCCTTTTAGTTCATTTCTCTTCCCCTCCAGCTTCATGTGGATATCCTTCCTCCATGTCTCTCTCTCTTTCTCTATCTCTTCATCTCTCTTTCTTATCTCTCTATCTTTCCTCTCTCTCTCTCCTTCTTTCTTTCTTTCTGTCTTTCTCTATTTCTCTCTTTCTCTCTCTCTTTCTCTCTCTTTTTCTCTCTCTCTCCTCTTCCTTTCCCTTCTCTCCCTTTATCTTCCTCTCTCTTTCTCTCTCTCTTTCTTCCTTCCTTCCTTCCTTCCTTCTTTTCCGGAGTATACTTCTACTATCATTTCTCTTTTTTTTGTTTACTGGTGGCAATATGGGACAAGTGTGTGTTCTATATTGCAGGTATAGCTGGCACGAAACAAGAGGGTCCCGGTGATTTGGGGGTGGCTCTTCTTAAACGGGAGTCGCTGAGGCTTTTTATGTGCTGTGCGGTGGGGCTGGTACTGCGTAGAGGGCAGCAGATGGCATTGTGTTGTGCAATCGCAGAATCAAGCGGTGCCAAAATGCTCTCCCTCATTCTAGCGGTTCAGTGGATTTTCCATCGTCGCATGCAGCTCCGTCACTGTCGAAATCCTCAGCTGCATGTGGTGCAGGTTCTGTCGTCTTTGAGCGTGGCGCACGCGGTAAAGATGGGCTGGCCACTAGAATACAGCCTCTGCTGATAAAACGGTGGGGAAAATGCATGCAAGCAAGAACGAAAAAAAAAGACTCTCTTTAGAAGATGGGCAGCTGTACACGGATGTTCCTCTCATTCACATGCGTGTGACCATTGGCCGTGCCACAGATGTCGCAAAATATCGGTGAAACCGGAGCACACGTGAATGCGCCACTTATTTGCGTTGTGTATGCTGTTCGACGGCGCCACATTAAATATAAAAAGAACAAAGATGCCAAGTGCTGGTTAATAATGATGATCATTCTCTGTCCATGACGCACGGCCAACTTCAGTCTTGAAAGCTCTGCTGTTAAACTTGTCAAATATCGTCTAGTTTTGAAAGAGAATCGGGATTTCACACTGTAAATTGAAAGATGGGTGCGTGCGAGCGAGAAAAAGGGGGGAGGGGGGATTTGTAGTGAAGAGAGAGATAAAGATGCAAGGAAAGGCAGGGAGGTTAACCAGACGCACATCCGGTTTGCTACCCTGCACTGGGGAAGGAATGAAGGGGAGAAAAGAGAAAGCTAATAAAAACCAATAGCTCCCACCATGCTACAGAATAACAAATGGCTGGAAAGCGGTCGATAACAGTGCAAGAGGAGTATATTTGTGATCACTGTGAGTTGAAATCTTTTAGCATCAGTAATATACCGTAAAGTATGGTTATACGCTCACCCTTTCCGCAGTACCGCCTGACCAGTTCCCGGGCTTTTCCTCACGTAGTAGTAACACTCTGACAAAAATCATCGGACAGGGTACTCCGAACTAGGAAACAATTTCTCTTCGTTAATTTGACTCAGTCCTTAATGGAACAGGTGGTGTATATACCGCACCCCTTCTACCATCGAAAATAATGTGATCATGCCTGTGTTTAGAACAAACTTTAACAATTCAGCACCATGTGAACCTTATTATGGTAAAGCAGTAAGCTTTACCCTGAAACTAAACACTCACGTAGATCTATCGCGTATAGAGAAAAAAGTGTTTCACGATTCATAGTAGCTTGTGGTCTACTATGCGGGAGCACAAAGCCGTCCCAAGCTTGCACGTCAACAAAAATCGTCGCGTGTTTGAAAGAGAGGCTTAACACGCAAAAAAGTAACGAGAGTGAGCCATGGCTTGCGTGCATTTTACACCATCGGAGCCAGCCACTTCAACCTGGGCGAAGCGATCGAACAGCCCACACGCCTCTCGCAGTGTTATACGAGCGCTATTCTCTCACCAATCAAGTACTTTACTTTTTTATATTTTCGGCAATTTCATCCTCCTCACTCTCGGTAGCGCCCTGTCTGCGGCGGCACTTCATTTGATTCATACTACTACAACCTCTAGCTAGGGCACCAACCCGTCGCACGCCGCTGAAACAAGAGAAGTGAATCAGCCGCAATTTCGGGTCACCAGCAACACAGCAGTCAGTAAAATAAGCAGTAACAGACGCGAACGGTATTCTGAATGGCGTGGAGACACGGGTGTGTACAGCGGCAAGAGGGTAAAGAGTGGAGCGAGATGTAGAAAAAAAAGTCAATAGGTGACAGGCAAAGAAAAAATATTTATGTAATCCAGGAATCCCGGCACCCCGGGGTGTCTTGAAGGGTCGTGATTTCTGGGTTGCTATACAGCCCACTCAGAAAACATGTCGCCGAGAAGTGCACATACGGACTCCCCACTTGCCCGGTCGTCGGGCCAGGAGGAGAGAAGGCGTCCTCCGAACGCCGTGTTTTATTAGGAACAAATTTTACGGTCGGTTACGAGCGGCGTCATAAAAGCGGATTTGTGGCCACCCGCCACGGCATTCAATATTGGCAGAGGCACGCCACGCTGCTTTTTTGTATTTGATCCCCGTAAGGGGACAGTTAGAAGCAGATGCTTCTTCTATCTTGTCCGTTCTTCTTATCTCGAGATTATTTGCACAGTCGCGTGTTCTTTAATCCAGGTCACTTTTTTTTTGTTTTGGGGGTCGAAGCTCCCTATGCCGTGGGTCGTACGTCCGCGATGTATGTAGTCGTCGTCGTAGTAGTAGGTAGCCACCTCAACAGCCGGACTGGAGGAGCGGAACGCGCGCACCTTTTCCGATTGAAGAGGAAACCCGCGCACGTTGATCATAAATAAAAAAGATAGCTGTTTCTGATGAAATAACTTCCAGAGACGAGTGTTGCTGACTTAATCTCGAATAAAATTCGCATTGCATTTGATGCTTACTAAAAAAAAGCTAATGTAAGAAGGACGCACTTTGAGCGCTATCTGACCAGAAAAGGTTGCCACGTTGAACTAGCTGGGCGTAACCTCCTTGGTTTCAGCAAGGAACCATCCCCAGGATACAGAATAAGGCCTCATCAAGTGTGAGGCCCACGGGACGACTTTATGCTCTTCCATATCTACTATGGAAGAGCATAAATCGTTAACTTTTTCTAAACACACAGGTTTAGTGGGGGTTGGGCCGCAGTGTCATGAATATAGTGAACTAGTATACAGCCACGAACTAGAGGCGGTGAAAGATGGGAAGTAGACACGAAGCGCAGGCCGTAACAAAGCGCTCGATTCTGACTTCTCGTTTAGTCCTTGGAATGTCCGCGGGATGGTGGTACTTCGGTATGCTGAATATATAATGAAAAAATGTGAAGTGGTTGTACTTGGAGTGTTCACTAGATTAACGGACAGATGTACAGACGGACAGACAGACAGATGCACGGACGGACGGAAGCTTGGAAGGACGGACGCACTTACGGACGTGGAGACGGACGCACGGACGAACGAAGAGACGGACGGACACACGGATGGATGCACGCACGGACGGATAGATGGACGCATGAACGGACGGATGGATAGACGCACAGACGGTCGCACAGACGCAGGCACGAACGACCGGAAGCAAGTCCGTACGTTTGCTTCAGTTTCTGACTACAATGTAGCGAGTATACTCAGAAAAGTATACTTTTCTGAGTATACTGTATCGGAAAACTGCAAAAAAATGTTTTGTTTGGGAGGAAGAGGCTGTTAAATCCATCGAAAATATTTAATGTTACACGCTCGAACATAATAAAACACGCGCTAACCTAAAAAAACGGGAGTGAAGTGGTACGTCAAGACTTAAATATTATGTGCACCTCTTCTAACCTACAGGTGATGTTACAAAGGAGGAACATTTAAGCAAGACAAGACATCAGTTGCATCTTGTGCGCTTACAGAAAGTGTGGCACGTCTCTGGATTGATTGATGTGTGGGGTTTAACGTCCCAAAACCACCATATGATTATGAGAGACGTCGTAGTGGAGGGCTCCGGAAATTTTGACCACCTGGGGTTCTTTAACGTGCACCCAAATCTGAGAACATGGGCCTACAACATTTCCACCTGCATCGGAAATGCAGCCGGAAATCCCGCGACCTGCGAGTCAGCAGCCGAGTACCATAGCTACTAGACCACCGCGGCGGGGCAAATTTCGAGAGAGTTGTGGGAGCAAGTGCTAACATTAATAGAACGCAGCACATAGCGTCTACTGCTGAATAGAACGACAAGTGGCAAATAACACATAAACGAAAAAAAAAACGAATTCGAACAAGAGCAGATATGTATTGTCGTGGGACTGATTGCGCTTACCATTGGTTCTTCGGGTGCTTGTCAGAACGTTCACGCCACCCGAAGAAAAACACCGCTTCGAAGATAGCGAAACATAACACGCAGAAAAACAAAAACAAGAGAAAACATACAAGGGGCCACACCAAATGTATGAGCGTAGAAATTACATGTTTCACAGATTATATTAATCACATATTTTGTACATATAAATCAAATTACCGTGCCTGAAGATCCATAGACCTGGGCTTTATTTGAAAAGTACATGAATGATGTGTGGCCTGACCACACCCCACTGCCACTCTCTTTTTCCAGCCTTCTTTCATGTAGCGTCAGCCATGAATGGTGATGTCTTTTGCTTACGCTGAAACCGCTGCCCCAGCAGCCATCGCCCTTCTTTTTCACTCGGCCACTTGTAACTTGCCTTTTTTGAGGGTGGTGGGTGGCATTGACGTCGTTATGAGGCTTCACCTTCGCTCCACCTTCGTAAGCAGTGGCAGTGCAACAGGACTTAACGCCGCACAACCAGGTGGCCTCACAATTGATCCGTTGGGGCAGGCCGTACACGAAGGTGGCCTTGTAAACCGAGACAAACAAAACACTCCATGAAAAAAGCCACAAGAGAAACGCCACGCATGGCGGGATAGTGGGGAGATCGAAAGAATGGTGGGACATGCAACGAGAAAGCAGATATGACGAGTAGTTAACGGCGTAAGAGGAAGCTGCATTTCGGTAGAGACAAAAAAAAAGCAGACAGAAGTGAACAAAGAAGGCAAGCAGCATCCCTACGGTGTTACGCGATGCAGTACGCCCAGCGTGTTCATCCAGGGGACCTCGACATGCATAAGTGCGCGCACTCAAAGCCTTCACAACCGGTACGGGGACTGCAGCTCCTAGCGATCCAGTTCTCAAGGAGCGGTAGTATCACAGAGGGCTGACCGCACTACTTTTATTCTGAAGCACCTGGCCGCTTTGCCTTCCTCGTCAAAGGAGGCGGCTGATCAGGATGCCGGAGCCTCCGTAACTCACGCTTTGTGTGTCTAGCCTGCTGCTGCACCTTCGTTTCTTCACCGCCCCCAGATAGACTTCGCCTTTTTTCGGCCGCCGCACCCAGCATTCTAGCAGCCCCGGTACCACAATCACGAAAGAGCTCTCGGACGGTTATTGGAAAAGGGGGAGGCAGCACGCCGACAGTGGCCTACAGAGCAAAAGAAGAGCAAAGAACCTCCACTGCACACCTCTGTGCAGAAACCACAACCTCCCACTTCCCGCTTCCTTCCGACCAAGGCGCTTTGTTTTGCACTAGTTGTGCCATCAAAGCGCGTGGTGTGTTAAAATTGTGCCCGTTTAGCCCGCTCGGTGAAACGGCTGTCGTACACTTTTGCCCCCACTCTCTCTGATCTCCTAAGCGTATAAGGCATTAGAAGTTCGGACAAAGCAGTAACAACGTTTGACTTTTCGCGTGTAAGTACGTACAGTCGGAGAGAAAAGAGAATATAGGCAAAGTTGCGTACTCCAGGACGCAGCCTCATGGCTGCCCCAGCATGACAGCGATAATGTAGAAATGTCTGACTCTCTGATCAACGTAACTCCTAAACCATACCTTTATCGGCCAACTCTTTCCTGTAATAGCGCAGGCAGAGCACATGTCTGGCTATTTAACGAAGCACGAAAGTCCTAAAAGAAATAACGTGGAAACACACATAAATAACTAAAATAATTGCTACAATATCGCGGACCATGTTTCCTAAAGTACGGCGTAGGGCTTAGACATAACGGTTAACAGCAGTTATGAAATTATATTTACGCGTGCAGTCATTTTCGTGTTACAGTGAAGGAACGCTTTCACGTGTTCAAGAGCAAACTTGCCTTCTATATAAGGATCTTGCCGGGATCTGCATGTGAAACACTTCAGCAAGGACATCGGAATAACTGACTATCTGTAGTTGCGTCAGGTTCAACCGGTGAACCACAAGTAGCAACCAAGCAACGGGATATAGACGAAGAAAGCAACCCCCGGTCTTAATAGGCGCGTGCCACTTCAGTTGCGGACCCGTGAGCAATCACGCCATGATCAGCATCACCCGCCACAATACACGTCCCTCCTACCGCTACCACCCACACCGATCGCATTTGGAAAGGCTGCAGACCGGTGGTAAAGCGGGTTACGTGGGCCAAGCACTACCGCTCGCCTCCTTCACTCGCCAAAAGCGTGCTCTATTAATGCCACCTAGACCATAGAAAAACACACTCACATAAAAAGCGGACACTCGCGTAGGGCCCGGCGGCCCAGCTACTTCATTGCTTTCAGCGCTACGAGTGGTTGGTCAGACCCGATAATAACTTCAGCATAAACAAAATAACAATTTTTTTCTTTGCGACACTGGGATTTGAACCCGTACCCTCATACTCCGAAAGGGAGTGTCTTTACCACTAGGCTACTCACCCATGATTTCGCGGAAAGAATGCATGTACAGCACATTTAAACCACATCAATGTGCCTCTTTGTGCAAAATAAATGCAGAAAGACACCACTTTTAATTGCGAAGCATTTAATAGCGGATTTCAGGGACTTTGAGCGTATCTATCTATCTATATCTATTTTGCAGCCTACGACTTTTAGCTCTCCTGGCCGTTTCAATAATGGTATCGGTACCATATATGGTATGACACAACATGACTGTATGAAGAACATATTTGACTAGTCATAACATAAAAACTCCTAAACCGTGACATACACTCATGACATACATGACATACAAGACACTCATGACATGTATGTCATGAGTGTCATGTTTTACATTTCACGGTCCTGCAGCTCTTGTGGTGGTTTAGTTCACATGGCATGTTGTAAAACTGGTCTGGTATGACATGACTGCATGGCGAACAAAAGCGACATACTCTAACATGATAATCATGGCATGGGTGTCATGAACCAACATGACTACATGCCGCGCTCATGATGCGCTGGTGGCCGTTTCGCTAGCTTCACTTGTACCAAACTTGGTATTACGCTACGTTAATGGATGATGAAGGTATGATACCGGTGCATAATCATGAGATGCGTGTCATGTAAACACATGACTACATGCCCCGCTCATGATGCGCTGGCGACTGTTTAGCTAGCTTTACTTATACCAAATTTTGTATTACAGGAAGTGAGTGGATGACGAAGATATGATACAGGTTCAAACATGATAAGCATGAGATGCGCGTCATGTAACAACATGACTACATGTTACGCTCATCATGCACTCGCGGGCGTTTTGCTAGCTTCACATGTACCAAACTCGTTATTACGCGACGAGAACGCACGACATAGGTAAATGACACATCCAAACATGATAATCACGACATGCGTGTCACGTAACATGATTACATGCCACACTGGTGATACACTCGCGGACGTTTCGCCAGCTTTAACTATGCCAAATTTGGAATTATGTGGCACCAATCAATGACGAAGGTATGTGACTGGTGCAAACATGATAATGATGAGATGTGTGTCATGTGAGAACATGACTACATGCCATACTCAAGGCGCCAATACATTTCGACGTGACGCGGTGAGCGTGCTCGCCGGCGTTCATTTCATCGTGTCACGCTCGCGTTGCCACGCCACCAACCGGTCCTGCCATATACTCACCGGCGCACGCCGCGCTGCGTTGCTTTGGCGCATGCACGTTTCTGTGCGTCCAGCGTCCATCCATCATGAAAAGAGCGAGATGCAGTGCTGTTTGGCTAACGCATCGGCCCGAAATGCAGACTCATTTCGCACCGGTTGCCATTGGCCGTGCCGATGGACGCTGGTCGTGCCTGGCGTCAGACTATAGAGTGCTCGCATTTTGCTAACGTAGTGTCACTGTTCCCAGCGTGCGCGCGCGTCAACGCTACATTGAAGTATATTGGGTCCTTCATGATGCGCTCGCGGCATTTTTGCTAGCTCCACATATACCAAATTTGGTGTTACGTGACGTCAATGGATGACGAAATACGTGTGAACATGATATTGCTGATACGCGTGTCATGTAAGATGATGACAACATACCACGCTCATAGCATGCTCGCGGCTGTTTCGCTAGCTCCATATATACTAAATTTGGTATCACGTGACGTGAATAGATGACGAAGGTAAATGACACATCCAAACATGATAATCATGACACGGAAGTCGTGTACGGCATCATTTACATCCACCTCGTAACGTTGTGCTGATTTTAAAGTGACATATAACATTTCTCATTCGTGCTTCGCATATCCTCGATTCCCACTGTTTCACACATAGGCAATTTTAACGTGCAAGCGTCATAACTGAAATCGATAGCGTCAACCATACGAATGCAAAGAATAATTGTGTCATGGTCCTAGCGGAAATCGAACCCAACCATTCGGCGCGGCAATCAAGCATTTTACCAAAGAGCTACTACAGGTCTCGGAACTACTTTTCAAATGGACCTTAATCTTCGTGAAACGTCAATAGTAGTCGCAGTGCTGCCTACCCAGTTTTATAAGCATTACACATGTGCTCCTTGCATACATCCATCCCGTCGGCTTAACGTCAGTTGTGGTTAGTTGCCATGCGCTGTAGTTGATTTAAGTGGCAGAGTTCAGGGCCAGCATCCTCGCGAACGTCGCGCTTCATATCAGCTTCTGGTGTTGCTAATATGCAGGTTCCAGTTAGCATCGTTGCGCAAGCGCAAATAACTGGTTATATAAACATATGCAACTCTTCAACATATGTCTGTGCGTGCAACGTTTGTAGGTATATTTAGCGCCATTTAATGACATTTCACACACTAAACATTGCAACACGGTCACCTTCCCTCCGCATGCTTCGCATAACGTCGATTCCTAGGTACGTGGGATCTGCCGAACTTTTTTCGTCATACTTTACTGTAATATGTTGTGATGCATTAAATGTCTTCAGCAGGACATGATGTAGAGCAGATATAGAAAATTGCAGAAGTTGATAAAATTTTTTCATTGCAAAAAATAGATGCCAAAGTTGGGCAACACTTGTCCTCTTGAAGAGGCTATTACATGTCTTAAATAGGGAGATAAAGCGAGGATTGGTGCGCCATCCTTGTGTTCGTGAGGGTCCATCCTTTCACTACACAAGGGACGGCTTTTTGCTCTCTCATAGTAGAGTACTTTGTGCTCAAAATCGTTTACAACTTTTTCTAAACACACCTTGTGGTACGGGAAGGCTTTATGCTCTCCTATAGTAGAGTACCTAGTACACAAAATCGTTACCGACCTTTCCTGAACACACATAGTGACGGCTTTCTGCTCTCCCATAGTAGAGTACCTAGTACTTTAAATCGTTACCCACTTTTCCTGAACACACATAGTGACGGCTTTCTGCGCTCCCATAGTAGAGTACCAAGTACTCTAAATTGTTGCCCACTTTTCCTGAACACACATAGTGGCGGCTTTCTGATCTCCCATAGTAGAGTACCGAGTACTAAATCGTTCAACTCGTTTCCTAAAAACGTATGTTTCTCTATGCCGGAGGTCGCCGTGTAGCGAGAGCATGCGACGGACGCGAATCACATCGGCTCCGGCTCAGGTTCAATTTCAAGAAGAATTTCTTCCTGGCGACCTGTTGCAACAATAGGAACTTGTTCCTAGCATCACCACTGTCAAGCCTATACCGGACTTCAACTTGTGAGTGCGCTTTTAAACGTTTTAACGCTTTCGAAAGTTCTTGAAGAGGTCCACCTCGCTAACCCTAACAAGCCGGAGACGCGGCTTGGACAGAACGCCGCCCCGCTCTACAGCGGATGGCGAGCGTCTCTGGGAGCGTCGCAGCCGACGAGAAGCACTCATTGCCCTCTCGCTCCACGGACCACATGATGGATACGCAGACCAGTCAAGACGCCGATACGCAGGTGAGCGATGAGGACAACGCAAATCCATGGATCACTGTTACCAAGAGAGCGAACAAACGCCGACAGCTGCAACCCCATAACGTACCGACTGAACAGCTGCCCAGCACGCCGTCTGAGCCCGCTCTACGCCAGAGCCGGCCTAGGACGCGTCTACCAAGACTCCCACCGCTACCTGCCGAGGACTACAAGCTAGCAATCCGTCCCCATGGTGGATTAAATCTCAGCAAGGTTAGCCCCAAGACATTACTTCTCGCCATAGTTCATGCAGCAAATATACGCAGTGAGAAGCCTGATATCAAGCTTCGAGTTGACGAAAATCATAATGTGCTAACAATAAGCACCTCATCTGAACACATCGCCATGGCACTTGGACAAATCACCAAAATTACAGTGCACGCAACAACCTACGACATCACCTCTTATGGTATTGCGCCTGATAATTCGTGCAAAGGGGTGGTCAACGGAATAGGCCATGAAATCACACCAGACGAATTCCTGACAGAAGTTGAAGTACCGGGCTACGAGGTCCTTACGTGCAGACGCCTCGGCAACTCCGGAGCAATGGTGCTCACATTTTGTGGCAAGCGAGTCCCTTTCTTCGTGAACGCGTACAGACAGGCTCTCCGCTGCTACCTCTACAAACGGACTATTCCCCACTGTAGAAAGTGCAACAAAACTGGACACCGCGAAGATGTGTGCCCACAGCCTCCTGACACACCGAAATGTCGAGTGTGCGGGGATTCACTATCACCCAACAACCACGAGTGCCGCCCCTTCTTGCATGCTTTGTGGTGGCGACCACCCGACGGCTGCCAAACCATGCCCAAAGCGGTTTTTGCCACCTGTCAACCGACGCAAACCACCCCGGTCAGCTACTCCCTCCAAGAAGGCCCAGTCACCATCTCCCAGCCCCGGACGGCAGAGCAGTGCGTCCGGGAGTGCAGCCAGGCGAAGGAGCCATTCCAGGGATAAGTCGGGGCCCAAGCGAGGAAACTCGTCATCGCGGAGTGGTTTCGCTGGCCAGCCGGGATCTCAAGGCTGGCACACGGACGGGACAACGCATCATCATGGCCAGCAAAGCGGTTCCCACAAGAAAGCACAAACGGTAAGCTGGGCAGGGCAGTTCCCTCCTCTCCCTCCCTCTCCACACCAGTCCCACTCCCTCACACAAACATCAACGCAGGAAAGAACACCACAACCAACGCCACCTAGACTACCACAACCCATGTCAGTAGACACTCAGCTTCACCCTGACATGTCGTCAACTACGGCACGATCCGACTATTGCACACGAGAGGCGTTGAACGAAATGGCTACTTCTTTAAGGAACGAATTCGCAGCTATCATGCAGGTAGAAATGCAGAAAATGAAGGATAGCATTATGGCTAAACTAACAGCTCCACTCCAACAATTGATCCAGCAGGCCCTGCAACCTGCTATCCGGCAGATTGTAACGGATGTTAAACAGCAGATATCGGCTGCACTTGGCCAACTTGATATTTCGCCATCTGCACCAAAACGCACCACGTCTCCGACACGTGAAACACAGCGACCGCATCCTTACATACGCCCCTCCCGTTTCCTATCACCGTCCCGAAAAACCGTCCCAACAGCCGCAGCTGCTGCAGTCCCGCTTCCCACCACCCTCCACCAAGATTTAGCACATTCCGAAATGCCTCCGTGTACTACCGAGGCCCCGCTATTGCATGATCATGGCGAGAAACCGTAGGTCAACGCGTGACACCCCTCAACTCCTACTTGTGTGGCAGTGGAATTGCAGGGGGTATCGTAGGAAACGCGGAGCTCTAATGCAATTTATTGCGACGCAGCAGAT
This sequence comes from Rhipicephalus annulatus, assembly GCA_013436015.1. Taxonomy (NCBI): domain Eukaryota; kingdom Metazoa; phylum Arthropoda; class Arachnida; order Ixodida; family Ixodidae; genus Rhipicephalus; species Rhipicephalus annulatus. The sequence continues at coordinate 694,685 of WOVY01011931.1, forward strand.
TACTCCCGATGTCATAGCGTTACAAGAAGTACAATGTACCCCTACGCTTCCGGGTTACACCACATACACGGACGTAACGAACAATACACCACATCGCACAGCTACATTAGTTTCTAAGCATGTCACTGTCATAGAACACACCCTTCAAAGCACCTCCATCTCACACGTACTTCTCGAATTAGTCCCGTGCTCTCGTTCCAGTAGCAGCCTGTACGTGCTTAACGTTTACAGTGCACCTAACGCCAGGAACGATGACTTCGGTAATCTATTCGCACAAATCTGCAAGTTGGGTAAACAAATAGTTATTGTAGGAGATTTCAATGCCCCCCATCCGGCTTGGGGCTACGCAACAGAAACGCCTAAAGGCCGATGACTCGCACAGGTTCTCGCGATTCATCGCATGACCCTGCTGACAGAACCTGATCAACCCACTCGCCTAGGTAATAGTGTGAGCAGGGACACATGCCCCGACCTCACGATAGTCAAGGGCGTTAGTCACCATTCCTGGTGCAACCTCATGGTGAATCTAGGCAGTGATCACCATATACTAACTACAGAGCTCCAAGTAGCAGCCACGCGTGCCCCAGAGCGCATCATAAAACTAACGAATTGGGATGCATTTAGGCGTAATCGTACAACTACCCATCAGGACTCTCCTTCCCTAGAGGCTTGGATATTAAAACTACACTCCGATTTTCAAAGAGCTACCAAACTCATCGCTGCGACGACAGAAACGCCGGATGTGGACCGGCATCTGCTACATCTCTGGGATGCCCACAGGGGCTTGACACGGCGGTGGCGGCGACAGAAACATAACCGAAAACTTCGTCTCCGAATCGCCAAACTAGCTACTGAGGCACAGGACTATGCGAACATCCTCACTAGCAATAATTGGCATAACTTCTGTGATCGACTCAACGGCTCACTAAGTACACCTCGAACGTGGCGTATACTCCATGCTCTTTTAAATCCCACGCAGACAAAATCACACACTGCTAACGCAATCCGCACCATTCTCCACAAATCAGGGCTCGACGATAACACTCATCTGCACACCTTAAAGCAACACTATGTATCCACGGGCCCCCGTCCCGCCTACTGTGATTATCCACACGTACACGATACGCCTCTAGATGAGGACATTACAGAAGCAGAGGTTAGGGCAGCTTTGCAAAGCATTAAGCGCAACACAGCACCCGGTACAGACGGGATTACGTACACACTTCTGCGTAATTTAGATGACCAGTCCATCGAATATTTAACCGCTTTTTACAACGAACATTGGAAAAACGGCACGCTACCACAGGAGTGGCGACACGCAGAAATCATACTTATTCCAAAGCCTGGCAAGCCGCTATCCCTCCAAAATCTTCGCCCTATATCCTTAACTTCATGTGTAGCTAAACTCTTTGAACGCGTTGTTCTCTCTCGACTACAACCATTTCTCGAAGACAATCACTTTTTTCCTGATACACTATTCGGCTACCGTCCTGGTATCTCTACACAGGACGTATTATTACAGCTTAAGGAGGACGTGTTGGATAGCCCCACTTCTAACCAGGTCCGAGCTATTCTGGCCCTAGATCTGAAGGGTGCTTTTGACAACGTCTCCCACGACCTTATTCTTGACAATCTCGCTTCATCTCGGTGTGGCTCACGTATCTACAATTACGTCAGGTCCTTTCTTTCTGACCGCACGGCCACTATTGGGATTGGAGACCTCCGTTCGGACGTCATTCGTCTCGCAGGCAGAGGAACACCACAGGGCTCGGTTCTCTCGCCCACTTTGTTCAACGTGGCTATGGCTAAACTCCCTTCCCTATTACAACAGGTTCCCAACATCCAGCATGCCATCTATGCAGATGACATTACAATTTGGGCGACCAAAAGATCAGACGGAACCATTCAGGACGCCCTACAGGAAGCTGTGTCTGTGGTACAAGACTATGCTGCTGCCGGCAGCCTTACGTGCTCAGTGGATAAGTCGGAGTTGTTATTAGTATACAAGCGACGCCGCAAAACCGCTGATTTTCCTGACATTTCGCTGTTTCTTGATGGCCATCCTATCCCTCTGGTACCACGAATTCGCATTTTAGGCCTCTACCTTCAGTCCGACGGCAAGGCCTCGTACACTACACACCTTCTGGCTCAGCAGATAACTCAAATTACACACATGATCCAACGCATCACCAATCGCAGGAGAGGCCTCTGTGAGAAAGATGTCCTCCGCTTAGTACAAGCACTCATAGTTAGTCGGCTCACCTATCATCTTCCCTTTCACAATCTCACTCTAGCTCAAATAAAAAAGATGGACATCCTTCTACGGACAGCTGTGAAGGCGGCTATCGGCTTGCCTCCACACGCATCTACACAACGCCTCCTTCAATTAGGAGTCCACAACACCATAACCGAACTCATCGAGGCCCAGCACAATAGTCAGCTCCAACGACTCAGGCAGACCCGTCAGGGCTGCGCCATCCTGTCTCGTCTTGGCTACCCTATTCCTCAAAAACCCGCACAAGTACCGCGATATAAACTTGCTTCTACTGTCCACGCACTCATCAAAGTGCCTCCGATTCCACGCAATATGAATCCCTCCCGCCACGCCGGTCGTTGACGTGCCCGAGTTCAGGCTATGACACGCGTCTTTGGTGATGGTACATCAGACTTACAAGTACTTTACACTGATGCAGCACGCTACCTAGAGAAGTCAGCCATGTGTTTAGCCGTGACAGATGACACAGACGCCCTTGTGGCGTCTGCCACACTTCGCACTACAGACAGTGGTCTGGCAGAGGAGGGAGCTCTCGCTCTGG